>OY992796.1:2681397-3330266 GCA_963921375.1 Tiliacea citrago
GAGAAATTACGAATTTCATCAGAATTAGTAAAAAAATGGATTCTTCTAGTGAAAGTGAGTTATCATTAACGGAAGCTATAAAAATGAGGCTCTGCTCGTAATTGATAACCCCAGATATTTCAAGGCACATAATATTTCATGTTTTGGAGAAACGTGAGAGAGTCTGTCTTTAGCGCATTATAGTGAGCTCACGAAAACTATGAAGCCATTGTTGTAGTAGTTAACAAAAAAGCAGATTGCGCACCTCGCTCGACGTGACTTCTTGTTGCAGTAATCTACTATTTCCTTGTTTTCGGGAATGCTGATGCCGAAAATCAAAATATCGGCAATAAATCGACTCCACAAAGAACAAGGCTCACAGCTCATACAAAATTAACTCATGTCCTACAGCAAACAGATGTATCAAAAAAAAAATGAGAATAAAAAGATGGCATAATTCCGATTGCCATCCTTACAGTCTAACATCCAAAAAAATGCTATGAAAGTTTGTTCTAGGGCAGTAAGTAGCTGTTTGTCTGAATGCGTTTGCGTCATGCTGGAACATATCCAGCATGACGCAATTACTACCGGTAGATTCTGTTAAAATTTTGCATAGATATTCCCATAGGCCTGGTCAATCTGTTAGGTATAAATGATTACGCTATTTGTTATGGCTACGGGAGACGAGCAATATTGCATTATGTTCGTATTCTTTTATAGTTTACCACAAATTGTAAAAAGCATAGCCAAAAGATTAGAATATTGCAAATAGTTACAAATTAAACCTTTTATAGTTATTTATGCAACTATTGTTTATTAAAGCTCAACACACACAGGCAGCGGGTGCGGGTCTGGACAGCAGTTCGGCAGCTATTTATATGAATGACACGAAACGCGTACGCGGCTACCGCCTTCGACCCGCTGGCGTCCTGTCCCGCGCCCGACCTGCACCCGCTGCCTGTGTGTGTTGAGTTTAAGGGGTATTAAAACACGAATGTAGCTTTATCACACGAAGCGAAGCTGAGTGTAATAATAGTATCACATGAGTGTTTTAATACCTAATTATGTACAGTTGCATACAAGACTTTATCTACACCCACGATATGAATCCTCTATAATACATTTTTGGCGGCCGTGGTGTCGTGCTGCTGCTGCAGGCCCGCGCGGTCCGCTCCGACCCAGCACATGAACACCGCGCCTCACCTGATCGAAGTGCTGATGCAGCTCGTCGTGCAGCCGGTAGTGGTGCGCGGCGGCCGTGGTGTCGTGCTGCTGCTGCAGGCCCGCGCGGTCCGCTCCGACCCAGCACATGAACACCGCGCCTCACCTGATCGAAGTGCTGATGCAGCTCGTCGTGCAGCCGGTAGTGGTGCGCGGCGGCCGTGGTGTCGTGCTGCTGCTGCAGGCCCGCGCGGTCCGCTCCGACCCAGCACATGAACACCGCGCCTCACCTGATCGAAGTGCTGATGCAGCTCGTCGTGCAGCCGGTAGTGGTGCGCGGCGGCCGTGGTGTCGTGCTGCTGCTGCAGGCCCGCGCGGTCCGCTCCGACCCAGCACATGAACACCGCGCCTCACCTGATCGAAGTGCTGATGCAGCTCGTCGTGCAGCCGGTAGTGGTGCGCGGCGGCCGTGGTGTCGTGCTGCTGCTGCAGGCCCGCGCGGTCCGCTCCGACCCAGCACATGAACACCGCGCCTCACCTGATCGAAGTGCTGATGCAGCTCGTCGTGCAGCCGGTAGTGGTGCGCGGCGGCCGTGGTGTCGTGCTGCTGCTGCAGGCCCGCGCGGTCCGCTCCGACCCAGCACATGAACACCGCGCCTCACCTGATCGAAGTGCTGATGCAGCTCGTCGTGCAGCCGGTAGTGGTGCGCGGCGGCCGTGGTGTCGTGCTGCTGCTGCAGGCCCGCGCGGTCCGCTCCGACCCAGCACATGAACACCGCGCCTCACCTGATCGAAGTGCTGATGCAGCTCGTCGTGCAGCCGGTAGTGGTGCGCGGCGGCCGTGGTGTCGTGCTGCTGCTGCAGGCCCGCGCGGTCCGCTCCGACCCAGCACATGAACACCGCGCCTCACCTGATCGAAGTGCTGATGCAGCTCGTCGTGCAGCCGGTAGTGGTGCGCGGCGGCCGTGGTGTCGTGCTGCTGCTGCAGGCCCGCGCGGTCCGCTCCGACCCAGCACATGAACACCGCGCCTCACCTGATCGAAGTGCTGATGCAGCTCGTCGTGCAGCCGGTAGTGGTGCGCGGCGGCCGTGGTGTCGTGCTGCTGCTGCAGGCCCGCGCGGTCCGCTCCGACCCAGCACATGAACACCGCGCCTCACCTGATCGAAGTGCTGATGCAGCTCGTCGTGCAGCCGGTAGTGGTGCGCGGCGGCCGTGGTGTCGTGCTGCTGCTGCAGGCCCGCGCGGTCCGCTCCGACCCAGCACATGAACACCGCGCCTCACCTGATCGAAGTGCTGATGCAGCTCGTCGTGCAGCCGGTAGTGGTGCGCGGCGGCCGTGGTGTCGTGCTGCTGCTGCAGGCCCGCGCGGTCCGCTCCGACCCAGCACATGAACACCGCGCCTCACCTGATCGAAGTGCTGATGCAGCTCGTCGTGCAGCCGGTAGTGGTGCGCGGCGGCCGTGGTGTCGTGCTGCTGCTGCAGGCCCGCGCGGTCCGCTCCGACCCAGCACATGAACACCGCGCCTCACCTGATCGAAGTGCTGATGCAGCTCGTCGTGCAGCCGGTAGTGGTGCGCGGCGGCCGTGGTGTCGTGCTGCTGCTGCAGGCCCGCGCGGTCCGCCTCCGACAGCGCCAGCCGCGCGCCGCCGCCGCCCGCGCGCCGCCGGTGACCCAGCACTGACGTGGACTGGGGAGACAAACAATGCTTTCATATTTTGTAGCCCCATGAAATCTAAACACACCTCAAACTGTTCTCTTAGCACTGTACGTCTCTCTTCTTCATCTAATTTATTAAGACAAATCTTGTATAAGAACGATTGATCATGATGCAGTCGTTAATTTAAGAGGTGACAGGGAAAATATATCTAGAAGAGTGTGATATGATGAATATATCTCTTAAATATTACACTGATTCCAATTGGTCACTATATTTACTGTAGATGGGGTTCCAAATTCCAGTTGAGATCTAATAAGTGCTTTGTACAGAAAGAAGATGTAGATGGTTTCTTAAATGGGTTGCAGGTCCGCCTTACAAAGCCATTGTACACACTGGGGCTTACAGCTTAGTACTCTATATTCTCATACTTCTGACTTTGTTAATTTTTCCTTTCATATTCAGGCCATTCTTCTCTGGAATGCGCTTCCTCTTGATATCAGGACGGCCACCAGTCGGTATGCATTTAAGCGGAAATTGCAGAGTTATTTACAAAACAAATAGCGTAGTCATCTCAATTACTTCTTTTCCTTGAATTTGTATATATATATGTTACGGCTAATACCCGAAGTGCGGCTACACCTAGTTTTAGCCGGTTAGAACTAGGTGTTCGCTGCAAAGTCATCTACTGTTATTGAATAATTTGGGTTAGGTTAGGTTAGAACAGTAACCATTAACAAGCGAAGGCGAGCGAGCGAAGCGAGCGTGCCGCGGTAGCGGCTGCCGAGCGCCAGATCCCCTATATTGTTGGTCGAAAACAATCGGCTCGTACTAGGTTTAACCAAGAGTAAGTGGCTACACCTAGTTCTAACCGGCTAAAACTAGGTGTAGCCGCACTTCGGGTACAGATATTCTATTTCACGAAGTCCGTTCGGCTTTGATTGTAGTAGTGACGTATCCCGACAAGCGCGCTTGTGTGTGTAAAAGTAGGTAACGTTAGCAAAAAAATCTGATATATATTCAAGTCGAGATTTAATAATCTAAATAAAATTTTGGTTTTAAAAGAATATACATTTTGTAAATAAATTAGATTAGGTAGCAATAAATACAAAAATATTAAGAGTATGTAGGCATTTAATTAAGCATTGGTGTTACAGAATGGAAACGAAACAAGTAGGACTATTCAGTATTTTCAATCACTATCAGATAAATTTTCGATTTCCGATTCCGTTTTGCTGTCGTCAGAATCATCTTGTACATTGATTATAAATTCAAAATCGAGATCAAAATATTTCAAGTAGTGTTTTTCAATTTTTTCAACATGAGCACAAGTTTTTTGCCACGTTTCACTGCTAACTTGGCCCAAACTTTCATTGATCAGTCTTTCCGTATTCGTCATGTTTTGCTCGATATTTTTAGATGCGACATAATTTTTAACGATCCCCCAAATATTTTCAATCGCATTAAATTCTGGGTGATAAGGGGAAGGCGTAAGACATCAAAACCCTTGCTTTTTATAAAATCGTCAATCTTGTAGATTACGTGTTGGGCTTTGTACTTCTTTATTGTATCGTACAATTCCAATTTAAGAAGAGATTCATCAAATGCTATACCCTTATCCCTGAGCCATTGCTGCATATCGGCTTTCTTTGTAGATTGCGTCGGCAGTCGTTCAGCCCGTGTGTTGTGATAAGATGCATTGTCTAAGACAATGACAGAGCGCGGAAGTAAATTGGGTAGCAACTTTTCATTTAGCCATTTTACATAGTTATCATAGCTCATATTTGAATGATAATCACCAGCTGTTGAGTTGGCCTTATAAACCAAGGAAGCATTTTCAATAAAACCATCCTTGGTTCCCGCGTGCACTAAAATAAAGCGAGTGCCTGTGCTAATTTTTTTTAAAAACGGAGTTCTTTCCTTTTTTTTTGCCCAGGTGTTGTTTCGCACGTGTGTCGAAAGGACGTAGCTCTCATCGGTGTAGACAATGGGCCGACTTTGAGAGCGGTACTCTGTTATTTTTTTTTAAATATTTTAAACGC
This sequence comes from Tiliacea citrago, assembly GCA_963921375.1. Taxonomy (NCBI): domain Eukaryota; kingdom Metazoa; phylum Arthropoda; class Insecta; order Lepidoptera; family Noctuidae; genus Tiliacea; species Tiliacea citrago. The sequence continues at coordinate 2,686,236 of OY992796.1, forward strand.
CACATTTGTATATCATGACGCTCCGTCAAGACTTTACGGTTGTTCTCTGTTTTGCGCCACTTGTAACCTAATTTCAACAGTAACTTACGAACAGTTTCTAAACAACCTTCGAATCCGATTTTTTCATTCAATGCTGTTCTTAACTTAGCTAATGTTGGAATTTCTTTATGGACAATATGGAAATCTTGTACAGTACTGCGAACCACATCGGCTGTAAAATTATCTATATCCACTTTATTATCTCGCTTTCTCCTTTTCTTCATAGGTGAAGTGGAGGTGGAAGGATGGGAATTCCTTCTCTTCTTTTAATATTCTTTGAACTGTTTTTTGGCTCACAACCGTAGCTTCAGCTGTACGGCGTGTAATGTCTCGTAAATGAGACAAATCTCAGTTGAGTTCCATTAATGATTTTGTAAATTCATATTCTTCTCGCAGAAAATGATAAACACTAGCTATCATGTTTCGACCCTAAAACAAAATGTAATCAAAATAATTAAGTAATATAAACATTTTATAACACAAAAAAACATTCATTTTATAAATACTTCTATTGCTATATTAAGTATCTTTGTATAACATTTTAATTGAAAACGTATAAATAAATATTACCTCACTATGGACAACTCTTCTTCGTTTTGTTGCCATGCTGACCTTACTCCGTGAAACAATTTGGCGCGAACTAAAAACCACTACTGATCCGGACCGTGTCCCGATCGACACTGAGCGCTCTCGAGGTTACGCACACAAAAACAATGTGCATGTGCACGCTTGACAACATTCATAGCCAAACGGACTTCGTGACATAGAACATCTGTATTAGCTGTAACATATATAAATTTAAAAATATATTTATATATATATATATATAATGTAGGTATATAAATATTATAGTAAATAATTATGTATGTATGTGTATTATAAGTTTTTAACCTATTTATGTACTTGTGCACCCGTTTTATTTATAATTAATTATGTTATAATTTAATACGTTTTAATATTATTATTTTCTCTCAATCAGAGCACCCGCCATCTTATCTCTTCACCACCCTTGGTTGACTGGTAGAGAATGCCTAAGACATTAAGTCCGCCTTTGTACCTAATTGTGTGCGAGAAGTTTAAATAAATAAATACAAAACCAGGTTACTAACTGTGGTGCGACTGAACAAAACCATGCTGGTCAGGGATAATATTATTTATGTAAGATGGGGTAGGTAGATTGCATTATGAACTAATCGCTCCAAGACTTTTGACATGGTAGACAACGTAATATTAGACGATAGTTGGTAACATCATTCTTTGCGCCGCCTTTGTATACAGGTGTAATACTGGCAGCTTTCCACGATTGTGGCACAATACCCTCCCTCACTCAGACTACGGTTAAATAGATAAAATAAAAGCACACTCATTGACTTACCTGTGTGTTTTAAAAATAATGGAGGAACACATTCAGGTCCAGAGCCTTTGGTTATGTCGAGACATTTAAGTGATTTAGTTATGGTGTCCTAGTTATAGACAAATTGGATATACCTACTTCGTGGTTTAACGAAGATGCAGAATTGACAAATTGTTATCTGTCGGCTCTTATACAGAACTAAAAAACTTTGAAATTAATCTACATACATTCACAGGTCCGTTAGATACCTAAATACTTTTTGGTAATAAGGTAATACTTTCAAGGACCAAAGACGTTTCAAATCTTTACGCATGCCGATTTCTATTGAGTGCATATTACTCATTGGAACATTCAGCAGAAAGTAACTTAAATTTCATTCGGTATAAGGAGAACTGCTCATAATCCACACATATTTTATATTATATTATTTGCATTTTCCAGGCCTTTTCTTTGTTTCTAAAAATATGGATTAGTGGACGTAAGAACCAAATCGGGTATTCGTTGGATTTAACTGGGCGCATTGGTATGTGAGTCCTGATAATTTCATAAATTTATTCATACAAACTTCGGGTAGCAGTATTCAGTGAGATATTGTATAGGATTTTACCGTTTGATGTTCCATAAACTTGCAAACCTTTTTATTATTACAATCTTTTATTTAACTTGTCCGCTCCAAAAATGCTGAAATTTTGCATACTTAAAAGTAAGTCCTGTGACAATGCAATATTATGATATTATTAAGTCACTTTCTTGTTTGTCTGTCTGTCGTTCCTGGTGGAATCTTGCAAACCGAATTAAAACCACTTCCTCATACCCTACGGAGTTGAAATTTTACATGCTGGTTCAGTTCCGAAGACAATACATTTTTAAGCTAAGCATGACGTGATTTTACACTCAGGGTTGGCTCCAGATTGGGCACGCCCCAATTGTGGCAATAAGTCCCCTTTTTGAGGAGTGGCGCCACGACATCCTCACGGGACGCGGTTGTTTTGGGAGGTTCCTCTTCAGGATAAGGTGGGAGGAAACGCTCGGGTATTACCACTGTGTGGATCGCCTGGAGGACACGGTGGAGGATACGGTGGAGGTCTGCCCGGCTTGGGCGGAATACCACCGTGTCCTTGCGGAGACGATCGGCGGCGGCGATCTCTCGCGTCCGGCCCTGGTTCAGGCTATGGTTCGGAGCGAGAGTGCATGGGAGGCCGTCACTTCCTTCTGCGAAGCAGAAATGCTCGCGAAGGAGGAGGCGGAACGCGTGAGGGTGAGACAAGGTTCGCGCCCTCACGCGCCTAGTCACCGCAGGAGACGCCCTGGGCGTCGGGAGTCGCAGGCCGATTACCGGGCGCCGTAGGCGCGGGCTTGCGGACGGTGAGCGACGGGTAGGTCGCCATCCGATAAGGACCAGGCCCGGGTCGACGGCGCGTTATGTTCCATGCGCACCTCACAGAGATATCAGCACTAACTGACGGGGTCCGATAGGGCCAATGCCTGCCAGGGTTGCGAGTTTGTCCGAAAGAGATATCGTGGCCCTGGCACACAGACAAGTGAAGGAACACAGGTGAGTTTTAGTCAGTAAAAGTCAGACACCGCTCCGCCCAGAGTGGGAGAAGTTATTTGATAATTACCCACCTAAAAAAAAAATGGTTTGGCTCCAGATAAATGAACAACAGTGCAGACACGAAATTTTAAATACCATTTATTTATGAATGTTCGTTGTAAAGTCCACCATGACCTGGCTGCTGCTCCCAGGGTTGGCTCCAGACGAGGGAACTCCACAACGGTACACGAGTCCCGTACGGTATATCGAATTACCCTTGAACGATATAACTGTCTACTAAAAACTAAATAATCCTTTATCGATAGCAGTTTGCTAGCCAACAATAGAGGGGACCTGGCGCTCGGCGGCCGCTGCCGCGGCACGCTCGCTTCGTTAATGGTCACTGTTCTAACCTAACCTAACCCAAATGATTCAATCTGGCAAAGAATGTATATACGCTTTGGGGCCCAAGTCTGCTATTTTTATAAATGCAGTCATTCCAACACGATCCCATTGTCATGCAACTGCTATCGATAAAGGATTATTTAGTTCAAGCGTGTTCCGGCGAACCATGACATCGGCAAATCTTGGTATCGGCCAACCATTCATTCTATGTAGCGTTATTCGGCGAAACGTGCTGTCGCTAAATAATGGTATCGACTAATAGTTTTCTCGTATTACCGTTCGTCGGTGAACCATGCTTTCTGTAGACAGTTATATCGTTCAAGGGTAATTCGATATACCGTACGGGACTGACGGTACACAGCGCAGACACGAAATTTTATATACGCAAATAATTATGATAGTTCATTCTAAATTCCACTATGACTTGGCTGCTTCACCCAGGATTGGCTTCAGACGACGGAACTCCTCAATGGTCAACAGTACAGACATGAAATGTTATGTATGCTTTAATTATCATAGTCTGTTCTAAACTTCAAAGTGTGTGTTTTCAAAAGCTTTTATTTAACTTGCAATGTTTGTATGTATATTAGTTCGGGTCAAATCTTGCAACTGAATTTTAAAGCAAGTTTCCTCAACCGATTGAGATGAAATTTTGCATACACATTTAGTTTAGATAACAAAGCATGGTTAGCTAAGTGACGTCTTCTAAATCAAATATGGCGGACGACCTAAGATGGCGGACTAGTTATTTTTTGTGCACTCCATGATATGGGTATCAAATGAAAAGGTTTGCTGAAAAGAATACGACAAATAAAATGACAAACAAAAAAAAAAGTAAGAAAACATTTTTAGAAACACCTTTTATTTAAATACCTCTGGTAATTGTTGCGATTTCGCATTTAATTTAATTAGCATGTGAATTCTTAGTGCTAATTGCTATTGCTATGCTATTTGCTTTTATTCACGGCCACTTCTCACTAATTTTTACTACCTTCTATTATTTACAGGCAGGTATTGAGTTCACCTTATTATCTATTTAAGTACAATAATAAGTACAAGACAAAATAATGTAATTACTGCCTAACGAATACGTAAACTAAACTCTCACCATCACTTGCCAAAACGTACTGAACTTTGATACAAAACGACGCGCGCCCCGACTCGTGCGTGGCACACAAATTATTATTAAACTATCACGCATTCATTCAATCAATACACTACCTGCTAAGTACGAGCAAATCAATGACAATAAGGTAATAATTGCTAAAAATCAGTCTTCGCACCACCCTGCTAATGCTAATAATTTAAATAAACGAAACAATCACAAGCATTCATTCAATAAACAACCCAAGTACGCGCAAATCTACCCCGGTCACCACGGAGAGTGGAACCGGCGAGAGATGTCGTGTGGTGTCCCACAGGGATCGGTCCTGGGGCCGCATCTGTGGAACATCGGGTACGACTGGGTGCTACGTGCAGACCTCCCTAGCGGTGTCAGCGTAGTCTGCTATGCTGACGACACGCTGGTCCTGGCGCAGGGGAGGTCGCATCAGGCGGCGGCCGAAGTGGCGGCACGCGGGGTTGCGACATCGTCGATAGAATCCAATTGGGACTGAGGTGGCATTGCACAAGTCCGAGGCCATGTGTTTTTATGGTCCTCGGAACGGGCCACTGTCGGGTTCCCAGATAACGGCGGGAGGGGTTCACATCGGCGTCGAGTCGACGATGAAGTACCTGGGACTCGTTCTCGACAGCCGGTGGAACTTCGTGGAGCATTTTCGACGTTGGCTCCCAGACTGGAACGGGCCGGGGCTGCCTTGAAGCGGCTCCTGCCCAACCTAGGGGGTCCAAACGCCTCCTGCCGGAGGCTTTATGCGGGGATCGTGCGGTCCATGGCCCTTTACGGGGCGCCGGTGTGGGCGCGTTCCTTAAGGCTGCGACCAGCCCAGTGGTTGAACGCGTCCCAAATGGTCATGGCCATCAGGCTGGTACGGGGTTACCGTACGGTCTCCCGTGAATCAGAATCAGAATTTTATTTATTTCTCTAGTTTTAATATTACATATCACTTAAAAATAAAAACTCATTTCACAATTGCGTGTTTCATTTTGTCCGTAGAGTAAGAGCTTTTGAAACCTATCCTGTACGTTTCCTCTATTACTAGTGCTTATATAATTTAACGTGAGAACAACGATAAAGCAGTGGGGATTAGCCCCAGCGGCAAGCCGCTTATTACTTATTGAGTGACTCTACGGTCACAGCCTACGCTGTCGGAAGGGGGCCAGTCGTTTGAAGAGCGGCTAGTCCTTATCTTTTTTATTAATGTAATCAATTTCACCTACTCTAGTTGCGAAAAGAAAGGGATTGTGTTGTCCATAGCGCGTGTATGCCTTGCCGGGCCTTGTTCTTGTAGCCCCTCGATCGACAGAGATTTGAGACGTTGTATCATGTCGCCGTGAAGGTCATGCGCACGAATGTGCCACGGGTCTTGTTGCAAGATTTCCCAGGGTAGATCGGTGTCAGTGCGTCTGGGTAACTGTGCGGCGCTCTTCAATACCATTTTATACTGCCTCTGAAGCTTGAGCAGGTTTGTTTTACAATACCTCGGTAGCAGTTGTATTACTCCGTAGTCTATCACTGGCAGTAAGCATGCTTGAATGACAAGTAGCTTGACTTCGACGCTTAGCTTGGAGCGGTAGCCTATGATTGGGTATAGCGCTCCTCTGACTCTCTTGGCCTTTTCAATATTTTCCTTCGCATGCTTATTCATCGAAAGCCTTTTGTCCAGCCAAACTCCGAGGTATTTTATTTCTGGTTTGAATGCGATGCGCTCGCTACGTAATTGAACATAATTGCGATACGCTGTGCTCAAATTGTTGAGTCTTGGTCTCTTGTGCGAGAACATTATGCATTCTTTTTTATCGACATTGCATTTGAGGCCCCATTTTTTGTAGTAGTCAATTATGTCGATGGCGGCCCACTCTGCTCGACGAGTAGCATGGTCCGGTCTTTCAGCTGCGTTGAGTATACATAGGTCGTCGGCGTACTGTGACAGCATCTGGCCTGCTATTCTTTCGTTTGGTAGGTCAGCCACAAAGAGGTTGAAGATAGCTGGACCGAGTATCGAGCCCTGGGGCACCCCGTGTGGCACACGCTGCTCCGTTCCCAAAGTGGTTCTGAAGCTACCTCTTATTGTCCTGTTGCTCAGATAGTTCTCGATCATCTTTACGATGTTGTTGCGTGCTCCAGCGTCGATCAGTTTTCGAATGAGCCCTTTATGATTGATTGAATCGAAGGCTTTGCTGAGGTCAGTCGATATCATGGCGACGCTATGGCCCTTATCCAGCGCGACGGCGATGTATTTGCCTGTAGGAAGGATTTGGGTAGCGGTGCCTGTTTCTCGTGAACCCATGCTGGTGGCTGAGTATTATTTCGCTTAACTCTGTCTCGATGCGGTCGAGTATTATTCTCTCGGCCCATTTGCCCATGATGTTGAGCAGGCTGATGGGTCTATATGATTTGGGATCACTGTGATCCTTACCCGCCTTATGCAAAAAAATACATGTACTGGTTTTCCAACGTATAGGGAAGTAACCCGTCTCGAGTACGTAGTCCATAACCCGTTTGAATATCGCAATCATGGTGTCGCCTCCTAATTTGAGTATGTCGGCTTTGATGCCGACAGGTCCGGGGGCTTTGCTGTTCTTGAAGCGTCTAAGAGCTCTTTGAGCAATTTGAGCTCGTGTTTTGAAGTTCGATCGAGTGGTGCGAATGGTGTAGAAATTTCTGTACATTCGTCACTTGCATCGATAGTAGCCTCCTTGACTATGGCTGTATCGACCATTCTATCAATGATTTCTAATTCATTGGTGCAATCGCTGAAGTGAGGCAGTTTCATGATGGGCTTTTTCATTGCTCTTTGCACAGTCCACATGCGTTTCCTATTATCTTTAGTGTTTTTGAGTAGCTTGGTCCACTCGGCGTCGTTATGTTGGATAATTTCTTTAGCCAGTTGATGCTTACAGGCATTGTATTGCCTTCTTGCCATTGTCCTGAGATCAGTGTATCTAAGTCGCCACGCACGCTGCTTCTTGGCGTTACGCTCGGCTATTCTTTCTTTTATGTGTGTTGGAAGTCTGTCTTTGGAGTCAACGATTCTCAGCGGGGCCAACTCGTCCGACTCCGTCTCCCGACTTCCCGTGGTTGCGACGGAGTGCACACGCTACCGCTGCATGCGTCGACGCTCTGACGCATGATAGTATAAAAAAGTACGACGAAGCGAATTCACTTCGCATTTCACAGAATTTCGTAATTACATTTCATTTGCTAACAATGAATGCGAATGCTAATTAATCCATCACTAACTCTTAGTACTAGAAAGCTGTCATTTGGTATGGGTATACATATTCATCACGCCATCAAAGCCGTAAAACAAAAGGTTGAAAAAAAGTTTTTTGAGGGTAGGTACCTTACACGTAAAGTGGGGATGATATTTTTTTCTCGTCTATCCCATGATGTAGGGTATCATTGGATAGGCCGTTAAAAAATAATGCGGGTATGTCAAGGTCATTTTTCGATTTCGGGATCCGTTTGCGTAATATTAAGTTTTAAATTGCTATTTTTTGTTAGAGTCAAGTGGGCCTGTCAGCTAAATGGTTGTTTCTGGATATGGAAAAAAATGAGGAGTATATGTATATAACGAAGTTAAAAGGAAACTATCTCAGCTAAGTAGGCTTTACAAGTTAACAAGTTATAGTCGACGAACTTACATTTGCAGTTGGAGAATTGACCGTGACGTATATCGATGTATGGGAGAACACGTTTTTGAACTACAATGTTAAGTTTGTTTTTGGGACTAATTCATTCCAACTACGGAACCCTTCATTGTGCGTGGTCCGACACGCATTTGGCCTTGGCTTTTTTATACGATGTTTGTTTACTAATACCCAAAAGTATTATAATACGCAGAAGTTTTATTTATCCTGTGGGTCCCGTTAGGAAGACCCAGAGGACGTCCACCGGAACACTGGGTAGATGAACTCAACAAAAGCATAGGCAAAGACTGAATTGTCAAAGCCAAAAATAGGGAACCTGGAGAAAATTGGAGGAGGCCTGTACCATAACTTAGCTGAAAAAAGTGTGACTACATTTTTTTTTAGAGTATATTGTTTGTTTATGTAATTTTTTAGTAATCCACTTGTATAAATTATTCTTTGCTTATGGAAATAAAGGCTATATTATATTATTATTACATGTTGTATAATATATTACCTGCAATAAGACCACTAGTCCAATAGGGTCGGCGACAGTGGTGGGCGTAGTAGTGTTGCAGATAACGCAGTCGTAGTCCCTCTCGACGGCTTCCTCCTCCTCCCACTCCATGGCGCCTGCTTCTGTGCCGTCTAAGCTCTGCATGGCCGACATGAACTGTTGTTGTCGACGAGCGAATTCGCGCATTAGTTGTTGCTGACGTTCGCGAGCGCGGCGGGAACGTTCTTCTTTTTCGCGGCGTTCTCTGTTGAGAAAAGATGATGGATTGAATATAAAAAATCAAAGCGAAAGCCCTTCAAATGGTGTCCCGAGTGGGTGTATGGCATCTCGGGTCCTTTGTCTATTAACGCCATCTGTTGTGGACCACGTGTAATTCGCCGACACCGCTCTAGACACAAGAAGCTTAGTGGCGCCAGCTACGTGCAACAGAGCACTTCAATTTGTGTGGCAATAAATATCGCGCTCGGGTACATCACGGGCTACGGCGCACTATCACTCTTTAATGAATACTGTATCGCAATCATATTCGTTCCAAATCATTCATTTTTTGAGATCAGTTACTTTATTTCAAGTTAAACACATAAAAACCCCACACTTTCTCCCTGTACTTTAACCCTGCGACAACGCTCGCGTTGACAGACTAAGAGTAAGATATACATCTATAGGCAGGCAGTGAGATATTCGTAAGGTAGCATATACGTGGAATAGTTACCGTGCCCTCTGTTCAGCCTGTCTCTCTCGCTGGTGCGGCCAAAGGGAGTGTCTCACGTGCGCGATAGACGCCGCACAGCGTGCGTCCAAGGCCGCCAGCTTGCGTAGTACGCGGCCAATGAAGTATGGACCGTCGCCTGAGGACAAACAGATCAACTATTAGAACGGGTATATACCACACAAAGAGTACTTTAAATCCCCGTAAACACCGGGAACAATTATTTTAAGCAACTATTGCGCAACTTTTGAAAGTGCGAGATATTTTTTTGTTTACCATGCATACGGAACAATCGCTATTCCACAAGAATGCTGCAGTGTTGCTGGGAACACGTAGCAACACTGCAACATTACGTGTGGCCAGCTACATTGTCAATTTGTTACCTTCACACAAACATATTACTGAAACAATGTTGCGCAACCATGTTTAAGGTGTATACAGGACTTCATAAAGAGTTAGGTGGCCTGCTCACACAATCGCACGCACATAAAGAAACAATAAAATTAGGTTTATTCGTCTTGTTGAAAATGAAATGTAAAGTGCTCGTAATTTCCCCATCTTCCTGTTTACTGCATTAACTTCAGCATACAGAGTGTATGCCTTGTATACAACTGTATACCATAGAACACTTACCGATAGGTTGCTGAGTGTCGGGAGCGGGCTCATCCAATGAGAACGAATCCAGTCTGCCGGACAGCTGCGAGTGCAGTTTTAGTAGTAACGATATTATCGACTCGTTCACGGGGATCGAGTCCTCTGACTGTGTGTGTAGTTGAACCTGCGAGGAAATAAATTATCAGTAGTTATTTTGACCATGTTTTTATCACAGAATATTGCAATCTTCTGTTAGACATGGCTGTTTTTTCTTTAGGTCGTCGGTCCACCTGGTTGGACCCTAGGCTTCTTGTCGGCTCAAACAACCATCAGTTCATGTGACGTTTCCAATTTGTATAAACTATTGTCCAATGTTTTTTATCGTAATGTATGACTGATGTAGAACTTAGTTGATATTCTCTTCTCACTAGCTACATAGACTGACGACGTGTAGAAGGTACCCGTGATTGACATGTGTCAGAACTTAAAGTTGGTGATTTAAAAAAAAAGCGGGACCTAGAGCATCATTTTTTCGTCCGTCTGTCACAGACGTGTTTTTACAAGCTGTATTTATGTTTGGGCCAACTATTGCAAGCTGAATTAAAACCACTTCCTCATACCCTACGAAACTGACATTTTACATGTTGGTTCAGTTCCAAATACAATGCATTTTTAAGATAAGCGTGACCTGAATCTACACCCAGGCGGCACCAGACGAGGGAATTCCTCAAGGGAAAACAGTGCAAACAAGAATTCGCTCTAAAGTCCACCATGACCTGGCTGCTGCACCCAGGATTGGTTCCAGACGAGGAAACTCCTTAACGGTACACAGTGCAGACACAAAATTCTATACAGGATGGATTTATGAGATGGCAGCTACCTTAACCGTTGTAGCTACAAGAAAACGGCCTTAAGAGACTGTCCTTAACTATAAGAGACATTTCGATCTGCATTCACAGATTTTGAAAAAAAATTACAGTGAGCAGGAAAATGGGCAGCTTTCAAAAAACTTTTTTTATGCCATTCGATCCTTCTCTTCCATTCTTACAAGGATCCAAAACCTATATCGGATCAATTGAGGTTTCGAGTACTAGAAAAGTCATAAATCGCAAAAAAAAACTTTTCCCATACATTTCGCAGGAAATGAGACTCCAACCTAGTTTTTTATGATGGATCGATGGTCCGCTACAACGAAGACTGGTCAAAAATAATCAACAAAAAAATTAAACTTCGAATTTCGAACTTATCCGCGTCATAATTGAATTTACTTTGAAAACAGAATCTAGATAGGTTGTTGCTCGGTTGCTTGTAATTTCTGAAATTCTGCGCATCAGTCGCCATACTCAAAGTCTAACTATAAAGTCCTTCATACACTTTAAGATAAGCCTTAAGATTTTAAGAAAATATTAAAGTTCTATGTTAACGTAAGTTTTATATAGTACTTTTTTGTTTAATAAAACCTTTTTTTTTATAATTCTCTTAGTTCAGCAGTCGAGTGATAAGCTGTGTAGATCACGTTATACTCAGCTGATGGCAGTGTACTGACCTGTTTGCTGGTGGAAGGCTGAGCGCGCGGCTCGCTGGGCCGCGGCGCGCCCCGGATGGCGGGCGCGCGGGGCGGCGCGGGCAGCGCGGGCGTCGCGCCCAGCACCGACACGCTCCACTCGTGTAGATCACGTTATACTCAGCTGATGGCAGTGTACTGACCTGTTTGCTGGTGGAAGGCTGAGCGCGCGGCTCGCTGGGCCGCGGCGCGCCCCGGATGGCGGGCGCGCGGGGCGGCGCGGGCAGCGCGGGCGTCGCGCCCAGCACCGACACGCTCCACTCGTGTAGATCACGTTATACTCAGCTGATGGCAGTGTACTGACCTGTTTGCTGGTGGAAGGCTGAGCGCGCGGCTCGCTGGGCCGCGGCGCGCCCCGGATGGCGGGCGCGCGGGGCGGCGCGGGCAGCGCGGGCGTCGCGCCCAGCACCGACACGCTCCACTCGTGTAGATCACGTTATACTCAGCTGATGGCAGTGTACTGACCTGTTTGCTGGTGGAAGGCTGAGCGCGCGGCTCGCTGGGCCGCGGCGCGCCCCGGATGGCGGGCGCGCGGGGCGGCGCGGGCAGCGCGGGCGTCGCGCCCAGCACCGACACGCTCCACTCGTGTAGATCACGTTATACTCAGCTGATGGCAGTGTACTGACCTGTTTGCTGGTGGAAGGCTGAGCGCGCGGCTCGCTGGGCCGCGGCGCGCCCCGGATGGCGGGCGCGCGGGGCGGCGCGGGCAGCGCGGGCGTCGCGCCCAGCACCGACACGCTCCACTCGTGTAGATCACGTTATACTCAGCTGATGGCAGTGTACTGACCTGTTTGCTGGTGGAAGGCTGAGCGCGCGGCTCGCTGGGCCGCGGCGCGCCCCGGATGGCGGGCGCGCGGGGCGGCGCGGGCAGCGCGGGCGTCGCGCCCAGCACCGACACGCTCCACTCGTGTAGATCACGTTATACTCAGCTGATGGCAGTGTACTGACCTGTTTGCTGGTGGAAGGCTGAGCGCGCGGCTCGCTGGGCCGCGGCGCGCCCCGGATGGCGGGCGCGCGGGGCGGCGCGGGCAGCGCGGGCGTCGCGCCCAGCACCGACACGCTCCACTCGTCGCCGTCCATGTCTGCGACAGTGACATTAACATACACATTGTGGCCCACTATTACTACATAACTGGCGACATGTGGGTGTGCTATAGGTACACCGATTGTATTTTATTTACTGGCCTACGTTGTCCCACTCCTGGGCAAAGCCCTCCTCCCTCCACTCCTTCCATTTCTCGCAAGCCCGCACGTCCTCCTTCCAGTTTTTACAGAACTTATCCAGTTTGCTCCGCCATTTCCCACATGGTCTGCCCCGACCCTGTCTCACTGTCTCAGGGCACCAATTCTGGGCCATTTGAGCCACAGTAGTTTGTCCAGCATACAGCAGACACGTCCTGCCCAGTTCCATTTAAATCGGGCAGCCTTTTTAGCCAAGCCAGCCATATTGTATTATTATTTCTTCATTATTATGAATGTGAGGGCTATGATGATCATTTAAATTTTTTGCAGTTAGTTTTAATGTCTGGGTAGTTTGAGTATTTTATGCAGCTTAACCAAATGTCTTTTCTTTGATATTTTTCGTCAGGGCGTTGAGCTCCTTAAGTTATAAGTCGAACACAATCACTGACATGAGTGCACTGACTATAGGTCCACTCAAGGTGTGGTTCTTATCTCAAAAGACGCACCTTAGACACTAATCTACATGGTCCTCACAGGATTTGACCATGCTAATGTATAGATTTTTAAAAAGACCTCTGAGTGTGTTTCGGTGTTTTCTCCCAGTCCAGTTAAGAAACACCAACCTCATCCAGATTTTAAAATATTATTGACATATAAAGTGTTTGTAGAACTATAAGCCTACCTACAGAAATATACATCATTTAGCATTATCATTGTATTAACTATTCCGACTTGACAATAACTTATTACTTTCCATGAACTTACCATATTCAATAGGTACAGGCGGCGTGTCCAGATCTGATGAAGTAGCGATGGCAAGGCTCATCTCATCGTCAAAGGACTGCAGTGCTAACGCCTGACTGTCGTCCGTTACATCCTGTATACAAGGACAATGATAAATAATGCTTGCAACACGGAACCAACAAGCGACAATAAATAATATTGGTAGAAAGAGAAGTATCGCAGACGACCGGAAATGATCAGTCTGACAAAAGTTGTCCAAAATATAACATAACTAGCAGCGCCCCACGGTTTCACCCGCATACGTCTCGATCCCGTGGGAATATCGAGATAAAAAGCATGTCTTTCTCCAGGTCATGGTCTACCCATGTGCCAAATTTCATCCAAATCCGTTCGGCCGTTTTAGCGTAACAAACAAACAATTTTCGTATATATTATATTGGGTAGGATATAATTCAATAACAGAGCAAGTCTAGATAAAAGTCCGTCAGCGACGAAACACGATCATCTACGTTTGTAATCCAGCGACTACGCAGGAATTTTTAAAATGAAATCGTGCAATATTTAGGCCACTTGCACCACAAATCACTAAATGCGTTTAGCGCTAAACACTTTTAAAATATAATTCTGTCTCTGTCATCTTCAATCGATTGACAGAAACAGAGCGATGTTTTGAAAATCTGTTTAGCAGTAAACATTTTTTACGATTTGTTGCGGAATCCGGCTCGTTCTAAAACTTTAGTAACGCACCTCTAAAGCTCGTATTAGCGGCGCGTCCCCGCCGCCGTCGGATTGGTCGTCTGTCATAGAATCACCCCGCGCCACCTGGTGCATTACATTCAACTAATTTAAACAAAAAAACAAACAATAAAAATATGTTATTTTTTTTATTCGAAAAAAATTTGAAATTGCATTACATTCAACTAATATCAACAAAAAAAAACCGGTCAAGAGCGAGTCGGACTCGCGCACCGAGGGTTCCGTACGTATATATGATGTTGATGATTTCCGAAAAACTGTGCTATTTAGAGACATCGTTTTATTTTTCCTGTAATCTTTACATAAACTTCTATCACATAGAATAATTTCAGATTTTTCTCTATATGTAAGGGGCGGTATTTTTTTTTACTTTTTTCATTAAAAGTCGAAAACTATGATGCCTAAAAAAAAATGTTTGAGAATGTGAAACAGCGCTCTTTCATATGATACCCCACCTAGTAGACTCCATTCGAATTTTTAAGACCCCCTTTCAGGCCCTCTTGCAAAAAAGGTACAATTTTTTAAATTTCTTTCTTGTTTGGAAAATAGTTGGGTAAACGTCATCTATAACTATTCCAAATTTCAAGTTGATAGCATTAGTAGTTCTTGAGATATCCTGCTGTGACAGACAGACAGACAGACTTAGTCTCACCATAATGGTTCGTTTTTACAATTTTGGTACGGAATCCTTAAAACAAACAATAAACATAAGTTTTTTTTTTTCCCCAAAAAAATTTTGAAATTTCACTAGGTGAAGTAAGTAGGTGCGATTTCTGCTTGAATAATGCACAAAAAATAATATTTAATTTATATAAATTGGAGCTAAAAAGATGTGTAAACAAAGCAGTATCGTGGAAAATGATGTCACATCATGGCAAGTTTGATATTTTTTTTTGAGCATCAAGCAGTAGTTAAATTTGGCTTTTATATGTTTCTTGGATTTAAATTAATGTCATTACCTGACAAAACGGAAATAAAAAAAAACCCGCATGTTCCCTACTCTCTATGTCAGGAGTACACTGTAGGATAAAAGCTATACGTTACCTGTAAAGCTGTCGGTACTACTAATGCAGTGCTGGTTGCGGGCAGTGACGTAGATGTGGTGAGCAGTGGTATTCGCGTCGTCTCGTTCTCTGAAGGCTCCCATTCTGTATCGCCTAGGACAGAATTATCATTGTATAAATGATTCGCTTTTTAGATTTAGATGTGGACCTCACTTTCGGTATTCAGACATTCGAATATCAAGAAAATCATAATATCTATGAGGATTATTTTGTATGTTTATGCCCGCTATTTTGGTCTACAATTTTATTTAGAGCTATTTCTTAGTATCAGGACCCCCGAAAATATCTCCTAACTGAAGTTCCCGCTGTAGTATGGCAGTTCATTACAGAAAATCGACCAATTTACCCACTAAATGAATCTGCGTAATCAGTCTAGTTTCCTGATTACGCGAGGTCAACTATAAATAACCCTTTCGATATGGCCAAGCTCAGCTCAATATGATTGGTTCCCTTGTCTATGTTTCTTTGTTATTCCTTTCTTATACGCCTATCATTTTTGTGTTCTTATCCAGTAAAAGGTTTATATTCTGTTGTATTCTAGATATAAATCGGGTATTTGTTTTTTTTTTATAGTCACCCATTATAGTGTGTCATTTTTGGAATCGTCTCTCTCAAACCCATTATTTTGATATGTCACATCGTCATAGAGCGATTCTTTATTCAAGGCTTTACATTTTGGCATTTAAAAACATAGCTAATAACCATTGCGCGATCTAGACGAGTCGATAGGCACCTTCCATCTAGACGTTAGGATGCATCTTATGGTTTAAAGAATCCCACATACAAAGATACACGTGAAAAATATAAGAGCAGCAGTAGCTATCGCGCAGTCAGGTACACACTTACTATCAGAATGCTGAGGGTGTGTATATTGCGCTGGGTACGAGTGCGTGGCCTGCGGCGGCTCGCGCGGCGGCACGCTGGCCACGACGGTGCGCGCGTTGTCGCACACGGCCGCGCCCGCGAACGCGCCCAGCAGCGGCACGCCGCTCACGCTGCTGCGCCCGGCGCCGGCCGCTACCATCACGTCGCGCTGTGCGAGAGCGACAGGTGACAAATATACGTGCCTATCTAAATATCTTGTGATTTAGCGAGTAGTAGCTTGAGGAAGTCCGTGTGACTGTGATGGTACGAAAATAAAGATCACTCTGATGCAAAACCAGCGGTAAAAAAATAAAATCAAAAAATTCTGAATGCAACTAAAAGTTCAAGATTTGATGCGAACAACTGCTTTAGACTGCCTGAAAAGTGAACTTTAGAGTTTTTTTTTTTAATTTTATCATTTTACTATTTAATTAATTACATAATCAGCCTATATGGGAACACAGGAAGACTGCTGGAACATAGGCCTCCACTCTTCGAGAGAGAGTGGGCCGTAATCTACTACGCGGGCCCAGTGCGGGTTGGTAATTTAATTAATTAATTTTACATAATAAGGTCTGCCTGCTATCAAAAATATATATGAATTAATATTTATTTTTAAAGGTGTAACTAAAAAAGACGGTTTGTAAACAAAATAATGCAGCACAGCAGTGTTGTCTCTGTCTACAATAGACTTTAAAACGCATACAACTTCAACATTTTTTGAAATATATGAAAATCTAAATAAAAAAAAAACTCTTTAATATCCTATTACATTTTACTAATTAATCTTTTAGTGTGTTATATTTTTGGTATCGTCTCTTCAAGCCCTCATTTTTTTTTTGTAAGTCTTTACTTTTTACTTCTGCAATCATTTGCAAAAACCAGGTACTTGTGTTATTGAGCTAGTAGTTATTAAGTGGTTTATCTCTCGGGCTAGCTATAGCGACTCTGAGTTATTGTTATTAACTCATTGCAGGTGTTCATGTAGTGTAAAAGTATGTGTGGTAGGTAGAAATAGGAAGCGAAGTAATAAGTCCGAAGTACACAAGAAGAAGAATTAGAGTTTATTAGGTACACAGACACAGGTTTCAGTTCACACACACAAGAGTTACATTTAGTTAAGAAGGAGTGATAGAAATGTCAGTTAAACCTAAATACTAGGTCTCAAGTCAGCGCGGTGAAGCTAGATCACATAAAGCTATGCGCGCAGTGAGCGTACTTAGTTGCAATGGCAAGTCACTGGGCGCTCGCGCGCCACCTGTACGGACCGGTGCGTGAGAGCAACATACGATGATGCTGTCCCGCTCACGCACACGGTTCGCGTGACGTAGCGCGAGCGCCGCGTCGGCCGCAGCGCTAGATCAATTGACGCGTCATAGCTACCGCCGGCCAGCTGATAAGTAATTAGCTACTAATACAATATTTGTACTTGTCTGTTTGTTCATTGAATATTGTTTGTTCATTATTATAAATAGTTTTACTTTTAATGTTGATTTTATATAATTCTAGTTTAAGTTCTTTTGTAAATATGTGTATATAAATTAATATATAATTAATTTTATTTAAGAAATATATAATGTATATTTAATTTAGTTTTACTTTTAATTTAATAATTTATTTAGACTTAAGTGTGTAGGTCACATTCACACTGATATAACTAGATTCAGATACTGGCTGTATTGGTGTGAATACCCAAGTGTTTTGGGGAAGGTATGTGGCTCGCCACATTATTTGTATGTGTACCTTAAATTCTGTATACTAAACTTTGTATTGTGTAAGAAGGTACTTGTTTAATTGTTTCTTTTCCTGACAGGTTATATCCTATAAATTTACTTTATCACGGTGGTGAGTAGTACAACACCAATAGAAACCATCAACATCAAGTTTTTAAATTATTTCTGTACACTACGAAGGAGCCGGGTTACAGAAATCATTTTGATTTTATAATAACATAACCATCGCGTGACACCTCATGAATCTGGCCGTTAGGTCGTAACCTTGGCTACGGTAGTGCGTACATACGTGGTGCTGCAGCTGGCGCTCGGCGTGCAGGTCGGCGGCCACGTGCAGCAGGTAGGCGGCCAGCGCCAGCACGTGGTCGGGCGGCGCGTGCGGCGCGGGCGCGTCGGGCGCGCGCCGGTGCACGCCGCGGTGCAGCACGGCCAGCAGCGCGCCGTGCAGCACGCCGGACGCGCACAGGCCGCGCGGGTCGCCGGCGCCGCGCCCGGGCGCGCACGTGCCGCGCAGCGGCGGCCACAGCACGCCGCGCCCGGGCCCGTCCGCGCCGCCGGCTGCTTTTTGTTTCTCGCGAACGCTGCAAGAGGACATGACCATTTTGATTTCGATCTTGCATCTCACGCTTACACGCGTTACACGACTTGTATGTCTACCTAGGCTAATAAAATAGTTAGAATACGCACAAGAATCGAAAAGTCAAACACGTTTATAAAATCCGTTCCTTTCCTTTTTCTTTATTATTGTTTTCATAGTTGTTATTCTAATTATACTAACTATATATAATTCGAATATTTTAGTTAGATATTTTAATTCTTACAAACGAGAGTTTATAAAGACAGTCGATCTATACTATAAAAATCTCACCGTGAAAAATCACACAAATTATGAAAAGTCCTCACAAATAAACAATAATAACTATAAAACCTAGTACTCACTATGTTGTAAACCGCTCCATGGACGCATGGAAGTCCCTCCGATGCACGGCGCGTCGCAGCACATGCAGCGGGTCATAATACTGCTCCCACACTATAGGCTTCGGCACGAATAAACCTTGTTCTAGGTTCTCCGAGCCCTTGGGTGGCGGACGATACGTTGATAGCTAACAAACAAAAAATACTATATTACTAACAGCATAAAAATATTGTTTAGAAACTGCATTCAACCAATCAAAATATTTTAATTCACATAAACCTGAACGAAAACTTATCAAACGTCAGAAGCTAGGTGCATGGTTCCAAATTGGTTGTTTCCTATGGAAAAGATCTGGCAAGAAACTGCATGGATACTCTTTTAAAAATAATTAGCTTTTACAATGTTTTCAAACTACTGTTTTAATAGGTACTACCAGGTACTAAACAAAAAGAAAACGGTCTACAAATCTATGGTAAATACCTTTTACATAATCATAGTAAAAGATAAGTAATTATTTTAAGTATTATAATTTAGGATAAATTCAAGCAAGTAATTTTATAATTTCAAAGTAAATGTTGTTTTAATTCATGAGTATTTTCTACACCTAAGAGATTGCCAATCAACCTGTACTCATAAAATAACACCGACTACAGCTGGATTCGAACTTGATGGTGGTTCTGAAGTGCGCAGTCCGCACCCCCCACCCCCGCAGACAGGGATGCAATAAAGTTTGAATCGAGCTGTACCTTTTCAAACCTTCAACGGAAGCATGAAGCACGCATCAGCTCCATGAACGGAAGCAAGTCGGATCGACATGCAGACAAAATCTATGCGTATTACAAATTAAAGTTGCTTTTCGAGCCTGTCTGTGTGACCACGTTGTTCCTTAAACTACACAACGGTTTTTGATGCGGTTTCTATTATTTAGAGAATATATTCCGGACAGTTTATGTGTATAATACATTAATATTAAGCTAACACATAATAAAGACATCTCGATGTTTTGTCAAGTCGTAAAAACCGTTCGAAACAGGAATATAATGTGTTACCTCTTTGAGCACAGTTTCAAAATTCCTAGTATGCGCGTTGCCAGATCTCTCAGGCATCAGCTCCAGTAGTTGAGAGTGTGTCTTGTCGCCGGCAGCTAGCAGTGTGCTTACTTCCAAACGAGACTGTGTAAGCTCGTCGTTACCTGTGTATGGCAAAATAATATCCATTGTATGACCAAGATCTGTGAAGTTACTAGGAAAACAGTACACTACGCTGGCTTTATTTTTGTCAGATATCCGATACAATCGGAATATAGCGTTACGTAGGATCTCTGCATCTTTACTAATTTAATTACTGTGAAATAGTACTTCACGACGGGACGTGTGTACGTGGGTTAGTAAAAAAAAAAAACAATTTTATATGCCAGCCAATGCGTATACCTACATTACCAAATACATGACTTCTATAAAAAAAAATAGAGAAATGTATGTTAGATTTTGTCTTGTCTGTGTCCGTGACATTGGGATGTGGATTCAGCCACACCTATATTAAGCATGCGACACCTGCATAAGTTGGGTACCCTTCACGCTTACAAAAAGGTGGTAACGATAAATTATAAATGAATGATGATAATTATTTCCGTAAGTAGGTTTGTATCTACTTTTATACTGTGTACTTTTATTTAAAGTCCAGACATTGTCTTGGTCAGTGTTATGCAAATTAGTGTCTGAGATGGTATTTTGAGGAAATCATCGAATTAATGCAGGTGTGGAATTAATACACAACAGCAGTTCATAGAATTATGTGTACAGATCATCAAGAGATGAGTTACAGACGGGTCTTACTTACCAAGGTTAGTTCTCGAAGACACCAAAATAGCCAGGAAGGTGAGTAGGCCTTCGACCATTGTGTCCTGTTCCGCGGCCTGTGCCGGTGACATCGGCATCATGCTAAGCCATTCGCGACAACCAAACCTGTGGGAAAACAATGCTGTATTGTAGACATACCTTTCTACTTCCTACCCATAGGAATATTTATCTGCATTGTTCCATTTTTGAAGCACGAAACGGCAAAAAAAATGCGGAAAACACCTGAAAACCTGCCGCAATTTCTTGTATAGAAGTACGTTCCAACCATTGCTAACCATCGATCGGAAAAGTGCCGCAATTTGCGATAAAAATTGTGAAAATAACCACTGTAACACCAAGATTAAGATTCCGATGGAATATCTTTAATTAAGTTTATGGTAAAAAGTGTTTTTCGTAAACTATCATAAACATTAAAATTGAATGAAAATCAATTATGAATAGAAATAAGAAATTTTGCGACGTATAAAAAAATTAAAACAAATCGAGTTAGGTCAAATTAAATTAGCTAGCGAAACTCCGCAGCGGTGATGATTATCGATATCCTATACTATCTGCGGTTGTTGACCCCAAAAATGACTCGTCAAATTAATATCTTGTTTGTTTGGTCATGTATAGATAGCAATATCGCTGGCTAATTTAATTTGACCCTGTACAATGCGGTCGACTAGTCAACATCTAAGGATGGCCTTGCTCTGGTGGAGATTCACGATGACTCAGTCCTGGACTGTAAATGTGGTGGCCATCGTGTCCTGTAGTCTGCACGTTACAGGAACTGATGGGCGGTACTGAAGGTGCCATACTCGTTGCCAAATTCTGATCTGATTCTATTTAGATTGCTATCGACACGCTAAGAAGAAGGACGCCCCGTGGCATTAACAGAATACGTGTCGAGTATAGTTTTGGGTTGCATTATATCTATCGAACCTTCTGCATATGTATATTTTAGTGGGCAGAGGGTGTTGCAATCTGCCACCAAGCCGGGATCTAGTTTTGACGAAATTTAAAACTCAATATTGAAATTGCATAATATTTATTTAGCATAAAATTTCGCAAATCATTGCCCTCTATAAGTCAGCAAAGACTCCGAATCATCTACTTAATAGAAATCTTAAAGAAGAATGTTCATTTTTCACCTGACAATGTATAGACATGAAATAAATCTTAAAATTCAGCTAATTGAATTGTATATTAATTACGCTTATCACAATGTTAAAAGAAATGCAGGAAAAATATATTTTTTAATATTTCTTTATTCATTCTACGTAAAGGGTAAACGTATTATCATGTTTTGAACGCATCTCAACTACCATTTTTTATGACGTTCCATTTTAGACACTGCTACTGGACTTTATTCAACTCTCGTTTCTGAGTTGTATACATTATTTTACGTTTATGTAATCAGTTATTATTTCTTTATTAGTCTTTGTATAATATCTACCTACAGATTAAATACAAAATAACATAATAATTAAATGAATTAATCATGCAGTATGTTGTTGAGTTCGCACGACTGAAACGGACTTTTTTGACATTTGACAGTTTTGCGATTGGCATTGGCGCAGTACTGAGAGATGGGTTGTAACAGGTTAAACACGATATCTGTTATCACTGTTACTGTTGCACAAAAATAACAGATCCAAATATCAGTAATTAAATAACATCCTGTTATTTATGTACGGACGATAAATACGTATTTGTTAAGTTGTTTTTATATTGGTCACTGGTCACAGTAACAGGTAACATGACCGAATCGAGCAGTCACTTTTTCAAAAATGTTTGTTCTTGTAACACCACCAACGGTATTTTAGGCGATATTTTATTTGATATATTTCTTTTTTGTGTGAGTTTGTATGTAAGTAACAGCCACGGTAACAGTATTTTTTGATAATTTATATTGGTAGGAACAATTGTTATTTGTTATTTTTAAATATCTGTTATTTCTATCTGTTGAGATAAATACGCCTCGCCCCTAAGTCCTTCATAGTTGTGTTTGCATCTCGTTGTGAACTGTGCCATTTTGAGTGTGTTACTTCTTTATACGACACTATTTACCGCCCCTATACCTTGATATCGACCCATTGGATGGTGCGCTCACGTTATGACATTAGTGTGGTACCTTGGATGGGCGTATGGGCTATTTCCTTGGTACCAATAGTTACCAATCAAGAAAATATATCTGTTCCAACAGCATTTCTGGATGACGTAGTTATAAGAGATTTAGAGGAAAATGATGATAATTAATAAAACATTACACTTTAACATAGTGTTTTATTTGTTTTTCCGGTTTCGTTCATGAGGTATGTATGTATGTACCGTAGGCTAATGAAATGTGTTGGGTAGATAAGTGATCACTTTTGACTATACAAGAACTAAGTTAGACATTTTAGAGGTATAGAAACTATCTAACTATCGTTTATTATACTAAAAATGTGGTTAGTAAGTACATAAATGGGCTGGAGAAACAACAGTTAATGCTCGACACTCAATTTATATTGACAATCATTGAGAGTCTAAGCAGTGACGAAGGCAGTTGGTTTCAAGGAATTCACAAAGTAAAAAAGACGTTTTAGACCATAGCTAGTAAGTAGGTAGCCCTAAGACGACCCACTGACCAAGTATTCCTATTTTAGACTGAACTTCAAGCGTAAATAATTAGTTCTAGCACATCTTTATACTCGTATTTGGTATCGGCAATTCCTAACCTAAAAAGTAATATTAATATTTTTTGGACATTATTTTTTGGCGTTTAAATCGTAAAAATGAGTATAAGACATTATTTTCTAAACTTACATATGTAGTCTTTCTACTATACCTTCTAACTATACATACACTTTCATTATCAGGTTTTCAAATGTATGGGAAGTGGGCATTGTTCTTTATTCATTCAATGACAGACAACGCACTACGTAAAACGCTGGGTCATGCAATTTTGCACAAGAACTCCTAGTCCTTACTTAACGAAAGTGAACACTAATTAATGTTAAAGTTAACCCCTAAAGATGTTAAATAGGGCATGAAAGTTTGTAGGGAAGTTCATCAATTTTGCCGGCATTATATAAAAAGTGTGATTTCATTTTGTATCTTTATGACAACATGTTGATAAGCTCGTCTCATATAATAATTAGGTACGTAGGCTAATTTAATAACATCGGGAATGTCCCTATAAAAGTATTTAGCAGTGTTGCTATTAATACGTTCCTTTACGTATAAAGCAATACAATTGTTTTCGTTTCCTTCCTGGGTTCCGTACCTGAAGGGTGCCAAACGGAACCCTATAACAACCTACGCTAGAAAAGGCGCTGAATAGTACTGATAATGATGAGGGTTTCGTGACGGTGCAAAGGAGGAAGCGCCGATAGCAAACTAACAGGAACCGCTGCAGCAAAGCTACTACGGGGCCCGAAGCGAGCCTGCGTGCCGCAAAGCCGAACACACCGGTGTACATCTCCCGCCTGCACTACACCACTAAGGGCTGATTTCACCAATGAAACTGAACGCGATCAGCACATCTAAACAGCGTTCAAGAGCATTGACAGCTCCTAAACTCAGGTTAGATGTGCTGATCGCGTTCAGTTTCATTGGTGAAATTCGCCCTAAGGCGGAGGACATCGTGGAGTACGTGCGCCGACAAGGTACACGCCAAGTGTGCAGTTACTGGAGACGCGCCGCTACGTCAACTTTAAGGCGTTTGTGGTGCGCGTACCTATTTTTTATCTGTCCCTCGACATGGAAGAAGACTTTTGGCCGCAGGATGTGGTGTTCCGTCGCTTCCGCGGACAAGTACCATAGGACAGCACATAGTCAAGCTAGTGCAAAGTGAAGTTCTACTAACTTAGTTTTAGGTATTTTTATTAACACAAGTTTTGTTTTGTTTACAATAAAAATATGTATGTTTAGGTTAAGGTATTTTATTATGGGCCTGTGTTGTCTCAAAATAAATGAATTTATTATTATTACAACTAAAGCCTACGCTGTCCGTCCGTCTGTCTGTCAGCGGGCTGCATCTCATGAACCGTAATAGGTAGACAGTTGATATATTCACAGATTGTGTATTTCTATTGCCGCTATGACAATAAATAATAAAAATAAAATAAAGTTAAAAATTAAAGGGTGTTTTTTTTCGGCGTTTTTTGCTAAATATTGTACGGTAGTTCGGAACTCTTCGTTTGCGAGTCCGACTCGCACTTTGCCAGTTTTTAGTTTTACATTGTTTTTATTTATCGCATACCTACCTACAATTGGCTCGATAAGTACTGATACTACAACAAGACCATTTGGATAAGCAATTTTAATTTGTTTTTCCTGGCATGTGACGATCATGTCATAATACTTGGTCGGCCAAGACTGAAGGCGATAGACCTAAGTTCCTTGCAGGGTGATAAAATATGCTGGACAAATAATGCGGGATGACATTATACTTACGGGCACATCCTGCTCTGGTTAAACGTTAATAAAATAAGCTGTAAAAGCGAAGGGTCCCTCGAAAGTATGACCCTTCTAATTGATTCAATGAATGACTGGAACATTTTTTGTTTATTTCGAAGTAACAATTAGGGTAAAGAACAAAGCTTTGTTGTAAAAATAAAACTTTTACTTTAAAAAAAAAAACAATCTCTTTGTTTCAATTCCTCTCAGTTGTATCATTAACGGAAAGGAGTTAACATGTCTAAAATAAGAACAGTGGTCTTTTATTTGGATTAATTGTTACAGACAAGTAAATGAATTGTAACTATGTATTTACATTGTTAACCTATTTCACTGTACTTACTTATTCCTTTTACATCTTTAAAAAAATCCTTTTATTTTATTTCACTAAATAATCATGCGATTATTTGAAATTTCAAGTAGGGTAACACAAGGTCTTAAGACCCTTGTACTACACTAGCGCTGCGCTGATCGCTTCAAATTTATTGCGAAATACGATACTTTATCATACATTTTGCTATGTCATCTATCGCTAGATGTGTTTACATCCATATGGCGTAAGGTGCCGCACACACGGTCGACAGTAGGACGTCGTGAATCTTATGACGCTGGATTTGAGCTGATACTAATGAAAATAGATCAAACAGAAAGAAAGAGCATTGCTTTTGGCCAGGCTTTCGATTGTCGATTTTAGACCACTAGTTTTTGTGATGCTGAGCATTAGGTCCTGGGTTAGATTTCCTGGTCAGGCATAGTGTTATTGGGTTCTTCCATCAGGACTTCCTCAGCAGCAGTCCGCAGTTTGGATTTGTGCCTGGTTGATGGCAATAGGCTCGCCGTCTATTACGTGGGACTTAAATAAAACTGGCGGAACGTGGGTGTACTATGGGTACACCTCTGCCTAACCCTTCAGGGATTACAGGCGTGAACTGAAAATCTGTGTTATGAAGTCAGCGGTATTAAAGATAAAATTATGAAGATAGTACACACACATGGAACAAAAAGGTATAAGATCTCATTGTTATTTTGTGAGTTACCAAGTGCTTAAAATAAAGCGTGTCTCCGAGCCTCCACTCTCGCTATACAAAGAGGACTTATTTATATCATTATAAACCTTACTTACATATCAATACACATGTCTAGGAACTGGTCGGCGGGGAGATGCGCCGCGCACACTTGCAGCCAATAGATGTCCATATCGACCATGGAGTTGCAGAAGTTGGCCTGGATGTACGTCATGGCCTGGCCCTTGATCTGTAGGCCATTGCGCACCCATACGCCTGCTAGGATCTCGTAGAATAGGCTCTGTGGAAGAAAAAGACGATTGTAGGGTTGTTGATATTTATTTATTTATTTAATTATGTAGGTATACCATTTAAATTACAGAATGTAGAAATTTTACAAGGGGTGACACAATGGGCGGTCTTTACGCAAAAAGCGATCGTCAAAAGACAACCTTTGGATGGATTAAAGGGGGAAGGAGAGACAATAATTCTAAAACATTATGACAGGTATTCAGGCAACTAGGTGGCCTAGCGAGGTTACTTTGTTTTCTCTCACAACAAATCGCAAGTGCATAACGAATTGCCATTCATTAAGATAGAAAGGTTACATAGGTCATCTAACGAAGCGATAGTGGTTCATTCCCTTTAAATGAGAATAGGGCTATTATTTCTCATCAGTCCTCCTTACAGGCGTCAAGATGACTGGACGCATCAAAATTATTTTCTTTTTAATTTTTGTTGTCGCAATGGCAGCAAAATATGGTGTCCATGGGTACATGGAGAAGGAGGTCATTGATTTATGGCCTTATAGCGTAACAGAGACCCCCCCCATGCCAATTACAAAATATCATAAGCATTATATGAAGAACACGGAGATTAATCTGGAGGGTCTGATCACGAAGAATCCTGCTTTAGAGAAACTAATGAGGAAAGGTGAGATAAAACTGTATTTTTTTAATAAATAAAGTGCTAGTAGATTTTTATTTCGTGTAATGCTGATTGACTCAAGATTGTGCAAAATAAATATTTCTTCTCCTTTTGTGAAACCACTGTTGAAGAATCCTCAATTCCTCATGCTATGCCAGCATTGCTAGTGCGCTGGGTCTGTCCTGAATAAATAGTCCTGTGAGTATTATCAAATTCAACTAGGTTCCTAACAGGCTGCAATCAAATTATTATATATGGTTATTGCAAAGAAATTACGAATTCCGCGGGCTACATTGATGAAATCATCTTAAGTAACAATTTTACAAGTTCTCAATTTCAAATTCTCAATTTGCAAAACATAATTATTTGGATATTATTCACTTCATGGTAAAAAAAAAAAATCTCTAAAATATTTTCCAGCCAGAGGCATGCTACAAATGAGGCTACTACAATGGGCGGACGTCATCGGCCAGATGGCTCTCATCGACCAGCAGCTGAGCCAGTACGTGAGGAAGGGCCAAGAGCCTGAACCTGAAGAACCTGAGCTGCTACTGGACTACGCGCAATGGATAGTGTCGCATGACCATACAGCTGTGATGGGGCTGATGGAAGAGATGAGGAAGCTCGTCAGGCCGTTGTTTTCCAGCCAAGGGGTGCTGCAACTGGTTTTTGATTTTATGGTATGTTTTGTTTATTAGTTCACTTTATAAACTTCACTTGTTCACTTGGTACTTGTTGACGGGCCTACACTGTCCTCCCATACCTATTAACACTGTAACTTATAACATTGTTAAAGCCCACTTTTTTTAAAAGAGTAAACGTGGAGTTTCTTCCCGGCTCTTCTCCATAGGAAACGACCAATTGGACCGTGCACCTAGCTTCTGACGTTTCATAAGTGCCCGTGTAGGTTTATGTGAAATAAAAATTTTTGATTTTTGATTACTGACTAGCTTTTGCCAGCGGCTTTGCCCGCATCATCCGTTTAGCAGTTAAGCCGTGAATAGGTAACATACACTTTTGCATGTGAGAGTCAATCAATCATCATTTATTGCATCCATGTAGTTTACAAGTTGTTATACAAGTTTATAGGTTTCATACATGAACCCTGCTAGGGCACAGCTATATAAAAAGTTTAATACAGTGTCACAATATGAAAAGCACTGTGCTTAAACAATAATACAAATTTCATTATTTCCATTTATAAATTAAAATAAAATAGTAAAATTAAAACAAATAGCGGATAATAACAACAATAATCATGAAACAACTTAACATATTATAGGTAGGTAGTAAGTCAAATTGTAGGTGATGTGTGTATTATGTAGGTATGAATTTCAATGTCAAGATTTACTTATCGTCAAAGAATTCCTTTAGAGTGTAATACGATTTTAATATAAGGTATTTTTAGAGACTGTTTTTAAATTTATTTTCGTACTCTGTGTCCTTTATTTTCTGACGAAACGAAGATAAATAGACTAGGTTCTGACGGTGAACAGTATGAGCGTCGACCAATGATCGTCATTGACGTTGACCGGCTAAGCAGGCATTGAATCCTAAGTTCACGAAAAAAGTAGTATAGCAGGTAGAAACATAATAGTTAGGGATGTTTCTCAGGGCATGGTGTTCGGCCAGTTAAAAAGATTGATGACATTTTAGACCAATTTCAATACAGGCAAATATCGGAGGAGACTGCTTTCTTATGCTGAGGAGACGTTTCCCGTAGTTTGGACATTTCAAGATGATAACGACCCCAAACACACTGCTGATGTCAGTGAAAAAGTTTTTTGTGTCACTGTGTTAGATTGGCCTGCAAACAGCCCAGATCTTAATACGATCGAAAATCTATGCGGAGAAGAAGAGTGTGGCTACTAAAAGGTCAAGTAACTTGAATGAACTATATGATGTCTTTGTCAAATTTTGGAGCACTATTTCTGTTGAAACCTGTACAAATTTTATAAATCCCATGCCTCGTCGCTGCAGAGCAGTTATATAAGCAAGGTTCATCCTACAAAATATTAATGCTAAGTTTTGTAAGCAGTGGCAAAGCCTATTTAATACGTATTGTTAATATGATTAAATAATATCTTATATCGTTTAATAAATGAAGACATTTTACCCGTTCCTAATTATTTGTCCACAGCTAGGAAGTTTCAATAGGTAGTTCAAATGGACCATAGATAAATTATTAATAGACGTCCAAATATTTTTCGTATCTTGCTTATACTTAGTATTAAAGTCTATTAAATTAAAATTGATGTTTAACCATTTATCAGTAAATTGATACAAAAATAACAGCAACTTGTATATCGAAAAGTAACTTCGGTATCAGTCGTTCCTAATTATATATCCACAACTGTTTATACACAGTATACATAATATACGAGTATATCAATCATGGAAAGCGTTCGGTGACGATTACGCGATTTCTATGATTTTTGTTCACCCAAAAAGTGCTCTACGGGCCTAAAGAGTTTCCACTTCAAAAATTGTACCTTCTTCAGAACGAAATTGTATAAAAATGTAGGTACACCCGCCATATTGTCGTCAGAAACTCAGAATGGCGGGTGTTTGTTAATATACATAACAATATTTATCCATTACTCATTAAATATCAGTAAAACTTGGTTAAGTGGGACCTGGACAAGTGAGAGACCTCCATAGCTGGAACTCATGCTGAGGTCCCGACACTTTAGCACTGAATTACCTCTGTTAGTGGGACAAAACAAACCTCTATATCTGGGGTTAGTTCTTTCGATTTTATCGTCATAATTACCTCTATAATTGAGACAGCAAGTGCATTTTATCTATTTTACTGAGACTATATTTTTATTAATACTTTTATTTAATTGTTTTCTTTGAATTTTATTGGTATTGACTATTGACGTCTATAACTGAAATAACCTCTATTCTCAACTATAATAATGGAGCCCTCTGTAAATGAGACAGATCTTTATTTATACCTGGGTATCTGAGACACTGGGTAAGTGGAATACCTCTTTAAGTGAGACAAATTTGCAGGTCCCTTAATGTCTCAGTTATCCAAGTTTTACTGTAATTATATCGCCAGAATGTACGTAAAATGTACCCTAAATCAAAAAAGCACCCACACTTGATCAGTTGATTAGTTCCTGAGGTGAGAAATAAAACCTATGGGTAAGACCTGGGGTAGGCCTATATCCAGCAGTGGACGTCTTTCGGCTGAAATGATGAATGAATGATGGATTGATCAAGAAAGTGATTGTGTTTAACGGGTACTAAGCGTTGCGATGCGTGGTGTCGAGTTGGGAAAAGTGTTTTTGAGTTTTTCCAATGGAGATAAAAACTGCCACTTGCTCACTTCAAATGTCGCTACTATCCAGCGTCTAAGAATTTGACTGCTAGCTGTCACTATCCATACCTATTTTTTTTTTGTAAACCAGAGGTTTCTTTTACGAATACTTAATTAATGAACATTGCGCACCCGTTGATTGCAAAAATACAAGGACCATGGATCCTTGTATTTTGCCAAAGATGTTAAAAGACGAAAACTGTGAAATAAAGGTCTCCGAAAAAAGAAAATGGAAACTCGATATTTCGTAGAGACTGTGCTATCCTTTTGAAACCTGAAGACTTTTATGGAAGGAAAGGGAAATTGGTATACAGCTGATGCTACCAAGAGAACTTATGTCTGTTTTCATTACCTACAAGTAGTAAAGGTGTGTGTCTGTTTTATATGATCATATTAGATCAGTGCTAGAATTAACATCTCTGAAGTTTTTCAGTCCGGAAGATCATCCTCGAGTTGATTTTTAACTCTGATCAGATTATTTCTGTCGTACGCTTCGTCTTTACCAAAAAAAGAACTTAAAATCAACAAACACAAAATAAACTATAAAACATTCATAACTTAATGAATTACCCATTAAAATTGTTTTTTTACAAGTGGCAGACGCTTCCCCTGTCATTAGCTCGTCTTTTAATAGTGCTACACCCCAAGTCGCATACATATTAAGGCGCTGACAAGAGGCAAATGATAAACAGTAGGCTTGTCTTAAACAAAAAAATTGCCAAATCTATATAGTTTGTGGTAGCGGAAAAAATATATGTTATTCTTGAACATATTTCTCAGAATTTGATTGTTACCAAAACCCGTTTAGAAAAAAAATCTCGATACAAATTAACGGTAAACTAACCCTTTACTTTAAGTTTCAATCCAAAATATCTGAATTCAATATCAACGTACGGTTGGTATTTAATTAATAACAAGAACGTCTTATTCGTATGCAGAACTTGGTTGTTTTTTTTATTTTCGATTACTCAACTAATTTTTGAGCAAATAGATAATTGCTTCATATTTTGCAATAAATTACAAGCGTTGTGTCATCGCGCTTCTCTTTTTTTTGTATGCAGTCTGACAGTGACCGCGGTTTAACTGTTGTCAGCGTCTTAAGAGCCTACCTCAAATGGCTTGAGCATGATCCTCCGTTATGTCGAAAACACTGCTGCATTAATTTTGAAATAAATATATGGTAGGTATAGTTGAGGATTAATGTTAAGTACTAAGTTTTTTTTTAACGTTGCCCCACACTAGGAATTTCTCATGTAATGAGGGTGCGTTTACAAACATTTAAACTCACATACACAAACAGCCAGACCCGGAACAACTACTTGTAGGTCATACAAATATATTTGTGCCGTGCGGGAATCGAACCCGCGACACCGCAGCCAATCGCTTAACTACTGCGCCAACCGTGCTGTCGAACCATTTTCTCGATAAAAAAAAATCTAAAGTTACCTCCAAACAGAACAATAAACCGCTGGTATTCAAAAAATACTTCAAATTAGATAATTAAACTTTGCATATTAACTGAACTAACTATAAAGCAGTTCTTATGTATTTTTTTTAATTACCATTATTTTCACAGTAAAAAGAAATTACCTAAACTATTGGCGCCTTGGAGTCTTCTCCCTGCCGCCCTGTCTCGCTTGCTCGCGTACGCGAGCAGTAGGGTGCGAGCGAGATAAAGAGTAAGGTGGCGCTGAAGTATTATGGACTCTTAACTATATAGTTTTCGTTTTTAATTGTGATCGACATTAAATTAAACAACAAAACAATGTTGGTTTGTAGACGTACAACTGTGCTGCCACCTACGTCGAGCTTTCAGTTTTTAACGCCATTCACACTAGCAGCCAGGAAATTTAGATTTCAGCTCAACTGCAAGCAATAGACTGGCTCCCTACATGTAATAAACCAGCCAAGAAGCAAGTCAAGCTCGCAAAATTAGGGTTCCGGACCAGTTCAAGTTCAAATTATTCACATATAGGTACTTTTATATAAACTCACGCCTTCTACCCATGGGGGTAGACGGAAACTACACAACTTCAGTACTTTTGTGACAATTCAATATTTGCTGTTCATACAGCCGTTGTAAGGAAGTGTCATAAA
This sequence comes from Tiliacea citrago, assembly GCA_963921375.1. Lineage (NCBI taxonomy): Eukaryota > Metazoa > Arthropoda > Insecta > Lepidoptera > Noctuidae > Tiliacea > Tiliacea citrago. The sequence continues at coordinate 2,718,603 of OY992796.1, forward strand.
CGCTGTTAAGCGTGTCCGCACAAGGTCATGTTTCCATAGCCAACGTAGGCAGGTAACTAGCTGCTAATGATAGCGCACGCGCTGGCCATTTTACAGGACGTTAAGATCTAGTCATCACTTACACCTCAACTGACACAGATAACATGTAGGTGTCTAGAAACAGTTAAAGAGGTCATTGTTTCTGATAGACTACATAAAATAATATCACGCCTGTATTCCACGAAGGGTTGGGCAGCGGTGTATCCTTAGAAAATAAATTGTTTATTCTGTAAATAGGATATCGGAATCACTTTTACAGGAGGGATAAAAAAATAAGCTAGATGGAGTCGACATTTCCTATCTGACTACCCATCAGAAGAAATGGCAAAAAAAAACTCAGGGGGAACCGAAATGTAGGTATGTGAAACGGAAGGTTAGTTTTTTTTTACTTAAACCTACGGGTGTGCTTAGCAACTATTATGGAGGGCTTGAGTAGCATCAGTATCAAACGATACCCTAATTCGTAGTAAGTAAGTAATAGTAAATATATAAATAATCTTAATTACGGCACGAGGGTGTAAACATGGCATTCTTCACCGTGCCAGGATGTAAACACCGACAAAGTATGCTGCTGCACACTTTTTGTTTGTCTTTCGTCAAAATGCCTTGAAGACATTCAGCTTCGACGAAAAAAACCAAACATGTATCTTATATCTTTTGCCCGCGGTTTCACTCGCATCCTAGGGGAACTACTTCATATACACGGATAAAAAGTATTAATAAAGTATTCTATGTGTGTCATAGTATTCATCTTAATCCGTTCAGTAGTTCATCGGTTCACCGTGGCAGAGCAATAAACTTCTTCAGATAGTTTCACATAATGTATAATAATTATGTATAAAGTAGAGTATGGATTAATCAAGACTGCTGCTAAACTTTTTTACTTTCAATAGCACGGATAGCACCTCACGACCTTCAGATAAGTAGGTACTACTAGTTAGTTTATCTGACAAATAAATTTTCACAAGTACTGGGGCCCAAGTCTGCTATTTTTATAAATTCAGTCATTCCAACACGATCCCATTGTCATGCCATTGTCATTTTGCTAAAAGTTTGTAATCTGGTAAATTCATAATGGTCGATCATTTTCTTTGCAATTTCTTTCAATGTAGTGTCAGTGGCCGACCATTGGAAAGTCATAATGACGCCATTATAATAGTAGATTACCAAACCTGTCAAAATCAACAATTATGAAATCAATGATCGACCATTCTGACACTATTGTAATAGCAGACTTGAGGCCCTGATCTATTTATCTACATAAAGAGCCTATTAGGGAGTCAGAACACTGTGAAACAGGCCATATGCTTCAAGTTTCATTTTCTCACGACGAGGCCGAAATTCAAGTTCTGACTAGCAGTTGAATATGACACCAACACCATGTTCTCATAAACCTGCTTCTTGTAATGATGAGTACAATTAATTTGATATGGCAGCGTATGTGCTGCAGAGACTTTCGCACTTATGTAGGTCCTTACATATTATTATTTATTGCTTGAATCGGTATCATTTGATATACCTGTTACCTACATCTATACGAGTAGATATTATAAATTAAAGCCGCTTGTCTGTCTGTGTGACCGCGTTGTTCTTCTAAAAGCAACGGATATTGATTTATATTTATATACTAACTGCGCCCCGCGGTTTCACCCGCGTAAGTCTCGATCCCGTGGGAATATCGGGATAAAAAGTAAGCTATGTCTTAATCCAGGGTGTCAGCTACCTCAATACAAAATTTTATCAAAATTGGTCCAGCCGTTTGAGCGTGAAGAAGTAACAAACATACACACACACACACAAAACTTTGCCTTTATAATATTAGTGTGATGTGATATTGATATATGATATTGATTTCAGCATCATTTATAGAATTTATTCCGGAAGGTTTATCACGTGTATCATACATTAATATTAAATTCACATGTATTCAAGAAATCACGATGTTTTGACAAGTCGTAAAAACCGTGTGAAGCAGGGGCGGGTCACTAGTACAATAAAATTATGATATCTATCATATCCTAACGAACTATTCAAAATTGATTTCTAATCACCCATATTAAAAATTTAAAACATTAACTTATTGCCTGTTAAAATGGGTCCTACATAAGTTCTTTCAAAATTTGTGGGTACTAATAAAAGTTCTGGCACACAACAATCAATCCTTTATCATTTAAGCGTTTGAAAAAAGGGTTTGTGCACCTATAATGACTATATTCTATCATAGGTAGGTAGGTACCCAATGAATTATGATACCTTCGTGTTACACGAACTATACAAAATTCATTTCTAGTTACTTACATAAAAACAAGTGTATTTTCATTTCAAACTAGCTGACCCGACAGACGTCATCCTGTCATAATTTCAATAATTATGTTCTGTTCATACAATCTTCAGTTTCTCCCGTACTTTCCGGGCATCTTTTCAATGTTTACTTCCATTAAACCCTCAAGTGATGCGCTTACCAACGAACAGCATTTCATTTTTATTTATCAATACGAAACAATTAAATTAAAAATAATAAGTTATCGTTTCAAAATATGTGTGTACCTACTAATAAAAATTCCAACAGACAAAAGTAAGACTTTATGACTAAAGCGTTTGAAAAAAAAATGGGTCGGTTCTAACATCGAAATGGAAAGTGTTCCAAAAATTGTTTGTTGGCGTTAAAGAGGGAAGCGGCAACTGTTTACTTGACAACCGCATAGTGTTGCTATCTTTACGAACCATTTACCGTATTAGGGGACTATCATAGGTGGGTGGTATATATTCTAAAGTACTGGTATGTGTATGAAATAACTTAAGAATTTGACTTAACAATCAAGTGGGCACAAATCATTATTTCCCAGGATTTTTTATTGACAAAAGATTAAGTACTAATTTGTTTTTGTTTTAATTAGACAAAACATCCAAGTACAAGCACCAAAATCAAAATATTTTATTTCACATATGCCTACATGGGCACTTATGAAACGTCAGAAGCTAGGTGCACGGTTCCAATGGAGAAGAGCCGGCAAGAAACTCCACGAAAACTCCACATAAGAACAAGTAATCTAATCTAATGTATAGTTTAAAAATAACTTTCACTAACACTTAGCAAAACAAGATCCTACCAATGAGAGCGCACGAAGTTAAAGCGACGGTAAAAATAAATTAAACTTGCTCCGTCAGTTCTAAGGTATCACACTTCTGAGTCAGTGCTTAAGCGCGTTATTGAATTTACGCGTTACTCGCTTCCATAAGAGCCCATGCTCACAGAAAATCGTTACAAAAAAAAATGGTTTCAAAGTCTCAAAATTAGTGAATATAATTTTAGCGTGTTATTATTTTGGTAATTTTGTGCTGTGCCTTGGCAACCCCACGACCTCGAGCGCGCTACAACAGTGGGTGCGCGTCAGCCGCCATGTCCGTTCGACGCTTGCGCACCTTTAGCGCGCTTCTTGTTCTACTCGTATTCACGAACACTTCGCGTGCACTCGTCGACGAGGTCATCGACGTTATCAAACTAGGCAAGGAAGTAGGTGAAGAGGTGCTGAACTCCTGGGATGTGCTCGGGAAGCCGTTCAATGCGACGGGCGGCGTGGAACTCCCCGTGGTTCGGCGAAGAGAACGGGAGATTTTGGCGCGACTCGCGGTGGTTTCGCGAACGATCGAAAAGCTTGAACTAGGTGTTCAGAAAGTTGGTGCGATCGCGATGGTTTTAGCTAGGAAGGGAAATAAGCCGACTAGGTTAGAGCTGCGATTGCACGAGATGTCGGACCTGTTGAATCGGGTCGCGTGGTCTAATAAGCAGATGCGCGAGTACGTAGATCTGCAGAAGGAGCTGGAGCGGAGTACGTTGCAGGACTTCGCGGAGTGGTGTGTGTCTCACGACCCTAGTGCGTTGCCAGGCCTGCTCGAGCGGGTACACGCGCTCGTTGTGCCTCCCCACAAGAACTTGTTGGGACGAGGTTTATTGCAGCTTCTCATGGATGACTTACAGGTTTGTAAGCACAGTAAACCTATGTTACAAACAAACTTAGATACTCTTCCATTCAATGTTTTTTTTTATAGAGCGTTGGTATTGTTGCGTCCGGCTCTACATGAATTGTCGATTCGTATCATTATTAGCTCTAACATCAATCATGCGGGTACACATAATAGATGTTACACAAATTAAAGAGAGGCTTCATTTTCAATGTCAATTGTTGCGTGACTCATACGCAGCGTCCATAGCATACTTTACTAAGTTACAGAACATTTTATGAACAAACTTTATCCTTAGATCAGTGTTATTAGAACTGTGCTAAAATAGCTGCAGTATTGTCGACAAGGTCTTAAGTACTTTCACTTAAGACAGACGGACGGATTGAGTTTAGAATCCTGTAGGATCAATTAGGATAGTTAAAACTAATATTCTTCGTAGTCAGTTCATTTAAATAACAGTTATTAATAACTTTGCTTTAAAAACTCTCATAATTTATGGTGACGCATACAGCATAAGGCGTGTAACGGTTTTCAAGCAAATTCTGTTTCTAGTTAGAATTGCTCAAGCTGTTAGACAAAGTAGGCGTTGGATTTGGTGTACTTAATATCTTTAGCAAGACGCACAAGAAACCGGTCGGTAGATTTTTGTATAGCCTACTTACATCTGATTTACATAACAGAATAAATGAGCAGTAGTCAATTTAGAAGAGTACATTATTGTTCGACCCAAAATGTAAGGAGATGGTTCTCAGTTTGACGCGTATGTTTGCTGAATTTTATTTCGAAACACCAGCGTATAACGTCACCGTTAACGTCACTCTTAGAATATTCTTCACCATTTTGTAGATAATAAAAATCGAGCATCTGTCCCACAAGAGATGATTTGCTAACAGTAAAGGATGACTCATATAAGGGTCAAACAACTCTGTCTGGGCCGCAGAGCTCCACTAAGCTGGTCCCTATAACTGTATCCTTGATAAACAATTGACGCCCGCTTTATTTGTCACCCGTCAAAACCAGTGTAATTTGGTCTCCGCGGTCAAATTTATTTGAATTTTATACCCCTTAAAGGATGTGGGAATCAATTCTGATGGGGATATGGACTTTGTTGTTTATTGTTCATATTTATGCTGATTTTGTTCCATTTTATTTTTACAATAAATTTTATTTATCACTATTGTTTGATAGCTTTGTTTTCAATATAATTGTTGTGTGAGATTTTCATAATATGCGCAAGCGGAGGTTGCCTGCTAGGCTGTTTAGGTCAGCATTCAAGATTTATTAAAAACCAATACACGTTCGAATGATGTGCAAGTAGTAGCTATTTATGTTAGTATGAAGTGTCAATGATTCATATGGTGGCAATGAAGAAAACTGGTAAACACAAGAAACTAAAGCCAGTTTTTGTTAGTGGTTCACATAAAAATTATTTTTAAAATAATATGGTATGGTTTTTTTTTGCCACACACTATGAATTTTTCCTGTATCGTGGGTGCGTTTACAAACATTTAAACTCACATACACAAACAGCAAAAGTTTTATCCCTGGGAAAGAAATCCCTTAAATGCATTATAAAATGATAGGTCCGTAATTAATTGTAAAAATCTACCACTTACAGTAGATTTTTACAGGTATTGTGTAAAAAAAATACCTACCAGAATGCCCCAACCAAGCGTTAATTATGCAGCTTTAATTCATTGTTAATATGTACTTATAAAAGCTAATGAGAGTATGAATGTGTCACTCACAAGCAAAAATAAACTAAGAAGGAATGAGTTTTCTGTGTTACAAATTAAAACTCTTTTTTACCGTGAGAACTGTATTGTAACAATAAGTTATATAACTTGTGAGAATACTGTCTGAAGCAAAGAAAAAAATATGGAAGGCGTCAGTCAGTCGATTTCATCCTGTATGTGTGTTAGCTGCGGTGGGAATATTACAATACAAGGAAAAAAATATTCTAATTGGTCGTTACAGGTATCATAAAATAATATCAGGTAAGTAATTCGAATAAAATTCTACGAAATTATTTGAGAAAGAAATCAAGAAATGGATACTGTAGGTATAGTTGTCCCAATAAGTAGGTAGGGTTCATAAATAGAATTTTAGGAAATTTTCTAAATTGGAGGGGGCATTTGTACGGGGCGTAAACCTTCAGAAAGTAAATGACCGTCACCCATTGATTTAGAATACACAATAGAGCTTGTAAGTACATGATATGGAGTGGTGGAGGATGTGATAAAGGTCGTATCGTATCCTGCGATACATCCTTTTGCAGGGCTAGCATTGACCTGGCGCATGTCAAACAATGAAAAATAAATGTTATATTGTACGTTTGAAGTAGAAGGTTGTGAAGAAGGTCATGTCTCTGGCAATGGACATATTACAGCTGATAATTTGGGTGATGACAGTAGTCACACTAATAGTATCAGTAATCAAGATTATCGAAAATCAGCGGTGTCACAGGAGTAATAGTGTATGAAGCAAAATACTATACAAAGAGTACTGAGTAGGCAAGCACATGAACAACAAAATAAATGAAATTAATGTGTGTTTAAATTATCCTGAAGATTTAAATTAAGTACCTACTTATGTAATGTGAACTGAAAAATGAACTGTTTGTGTATGTGAGTTTAAATGTTTGTAAACGCACCCACGATACAGGAGAAAAACCTAGTGTGGGGCAACGTTTTTTTAAAAAAAAAAAAAAAAATTTGCTAATAGGCCGTCCTTCGACCGCGAGCGAATGGGAGTGAATATTTTAGTGCCTAAGAGTTTCAGCAACAATCAATGTATGTATGTACAAATATCGTATGCAGTCTATTCTGACGTCATGACTTTATCCAACGCCCCACGGTAACGCAGACTCCACTCCCTGCCGACCGGTAACACACGGTAATTGTCGCTTCCTCATAACGCACAACACTGCACCGGTGTCGTATCAATGAAAATATTGTTTTATGGCACGGGCCGTAGGGATGGGCCGTGATGTATTAATTCAACAGATTTTTTGTTTATGGTTAAATGTTTTTTTTTTTTGCAACTTTATTGTTGATGAAGATTGCTTTGTAGTCTCTATAAATCGGTTTTCTTGGGCGTTTATGTCCGGAAGTAGATTGATATTTATGTTGACGTTTTAGTGCGTTTTAATCTACTTATCAATTGAATTCAGAATGTTGTTGATAGGTACCGCCTCGTACTACAATAAAACTTTATAGTGCCTAGTTGTCATCACGCGGAAGTGCTTAGAATATATTAAATACCATGTTATAATGTAAATACATAATAAGTTGACTATTATTAACGCAGTTATGCATTCCATTCACTCCGCTAGAAAATAATGTAAATCACAATAACCTCGTAATACGGCGATTACGTTTGAATTAAAAGTTATATCGATAGCGAACCGGCACAGACTATTTACTTTAGATTAAATACTTCGTTAAAATGATCACCAGCTATTGGCACAATTTTGTTTGGTTAATTGACTACTATTAGCACATGGATCCATTCAATAATAATTAACTTTCGATCGCTTAAAGAGTAATTACTTTATGGACATGTCCAGTGGGTCAATGAACAATTAGCTAGGTAGTCAAATGTTTTAGTACCTAATATTGGCGTATTACACACGTAATTACGTTAATATATTCCTTTGATCAAAAATAAACGACTTAATTATAGTTATTGTTCACACACTTTAAATGCAATTCGGGTTAAAATGGAACGTCAAAAAACATCGCAAGCAATTTAACTTTGGTTTTTTTAGGACATTATTCCGCAAGCTTAAAAGGATGAATAAATCCATAGTGATTTAAATCTTAATTTTATTATTTATACTGTCAAACCGGCCATCCTAAACATTACCCGTAACCAGAGGGCAGAAACTGGACATGTCCTTTGTCGTATAGGTCAGCGTTATAGAGACCGCGTGCAGATTTATGTAGAAGATTTTATTACACTTTCAACGTAAGGTTTTTTTTTGTCGCTTTAAACGTTTTCTTCAGTCTTTATAGTGTTTAAAATAAATAACTTGGAACTTGCAGATCGAATGAAAAGAAGTTAAGTAGGTACTCCAAAAGGTATTCAATGTGTGACGGACACTGATAACTTATTTTAATATTGTTTTACTGCTTTTATTTGTTTTATACAGGCCACCCGGTGTAGTCAATCATAAAAAAAAAATCGTGTCACCAAAAGCTACGGTCGCCATGAGTCAGTCCGGAAGCACGGATTTCACGTACAGATTTCCAAGACAACCTGTTTCTATGTATATTGAATTCTGAGAACTCAACAAAGAAAACATAAGTCTCGTATTCGATGTGTGTGTAAAAAATATAGCAGCGCATGCGACATATTCCACGGGAGTTGCCAGCTGACACACCGCACATGTAATGAGCAAACAATAATAACAATGCTACTGTTACCATAAAAGACAATATGTACAATTGTCTATCTTATTCCGCGGCGATAAAGGGCAAAACACGAGAAGATTTATCATAGCACAGCTAACAGTATTAACATGCGGGTGCGTAGGGATGGGATAAGCGAAAGCGTAGGTAGCTAATCGATACAGCAGTTTGATATTCACCATCAAAATTAATGCTTCATAGTAATTATATTTACATACTGTACGATGCGTTTTATTTTTCGGGTTCCGTACCTCAAAAGGAAAAAACGGAACCCTTATAGGATCACTTCGTTCCTTTTTCTCAGGAACACGAGTGGTTGATATCCACACGTGTTCCTGTTGAAATTAACATCAAATACATAAGTCTACGATCCCTTGGAACTCTAACAATATAAGCTTATAAGTCAACGCAATTAAAAAATACGGCCCTTTATGCAACATATTTCAATACCCGCAAAACAATCAAAACCTATATGGGTACTACTTCCCGTTCACCTAGAATCATAAATTTGGCAAGAAGCAAGGTCTCACAACACAAGTAAAGGAAAAAGTAAAAAAATCGGTAATTTGTAGTTTTATCAGATACATATTATTTTTAAGCGATTACAAACTTATATTTGCAGTTGGAGAATTGACTGAATGAATGAATAATTGTATGGGTTGGCGATGGATTTTCAACTACAAAGTTAAGTTTGTTCTAGGGATAAATTCATCCCAACTACGGAACCCTTCATTGTGCGTGGTCCGACACCCACATGGCCGGTTTTGTTGATATGTTATTTTTTATCCCAAATGTATAATATTGCATTTTTTTTATTGTGCTAATCTATGTCCAGGAGATGGTTGCGAAAGTCCAAGTCAGTCATTTCTAAAAATGAGAGACAAACGTACATATTCTCTTACATTAGAAGTAAGTTGGGAGATAAACGTTGAAAATAATTATCAAAGCGAATTCTTACAATGTCTCCAAATAAAAACTAATCTAAGTACAAACAACAAAACAATGATGCGATAAACAATTAAGGTTTTCCTTTAACTCATGGTTACTCCGATACGACAATGCAAATTATATTGATACGCTTTAAATGACAAACACGAGGATACAAGAGAAGGCTTTTCATTTTCGATTGCCACGACATTCGGATAAAACGTATTAAATTAAACGTTTATTTGTAATAAAACATCGACAGCGACTATCGACCTTACGCATTGCACGGCACGTCACCAGCGACCCCACTCACTGCGTTCCGTCGGTCCCCTCACTTCGCGCCAGTCAGTGTAACTCGTGCCGCGTCACAAAACGTTTCTCTTCAAGTGCCACAATGAGAATCGCAGCGCTTTCTGCGCTGTTCGCGATCGGGTTAGCCACCGAGCTTACACAGACGGATTTAGTTCGACAGAAGTTTTACGACCTAGAAGAGGAGCTATGGAGGAACGTGACGGACCCTATGTGGAGGGACTCCGGCCTTGGCGGGGACGTCGAACTGACAAAGGCGTTCTACGCACTGAACGAGCAGATCGAGTTAATTTCAAGGCCTAAGAGACTGACTCTAAAGTCGTGGTTATGGGGTAAAGTGTCGGAAAAGCTGCAGGTGGTAGACGGATTCTACAAGAACTTCGTAGAGTTCGTGAGGCACCAGGCATCGCCTGGTACAGTGCCAGCGCCGATCAAAGAATGGCTGAACATGGCAGAGTCGGTTCTGATGGACCCGAAGACGTCTGTGGCCCAAGCTGTGAGGAAGATTCACGGTTTCTTGGAGCACGGGGATATTTTCCGCTCCGCCATCCAGGTAAAGTTAGTGACTAATAATAACCGAGTTTGGGGTTAAAACGACCACAACGATGGAAAGTTAAGTAACAAGAGATGTTTGGCAACATGTCAGTGACCTGATGCTTAACGTAAAACAATCGGAATGTTTACAACTTCCCTATAATAGCTTCATTAATTTTGGAGAACGTCTCATTTATAGGTGTCTTGTTTGTATAGTGTATTGAGTAATCATATTTTGTTCGCGTTCGTTGAAGTAATGCCCTCATTACTCGGGTGACTGCTTATTGCGAACTGCGACTACGGCAAACATTTTGGATATCAAAAAGCAGGTTATTTTAATATGGCGCGTGTTGGTTTTACCTAAAAATATAAAATGTTTTACATTTACCGCTATTACAGTGTTACATTTGTCAATATTATCATGATCCGAATATCGCGATATTTCAAGATTTCCTAAAATCTTACGGTATCGTGATATTATTGACAATGTAATGTGCCCCAATTTGAGTACTAAATATTAAATCTTAGTCGGAATGTTGAGATTGTAATTAGTAAATAGCACAAATGAAAACCGAAATTGAATATTTTCACATTTTACTACTTGCGTATTCGCTAAGGCACTCGGGAATGCCAACCATACACGTTAATATGAGGACAAATCGTGAAAGTTAAAACTGTATAATTAAACATATTATTCATAGCAGTTACTAAGTAGCTGAGGTTTTATTGTTCCAAACGAGACTGAGATTATTACAAAGTTTGTAAAAAAATATACTAGGATTAGTTTCTATTAGCCAAAATGTCATAATATATCGCCAAAACAAACAAGACGACTTGCTATCATTAGTCTTTCTTTTTTTCTTTTTCGTGTGGTTAGTGACTAACCTGATGTCAGAGTTTGTATGCTGCCCATGGGCCTCTGACTTGGCTTCACATGCCGTCGAGAAATATCTCTCAGGCATGCATTAGTGAACAAACATTAATTGCTCAAAAGGTTATGGGCGTTAATGATTTGAGGTACAAAAAAAAACTAAACAGTATTTTGTTATTTCTGAAGTATCCAAAAACGTCAATGCTCATGATAACCATTTATGCAATCAATATATTTTCAAGGCGGAAGGTTTTCTTGGTGGAGGTAGTAGGTTACTTTACTATTAGCAAAAAAATCATAATTACAAAACACCGGAAGGTCTTCATGAGGAAAAGAATGCATTCCGTTAATTATCCCGTATTCGTCGAGTAATCAGATGTTACATATTATGCGTTGTATATGGTGAGGTGTCGTATGACTTGTCAATATTGAGTCTACTACACTACACAGAGCCTATGTCCTGTAGTATATGGTTGTTTAAAAACATCAAACATAACATTATATTATAATTATTCTATACCCGCATGCAAGAGTGATATAAATTGGTCGAGATTGCGGCATGAAAAAAATACAAACTCGCGAACACAACTGTATTACGAAATATCCGAAGAATTTTTTAAACTCGAATAGTGTTCGGAAAAACTATTTCACGTCACTAAAACTTCATTGCAAGTTAGATAATAAATACGACGTTATTTATTAAGTTTAATTGTAACGACTGTAGCCAATTAGATTAATTAAACATGATTAGTTTATGAGGACAATGCGTGACCACCACGCATCAAGCATTTTGTACCCGCCTGCACCAAAAGGAACGATTATGTTTTCATATTTTATTATAGACCAATAACTCATATAGCTACCTAAATAGCAAAAATTAAGGAAATATTCCGCTGTCATTCCAATGTCTGAATAACATTATCTGAAGGTCAATAACAGGAAAAAACCAGCGTTATCAACACACATAACATTCCCTGTTTTCCCAGAAACTGCCCGTCCAAGAAAATAACGGCGTCATACAATAAGCATTACTAATCCTTATTAATCCAATGTTTACTATTCCCACAGGTATTTGATAACAGCCTTATGCATAATATGCTTATTCGCGAAGATGACTGTCACTGAGAGGAATTTATTTACTCCTTAGGCCGGTTGTACAATAGATGTAACGTTTACAATACTCCTTAGTCAATAGTCATGTCATCACACGCAAATTAGCATAATCATTTTATGATGACGAGTCAAAAGTGTAATAGCCATTTCGTAAACTAATGGATCCCTCCTGCTGGCTTTATCTCAATTTATCTTGGCCTGGCGAAGTATGTTTTTACTTTCATACTATAATAGTAATTTTGTAACTGAATGATCCTTAATATACCCTATATAACTGACGGACGGTACGTATGGCGCCAAACTCGTAGCTAAATTCTAGGCCAACTCAACGTAGATTGCCACTGACATGCAAAAACGATGACCCTCTCATCTTTTCTCGTTGAAAACAGACCACAATTTTTCCTGTACCGCGATAACAAAAAACTACCATTTCCTATTTTCAGGAGGAGGATTCTGACGTGTGTGATCTTCAGATGTCCCCTCACCAGCTGATATACGACATGTACAACACCATAGCCCTAACTGAAATCAAGGGTTACGCCATGATGCAGTTCTCTTGGATGCTGCTCAGGATATACGGACGAGGTAAGCGTAAAATCACGCCTGTTTTAGAAAGATGAGGGCAGAGACATATTTCTCCAGTTATGTTATAAGTCCAATGTAATAGAGGGCGAGTCTGTTGACATTGAAAGAGGTAAAGTTATTTGTTTCTAAGTCAGGTGATGACCGTAAGTGATGTGATTCGAATAGGTAAATAGGCCGTGTGATTTATTTTACATAAATGTTAAGTAAATTAGAACACAGATCAGTTGTCAATTATAGTATGAATATACAATTATCAGATCTGCGGAAGTAATTACAAGAATAATAATCATGTGAGCCCCTATCATTGAAATATAAGCATTATAGCCTGCAGATGTTCACATCTGGCCACTGTGCGGGGAATAAATTTATAATTAAAATTATTATTATTATAAATTAACATCACTAATAGCGAACAGTGAGTTTAAAATACTTAGTCACTTTTGTAAAATTAATTGAATCGTACAAAACCGACTTTATGATTTGTACAGTTTCGTGTTTGTTTGTCTTTCACGAAACTAAACTCATTTATCAATCCAATGAAAAAGTTATATTAATACGGGCTTAGCAATTTTCATAGTTTACCAGCAGGCTTGATTACCGTATCCCTTAAAATGTATTACGTTCTACAAGTACATCAAAGTAATGATAGTTTTAGTTAACACAACTTTCAAGTGTAAGGTTATAAGGAGAACAACGACGCTACGACACTAGACATCTACGAGTAGTATGTATAATAAAGTATTTCGCTGATCTCGAAACAAAATTAGCACACGCTTATTTATGAAAAAAACTCACCAATGACTAAAAATCGCATTTTAAAAGTATTACATGTGAATCACAGTCCGTTTTGTAATTGTATATTATGTCGGGAGCGCATGCGTCAATGCGATTTCATTTACATGAACGCTATCAATAAATTGATATGCTAAACATTTCATTAAATAAGCTACCATGTCCATTCTGAATAACTGTAAATTCCTCATGTAGTTTACAAACGGTGAAGAACAAAAGAGTAACAATAATGTAATTAAATTAATACGTAAATCGAAAACTTTGTACCCCTTTTTACGACACTACGCGGAGGGAGGAGTATGAAATTTAGCACAGTTAAAGTTTATATCATATGGAGTAGTGAAAACTTATGTTTTATATAATATGCAGTATAAAGAAATTAGATTAGTAACAAAAAACATTACACACACTAAGTACCATGCGTTTGGCACACAAACACATAGTACCAGGGCCTCATGACTTGAAGATAGATTGGTGACAGAAATGACAGCTTGATCATGGAATATGAAAGTACTTTTTAATAGTAGTAAGCACTATAAAGATTGTAGGTAGAGAGGGTCTAATTTCGACAAAATTAAATTAAATCAGTAAGTAATTCAATCATGCATACACTTAAACCTTTTGCAAATGGGGATAGGCAAGAGCATTAGAAGGCAACTTGCTAATATCCTAAAGTAATCGTCTCGCATCGTTCTTTATAAAATATAAAGACCGGTTAAAATTACATAACTGACATGATACTGTTGTTAAACAGTTACACCATATCACAGTGTGTGTAATTGTATAGTAGTGTGTGTTGTGTTTATACTTTTTCTCTCTTCCTTTCTAAAAGGCACTAACATTAATCAAGAAACTATTAAATGCGATTAGTTTTAAGCGCGCTGCTCCGTTATTTATAGTTATCAAAATTCATGTCTTTCTTTTGTTATCATATTTTAATAATATGTGGAACAAAGAAAACAAAGGAGTAGGAAGTTAAATAATGAATATTGGTCAGATCTTCATTACCACTGGGTATTTGACCGTGCGGTATTGAAACAATTGATTTATATACAAGTTAACATTATGCATCAAGGACAGTTTAATTTGTAACAAAACGAAGTCATTTATTAAACAACGCATGGAAACGCTTTGATTTTATGGTTGAAATTAAACTTAATTCATTAAGGGTGAATTCGGTTAATGGCTTATCCTGCAAATAAATTTTCAACAGTATTTGAAAACAAAAACTGTCAGACGCCAATTTTATACCACGAATAAAACATAATTCTGACTTTGATAAAATAAGCCATACCTAAGTAGTCTTTAGAAGTATTGCCGAGTATGAAAATAATTGATCACCTTTATACATTTAGATAACTGTACATGCCATCTGTACAGAGTAACCCAGTAAAGAATCTACGTACGTCATATTGCAATGCAACCACAATAAATATGATTGTTTGTAAATATTTTTATCTGGAACTATAATATACTGCACTAGTAAATAGTGACTAATGACACAGTTAATAATAACATTATAGGCATATATCCGTTGATTTCTTAGTCAGTATACTTGTTACTTAGCTGTTTATTCATCCTATTTAGCATTAATAACTTTAGTATTATAATGATATTGCCTACTTATGTAAAATATAAACTATTGTACGATCAGCCGTATCTTTGATTATGGCAGGTTAATAATGTTTTAAACAGTTTAATTATGTTTATTCAAGAATCTATTTCACATAACTTGATGGACACAATGGATTATGTTTGAAAAACTATTGTGATTGAGTGCGTACGCGATAAAGTACGATAAAAAAAATGTTTTTTTTTGCGTTATAGAGCTATATTTGTAATTAGGTTTAACATATGAATATACTTTCCATTTTTTCATGTTAATATGTGGTAATATCATGGTTTGTTTCAGGCAACTTCACACAGGAAGCAAGTCTCACGCGACAAAGGTACTCTGAAAGGACGGGACAGACGGCCACAGCTGCAAGAGCAGCTTTAGCATCGGCTAGTCGAGACTTGTACCGGTGTGACCCGCCTATACATACCAGTGGTAAGCATTCTTACTAATATTAGGTACGAATCTAAAGCTTAGGTAAAATTAGTCAACAATTTGGATGAATAAACAGGGAATAAACTTGATACTTGGTATCTGGTTAGAGGAACCTTTGCATCCTATGAAAAATATCAGACCAGGCGCCCGACCCACGGTACAACTAGTTTAGAACAAAGGAGATTGCTATTTGTACTATCTTCTAAACAAAGCGCAAGAAAAAGTACGAGAATTCCAACACAATCATCTTATTATTTTAAAAGGTTCACAGGTCACTCAATAGTGATAAAATAACCTACGACTAAAGATAAAAATAGCGCCAAAAACAAAGCTGCGACAGAATAACAACACAAACAGAACAGAAGCTCCACCTCATTTATCCACATAAACAAACTTTACACCTCAAAACATTTCTTGAACTGTCCAACTACAGTCGAAAACGTTATTTACCAGGGACGTACGCGGAAGTGACTCGCCTGCTGCAAGGCTACGTGGAGAACGAAGTGGACCTGAACAGCGACGGCACGTGCAAGGAGAACTGCGCCTTCTACACGCTGACAGAGAACAAGGGCTGCTTCAAGGAGCAGTTCTGTGCCAAGCAGGACACTTGCAACGGCAGGATTATTGACTGTCAGTATGTTGATTCTGACATGTGGGTGTGTCCAGCGGTAAGGAAACTAAATGTTTTACCAATATAGGTCCATATAACCTATTAAATTCTTTATTCTGCAAAATCTTGGTCTTGTAAAACGTTATTATTCATTTTGTCAATCATTCTACAGACAACGATTTCACGACATTTTAACCAATCAAGGACATTAGACATAAATAAAATAAACATTGAACTGGAATAAACAAAGAGCTAGGGATGATACATTTGACGATTCTCACACAAAGTTCAATTGCTTTAATTGATGTAGAACTGTGGAGTCATATCTTAATTGTCCAGTCTGATTATACTGTAGTTATAATTAAAGTTAAACGTGCCATATAACGAGCAGAACTAAGAAAAATAAGAAATAAAAACTTCAAAGAATATTATTAAAAGTTTCAAAGACAAACTGTTTTGCCTTGTCATAAAACATTTGTATCTTTTATTACGGGAGGACGCTGGCTCCTGCAACACAGTTTTAACTCAAGCAGGAGTCAGAGTATTCTATTAATGTGTTGTTATATAATGTTTTATGTCAACAAATATTTTTATCTTTTTTTTTTTAAACTGCGA
Source organism: Tiliacea citrago (assembly GCA_963921375.1). Taxonomy (NCBI): domain Eukaryota; kingdom Metazoa; phylum Arthropoda; class Insecta; order Lepidoptera; family Noctuidae; genus Tiliacea; species Tiliacea citrago. The sequence continues at coordinate 2,735,423 of OY992796.1, forward strand.
CATGAAGAACAAAAGATAAATGACGAGCAAATATTCTTAGTTTTGTTATTAAAAACAGTACTGAACTAAAGCAGTAGCCGTGACCTCGTTAGTAAACAAACAAATCACGATAATCCATCACGAGCGAACAAATATTACGAAGATATCCGAATAATTGTATACGTTGAAATTTACAGAGCTACGGCAATTCGAGGCGGTATGAATGGATCGAGTACGAAAACGGACGCACGCTGGGAAGGGTCGGCAGCTGCAGACTGGGAACAACCAAGGTTAGAGCAATTTGACACTAAATAACAACATTGGCCCCAACTTCTCAATAACCCACAATACCACTGGTTCCCAATATTTGTATACTGGCGACAAACGTATCTTTTGCAGAGCAATCGTAAAATATTGCATGGCTTATCTGCCAGACTTGGAGAGTAGTTAATGAGGTCAGATGATTAAGGAAACAAATCGGAACGCAAATACGATAGCAAGTCGTTTTACGTGATTCTCGTTTCATTTAGATTGATTTCTCGAAGATTAATGCATAATGTACATATTTTTATCATATATTTCTTAATCTACACTTTTAAGCCTTGATCGTGGTTTTTTGCAGCATGTCATCACCATAATGATCTTTGTTTTTTTTTTCAATTGGAGTTAACTTCCAACCAACTAGGTCTGAAATAGGTATAACTAACGAAGCGACCGCTACCTGACCTCGAGAATATTATGCAGTACGTAATCAAATTGATAAATCAATGAGATTAATAGGGATTCTATTAATATCAAGCCCAGTGTTCCAATTCAATGGCTATGTCCAGGTGGACTCGTGGTGGCGCTGGTTGTTCTGGCACTGCTCCTACTGCATGTGCCTCTGCGATGACAAGACCCACTCCCACCGTTTCTTCAGTCTCCGGGAAGCAGTATCAGACATCAACAACAACAAGTTAGTCCCTTAAATGTTCGGGTCGCCCGCACACTTTTAGGGACATTCCAAAACTTGCCCCCAGAAATCCGAACTAAAACGAAGATTATAATGAAATTTTCTCCTTCAAAGGTCGACTCCTGGTGGAGATGGACACTTACTCACTGCTCGTATTGCTTTTGTCTGTGCGAGGACGATGCTAGCGTGGCAGAACGTTTCTTCAGCTTACGAGAGGCATTGGCAGATATTGAGAACAACAAGTCAGTACTTGGAGAAGTGGAGAAACTAACCTACTTGTGTTTTCGACCTAATTGGCTTTCGTTGTGCATACCGCTTACAGGGATAGTAGAAAACTGTAACTATAAAGAAAATCTTCAGCGTAGCGATTCGGATCTAATGCCATCTTCTGTCATCTCTATTGTGTTAACAGCATGTGTTGGTGTGCGGGTGGTCTATTTCTTTGCCATTTTTAGTTCGAAACTAACATCAGCTTCTCGCAATTTTCAGGGTAGTGACAGGAATGCGACTAGTGAAGCACGGTAAAGTGTTCCACATTCAGATATACCAGGGTAAGCTGGTGGAGCGAGGGTTCGTGGAGTCTTCAGAGGAGGTGAAGGCTCAGGCCTTCGACCCGATGCAAGCAGGAGTCATGGAAGGCATGGACTACCACACGCTGACGTACGAGAGGCGAGCCATCGACTTGGACGAGTTGGATTCACCTTCGGGACACGTTTTGACTGGAGCCAGGTGAGAAGACAAATACAGTCATTTGAACAAATATTAGTGTAAAATTTATAAGCGAAAAAACACTAACAAATTTTCTGTAATTTAAAGATTACGAATGATCGGTGCCCATCTACACTTCGAGATTCGCGCTACGCCGTTCAACTACACGACTGGAAAACTTGCACGAGAAAAGAGTCAATGGATCAGCAACGACAATACAGAAGGATCACATATACCTAGGTAAATACACATGGTTTCCTAGCATGATTAGATAAAACTAACTGTCTGTCTAAGAAACAATAAGTCAAAAAGTCTAAAAACAAGAAGTCGGCTTCATAGTCTTTTCGTGTCGACGGTACTTTAATTTAACAAATTTATAATGTTTGAGCCCAATAAGTGGAGCCGTTGCATCAGTGGCATTCTTAACTGGAAATCAGCATGACGACTTAAGAGGAATCGTTTTCTACCACAACTGAGTCTTTAAACGAGACCAATTCTAGTCAGAATCCTGTGTCTAAGGCCTTTTTAGGGATTCTTCTAAACCTAGTCTTTCGAATTTCTTTTCAGATCACGTCTAGAGCTATACAAGCCGGACATTCCAACGCGCGCGCACACGTCGCTGCGCATAGACTCGCAGCACGACCAGTTCATGGAGTTCACGCATTCGGACTTCGACGCCGACGCAGCGCAAAGCACGGTGCCGTTTGTTGATATACAGCCCGTCGTGCCTTCCAAAGGTATGCATGGACTTTTTAGTTGTACTTAATTTTGGGATATGATTATGATGACAAAATAGAAATAATACACAATAGATCCAGAATATAGTGACTTTTTAGGTTAAATTTACTGTAGATACTGTTTGTGTAAGCGTGGTGATTAATGCTTCTGCCTTCTCTGTATAGGAAGAGGATTACCATAATTTTTAACTAGTTAGATCTAAAACCACCCATTTTCGCCCGCAGCCCTAAACACCAAAGGAGCGACTTTGCTCAGCGGAGCAGGGTTGTACCACAGAGGAGCGAAGGGCTCCGGAGGCTTCATCGCCGTCAAGGTCATCACCTACGACTACTCCAAACATGTGAAGGCAGAACCACCCCCGTCAGACTTCGTCGACGAGGCGGAAACAACCGAATTCGTACCCATCGTCAATTAGAATACAGTTCAATTTCATATACTCATTTTATTTTGTAATGTAGCGTAATTCTTACTTTTGATAATACGTATTTTTTAAGTCTTGTACTGAGTTTTATTTCGGGATATAATGTGGTGTACAATGGTAGGGTATGTACATAAGGGATGTTAATATCAAACAAGATAACATTACATTATTGTTTGCGTTGTCCGTTTACATAACATACATTTACAAATATGTGACAGATGAGTGCAAACATGAATATTATAAAAGTTTTACATTAAACATTCTAGTGAATGGACTACGGCGATCATTCAGATTCATTGTTTGAAAGCTTCTCGACTGGTTGGGGCTATTTCGATTTTCCGAATTGACCAAGGGAAGTTGTCATAGTTACGGTATTTGTACTCATTCAATCGGACACTTTGAAGTAATTTTAAACCATAAAAAAAAAATTTTTGGAACGAATAGCTATAAATATTAATATGTAATTAAATCGTCATTTATTTGGAAATGTAATCTTGTTTCATGTATCATCCCTGTAGGAAATAGATAACTCCAATTTTCTAGTCGTACAGCTCCAAATATGAACAATAAATATTAATATGGTATAGGTTCGTTTTTGTTATTACTTCTCAAATTCTGAGATCACCGCTAAGATAGATCTAGCTGCGCCCCGCGGTTTCACCCGGATAAGTCTCGATCCCGTGGCAATATCTGGATAAAAACTATCGTATGTCCTAACCCATGGTCACGTCATGGTCTGCCCATGTGCAAAATTTCATCTATATCCGATCAGCTGTTTTAGCTTGAAAGGGAAACAAACAAACAAGCTCACTTTCGCATTTATAATATTACATAGTTAGAATGAGATCAAACGCAAATGGTGGACATTTGCCTTGTCCTTTTTTGTTTTATCAGTGTTCTAAACATTACGCTTCACTTGGCGTATTTCCAAAATATTCGTGTTACTTCCGTAGTACACATTTACATTTTGTGTAACGAAATAACGCGAATATTTGCGCAAATCTACTAAATGCAGTGCCACTTTTATAACACTAAGATTGATTCTGTTAAAACTGCTGCACATATATGCCTCTACGGAAGCAAAATGTTGGCTATGGTAATAGGCAATGAGGTGCCTCCCTCCTTCATTAAAAATAAGAGGAAAGGTTTCTAGAAGAGTTGTGAAACTATCTTGTAATATAAAACGTGCCGTACTTGGTTCTTAAATATAAGATTTTATCACTGATAATCGAATAATTTCTTTGAAATACTTAAATTTTAAATTGACACGGTCTCATTTTAGTTGCATTTAACATAACATGACGTCATCTTCACCTGTAATCCCCGAAGGGTTAGGCAGAGGTTGCATTTATACAGGAGGTATAATTTTATCATAGCTTGTGTGTAATAACCTAATAACATTAATTTAAAAGACGTGAACATATAACAATTAGAAGAACATAAGAAATCATTGAATAATAAACATACCTTTCGTGTTAAAATAAAAGCTTAGAATATCCAGCTTTTATAAAAGTTGTCATCGCCCGCTTGTATTCCGCCAGACAGTTTAATAAGCACGCAGTTTTGAAAATTGCATCACCCCAGTGTCAGAGGACTGGTTTGGCGGAGATTCAGGACTTGAACTCGGCAAGTGAACTGTTATAGGTCGAGTACATGACGCCTCGCGTCTCAGCAAGGATACACATGCATATAACAACCATGTCGCCTGCATTTGGGCTGGCACGTGCCCAGCATCGGAGTAGCGATATATAGGTAGAGAGTAGAGCTGACTTCCCATGGGAAATCCTCGGGACCCCGTGATTCAGTGGTCGCGTTTGGGGGCTACTAGAATAACTATACTTGAATTGAGAATCTTGGATAATTTACAATCCACCTTCACTTACTCAATTATCTACTTTAGCGTTGTGTTATAAGTTGATTTTTAAGTGACCGGTTGTAATAAATGGTCTTATTTTTTTTCGTTGCAATGCAATTGTATTTGAACTTTGTCATGTATGACATTGAGTTTGTTTTCCCTAAACTTGATAATTATCCTAGATTATGAGTTCAAAAATAAAAAAGATCCCAAATTTTAGTGGAATTTTTAATTTGGACTCTATCTCCATCGAGTTTGTAGTTTAGTTTCAAAACAAGTCAACTATCTGAGATTCCAAATCCAAACATAGGCAGTCGTAGCTCATTGGCGTCGTTAGCTTGTGTCGTATCTCAAGTAGTGTCACATACCTGCACTCTGAGCGGATGCACGGCCAGCAGCGCCAGCAGCTCGGGAGGCGGCAGCACGTCGGCCGCGCACAGCCCCATGGAGCGCACGTAGTGTCACATACCTGCACTCTGAGCGGATACACGGCCAGCAGCGCCAGCAGCTCGGGAGGCGGCAGCACGTCGGCCGCGCACAGCCCCATGGAGCGCACGTAGTGTCACATACCTGCACTCTGAGCGGATACACGGCCAGCAGCGCCAGCAGCTCGGGAGGCGGCAGCACGTCGGCCGCGCACAGCCCCATGGAGCGCACGTAGTGTCACATACCTGCACTCTGAGCGGATACACGGCCAGCAGCGCCAGCAGCTCGGGAGGCGGCAGCACGTCGGCCGCGCACAGCCCCATGGAGCGCACGTAGTGTCACATACCTGCACTCTGAGCGGATACACGGCCAGCAGCGCCAGCAGCTCGGGAGGCGGCAGCACGTCGGCCGCGCACAGCCCCATGGAGCGCACGTAGTGTCACATACCTGCACTCTGAGCGGATACACGGCCAGCAGCGCCAGCAGCTCGGGAGGCGGCAGCACGTCGGCCGCGCACAGCCCCATGGAGCGCACGTAGTGTCACATACCTGCACTCTGAGCGGATACACGGCCAGCAGCGCCAGCAGCTCGGGAGGCGGCAGCACGTCGGCCGCGCACAGCCCCATGGAGCGCACGTAGTGTCACATACCTGCACTCTGAGCGGATACACGGCCAGCAGCGCCAGCAGCTCGGGAGGCGGCAGCACGTCGGCCGCGCACAGCCCCATGGAGCGCACGTAGTGTCACATACCTGCACTCTGAGCGGATACACGGCCAGCAGCGCCAGCAGCTCGGGAGGCGGCAGCACGTCGGCCGCGCACAGCCCCATGGAGCGCACGTAGTGTCACATACCTGCACTCTGAGCGGATACACGGCCAGCAGCGCCAGCAGCTCGGGAGGCGGCAGCACGTCGGCCGCGCACAGCCCCATGGAGCGCACGTAGTGTCACATACCTGCACTCTGAGCGGATGCACGGCCAGCAGCGCCAGCAGCTCGGGAGGCGGCAGCACGTCGGCCGCGCACAGCCCCATGGAGCGCACGTAGTGTCACATACCTGCACTCTGAGCGGATACACGGCCAGCAGCGCCAGCAGCTCGGGAGGCGGCAGCACGTCGGCCGCGCACAGCCCCATGGAGCGCACGTAGTGTCACATACCTGCACTCTGAGCGGATGCACGGCCAGCAGCGCCAGCAGCTCGGGAGGCGGCAGCACGTCGGCCGCGCACAGCCCCATGGAGCGCACGTAGTGTCACATACCTGCACTCTGAGCGGATGCACGGCCAGCAGCGCCAGCAGCTCGGGAGGCGGCAGCACGTCGGCCGCGCACAGCCCCATGGAGCGCACGTAGTGTCACATACCTGCACTCTGAGCGGATACACGGCCAGCAGCGCCAGCAGCTCGGGAGGCGGCAGCACGTCGGCCGCGCACAGCCCCATGGAGCGCACGTAGTGTCACATACCTGCACTCTGAGCGGATACACGGCCAGCAGCGCCAGCAGCTCGGGAGGCGGCAGCACGTCGGCCGCGCACAGCCCCATGGAGCGCACGTAGTGTCACATACCTGCACTCTGAGCGGATGCACGGCCAGCAGCGCCAGCAGCTCGGGAGGCGGCAGCACGTCGGCCGCGCACAGCCCCATGGAGCGCACGTAGTGTCACATACCTGCACTCTGAGCGGATACACGGCCAGCAGCGCCAGCAGCTCGGGAGGCGGCAGCACGTCGGCCGCGCACAGCCCCATGGAGCGCACGTAGTGTCACATACCTGCACTCTGAGCGGATGCACGGCCAGCAGCGCCAGCAGCTCGGGAGGCGGCAGCACGTCGGCCGCGCACAGCCCCATGGAGCGCACGTAGTGTCACATACCTGCACTCTGAGCGGATGCACGGCCAGCAGCGCCAGCAGCTCGGGAGGCGGCAGCACGTCGGCCGCGCACAGCCCCATGGAGCGCACGTAGTGTCACATACCTGCACTCTGAGCGGATACACGGCCAGCAGCGCCAGCAGCTCGGGAGGCGGCAGCACGTCGGCCGCGCACAGCCCCATGGAGCGCACGTAGTGTCACATACCTGCACTCTGAGCGGATGCACGGCCAGCAGCGCCAGCAGCTCGGGAGGCGGCAGCACGTCGGCCGCGCACAGCCCCATGGAGCGCACGTAGTGTCACATACCTGCACTCTGAGCGGATACACGGCCAGCAGCGCCAGCAGCTCGGGAGGCGGCAGCACGTCGGCCGCGCACAGCCCCATGGAGCGCACGTAGTGTCACATACCTGCACTCTGAGCGGATGCACGGCCAGCAGCGCCAGCAGCTCGGGAGGCGGCAGCACGTCGGCCGCGCACAGCCCCATGGAGCGCACGTAGTGTCACATACCTGCACTCTGAGCGGATGCACGGCCAGCAGCGCCAGCAGCTCGGGAGGCGGCAGCACGTCGGCCGCGCACAGCCCCATGGAGCGCACGTAGTGTCACATACCTGCACTCTGAGCGGATACACGGCCAGCAGCGCCAGCAGCTCGGGAGGCGGCAGCACGTCGGCCGCGCACAGCCCCATGGAGCGCACGTAGTGTCACATACCTGCACTCTGAGCGGATGCACGGCCAGCAGCGCCAGCAGCTCGGGAGGCGGCAGCACGTCGGCCGCGCACAGCCCCATGGAGCGCACGTAGTGTCACATACCTGCACTCTGAGCGGATACACGGCCAGCAGCGCCAGCAGCTCGGGAGGCGGCAGCACGTCGGCCGCGCACAGCCCCATGGAGCGCACGTAGTGTCACATACCTGCACTCTGAGCGGATGCACGGCCAGCAGCGCCAGCAGCTCGGGAGGCGGCAGCACGTCGGCCGCGCACAGCCCCATGGAGCGCACGTAGTGTCACATACCTGCACTCTGAGCGGATGCACGGCCAGCAGCGCCAGCAGCTCGGGAGGCGGCAGCACGTCGGCCGCGCACAGCCCCATGGAGCGCACGTAGTGTCACATACCTGCACTCTGAGCGGATGCACGGCCAGCAGCGCCAGCAGCTCGGGAGGCGGCAGCACGTCGGCCGCGCACAGCCCCATGGAGCGCACGCCGGCGCACAGGAAGGCTCCCAGGTAGCGGTGCAGCGGGAAGTGGAACGACGCGTGCATCACCTCCGACTGAAGAAAAATCTCAAATTAGTAAATGGTACAAGTTAAAACTCGCTGGAGAAAGCATAAATATCTCAACTGCGAGATATTATTAAGAACTAGGTAGCCCTTTTGTCTATTTCGTAAAATTCTCATAGATTCTAAGCAAGACAAAGGTGTACTCATATGAACAAACGCCCTTTAACTACAAACTATGGGGTGAAATTCACTCTCGATTTCACTACTTCTCTTCCACAGCGAGGAACGAGCTTCGATTGCTACTAGCTCTGAGTTCTGGGGTTCGGGGCTCTGTTTGTCTGACGGAAACCACGACTTATCCCGACTTCCGTACTCCGAGACCGGAATAGTCCAGACAAAGACAGCATGTACTCACCCTCTCCATGTGCGGCGTAGTGAAGTGCACCGCGTCGAGCCACTCCTGCAGGTAGGTGAGCGCGGCCGCGATGATCCGTCGCGCGAGCGGCGCGTGCGACGCGTCCGTCAGGTGCGACAGTACCGACCACATAGGGTATGCGGCCGCTTCTAACTCGCACGAGAACGCCGCGTAGTAGGAGGACGGCTCGAATTCAATATGGCCGCCGACCTCGCGGATGTTTACGTTCATCCCTGAAAAATAATATTGTAGTTTTCGACATTATTCTCACAGATTTCAAGCCTATATTTGTGGTGGTAATCGGTCGAAAAATACTTACTAAATCAAGCATTTAGCAAGTATTTTGTAAACCCAAAACGTTAGATAGAATTATGTATATTTTTTGTTTTTATTTAATAAATGTTTTTTTTAATAGGAAGTTCAAAACCATTGTTGGTTAAGAAAATAAATCTCTTTGCATTCGATTAAAAAGTGTAGGTAATGATAAAAAATAAGAAAACTACCAACCTTGCAACATAGACAGAAACTCGAACCACATGTCTACAAGCGCATCATCCTGCAGAAACAGCAACGCAACGCTCTTATGTGACAACACGTTATTGAAGTCAGACACTAACGGCCAATAGCAATGCTCCTTCATCACGCGACGCGTACAATCAATCACGTAATGGAAATTCTGATCGGGATCATGTAATGTGTTCTGTACTAAGATTTTCCCCATCATCAGACGTAAAGATAGGACCATTACGTGTAGGAGGTGGAGTTGCTGTACACAGCGTAATGCTAAGGCCTCGTTGGAGAATAGTTGTACAGACATGTGGACTACTCGGTTGGATAGCGTGTCGGGGTCGGCGGCGTCTTCTAGCACGAGTGGGATGCGAGCGTAGTGCATCACGAATGTACGGGTTAGGTGTTCCTGTAACAAGAATTACATGGATCAGCACTATTTCTAATTGAATCGAAACTTTTGAAATTAAGTGATTTGTAAACCAGCCTGATAAAATGTCTGACAAATACATCTGATAAAGAAGCAAGATGTTACATTTCATCATCTGCTTTCAAATCTCATATCAGCTCGTATATGACATTGGTTGACTAGTTCGAGGACTAACAAGCAATCCTATAAGGACAGGTGGTATTTTATTTAAAACAACGTTTGACATTATTTTTAGGAAATCTTTGCTATCTTTATTATTTCTAATGAAAATAAGCTTAACATCTGACCTTTGTGGGACCCCCAATAGGAGTCGAACAAGAGGAAAATATAACTTTCACGAACAATGTAGAGGTTTATTTAACGAACTCCTTAGTTTTGCTATACCTTGTAGTCTTGGTCCGGCAGCATATTGAGCAGGAAGCAGACCACGTTCTGCGGGAACTCGTACTTAAACGTCCAGAATATGAACTCGTCTAATAAGGTGTTGTGTTGCAGACGAGGCGCCAGCGCGGGCAGATGGCGGTACCTGGGGAGAAAAGAAAATGTTTTTATGTTAAAATATGGGAACAAGATACCCTTACCACATCGAAAGTGGTTACCGCAAAGGTGTCGACGATAGAGCGGTGTAACCTTCGATCTCTTCTTCTGGTCGATGGCTCGACAGTGTATAAAATGTTGTAGGCCCAAAACTTCGGCACTTTCACGGCGAAGTTTTTAAAAGCATGCTATTTACGGGTAAGTAATAGATGATATAACAACAAAATCTCTAATATTAACAACATATAACAACGGAACCTATAATTTTATTTAATATAACGATTAGTTAATATAATAAACGATTGATATAATTTATAAATAACTATTTTTTATAAGCATAACATACATTAAATATAACATCGTTTGACATAACATACATTAAATATAAAATCGTTTGACATACCACTCAAAAGATATAAAACTTATTTGGTCTAATATGATGAAAACGCCTACTTAAAAACACAAAGCAAAATTATATTATATTTTGTTTAATAAATATTTAAAAGTATTGTTTCTTTGTTTTATTCTTTGTAAGTTCTATCGTAGTAATAGGTAATAGTAACCTAAGTAGATATTAAACATAACTAGTAACTGATTACCACCTGCGCTAAGATAGGGCGACGGAGCCCCGCCTGGCGGGGCTCCTATTTCTGGGTGGTTTAAAAAAAAATAACCACGAAGGCTAAGGCGGAAGCTCCGCTCCGCCTCGCTCGCGCCTTAGCCTTCTAACCTAACCTATCCGAGTCGGGGTGTTAACCATAATGACGTTTTTTATATATATTAAACGTTAGACCTAATGATTTACACATTGATTATATCTTATGAACGATAATAAAATGAAATTATACCAAATGAGTTAGCACCCGCTATTTACAGGTGAGTGACAATGCAGTTGATTGTAATTATATTACACTCGCTAAAAACCATACTGTGCGCTAAGGTAACAAATCAAAAAAGGAGACCCGCTTGCATCTCACTCATGGACGTACAAGGCGATTAAATCAACAGGATCTGCAACCACCATTCCCTCTAGCTCAGTTGCGAGATTCTGACAATATCTCTTTTCACCGTTGATTAAATAGTCATTACTCATAAAGGCGAAAGCGCCTGGGGATATCTTGTTATTCTACATACATATTTAAACTCCCACTTTTTTCCCTGGGGGTAGGGATAAACTACAGAACGCTACCTGCTACGATCCTTACATACTCTTTTCGCTTCGTCATTCTTCGTTATGTGTTTTTCTAGTAAAGTAAACTCACTCGTCAGGAGGTTCGGGCGCCGGGAACGACTCGAGCGCCTTCTCGTACATCTTGTTGGACTCGGCCATGTAGCAGCCGTACTCCGTGTCCGGGAACGGAGGCTCCACCAGGTTGCGGTACATCTGGACAAAGGAAATACACGGTTCAATTAGAAATTGTTGTAACATGTAAAAGAAAAGTAATACTCTTTTGTTTAATAAGTTGGTAGTTCTAGTAGTAGTGGTAGTGGTGGTTGGTTGGTAGTAGTGTTATGATGTCCGTACTTGCCCTATGTAACCCGTGTGTTACAGATTAGTTTCTCAATAAATAATCGTTTGTGTCTAAATCGCTAGCTTTTCATATAAATATTTATCAGAAATAATTAGGCTAAAACAATCGTGATACTTCCTTCTTGCAATGGATCATGTTTATTTTATAATTTGTAATTCCACTGACAACAGCAAAGAAATTTGGTTCTGAATTATTTTTGTACAATATCCTCGAGCAAGGGTATCTCACATCCAGTCCATAAAATGCTGTAAGTAGATACTGTAATATATCAAAATGATCTATCCAAAAGAAACTGGACTGGACAGAACCAGCCCCTTCGCCTATTTTCTAGGTCCAGATGTTTCGGCTCGTATGGCATGTAATTCAGCTCAAGAAGTTATGAAGTCTTGTGAACTGGGTCTGAGGTACATTGATCAACCACTCCTTTTGCGAACGGCTTTCGGCGGGTTTTCTTTCTTCTTTTCTTTCTTTCTTTCTTTTCACAAAAATTAGTCCTGTGTCCCAGCTGTGGGAACATTATAGGCTGTATGCTATGCCTAAGTTATAAAGTCTTGTGGACTTGCTTACCTGTGGGTTGATGAGAGCCTTGGTCATGGCGGAGCGCATCAGGTCACCCATGTTGTTGAACTCCATCAGCATCTTGACGTAGCCCTCACACTCCTGGACAGTGATCCGGTAGCTGTCTGATGTTGTCTGCGTGCCGCAACTGGGAATGTTAAAAATGTTTGGATAGAAAACTAGTTCTTTGATAAGTGGTAAGTAATCTGGGCTGGATTGCATTGCGATGCCCGTATGTCATGTGGCGTGCGGTTTGATATCAACCCACAAGGGTCGTTCCATCGTGGGATTCGTGGGGGAGCGATTAATTCTCATTTTGATGAAGATAAATAAAACTGAAGTTGGGATAAAGAAACTTTCTTGTTATTATTTTATCCCAACTTCAGACTGGTCCTGACTGGTCTATAGATAACTAGGTATAAAATCAGGGTACATATATGTACGTATCACAAAAATACATGCACCGAACCCTTAGCTGACAAACCACCAAAGTTCCGAGAAGTCAAGATGGCTGCAGAGCTCTCAAGTATCAACAAGACCCGCGGTCCTTTGTTGAAGAAAGTCGTGAGGATTGGTTGAGTATGCATTGTCTGCCAGTTTGTGAAGTATAGGAGTTAGGATAGTCACTAGTCGTCGGAAAATAGATAGCATGTGCTCGATGTGTGAAGGTCGCGGGAAATAGTTGAATGTGGGCTTAGACGGAACCCTTCGTTAACTTTCGTGGAGGAGCCGATAAAGAGCAGTCAATGTCTTTTGTGGCTTTGGCGTATATAATGATAACAGCAGTTTTTAGTTTTAATTTTTTTATTTCTTCTAGAGTAGGTATAGTTTTCGACGATCATTTTTTTTTTTTTTTGTGCTAACATTATGGCAAATAATTTAATTTTATATTTTGTGTTGCGTAATGAAAATTATTTTATATTCTATTGTATAGTATCAAGTTGTTTAACTGAACAGACAGCTGTGCTGCTGGGGAGTTTGTTGCGCCACTTCTTCCCAGCTAAAGCACTTGGAAGTTGTGAAGGGTGGGCGTTTTTGAGGGACTGACTTATGTAATTTTTTTTTGACGTTAAAAAAGTGCTGATTGTCAGTCTAGTTTGAATAAATGACTTTTGGTTTTGAAGCACATTGTAAACAGAACATGCCTGGACGGAAGTTATCGTGGTCTATCACCCCCCAATTATGTATCGATCCGCCACCACTGGATATTACCGTAGTACTCATCAGATTAGTCACAAAAATTACAGTTGAAATGTGGTTTCAATTTGTGATATGCGACATTGGCATCCATACATCAATAAATTGCCGATTTCTTTACTGCTTACTAATATTCTTCTCATAACCGTGCATACTTACTACTAAAGGCTTAATGCTCACTATACCTAGGCATGTACGAGTAATTGACTCGACCTAACTACATAAGGCTCGACCTATTTAACGTCATAAATCCAGTTCTAGGTTACATCTGAATGCGCTGAACGTAACGAACTAAAAATACTTGACACCGTTGCCGTGAGAGACCTTAGGAGCACACGTATGGCTTCGCAAATCACTAGGTTAAATTCTTGTCAGTTGAGCGGATTATAGGAATTGCTTTTATTGGACTATTTAAACTACGAAACTAGTTGATTGTTTCCAAATCTAGTAGTTTCCAAACGTTTATACTCAGCTACAGTGCACCACGCATCTAAACTGTAAGGCTCTCAACAACAGCTGATGGAATAGACACGTAAATCACCCGGCTGGGACTAGTGACGCCCAGTTCAGCTCTGGTATCAAAACTCTTCCAAAACTGTGTCATAATTTCGGCTCGAAATGTAAGGCCACCGGACACTAACCAGTGTTCTCCTAGTTAGTGTTCTGCAAACCTGCGGGGTAATTCCGTAACACACATAAAATGACAATAGATCGCAATGGGTTTCATTTTGACAGTTCACCCACGTCCATTGCGTTATTTGCGTTGTTGAGCAGACGAATTTTTCAAACCTATGAAGCAATGGATTGGCAATATCCTTCAAAACTCTCGGATTGCGAGTGAAAATGTGTTACGCAATTAGAGTGCTGGCCTTGAAACCCAAGATCAGTAATATGTAGACACAGTATATAGGCCCACTAGCTCTACAAATCACTTAATGTTAGTACTATTATATATTTAAATCAGGTAATAAAAATGACGTTGGCAATTTCAGGCCTATTTCTATCTTACCTGCATTTAGCAAAATATTTGAAAAGTTAATACTCAAGCAGTTGCTAAGACATTTTAATATAAACAGCCTCCTTCACAATGAACAATATGGCTTTACAAAAGGTCGTTCGACTACAGATGCGGGTGTTGCACTGCTGAAACACATATTTAACGCATGGGAGAACTCGCAAAATGCTATTGGAGTTTTCTGTGATCTCTCCAAAGCCTTTGATTGCGTGCACCATGACATTCTTTTGCGTAAACTACATCATTACGGCGTCCAAAATGAAGCTCTTAAAGTAATAAATTCTTATTTGTATAATAGGTTCCAATGTGTAGATGTTGATGGTGTGAAATCTTCCGAGCTACCAGTTCAGTTAGGTGTACCTCAAGACTCAATTCTAGGCCCATTCTTATTCTTAGTGTATATTAACGATTTACCATTCTATATAAAGGGTGTCTGTGACGTTGTACTGTTTGCAGATGATACCTCTGTTATTTTTAAAGTAGACCGGAATAGACAAGATTTTGACGACGTAAACATTGCACTCTCAATGGTTACGGATTGGTTTACGACAAATAATTTAGTTCTCAATGCCAAGAAAACGAAATGTATAAAGTTTGCCTTACCGAATGTTAGAAATTTAGGTCCCAACATCGTTTTAGATAAAGAGGTGCTTGAAACTGTAGACTCGGCAGTGTTTCTGGGTATAACAGTAGATGCCAAACTTCAGTGGGGACTTCATATATCAAGCCTAGCGGGAAGGCTCAGTTCGGCCGCATACGCCGTCAGGAAAGTAAGACAATACACTGACTCAAACTCAAACTCAAAGCATTTATTTCAATTAAACCATTTACAGGCACTTTTGAATTGTCAACAAGTCGGTCAGTTACAAATATGAAGCTAGTTGCCCATTCCAAATAGTAGGTTCCTATGGAGAAGAACGGGCAAGAAACTCCACAGACACTCTTTTAAAATAAATTATTTGATACAAAGTATTGGTTACATCATTCTTATTGAAAATATACATGTGAGAACGATGCAAAACGTCAGAAGCGTCCGTGATAAAAAAAAAACAATTCAAAACTAAAATAATTAAAAATAAGCCGTGGCAGCTAAGAGATGACCAGTCCCAACTGACAGCGCCCGTTCACGAACATGACGCATGGATCAGCACCATTCAGCTCAACCATTTTGAAGGGAGCTAAATGATCCAACACACACGCCACCATCAGCGAGACATCTGAGTGAGCATGACATACTATCAGCTGCCAGGACATATTCAAGTCAATGAAAGACATATTACCCGGTAAATGGTAGCTCTATTGTACATAGTACTCACACCTGTGTTATGCAATTATATAATACAAAGGTGATTGAGTTTATACAATGAAAAGATAGTCTTACAATCTTCAGCAGCTCCAACAGTATTTTCAAATGTTAATCAATTAGTTGACGTTGTGGAGCAGGACCAGCATTGAGCCAAGCATTTCTATCAGCGATGTAATCCCCCAGCCTATAATATGCCTGCTTGCATAGTGTGCCTTTTATACAAGATTTGAATTTCGTCTCATTCAGTTGAAGTATGTGGGGAGGAATTTTATTATAACATTTTAAACAGTACCCCATGAAAGATGAGTCTACTTTAGCCAGTCTGAAACCTGGTTGAGCTAATAGATCTCTACTTCTAGTACTATAATTATGTCTTTCGCCTC
This sequence comes from Tiliacea citrago, assembly GCA_963921375.1. Taxonomy (NCBI): domain Eukaryota; kingdom Metazoa; phylum Arthropoda; class Insecta; order Lepidoptera; family Noctuidae; genus Tiliacea; species Tiliacea citrago. The sequence continues at coordinate 2,751,459 of OY992796.1, forward strand.
TTTTACTAAAAAGATGTAATTTTTTTCTTACGTACATGATGTTTTCATAGATATATTGACAAGACACCGTCATGATGTTAATATTCTTAAACAGTTCCCTAAGAGAATCGCGCCTGCGGAGATTATATATGGCTCTGATGGCTCTTTTCTGCAGAATAAAAATAGACTCGATGTCTGCAGCCCGTCCCCAAAGTAAAATACCGTAAGACATGATACTATGAAAGTAACTAAAATAGACTAGCCTCGCGGTATCTACATCAGTAAATTGACGGATTTTTCTGACAGCATATGCTGCTGAACTTAGCCGTCCTGCAAGAGATGTTAAATGAGGACCCATTGAAGCCTAGAGTCGAGCGTGATCCCCAGGAAAACAGTTTTATCGACGAATTCTAGTTTCTCTTGATTCAATACTATCTCATAATCACTACTTTTTACATTTGGTAAAGAAAATCGTATGCACTTAGTTTTCTTTCCATTTAATACTAAATTATTGGCAGTGAACCAATTTTGGACCTGCAGTAGGGCGTTATTTACGTCGTCAAAATTTGTAGCACGTCTATCTAACTTAAAAATCAAGGAAGTATCGTCAGCAAATAACACCATTTGTGGTTGATTTTTTAATAAATGGAGAAGATCATTAATATACACTAAAAAGAGGAAAGGACCCAATATCGAGCCTTGAGGAACACCCATTTTTACTTTTAAACCGAGTGAATTGATACCATTTATTTGAACTAGCTGTTGTCTATCGTTTAAATAAGATTTTACTAAACTAAGCGCAAGTTTTCCAAGTCCGTAATGCTCAAGCTTCAAGAGTAAGGTTTCGTGATCGACGCAATCAAATGCCTTGGAAAGGTCACAAAAGATTCCTATGGCGTCTTGGGCCTCTTCCCACGCGTTAAAAATGTGTCTTAATAAGGTTACACCGGCGTCGGTCGTACAACGTCCTTTGGTGAAACCATACTGTTGATCGTGAAGGATTTTATTCGCGTTGAAATGATTGAGCATTTGATTAAGCATTACCTTTTCAAACACCTTGCTGAAAACCGGCAAAACGGATACGGGTCTATAATTATTTGTGTCTTTACTGTCTCCGGATTTGAAAAGTGGTATTACCTTACTGTATTTCATTAAATCCGGGAAGACTCCTTGATCCACACACAAATTAAATATTAAGGCTAAGTAAGGCGCTATAGTCTCAATTATTGAGGTACAGACTTTAATGGACATTCCCCAAAGATCTTCGGACAATTTGATCTTGATTTGCTTAAAAGCTTTTAATACTATTATGGGGTTAATATGCTTAAAGTTAAATTCAATCGGGCAGGCTGCAACGTTCGCCCTTACAGAGTCAAAAGCGAGCAAGGGCGAGGAATTTAAGGTTTCAGTAGTTTTAAGTGGGATACTGGTAAAGAAATTTACAAACTCTTGAGCAACTTGTTTGCTATCGCAAATGAGTCCACATGACGTCTCCAGTGCGTAATCAGAATCATGCTTTTTGTTCCTATTCGTTTCATTATTGATAATTTTCCAAACCGTCTTTATTTTATTGTCTGCTGATTTAACCTTGTTGCTAATGTATAAGGCTTTAGCGGCCTTGCAAGTGTTTTTAAAAGTTCTAGAGTAAGTAGCAACAAAGTTATTAAAAGTTTCCGTGTTTATATAAGGCTTAAGGCCATACAGCTCGAAAAGTCTTTCGACGTGACGTTGATACAGCCCGATTAGTCTATTTTAGTTATTTTCATAGCGTTATGTCCTACTGTATTCTGCTGTGGGGTAAAGCAGCTGACATTCAAAATATTTTTGTACTCCAAAAACGAGCTGTTCGAGCAATTTACCAGCTGGGTGCCAGAGTTTCTCTAAGAGATTTTTTTAAGGATATTGGTATACTCACGGCGGCATCACAATTCATCTTCGCCAACATCTTATATGTTAGGCAAAATATACACTTATACACTAAAAACAGTGATATTCGCAATATTAACACCAGAAATAAGGATAAATTACGTGCTCCTTTTCACCGGCTTCATAAGGTTCATAACTCATTTGTTGGACTTGGTATAACTTTTTATAACAAGCTACCCTCTTCTTTGTTAGATTTGCCTTTTAATGCGTTTAAAGTTAAAGTTAAATCCAATCTTTGTTCAAAGGCATACTATTCTATCAATGACTACTTAAACGATAAGAATAGTTGGTCGCTGTGATTAACTCAAGACAATGTTCATGTTCTTTCTCCAGAATTAGCGTACCTACTGACAGGTTATATGAGTTCATATAATTGTTTATTTTTATTTGACTATCTAAGTCAATTTATTTTTATTTATTAGTGACATAATATACTCATGAAAATGTTTTTTTTATGAGTTGTATTGCAATAAGTGGTTAGCTAGCGACCTAGACAATTGATTGTATTATTCTTGCCTGAGCAACCGGCAGCAAGTTCGTCATGCTCCCTTAGATGTCACTGCTTGCGGTAGCGTCGCGGGTCGGGTTGCCTCCTTCCCTCAAATATGGCGAGGGGGGTGATGGCTGACCTTTGCGTTATGCTCGTGAACGGGTGCTGCTTGTGGTGACTGGTCGTCTTGCTGACCATGGTTTTATTATTGTTATTAATGATTAACTGTTTTTTATTTTACTACGATGGTGCTAGTTTATCATTTTTGACTTCGAGTTGCAGCTATAGCTTTGTGTGGGCGGGCACGCCCATTATGCCTGGAGGCTTTTATTTAGGTACGTTCTGTTTACGTTATTTCTGCTTGAGTATAGTTTTCGACGATTTTTATGTTTTTTTTTGGTATAGTGGCGTGTGCTAGCTAACATAAGGCAAATAATTTAATGTTGTGTTGCGTAATGCAAATTCTTTTACATTTTATTGTATAGATTCAAGTTTTATATCTGAACAGACAGCTGTGCTGCTGGGGAGTTTGTTGCGCCACTTTAGCTGGGAAGAAGCTTCCCAGCTAAAGCACTAGGAAGTGGTGAAGGGTGGGCGTTTTTGGGGGACTTTCTTATGTAATTTTTGACGTTCGAAAAGTGCCGATTCTCAGCCTAGTTTGAATAAATGACTTTTGATTTTGATTTTATTAGGGCCGATTTTTCAATCCTGAGATAAACAGACAGATAGGGTTTATTCGATAGATAGCAAAAAAATCAGTTGTTCAATCGTCAAATAAGTCTTATTCGTCGAGTAATTCACTTATCTGAGGAATAAATCTATTTGGCTCTTTGACGGTCAGACAACCGCTTATTCCATAGATAAATGACGGTGACGTTACTTAAGTTTAGGGTTAGTTTTCGTGCTTTACAAGTGTACAGGATATTTTCGATAGTATTGACGACATGGCAATTGAGGAGGAAGCCATAATTGTATGACTATCATGACCTAGACAAAATCTAACTGATTGCTATTTTAATTGTATATTTTATTATTTTTTGTGACATTTATTTTACACTCTGTGATTACCTTAACTCACACACTGATTATTTTAGGAATTTTTTTTTTTTTTTTACAATGTTTGTAAATATGTGAGCACCATGTATCTATCACATAATTAATTTATCTCATTGCTTCATTATTAATTCTTTTTACCTATTGTGGTATAGTAATTTTATTCTAGGTGCATCGTCTTCACATATAATTATATAATTGATGTACCAATACCAAATATTGTAAAACATTTTAAAAGAGTAACGGTGGAGTTTCTTGCCCATTCTTCTCCATACGAAGCTACCTTTTGGAAGGGGCGACTAGAATCAATTCTATTTTATTTGTAAATTTTGACGTTCAAAAGTGCCATTTATGTGCCCATTTGAAATAAATAATTTGACTTTGACTTTGACGAGCTTCCAGCCCTTTTATGTTCGCACAAATACTTATAACCTTTTCTTCGACGTCGGTGAATTTAGGAGAATTCGAAGAACCCCCTCCTGTTTTGTACATCTCCTGTCTTTGGACAGAGGATTTCTTTTTCGTAGCTTTTTTATTCCCTCATATTTTAACTTTACAAGAGCGATCAATTGTTGAGATTCCACATGAGTTGAAAGAACTTTCAATATTTTTCCATGCATATTCTTTATCTTTGTTTATAACAGAGTCAGTCTTTTTATTTTCTATTATTTGCTTGTAGGTCTCGAAAAACTCACAAATAATTGAACCTCAGCATTATTAGAGTTCGCTGAATGCTCCCTTTTTTTGGTTAGCTAAAAATCTATCAAAACTAAAAATCACAAATAAAAACACCACGAGCCAAAGAAAGGACCTCCTAACGGACGGACCGTAATAAAAGTGACCATGACGCTGACGTTTGCAAGCTTGTTCAAAGAAATACTCTGTCCCGCTCTAACATTCAGTTATTCTGTATATTTGTTTCACCTTCGTGAAGTTAGCGTTTTAACAGATGAGATGATCGGTCAGATAGTTATTCTTAGGTGCAATATTTATTGAAAAATTGATAACCACTTATCTGACTAATAGAGAGTCTAATAACTTTATTCTTTAAGTAGCTATTGTTACTGTTATCCGAGGATTGAAAAATCGGCCCTTAAGTGATTTGTAGTGCAAGCTTACTAGTACCAGAGACCGTACAACCCGGTTAAGCCTTTCGAAGGGGTAACCCATTCAATGGGTTACCTTTATCATGATGTAACCCATTGAATGGACTTTATACTAGAAACCCAATGAAAGGGTTACATGATAACCAATTGAATGGGTTTTATACTTGAAACCCAGTTAAAGGGTTACATGATAACCCATTCAATGGGTTCTATACCTACTTGAAACCATAAAAAATCATAATATTATGTTATTTCGATATCCGCCCAGCACGCGTAGCATGACCAATTCTATCTCTATTCTACCCAGGGACCATTTTGGTTACCATCTTAGAAAAACCCTATCGAAAACCCGTTCCATTGAAAGGGTTTTCGATAGGGTTTATCAAAAACCCATACGGTGTGGGTAATTTTAAATGGCTTAAAGTAAGCCGTTCAAAAGGGTTACCCATACCGTATGGGTTTTAATCGAAAACCCTTTCAACGGGTAACCAAAATTTAATTTAAGCCGTTCAAAAGGGTTACCCATATCTTATGGGTTTTGTTTAACCGCTTCGACAAACCCTATCGAAAACCCTTTCAATGGGTAACCAAAATGGTCCCTGACTAGTACTACCCAAAAACTAGACACTTAGGTCTACTTGTACCAAAAATTATAAAATACGTAATAAGTAGACACAGCATTTAGGCCCACTTACACTACAAATCACTCAATCACATTAAGTGATTTGTAGTGCAACTGGGCCTAAATGCTGTGTCTACTTATTACTGATCTTGGGTTTTTGTGTTCAGATGACAGGGACAGATTGATGTTTAGAGTTAAGTAACTCTAAACATCAATCTGTCCCTGTCGTCTTCACACGATTGACAAAAACAGAAAGATGTTTTAAATTAGTTTACCGCTAAAACGTAGTTTATGATTTTTGGTACAAGTGGGCCTTAGTATCTAGTTTTTGGGTAGTAAGCTTATCGTTAACTGACGCTCCGACTTTGCTCTGCGGTGATTTCCCTCCTCAAAAGTGATGTTCCTCTAACCGACCTGCTTCTGGCAGTATCTTGTTTATGCTATCTGTTACTGCAGTATTTACCTGTTCTCTCTGAAGTGTTGCAGCAGACGCAGTATGAGGCGCGGCATCATAGCCTCGGCAACGCACATGAGAGCCGCGGGCACGTCTCCCGGCCGGGGGCATTTGTTGCCGTGGTTACTACAAAATCTGTAACGAGAAAATATTTGGATAAGTATAGAAAGTAGCCGAAAACTCAGGAGGTGTGGCACTAATAAAATAACTTAATTTCCTTAGACACTTATTCCTTATAACAAAAAAACTTTTTACAAAAAAAAAATCAACCGACTTCCAAAAAAAACACTACAAAGTGAAAAATAACTTTAATTTCGGAAGTCGGTGTCTTTGGATCTGTATTTTAGTTTTTTGCCACCGACTTCCGAAATTAAAGTTATTTTTCACTTTGTAGTGTTTTTTTTGGAAGTCGGTTGATTTTTTTTTTGAAAAAAGTTGAAAGTTTTTATTTTTCACTTTTTAGTGGGTCAGTTTGTAATTTATCTAATTAACAATAGCCTAATGTCAAATGCTCATCACCTTTTACAAAATATTGGTATTCCCGATGCAGGGGCGTTAATTGTTGAGGAGTTCTCCTGGTAAGAACCAGGAGAACTGATGGTGACTTTACCATATGCATTTTGACGAGCATAAATTGCTTATCAACCATATTAAAGTGCCTAATCGAATCGCAACGGTGAAATACTTATTATAAGTAGTTCTTCTCCGTTCTTCTTAGTGGTCTTCATCATCAGTTCCACTTCACCAAATGATGCTTTCCGAGAGCAAATGGACGAGCTACTATAAAAAATACTCAAATCGCTATAGGTATGCCTATAAAATTTGAGGATTTCCCTCGATTTCCTTGGGATCCCATCATCAGATTCTGATTTGGTGGCAATGGGACCACCTCGGGAGCATACCCTTCCAAAAAAAAAAAGAATTTTCAAAATCCGTCCACAATTGACGGAGTAATCGGTGAACATACATAAAAAAAAACATACAGCCGAACATATAACCTCCTCCTTTTTGGAAGTCGGTTAAAAAATATACATATTACGTTTTTTTTTCTCTTTATAAGTTTTGTACAAATAAACGTTGCTCTTCAAAGAACTATAGCTAGAGGCTAATAATTTAAAAGTTAATATTAATAAAACAAAATTTATGCAATTCCATACCTGTCGATCAAAACCGCTTGCCCTAAATATATCTTATAAAGGGGTCGCCCTGGCGGAAACGGACTCTGTTAAGTTCATTTAGATAAATTTTGCTCATGGAAAAATCATTTAACTGACATTTGTGTTAAAATAAATAATTTTATATACCCTTTGAGGCGTATTAGCTGCGAGCTATCTAGTAATGCCGCAATAAAAAGGTATTATCCAGTGAGGTCGTTGTGTGGAGATTGATCAAGCATTCGTAATGCAAAAAGTGTCTAAAAGCTATATTTCGCAGTGCAGTGTATTTTTGCAGTGGTTAAGCGATTGACTGCTGCGCTGCGTGTCGCGGGTTCGATTCCCGCACTGCACAAATATTTGTATGACCTATAAGTAGTTGTTCCGGGTCTGGCTGTTTGTGTATGTGAGTTTAAATGTTTGTAAACGCACCCACGTTACAGGAGAAATTCCTAGTGTGGGGCAACGTTTAAAAAAAAAAAAAATATATATTTGGGTTGAAGCAAATAGAGTCATGTCGTCCATTCTTTAGGAAATATAAAATAGTAACTCTACCATGTATTTATATATTAGAATCCTGTATAGTTGAAGCAAATAGAGTCATGTCGTCCATTCTTTAGGAAATATAAAATAGTAACTCTACCATGTATTTATATATTAGAATCCTGTATACAGGGTGGAGACTTTCAGCGGGGCAGTAAGGGGAAGTACCTTATCCGTTACAGCTACGCGAAAATGGTCTTAAGAGACTATCCATATTTTTTTATGGAATTTTGATCCCCATTCACAGATTTTGAAAAAAATGTACAGCCAGCAGGAAAATGGGCAATTTTCCCAAAAACTTTTTTTTATGCCAATCGATCCTCTTTCTTATAAGGATCAAAAACCTCTATTGGACCAATTAAGGTTTGAGTACTAGAAAAGTCATAAAACGCAAAAAACTTTTCCGTAAGAAATGATACTCCAACTTAGTTTTTTATGATCGATAGATGGACCGCTACAACAAAGACTGGCCAAAAATAAATAAACTTCGTATTTCGAAATCGAATTCCGGCAATTCGCAAGGCAGTGGATACAAACATAATGATGGTCCTATAACGTGACCAACTCGCAGTCCTGATCTCACGCCTCTACACTTTTTTATGTGGCGCTATTTAAAAATTGAACTTTATAAAAAGAAATACAACAGTGTTCAGGAACTCAAAGATTTACTTACCACGATTTTCTATGGCATTAATCCTAGCACATTATCAGCTGCTACCCAGTCGGTAGTAAAGAGAATAAACCTATGCCTACGTCAAAACGGCTACCATTCTGAACACCTCATAACTTAGAGCACAAAAGTAAAATTTCTAGGTGAGTCCAAATGTAAAGTTTCAAGTTTTTAATTTTAGGGTGAAATAATACCCAAAGTAGAAGTTATAGTTTTTTATTTGTTTTTCGATCAGTCTTTTTGTAGTGGCCAGTTTATCGATGGTAATAAATGTAAGTTGGAACTTCTCATTTCCTACGAAATGTATGGGAAAAGTTTTTTGCGATTTATGACTTTTCTAGTACTCAAACCTCAATTGGTCCAATAGAGGTTTTCGATCCTTATAAGAAAGAGGATCGATTGGCATAAAAAAAAGTTTTTCTCTTACTTAAAAAGTCTTACTGCCCCGCTGAAAGTTTCCACCCTGTATATGTTTTCAAACATGAGAGACTTTTTCAGCAAAAGACAAGCTACTATGCCCCACGATCTATGTATACTAATAAGTTATTTCAACCGAGGACGAATCTCACTTTTACAGGTAACAACAGCTATATGCATAAAAATGCTTATTCAACACACCAGGACGCGTTAAATAACATAAATAGCTATTTTGTCAATGTCGGTAGAAATTTGGCAAACACCATCCTGTCCAGGACCCTCACAAATGAGATAGATCTGAGCAGGCTGTGTAGACCAAAACCGAATTGCGGAACCCTAAACTCTTTCATGCTTCTCCCAACAGACAAATTTGAAATTAAAGATATAATTGCTAACATAAAAGCTAAGAATTCCTCGGGATGGGACGGTGTCTCTACGCTTTTTATTAAAAGAGCAGTGGATTTCCTTATTGCACCACTAGCACACATATGTAATGCTTGTTTTTCAAAAGGAGTCTTTCCAGATGCCCTTAAAAAGTCTGTCACCATTCCTATATATAAAGCAGGAGACAAAACTCTGGTGTCAAATTATAGACCGATCTCATTGCTACCTAGTTTTTCAAAAATTCTAGAGAAACTAATAAATAAGAGGCTAAAACACTATCTAGAAACTCATAATCTTATCTCGGGTAATCAGTTCGGGTTCCGGGAAGAAATTTCAACCGCTGACGCTCTTCACAAACTAACTTCGTATGTAGTCGAAAACATGGATAGGGGACAGAAGTCTCTAGGCATATTCCTAGACCTAGCAAAGGCCTTCGACACCGTCTCTATACCCATCCTCCTTAACAAACTCGATACCTTAGGAATTCGAGGAATACCTCTCCAACTTTTCCAAGATTACTTGACAAACAGGAAACAGGTTATAAAAACTGATAACAGTATAAGCCATGAGAAAAATGTCACCTTCGGAGTGCCTCAAGGCAGTGTACTGGGTCCTACGATGTTTTTAATATATATTAATGACCTCTGCAATTTGCTTCTCGAAAATGGTCAAATAATAACATTTGCAGATGACACAGTATTATTATTCAGCTCTAACTCGTGGAAAGATGTAACCGAAGCAGCAAATAAAGGTTTTGCTCTAGTAACATCGTGGCTGGACAATCATCTTTTGACACTTAATCTTGACAAAACGAAATATATTACATTCACAATTAACAGTAGAACTCAACCGCCTCCTAACGCAATAACTATACAAACTCACCATTGCAACAATCGAAGTACTTGTCATTGTAACCCAATCACCAGAACCAATTCCATAAGATATCTCGGTGTTATAGTAGACCAAAACTTAAACTGGAAAGAACACGTCATTAAGATAAATAATCGCGCAAGAAAGCTAATTTATGTTTTTAAAACGATTAGAAATGCATGTGACATTAAGCTATTAATAAAAATCTATTTAGCATTATGCCAATCCATACTGGTATACGGCCTGAATGTGTGGGGTGGAACCTCAAAAACAACCATGTTGTCTGTCGAAAGAGCCCAACGCATAGTAATTAAAGTAATTTCTCGCAAAAAGTACACTTATCCGACACACCTACTTTACTCAGAACTAGGAGTCCTTACGGTGAGAAAATTATTCATTAAGCAACAGATCATGGCACAGCATAAAATAAAACCGCACTTTGCTAAGAGGCGGCGATTAGATATAGTGTATAACATACCCAAATTTAGAACATCTTTTGCACATAAATTTCACAATTATCTCGGTCCTAGCCTTTACAACAAAATAAGCAAAGATCTAAAATTGAAGAATCTTGATAGCCATACATGCAAAAAAGCTATTGAAAGATATTTGAAAGCACTAGACTACGACAGCACTGAAAAACTACTTTAGAACGTTGTTATAATCAGGGCACATAAATAAATAAATAATAAAGCACTCTTAACTGTACACATACAGAAATACACACATACATAAAACATATACACACATACATACACCCAAACACAGACAATTATTATCGTTTGTAACTTAATTAATATAATTACCTATACAGTACGTAATCAAACTGCTGCTATGTGACTAACTGGAACCTTGTGGGAATCTGTTGTTCTAGGGTTGAGGAAGACTATCCCCTCGTGATACAGTTTATACTAGTACGAGTGGATAGCGCGAATCAGTCTAAAGACAGCCAAACCAACATATTTACAGTGTACTTACCATTTCACATTCAACGATCTGTTTATTTTGTGTCTATTATGAAGTTGCTCTGTATGGTTGTCTCAAATTTGTGAATAAATAAATAAATAAATAAATAAAATAAAATTGTATAACAAAATACCAACCTCCATAAAAACGCTACCATTTTCTAGATTTAAAAATAATTTGACGATGTTTTTAATTGAAAAATGCTTTTATAGTGTACATGAGTTTTTAGATTATAAATTGTAAGTTTTGTAAATTGCACGGTCATTTTAAATTATGATTGTTATGATTATTGTGGCGAATCTCTCCTATTATTGACATTTGACATGATTATTATTGACATTTATGAGTATTATTTTTATTATTTTTTCATTGATAAATTGTCGTTTATTTAATTCAATAATACAATTTTAAGGGGATTATCTGTTTAATGACTGCATGATTATGATCAATTAATTTAAATAAAATATGTAGCTTTATTTCGTATTTGCACGCCGAAATTAAAGGTAGAATAAGAGAACATTTTTGTACGTTTTACCAACCTTCTGTACCTTATTTAGGCAAATAAATGATTTTATTATTATTTTGAACTGTCTTTATTGCTATGGTGTACAAGGACCGCTATCAATAGCGGTAAAAGCCTCCTCCAGCCGTTTCCAAGCTTTTCTGTCTCTGGTGATTCTGCTCGATCTTTGCAATACTGTGTGGGGTGTGGCACTACTATTGGCAAATTAAAGCCTTCTTCCTCTCACCTAATTTTTTGTGACCGACAAGGTCCACAATGATTATGTAAACCTCCTCCCTACTAAGTTCACATTGTGGTATGCAACAAATATTATAATAAGTAACTTGACAGAGGCACGATGTTCACCAGTGATGGACTCCGAAAGGATAAGATGATTGATTGATACACTAATAATGAGTAAGAAGGCCAGCTCAACATGCTTCCCGTGATTGACATTAATCATGGTGGATCTGTACTATGTCAATTGTTTCTAATCAGGAGACAAGGAAACTCTCGTACAGGTAATATGATACTGCAATGCGGAACTGCGGATGGGACATTAACACCCGACCACAGAGCGCTTAGTGCATCCGGTTGTAAACATTTTATTACAAAATTCTTGTTCCAAGTTCCATTCGTAATTTCATACTAAAATTCAAGTCAAAGTTGCATACATGCATATACAAGATTAAATGATTACACATAGAATACAAATTCTATGTCCACAGTTTTAAACCCACATATTAACATTATTTAGTAACCAAAACATCAAGCTGACATCTGCTCAGCTGTACTTACCTATAGTAGGTATATAATTTCATCACAAACGTAAGCGTTTGATCAAGATGTGTGACGTAACATGGAAATAACGTCATCACGTCTCGCCAAGGTCATTGCTAAGATCTAGGGACAAGTACAAACGGACGTCTGAGCCACGGAAAGGTCATTAGGATCTGCTATCTCTTTCTATCTTGGAGTAAGTCCTATGTTTTGTTTGAAAGTAAAGGATGGGCGTTTTTTCAGTGTCTCCGCTGGCATTTACTCTAGTTTTGTTAGAGTCTGGATGTAATATCAGCCTGGTTTGAATAAATGACTTGATTTTGATTTGTTCTCTTTGGAAGGGTATTCTGATTAGGGTATTGTGCCGTATAACAATGTAAAATAATACATAGATGTGGGTATTTTTTTTAAAGCTGTTACATTAGTTTGAATTAAAACTATAAACTTTAAATAAATAAATAATAATCTTTATTACGATACACACAAGATTCATGATACACAAAAACAGATGTACAAAATAGCAAGGTATATCTACATAAATCTACACAGGTTATGTAACCCCGTCTCCTAAACTAGGTAGTCCTGTATCTTAGGAGACAGTAGTAGGCCATACAGGGCGATCAGTCATGTAGGTATAGCAGCAGCCAGGGTGTTTTGCGCAAGGGTGGTTAAGTAATACATTTGTGTTTGTGTGCCGGTGTGTAAATGTGTTTGAGTTTAGTGTGTGTGTGAGTGATCATAAGTATGTGTAAGTGTGTGAGTGGTGAGTATGGGAGTGAGTGCGTACCTCTATGGGTGCGTGTGAGAGAGAGTGTGCGGATGCAAGAATAAAGATTGGTAGATGAGTGGGTGATCGTGTGTTGAGTGTGAGTCGGGTAGAGTAATGATTGTTGGGATTATTTTATGAAAGTAAGTAGACTCCGTGAATGCATAGTCTTTTTGCAGTAGCCATTCAGTCAGTTTGTTTTTCAGGTTATGGGAGTTTAGATCCATTATTTTTATTTTATTACTGATATTCTTGTACAGACGCCAGCAGGTCAAGCTACCCGAAACTGTCAAATTTTCCCTATCAACCTTGGACCTTATGGTTTTACGATAAAGTTGAAAATCTTTTAAAGAAATTTGACAGATTGTAGTAGCTTGATGTGCTGGCGTCTGTACAGATAGGAACCAAGAATGTAAAATTGGTGCCGGGCGAAAGTGGTTCTGTGCTGGGTACTGGGGATGATTAGAGTGCGTTTGTTCCGGTCCGAGGTGGGAGGTACTTATGTATCCTTAGTATTGCCTTGAGCACAAAGAGCTGCCGCACTGTTAGCACTTTGCAGTCGGCATAGAGATCAGAAGTTGGGTATCTAAAAGGTTTTTTAGTCATAACTTTTAGTATTGCTCTAAGTGCTCTTTCTATTTTAAGAAAAAGGGTTTTAGCTGCTCCACCCCATGCAGTTATACAGTTCCCGAGTATAGATTGGCAGAGGGAGTAATACACCATCTTCAACGTGGTACTATCGGCAGAATCTCTGAGGGACTTGAAAATGTGGATTAGACGCATAGTTCTTGAGGTAAGGGTATATATTTGCTTGTCCCACCTAAGTCCACAATCAATATGTACCCCCAAGTACTTAACAGTGTCTGAACGGATCATCGTGGGACAGGCACAAGGTACCGTGGGGTCAGGACAGGAGTGACCTACAACGGTAAAATCTGAACCAAGAGTACTCCACATTGACGATTATGTTACAGCTTTAAATGCTACATTGTAATAGTCCTCATTTTTTATGTAGCTTTCTTAATTAATCTGCAATTAAAGTCACCATTGTTTAATAACAAAAGTGCCACCTTTTTATTCTTATAACATTTAAAAACATGTTTCAATCGATTTATTTCAGTCGTTTATTCACTATTATTAATGCCAGATTTGAATGTCACTCAGACAGAAATTGTGACCCATTTCTCTGATACTATACATATGATCTATGTCAATTGTCAATATTAAGAGCAACAATGTTACTGATAAGAATTGCATGTCTATATTTGAAGTGGCAATCAACTTCGTTATCTGAGATAAATCATGGCTTATCAACAAAATGTAATCATTCTGATAAGTTTGTTTATCGTATCATCTTGATTGGTTTGTTTTTTAATTTAAGTTTTGTTGACAGTTTTATTTAAACTGAAGCAACAGGTGGGTGCTAATGTTGTGTACAAATCTGAGAATACAATCCCGAGCATGTTTTTCAATCCCGGGCTTACGGGATTTTTGAAGCCTTTTCCCGGGATCCCGAGCTCATCCCGGGATTAGACTATGTGGTTTCTAATTGGGCTAAAATAAAAAAAAACACGAGTAATTAAAAAAAAATGTCTTTAATGTCTTTGCACAATACAAATCAGAATAATAATAAGAAAAGAAAAAACACAAACCAAAAAATACTATACTTTTGCAAGAAATTAAAAAACAGCACAAAATAACTATTTAGAATTTCGAAAATATAATCTCAGAAATATCAAAGCATCCAATGTTTGACTTCCGAGCCTGCTTCGTAGTTTATTGCCAACATAAGCAGCAGCTGAAAACGCTCGTTCAGCTTCTACGCTGGTTGGAGGAATAGACAATAGATACTTATATGCTGTTTCTAAGTGACATCCACGAACACCTCCATTTTCGAACAGGCTCATTTCACGTCTAATACTATTTGCCAACCCCAATTCATTTTGTACTTGTACTTCAGGATCTGGGGATTTCATACTCTTGTTAATTTCCAGCTGTAACTTTTCCTTTAATGTCAATTGGGGTTGGGAGGTTTCTCACCTTAGCTCATCATCTGTTTGTGATCCTGACCTTGCTTCTTCTTCCGTGTAATCTCGACTATTAAGTCTTTTAACAATACTCTTTATTTGCTTCCTCACTAAAGCCTGTGTCGGAACTGGAAATAAGTCGTGCCATTCCAAATCCGATAATAACTGATTTTCAACATCCATTCGTGGATTTTGTAAATAATTTAACACGCCAGTTAAATCATCACTTCGTCGTTGCTTTATACGTTCCACTAAGGATGTTTTAATTTTTTTGGCAAGTGCTGAGTTTTTGCTAGACAGTTGTTTTATAAGAAATTTCAAAGCGGCATCAGCTGTGCATAAATTAGCATCTCGCCGACAGATTGCTTCTACTGTCAATTTAATTGGGGTCAGCACAACAACAATTTTATTTACCAATTCAAAATCAACATCTTCTAAACGAATTGGATGATTGAGATCTATAAGAGCTTTTTGAATGCATGCTTTTAAAAGATAAAATCGCTCCAGCATTGTTAAAAGACTATTCCACCTGGTTTTACAGTCCAAAAGAAGTGACAACTCTTTTCCATGTTCAATTTTCACATATTTTTGAAGTACTGTTTCATTTTTCAATGGAGATCTTTTGAAATACACTACAACTTTGCGGATTTTCTTTATCAGCTCATTAATATTTTCATATTGTGTTAACTCTGGTACGTGTTCTGGCGCAAGATCATTTTGTGACATTACGATTAAACCTGATTCTGGACAGTCTAAGTCTTCTAAATGGTGTTCATCATCGCTGTCGTCCATATAATGAACAGTCACAGCTGGTTAATTTATAGTATCATCTGAGGTAGGGCTATCTTGCAAATTATTATGTTTTTCATAAAGCACATCACAGACCGCCAAATTGATACCATGTGCGAGACACAGTTGTTGTTCAGTGCAAATAAGCCGCCCCACCTTTATCATAACATTCGGTCCATCGGTTACAATAGCCACGATGTCAGTTTCTAGGGAAATGTCAAATTTACTTAGACGCTCTTGCAATATACGAAGACAATTTTCAGCTGTCATACTATCATAAATAGGAACAAGTCCTAAGTTCCAAAATTTTTTATATGAATGAACGTTGACCGCCATGTATCGTTTATTGGAAGTTGAAGTCCACTCGTCGAAAGAAAGACTAAATCTTTCACCTGCACTTTTCAAATGTTTTAATTCTGCAGTTACTTGCTTTCTGATTTTTTCACTGTAATTCATAACACGTTTTCGAACAGTGACGGCTGACTTTGGTAAATCCGTGTATTTTGCTAAGAGCAATTATTATTCACACTGAATGGAAATGCATCTAATGCAATCATTCTTGCCAAAATATCATCCAGGCTATCGTCGGCACTTTTAGTAAAATAATTATCTAACTTTCGCTTGGCTGGCGGCGGTGCTGTGTTCAGATTTTCAGAATCTTGACTTGTTGAAGCTGATATAACCTTGATGTTATGTTTTGATAACAAATGTGATAAAACACACTGACGTCGTATCACTGTCTTTTTTATGTGTAACAAAGTCTCCCGCCATTTGAAATACTTAATTTCAGATAATTGACTTTTAAATTTTAATGACGTAGCCTACGTAACCCGTCGTCACTGACGTAGCCTACGTAACCCGTCACTGACAGAACAATAAATGAAAAAAATAAAACCTGATTTGCATATTTATACTTTCGTACAGGAAATCCCCGACCGACGGGAAATACCCGCAACAATATTATGACATGAGATGATCGGGTGATTCCCCTGTTGGTTCGTTGGGGAATTACCTTAAGAGTATTGTATTAAAGTATTCCGACTGGGGAAGTCCCTTCTAAGTTCTACGACAAACATATTATTAGGACTGTACCTGTGTAGTAAATAGTGGGTACCTACGTATTGTACTAATGTATTAAAATAATCTAGGCAAGGTTATTTTCAAGGCGCAACGGACTACGGAATACAAACTAGACTTGTTTGTGGCAATCCCGAAAATCCCGAGATTAGCCAAGAACAGTCAGATTTTCGGGGCCAGAAAACGGTCGGGAATTCTCTACTCAAGACCCATAAATATGGGTAATTGATTGACAGCAAATAGTTAATATCGGCACCTACTCCATATATTTTACATGATTACGGTCTGGAGCTCTACAGCATTTATGATCAGTGATGTTTATAATGCCTGTTGGTCCCAGTCAAGACTCCAGACAATAAGTAAGTCCAGTAAGTCTTCAATAAGTTATTATCTAATCTCTCTAAGTTGCCTAGTGACCTTCTAATGTCACAGTTTTACCCATTACATGGGTACAACACATACAGTACACATACAATGGGTAAAACTGTGACATTAGAAGGTCACTAGGCAACTTAGCCCTTTGAAGCATTGATGCTTCACAAGCATTATCTCAAGATACTGGGCATAAAATAATAAATGGTATCTTGAGTTAAGTATCTCAGTTAGTAATAATAAATGAAAATCACCAGTCTTCTTGAGGATAATTGATGAAATTATTGCTGCTCTGCTATTATTACTAATATTCAATTTGAAAAGCCTTATCAAATCCCTTAGCTCAAGACACCATCTTGAGATTATTTTATTTTTTATTATTTTTTAGCTCAAGACACCGTCTTGAGATACTTAGCTCAAGACACCGTCTTGAGATACTTAGCTCAAGACACCGTCTTGAGATACTTAGCTCAAGACACCGTCTTGAGATACTTAGCTCAAGACACCGTCTTGAGATACTTAACTCAAGATACCATCTTGAGATACTTAGCTCAAGATACCATCTTGAGATACTTAGCTCAAGACACCGTCTTGAGATACTTAGCTCAAGACACCGTCTTGAGATACTTAGCTCAAGACACCATCTTGAGATACTTAACTCAAGATACCATCTTGAGATACTTAGCTCAAGACACCGTCTTGAGATACTTAGCTCAAGACACCGTCTTGAGATACTTAGCTCAAGACACCGTCTTGAGATACTTAGCTCAAGACACCGTCTTGAGATACTTAGCTCAAGACACCGTCTTGAAATACTTAGCTCAAGACACCGTCTTGAGATACTTAACTCAAGATACCATTTATTATTTTATGCCTAGTATCCTTCCTAGTACCATTTATTATGATAATGCTTGTGAAGCATTGATGTCCCAATCCCCCGTACAAAGGTAATGGGTAAAACTGTGACATTAGAAGGTCACTAGGCAACTTAGAGAGATTAGATAATAACTTATTGAAGACTTACTGGACTTACTTATTGTCTGGAGTCTTAACTGGGACCAACAGGTCATTGCATTATAAACATCACTGATCATAAATGCTGTAGAGCTCCAGACCATAATCATGTAAAATATATATATAGTATCTCAAGATGGACGGTGTCTTGAGCTAAGTATCTCAAGATGGTGTCTTGAGCTAAGTATCTCAAGACGGTGTCTTGAGCTAAGTATCTCAAGACGGTGTCTTGAGCTAAGTATCTCAAGACGGTGTCTTGAGCTAAGTATCTCAAGACGGTGTCTTGAGCTAAGTATCTCAAGATGGTGTCTTGAGCTAAGACCTCCCAACCCCAATTGACATTAAAGGAAAAGTTAGAGCTGGAAATTAACAAGAGTATGAAATCCCCAGATCCTAAAGTACAAGTACAAAATGAATTGGGGTTGGCAAATAGTATTAGACGTGAAATGAGCCTATTCGAAAATGAAGGAGTTCGTGGATATCATTGTACATATATAATATAATTACCTACAGTACACAGTATATTACTTTTGTATTATAATTATATAATGCAATGGCCTGTTGGTCCCAGTCAAGACTCCAGACAATAAGTAAGTCCAGTAAGTCTTCAATAAGTTATTATCTAATCTCTCTAAGTTGCCTAGTGACCTTCTAATGTCACAGTTTTACCCATTACCTTTGTACGGGTGATTGGGACCACACAAGCATTATCTCAAGATACTAGGCATAAAATAATAAATGGTATCTTGAGTTAAGTATCTCAAGATGGTGTCTTGAGCTAAGTATCTCAAGACGGTATCTTGAGCTAAGTATCTCAAGACGGTGTCTTGAGCTAAGTATCTCAAGACGGTGTCTTGAGCTAAGTATCTCAAGACGGTGTCTTGAGCTAAGTATCTCAAGACGGTGTCTTGAGCTAAGTATCTCAAGACGGTGTCTTGAGCTAAGTATCTCAAGACGGTGTCTTGAGCTAAGTATCTCAAGACGGTGTCTTGAGCAAAGTATCTCAAGATGGTGTCTTGAGCTAAGTATCTCAAGACGGTGTCTTGAGCTAAGTATCTCAAGACGGTGTCTTGAGCTAAGTATCTCAAGATGGTGCCTTGAGCCATAAATATGGGTAATTGATTGACAGCAAATAGTTAATATCGGCACCTACTCCATATATTTTACATGATTATGGTCTGGAGCTCTACAGCATTTATGATCAGTGATGTTTATAATGCAATGACCTGTTGGTCCCAGTTAAGACTCCAGACAATAAGTAAGTCCAGTAAGTCTTCAATAAGTTATTATCTAATCTCTCTAAGTTGCCTAGTGACCTTCTAATGTCACAGTTTTACCCATTACCTTTGTACGGGGGGTTGGGACATCAATGCTTCACAAGCATTATCATAATAAATGGTACTAGGAAGGATACTAGGCATAAAATAATAAATGGTATCTTGAGTTAAGTATCTCAAGACGGTGTCTTGAGCTAAGTATCTCAAGACGGTGTCTTGAGCTAAGTATCTCAAGACGGTGTCTTGAGCTAAGTATCTCAAGACGGTGTCTTGAGCTAAGTATCTCAAGACGGTGTCTTGAGTATCTCAAGATGGTATCTTGAGTTAAGTATCTCAAGATGGTGTCTTGAGCTAAGTATCTCAAGACGGTGTCTTGAGCTAAGTATCTCAAGACGGTGTCTTGAGCTAAGTATCTCAAGACGGTGTCTTGAGCTAAAAAATAATAAAAAATAAAATAATCTCAAGATGGTGTCTTGAGCTAAGGGATTTGATAAGGCTTTTCAAATTGAATATTAGTAATAATAGCAGAGCAGCAATAATTTCATCAATTATCCTCAAGAAGACTGGTGATTTTCATTTATTACACAAAATTAAAACTCTAAAAGCAGGCTTAGCATGATGCTTTCTATTTCTACTCTATTGTAGAATAGAAATCGCTTGTCTATCTTTCTTCGTAGAAAACTGTCAGCTGTCTACACAGAAGCGTAATTTTTATCTACTTTAAACTTTAAACACTTCTCTACGGTTCTCATGCTAAGCCTATGGAACCAGGAATGGTTGGTTAAGTTTCTTTTAGTACTAACCTAATAAGCAATGTGGAGATATGAATAAGCAGTTTTTTATACATGTATAAGATTTTGCAATATCAGGTGGCGATGACAAAGATAGGGTCAAAGTAGGTCTAACAAAGTCTCCCGCCATTTGAAATACTTAATTTCAGATAATTGACTTTTAAATTTTAATGACGTAGCCTACGTAACCCGTCGTCACTGACGTAGCCTACGTAACCCGTCACTGACAAAACAATAAATGAAAAAAATAAAACCTGATTTGCATATTTATACTTTCGTACAGGGAATCCCCGACCGACGGGAAATACCCGCAACAATATTATGATATGAGATGATCGGGTGATTCCCCTGTTGGTTCGTTGGGGAATTACCTTAAGACTAAAAAGAGTATTAAAGTATTCCGAGTGGGGAAGTCCCTTCTAAGTTCTACGACAAACATATTATTAGGACTGTACCTGTGTAGTAAATAGTGGGTACCTACGTATTGTACGAGTTGCTTTTTGTCGTAATGTATTAAAATAATCTAGGCAAGGTTATTTTCAAGGCGCAACGGACTACGGAATACAAACTAGACTTGTTTGTGGCAATCCCGAAAATCCCGAGATTAGCCAAGTACAGTCCCGGGATTTTCGGGGCCAGAAAACGGTCGGGATCCCGGGATCCCGAGATTCGGGATCCCGGGATTGTATTCTCTAACTACAACAGAATGTACAGCCCGAATCCAATTTTTTGGCGGCTCGGAACATGAGGCGAGTCGCCATCCAGTTTGAAATTACCAATGTACAAGGATCTATAAGCGCGTGGGCAAAATCGGAACTACCGCCGCCATTTTGTTTTTATAATACAATTTCTGAGGCAATTTAACAAATGTTTACCAAAAATGCCCAGGTCCAAAAGACTGTTATAGATCATCGCTATGGATTGATAATTAAAGCAACTTTTCCTTTTCGATCAAAAATATGAGTTATTAAAATAATAGACAAGCCAAGGGTACTCAAGACACGCCTACGGGGAGAATATCAAAATAAGAAAAATCTTTAAATGTTTACGATCGATTCACATTCTTGGAATTGTAAAATAAGTTTTAATGATTCATTGATAAACGACATCTTTTATAGTGTTGAGATAAAAAAAAACCCCGTTTTATATTAATAATATTTGTATTCAGCTGCCCTCTGTTTTGCTACAAAGCAGGACGGGCAGTGTTTTTAGTAAGTAGGAGTTTAATGGCAATAGTCCATTAAACTCCTACTTACTACAAAAAAAAAACATCTCGACCCCTATTATATACGAGTTAAAGATAACTGGCGAAATGTGGTTGTACTAAAACAAACACCTCTGCCTAACCATTCAGAGAATATAGGCGTGATGTTAGGTTATTTTATATAGCACTCCCACCGAAAGACAGGTGTTATAAAGTAATACTGTCTACCCCATTCTTAAAACATTCCACGTATGTAAGTATTCTAATTCTATCTATTCGAAATGTCAACAAAACTATGTGCCAGCTGCTTATCGACCGACGCGAATAACAATCGACCAGAATTGTGTTATGTTATCGAGATCCGATATGATATCCTGGTAACCCGTTTGTAAGTACTTATTACACATTTTATTTTAACGGTATTGGAGATACTATAATGTATAGTTGACCTCGTAATTGCTATTCCACTTTTGATGAAAATCCTAGAAAATTGAAACTTCACTCAAGTTAAACCTATCTACTCTAAATGGCACATATGCAAATAGATAATTGTTATTTGAAGTGCAAGCGACATTCAACTTATGCAAATACTCGTAGACCATCGTTTTATGAAGTGCTAGTGACATTCAACTGTCACATAGACAAATAGACCATCGTTTTATGAAGTGCAAGTGACATTCAACTGTCACATAGACAAATAGACCATCGTTTTATGAAGTGCAAGTGACATTCAACCTTAGGGCGGTAAAGCAATTACGGGCACTTGGTCAGTCCCAGCTTTGGTTCAGTCTGATTTGAATAAATGACTTTGATTTTGCCACTTTGCTAACTAACTATACGGGCCAATACGAGCCCAAATTACTATAATTAAGACCATAATCTTGGAGGTGTTGTTCCACCGAATGCTCAGTACAGGCCTGTCATTTCTGCTATGCTTCCCTGGGCTTTCTTATAAAAATTATACCATTAAACTTTTTTCTGCGCTAAAAAACACTACCTATAGGAGTTCATTGTGCTTAGAAGATACACCATCATCGCACGATCTTTTTTTTGTCGATCATTTATTTACCTCACTTTAGTTTTTTTCTAGGCTAATATTTTATTGTGTTTTGAACAAAACGCAATATTCTTAAACCACACATAACTAAATGAGATTCCTACACCTACGAGGAAAAGAGCTGATGATCTTTTAGATGCTGAGCGAAATATATATTTTTTATCAAATAGGAAAGAGAAGGACTGCGCCGATTAAACCATTAGCATTCAAATAAAAAGACCGTATTAAAATCGGTCTATCTATTTAGGAGCTTCGATGCGACATTGTAGACGAAGCCTTCATTCAGGCATTATGATCCCAGGTCTGCCTACGCAGCTATCAATCCATTGATAAAACCTCAGTCCCACAAACTGTAGACTCCGCTATCAACGTCATACATCTTCTGTTTACATTAGAATGGCCTGGTCACCTTGCGCCGAAGGTCTAGTCCCGGTCAAGTTCAACGCTGCCAGTATGTGTTCATGTAGTCTTTCTTATCAGACGCACGTGTGTTTAGATAGATTACTTATCAGCTTGATAAACAAGCCCAGGGTATCAGTGTGGTCAATATTTGCGTGCTGTTGCATTTTGATGGAGATGTGTACCTACTTGTACAGTTAAGGAAAAATGGCAAATTCGCCATACTGGACGGTATCACGAATAGCCCTTCCCCCAGATTCTATCCACAATCCTTTCAGGACTATTAAAACAGTTTACGAAAGTGCGCGTATACTTCCAATTTCGGTTGCCTATCATGTTTCAGTTATCAATTTAATTAAATCGATAGCCTTGATGTGGCACTATCAGCCGGCACCGATAGCAACGAGCGTGTTTGTCATAACTCCATAACAAATGTGCACAATTTATAATAATGTGCTAGCTTCGCACTGCAAGGAAATCATCGTAAGCACGTGTACTTGCGATAACAATCAAATTGAATGACTGTACCTACACGTTCAATACGCTAGACGACTCATATGGTTCTATTGCCTACTTATTTCTGAATTAATTCTGACCATGATCGACTGTCCTACATTTTATCCTTGCGATTTAGAACGATTGTCGATTGTGTCCTGAACGTGGTGTGGAACGTCTCATATTTATGTATTATATATACCTTTATACCTACCGGAATACATTCTCTAAACGATGGCGAAAACAGCATCAAAATACGTTCAGTAGTTAAGAAAAACAATGCGGTCACACAGACAGACCTGAAAAGCGACTTTAATTTATAATATGTATAGATAAAGAAGATTATTAGAAATTATTTGGTAGAGCCGATGAAAGGGCCATGTGAGGTTGGGTTCAACCTGTTAGTTATTTGCATACCTTCAGCCTACAATTCATGCCTGTGTCAACAAGCAGAAATAAACACCTTTTAAGTAATAAACCACATCACAATGGTACTTGATTGAATGCCTGTTAATTACTTAATGGAAACTTAGTATTTATGTAACACAAACACTTTATGATATAATCAAGGTTGAAATAGATTGCTTTAATTATGTAAAGCAACATTTTAGGCCACACTCGTTATCTAAACGACTTAACGGATTAGCTTTTTACCTAAACATAATAATCAATGCAATAGAATCTTTGTGGATATCGTTTCAAGAATATCACAGATGGACTGCAAGCTATTATGTATGTAGCGTATTGACTGCAAAGTTACTGCATTGAAAAGTGAAACTGCAGTTTTTCGCAGTACTACACCTACAAAACGAAACGATGCGACACCGGGATTGCCTTGACTATATTGATTCCGCATACTAACATAACATCATTTTCCATTTGCATACTATTCCTAAAGATGACTACAATCTAAGTGGTTCTGAATGAACACTACAAAAAAAGAAAATAAGGACAGAAGCAAAGTCAAAGTAGTTCTGAATGAACACTACAAAAATAGAAAATACATACAAAAGCAAAAAAGAGCTACAATCAATAAAAACTACTAACAATCGCATTTACACCGTCGCGTCGTAATTAAAAAAAAAACGACTAAAAATTAAAATAATCATGAACATGAACAAGCCCGACGGTTTACGGGATAAATAAAATTACCACTTAGCAGAATCGCGCTCACGACTAGCGAGCAAACATGGGACATGGCGGCGCATAATTTCACTAATAACATAGATAGAAAATAAACCTGTTTAATATACACCACATCAACTTTGCAAACGTATATCTTAGTGATAAATTGGAGGCGAATATACGAAGTAAGTCTCTGTCAATCGTCTTACAGAAGCATTGGACCCTTGCTGAGCTTCACAAACGTCAGGTGCATATTATACCACCCCTCTCTTATAAGTATCATGTTACCACTGCTTGTTTACTTTATTTTCTATCGTATCTATATTTTGAGTGCGGTATCGAAACTTGTTTTCGTATTTTTGGGTGACAAACATTGTGCTGCTTTTAAAATAGCAACAATGTAGTAATGCACACAAAAAGAAGATGTTTTTGGGACGAAAACCAAACCATTTTAAGAACCCTGAGGGAAAGAAGAAGCAAATCAAGCATTGGCTAATAACGTTGCACGTTGCAGTCCATCGCATTTCGATATCTCTATGTCCCTTTCTCTGCCAACTTATCCGACTTACGTGGGATGATAATCACCATTACTTTGTTCCATTTACTCCTAGATAGCCGTTGAAACACGGCCCAGCTTAGTACAACATAGATCGTTAAAGGCCCTGACGTCATACAGAAAGCCGCCCCCGCATTTGACGGGAGCCTGGATACGTCTTACCATCTAAGACTTAACATAAGCAGTTAGGACCTCTTTATTATAATTACATCAATATAGCTTATTGGATATCGACAAGGTTAGGACCGGGGCTATGAAAAATAATGGAGTCTTACCCTTAACATGAGCATATTCATTAAGAGAAGTCGGTCTGATAAAGCCAGCGATTACCAGACAGCACTAAAGTTGGTTTCGATGTACTGCGAATCGTATGTTATTTATTTTGAATATTCCATTCAACTTCCGTTCCATTCCGTTGAAAATTACAGATTCGCAAAGTTATGATTGAAAATTGTCATGTCTCTAGCGAATAAAGTTTTTATATCTATGTCTGATAGTGTCCGACCGAAGGTTCGGTTTTGGTTACGGTTTCAGACAGTTTCGGCCAAAAAGTGGCCAAATCTTTAGCCCGACAGAAACTAACGTATGGGGTGCGTGAGCTGTGTCGGTTTTGATAGAATACGAACGCGACTGACAGGTAGACTTAGTAATGGGGTCACGTTTTCACCCTTTTGGTACAAAACCCAAAAAAAAAAGTATTTACTTATAAATAGATGTCATTTAGGTTCTTAGCAGACATGCTGCTTTTAGTATCAGCCAGTAGGAATTTATTCGCTATCTGGAAGATTGATACAAGCTCTAAGGGCGACAGCAGACAGCATCTTAGCGACTCGAGCGTTCGGTCACAAATTCGCAATAACAAAATCATCCGTTTCAGCGATTACTTTGACGGTGCATCACGTTTTGGCGATTCGTTCCGTTTTAGTAAAAAAATGCCTTTTCTATTGATGCTGAATTGTTTAGCGAAGAGATATAGCATTGTCGCTAGGTATATACATAACATACATAATCTGCCTATAATGTTCCCACTGCTGGGACACAGGCCTCCTCTTTCTGTGAGAGGGAGTGGGCCTTAATCCACCACGCGGGCCCAGTGCGGGTTGGTGGATGTCACATGTCTTCGAATTTTTAGTTCTAGGACATGCCGGTTTCCTCACGATGTTTTCCTTCTAGGTATATAGAGCTTCGGAAAAGCGATTAAAAAGCTGATTGCTGATGCTAAAATTATGCGGTGTTAAAAGTTTAATCGAACATCTGAAAGATTACTAAATCGCTAATCGTAAAAGCTATCAGTAGCATATCTGCTAAGGACCTTGTAAGGGCTCATTTTACAATCGTCATTTTGAATTTTGACAGTTATTCACACATCTGGCAAAAGCAATTTTAAATGAAAACAAAATCAGCGAAAAACGACGGGTCTCAGAAAATTATGTCATTTAACTAAATTTCTTTTAACTTCATAAGTTTCGGTTTCGGTCGAAAGTAGAAGAGAAGCCGAAGGTTCGATTACGGTTTCGGTTTCGGCTGAAAATCGTGTTTCGGTAGGACCCTAAGTAGAGCATGGATACTGGTTTCCGATAATATCGAAAAACCGGACTATCGGAACAAAAATCCGATATTGAAAAACCGATATTGAATTTCACTGATATCGGTTTTTCGATAATTGATTTAAAAAAAACAAGATGCAATAGAATCATTTCTACTTATTTAATTAATGTAAAGTAAACCTATCTGTTTAATAATATGTATGTATGTATGTTGTAGTGTTATTTATAATAACCATTTCCTGAAATGTCATGCCAAGTATGTAGGTACCTTATACTTATCCGAAACCTTATTTTTATGTTACACACGTACAACACTTGGGGGACCATCTATACTATGGTGGCGCGTACTACGCTCGCCAAACCAAAAAGCCATTTTCAGGGCTAACAATACTATCATGAATATGAACAAAAGATCATGTGTTTCTTTGGAAACTCATGATCTTTTGCTGCACTGATTGGCATGAACCCTGATATCAATCTCACACGGAGCGAATTGGATACCTTGGACAATATCCAGAAAAGTCTGAATATTATCAAAGCGGCAGTCAAAGCATGCAGTGATTTAACTCTATTATAACAATTTTTTTTGCCATAATATCAGAAAAATATCGAAATACCGGAATATCGCTATTAAAACATTGAATATGGAAACAAGACCGGTATTGGAAAAAGGTTCCCATAGTCCATGCTCTAACCCTAAGGTCTGACTAACTTGGAACTGGATTCGGTTTGATATGAAAAGTTTTATAGTCTGTATATATTTGGCGCCAGGAGGACGCCAAAAAGCTATTTACAACCCACTTGAGATAAGATAGCCTTGACCCTGATGGGTTCTCGGTTCACATGCCAAATTACAGTCTTAAAACGTGAACAAAAAAAAAAAAAAAAAAAAAACAACGGTACAGCTCATTTTATGCGATTATTGCATCAGTTATGAACTTATGATAGAGACTGTCCTTTTGGTAACCAGAGGGCTAATTGCGTAACACACTATCAGTAGGAATCGGTTTCAATTTGACAGTTCAACAACATTCACATGCGTTATTTACGTTGTTGAGCAGACAATTTTTTCTAACTTATGAAGCAATGGATTAGCAATATACTTCAAAATCATTCCGATTCCGATTCAGACTGTGTTACGCAATTAAGGTACTGTTTCAATAATCGACTTCTTGACTAACCAATATACCTACTTAGTAAACTTTACATTATCCTGCGATTCTGTATTGTGAATTTGTGATAGTAATGTGCAGACTTCCAGAGCTCTCCAGCTCCGCAAAGAGGCGGCTTGCTTGAGGAAAGGGTGCACCCTTTCCTCAAGCAAGCCGCCTCTTTACACTGTACAAGCATATCAGCTATCTTAATTACTATCCAGATATTTCCTTACCCATCCTCCTTCATGACGGACTTGTCGCCACAGTCGCAAGCGCCGCCCGCCTGCGACAGGAACATATTGAAGTCGTGCGTGGAGTGGTCGCCGCGGTGGAAGCACTCGCGACATATCGACATGCATGGCGAAATGCCGCACGTGCGACATCTGTACGCGACAACGCGCGGGATCCAGACTAGGCCGCATTTGTCGTGTTTGTCGTAACTCCGGACTGTGGACAAAAGGATATTGTTAGTATACCATCTACATTGATGAATTCATGACTGAGCTTTAGATTACGATCAGGATTAGGAGATAGAAGTCTAAAATTTCAGCTAAAGTCAAACCTCACGGTAATTTATAATTGTTTAGAATTTGATCCCAAAACGAATACAGCTTATTTAAATGACATTGACATTCTAAATATTGCACAGAAACATTACTTAAAGGCTTGACTGTAGGTCCTTCAATCAATAATATTTAGTAGCATGTTAAAGTAACCTTCTGAATATGGAACATTATGGAAATTAGTGAACACGTGTATCCGTAACGAAGTTGATTATAATACACAACAGTTGATAATGAAAAACATTTGGCAACCAAATTATTAAAGGCAGATTCAATGTAGTACGTTAAAATATCCGGGACAGCTGTAGCCGAATTAAATCAATATCAATTTTATCTGATAGCTTTTATAATACTAGGAAACTAAACGCCATGCGATATTAATTTAAGCTCATACACACTAATAAACATCCTACACAAGCATGACATTTGAAATTCTGCACTTTGCCCTTAAATTAAACTGAAAATCACCGTTCACCTGATCTAAATCCTGGATATACAAAGTTAATGACCAGCTCCAACTCAAACATAAATCGTTGTTAAAGAGTTTCGGAAGGTCGGTACGTTATTCAAGTGTACACAGTAGTTAACAGACAAACCAAGTCATTTTTTGGGTTGCCTACGTATGGCCAAGTAATTAGCAAGGGCTGATACAATTTCTTAGAAACTTAATTTCAAGTAATTTATCTTCCGCCTGTAGTTTGCTTCGGAACAAACTGGACCATGAACTGGTTAATCGAGAGCTGTGGTTTGGTCTCTCTAAGTATAGGACAAGTCTTCAGTCGCTAGTAGCTTGACCTAAAAGACTTTTTAGGTCATGTAAGAACTTTGCAAACGCTGCGGCGCACGGTGGATCGAAAATCGGCTGTAGAAGACATAGGATCTCGATTTCTTAAATGTTATTTTTTTTACTGGAAATTACTTCTGCTGATCATTACTGTTCTATAAAATGTCATATGAAGTAATTGTGTGCACAAATGGAAGAGTTATAATTTTTATAAGAAAAAAATGTATGGAGCTGACATGAAAAATGAGGATATCTCTGGAATCGCAAGGTTGGCCGTTATATCCTTGCACACTGTTATAGTACTATTTATTTGTGAATTTTTGACATACTTAATATCGCGGCATCACTTTTTTTTTTTTAATCTTCTAAAATAAAAAAAATAAAATATATGATACATTTTAATGCTTAAATATGGCTATACCAAATGTAATTTACAATATTTTTTATGCTTAGACCAAAACATTCTAAGAAATCACAAAGTCGTATTACCTACTTATTTGAAATGACATGGTAATTATGAATTACATAATATGTAATCTTGTCTAATGCCTCAAGTCCACATTAGCTAATGATTAATAAAACTTAATACGTATATACCTGTTAAAAGGGCAATAAATTTAGAATTGCTGCAGTGCGGTTTAAGCTTGATGCAGATGGTCCAACTTCCAAATGGTACATTTCCGAATTCCCATAATCAAAAGTACACACTGGTATTTCCACCGTCAAAATAACTAAACGTGTACACACGGCTACACATCAAGCTATACATTTCCAGTATACGCTGACCTATCATTGTACGGAAATCCTATACAATGCGAGATCAGCTTAAACTGGAAATTTATAGCTTGATGTGTAGCCGTCTGTACAACATTAATCACTCTCGGCTCCTATTTTCAAAACGATTTAATATAATTGTTTTATTAACATCTGCCAGAAAAACATCAACCAAGAATGGCTGGTCCCACCCTAACATAGAAACAGCCAAGTCATCTCATGTAATTACAATAGTCATTAATGTTTTTGAGACCATATCGAATGGAATCTTGAGCTATTGGTGTGTAGACAGATTTGGAATATAGTAAAGTCTATGTAGGTTTTAATATCTCCAAAATAGACCATTTGTTAGGAGAGTTGACTGAAACTGAGCATCTAACGGATTCCATTATCCGGTCAATCAAATATGTCACGATTTCTTCTAAATATTGATTCATTCATCGATAACAATAGTTTTAAATTCTTGGTATAATAAAGCTATTATAAAAATAACACGAACTGCCTTACTTTGTTCAAAAGGAATGCAGCATTTCCAATAAACGTACCATAAAACACGGACACCTTCTAAACGTAAATGAAACACATTAGATGGCAAAATGCTCTTGTACTTCCCAATGATAGATGACTTGTTTCGCTCGTTGTCAGGGTCAACTTGCCCACTGAAGGGATCTTTGATCTCCAGCTAATGGCCCTAATGTTCGAAGGTCAACACAGTACGTTAGCATCGACGCCGCGGTAGCAGAAATAATCTCCGAGTTATCATTCAATTGAGAAATGCAGGAGACGCGGATGACTATTCTGAACGTTTGGCAAAAGATCAAAAAGAAACGACTCTAACGATTACTAGGTTTGATGAGGATGAACCCAGTCTGCTTAAAGAGGCCGAGCTGAGATATAACTCATATATGTTGGTTTTTTCTTAGAACACGCAGTTCAGAAGAATTCCACGTTCGTGGTACGGAGTGGGTTTGAACATGATTCTAAATTACTCAATACAAATAAGGCTATTATCATTCAGCTGCTACTAAATTTTTATCTCTGTTTTGATTACTTGCATGTGCACCTATTTTTTGGCATTTTCACCGCACAAAAGCGTAAACTTCGTCTCTACTGGTCCACTAGACAAATATTTAGCGTACCTAACATTTAGGTAACCTCAATCTGCGGACCCAGTTTCAAACGTTGCCAATATTCCGGCAACAGTAGGTTGCCGGCGGTCTAGCTCAAGCTGCTTGCATTTTTAATGAATGTCAAGCGAGAGAGACAAAAGAGCACCTTGTTACGAGTACTTAGTTCCACCCAATTGTCCACCCTCGTTTTATCGCTTTGTTGTTTGTTTCGGGGCATTGGACATATTCGATGGTTCAACGATTATTTTTGGTGCCAAAAATATCAGAAAGTTTTGCAAGCTTTTAAAGGAATGCGTAAACATTAATTTGATATCAGAGCCGTTGCTTGATGTGAAGAAGAATGGTATTTTTGACACGAGAAAAACATTCTCTAGGAATTAAACATACCAATCCAATTTTATCCTGTTTTTCACTGTTAACGGTGTAAACAAGTTTCGAAGTAGGTAAATAATGCAAAGCTATTTAAACGGGTGAACAAATTTCTCCTGTATTGTGGGTGCGTTTACAAACATTTTACTCACATACACAAACAGCCAGACTCGGAACAACTACTTGTAGGTCATACAAATATTTGTTCCGTGCGGGAATCGAACCCGCGACACATTTGTTATGACATAACGAACACCGATAGCATTTAAAAGTCGATGACGAGACTACCCTACCAACCGTAAAACAGCCATTTTACAAATATAAAAAAGAAGAAACATAGTAAACACATAAAAGCAATTAGTGCGCCAATATGAAACATTACACACGTCGCATCGATAATTACGAGCGGCATGCGCGCGCGCCGAACGAACGGTCTTTCATATCAACGTTCGTTGTACACGTAGAGGTGGTTATTGCCCTGACCGTGACGGTGTTGACGCTTTGGGTAACCAGTCATGGGTTGACATCATTTTATTTCATCTATTACAGAATAGTGAAGAGGTCTTGGGTACACAGGGTGTGGCGTAAATAGTGGTCCAAAGTGAAGGGGCCGATACACCGTATATTCAGCTATCACATACCACAATTTGATTTTTTTTTTCCATACGTCTTAGAATAAATGTTTTTTTTTTAAATGTACTTTGCTTTACTAATTTAGTAATTTCGGCCCCTTTACGTTAGACCACTATTTACGCCACATCCTGTATAGTGGAATTTTTCATGCATTTTGCATGATCCTCCGTTATGTCGAAAATACTGCAGCATTAATTTTGAAATAAATATATGGTAAAGTTGAGGATTAATAAAAATAAAGAAAAAATAAAAAAAACTTCATACACAGGGTGAATTAAATATTAATGGCCAATCCTTATTACAAATAAATACAGAAAAATATTTAGGTCTTACTCTTGATGATAAGCTTACAATGAAACCTCACATTGAGAGAGTAAGAAAAAAGATATCATCCCTGACTGGTGCACTTATGAGGAATTGTCCGATGTTGCCACTACAGGTCAAATATATTATTTACAATTCGATGGTTAAAACACATCTCAATTATTTAATCGAGATATGGGGAAGTGCTGCCACATTTGCCACCAGTAAAATAATTAATAGAGACACACACACAAATAACATTTACGAAAAGAATGCAAATTCAAAAGCGCATGACGAGGCAGGCTAACCATATAATTTTAAGAGCACCGAGGACAAACTACGGTAGAAGGACTGTTGTAAATGACGGGGCTCAACTCTATAATTCTTTACCTAAAGTAATTAGGGAATCGAAATCACGTCCAACTTTTAAAAGGCTATTAAAGTACCACGTTCTGAATGGTGTTTGAACTGTAAGTTTTTACTGTATTTTCATTTTTGTCTATAACCCAGCGAAACCGTCGCTTAT
Organism: Tiliacea citrago; assembly: GCA_963921375.1. Lineage (NCBI taxonomy): Eukaryota > Metazoa > Arthropoda > Insecta > Lepidoptera > Noctuidae > Tiliacea > Tiliacea citrago. The sequence goes on from OY992796.1 coordinate 2,784,107, forward strand.
CTTAATCTTAATTATTATGTTTTTCCTCATAGAGGTGAATAATTGTATTCTTTTTGAGTGTAATAAATTTTCTTAAGCCGTATTAATGTTAAGTACTATGTTGGACGAAAGTACGATTCCATAAACTTTTCTTGTTCATGAAACCAGCAAGGTCCTTCTTGAGACTCACTTCTCGGACTGCAAACTCCTGCAAGACAGGACGTGGGAGGTTGTGCCAGAATGGACCCCAACGGATCGAGACTGGTCAAGAGCCCATAATATAGCAACAGAAGATCGTATAAAGTGGGCTATCAACACGTTTCAGCCTTTTAAGTCAGCAGGACTGGATGGCATCTTTCCAGCCCTGCTACAGTGGGGGATAGATCACCTGACACCGTGGCTGGTGGTGATCTATCGAGCGTGCATAGCACTTAGACACATACCACTAGCATGGCGCGAAGTGAAAGTCATCTTCATACCCAAACCTGGCAAAACCGACTACACACAACCCAAGGCTTATAGGCCTATTAGCCTTACATCCTTCCTACTGAAAACCCTGGAGAGACTCTGTGATAGACACATTCGAGACGGACCTCTTCGGGAAAAACCACTCCATAAACAACAGCATGCGTACTCCACAGGCAAATCAACAGAATCCGCGCTACACAGCGTGGTTTCTAAGATTGAATGCGCAGTGGACCACAAATGTTCATCACTGGCTGCCTTCATTGATATCGAGGGCGCCTTTGACAAAACCATGTTTAACAGCATTAACATGACTCTAGGCAGACACAACATAGACTCGACCCTGAGCGGCTGGATCACCAATATGCTCAAAATGAGAGCTGTACAGGTCACGATAAATGACACCACAAGGGCCATCGTGGCGAAGGGCTGCCCGCAAGGCGGCGTCCTCTCGCCACTTCTATGGAACCTGGTTGTAGACAGCCTCATCAAAACACTCAATGACAAAGGTTATTTCACCGTAGGCTACGCCGACGACATAACCATAATAATAAATGGCACCCACGAAAACACCTTATGCAACCTAATGCGCCAGGCTTTGAAAATAGTAGAAGACTGGTGCAACAAACACCAACTGTCAGTGAATCCAACAAAAACCGAACTGATTCTCTTCACAAAAAAGAGGAAGCTGGCGACACTACAACTGCCACGACTCTTTGGAACTAGCCTAAGCCTATCAACCGAAACCAAATACCTGGGCATCTATTTGGACAAACAGCTGAACTGGGCAAAACATACCAACTACATTACCACAAAAACCAGTATATCCTTATGGCAGTGCAAACGACTGCTCGGAAGGAATTGGGGCATCAGCCCCAAGGTCACCCACTGGCTATACACCACAGTCATCCGACCAATTATCACATATGGCTCACTGGTCTGGTGGCCCAGGACGGACCTGAGCACAGCCCAAAAAGACCTCGAAAAACTGCAGCGGTTTGCTTGTGTAGCAATAACTGGCAGTATGAGGACTGCACCAACTGCCGCTTTACAAGTAATGCTAGGACTGCCACCCCTACACCTCATCGTGCGGGAGGAGGCAGCCTTGGCCGCCTTCAGGCTCTACTTATCGGGAACCCTGAGCAAAGACTCTAGGGTCAAACACACACGCATAAGTGAAGATGCAATCAAACGACAACCGATGATGGCATCACCCTGCGACAAAGCCCCGAAACTACACTTATTTCAGAAGCATTACAACGTTACACTCACAGAAGAACGGTGTGACCACTCAGGCCCAAGAGAGATGAGAGTATACACCGACGGATCAAAGACCAACTCCGGAACCGGAGTCGGAGTCTTTTCACACAATTTTAACATAAATATATCCAGCCCGCTTGGAATGTTCAACACCGTCTACCAGGCGGAATGCGTGGGCATTATACAAGCGGCTTACGCCATAGAAGCCAGGAAAGTTACGGACACCCGTATACGTATACTGTCCGACAGTGCCTCAGTTCTGCAATCCCTAGAGAAAAAATATATTACATCCAGACTAACACTAGAATGTCACAATGCACTGGAGCGGGTGACGGTGTGCCACCGTAACGCAGTGACACTGCAATGGATAAAAGGACACAGCGGATCTCTGGGTAACGACGCAGCTAACGAACTAGCTAGGAGAGCATCCAGCGCGTCAGTCTGTGGGCCCGAGCCTATTGTACCCATCCCCTTTAACCAAATACGCAGGTGGCTACAGGAGTTCACCCACACACAAGCGGAGAACTGGTGGACCTCGACACCGGGCTGAAGGCAGTCCAGGGAAGCCATGCCATCCTTAGATGGCAGACTAACCAGGCGTTTGCTACGCCTGGACAGGAACGGCCTGCGCTTGGTGACGGGGACCATCACGGGACACTGCTCACTAAACAAACACTTCCACAATATAGGCATAACGGACAGCCCTCTGTGCAGGGCTTGTATGGAGGCTGATGAAACCCTTGCGCATGTGCTCTTTGACTGCACAGGCGTCAGCCAGATCAGAACAGAAAAACCCTCGGGTCACCCAGATCTTTCACAGATATTCTACGCAGACCAGAGGATCTAATTAGCTTCTGGAGGGAGGTGGGCTGGTTGGAATAAACCAATGACGGCCGCCATGGCCCACGCACAATGGTCCACATGAAGGACTAAGTGCGGAAACCAAACCCTCTAACATAGAACATAGAACATAGAACTTTTCTTGTCAGAAAAAAAGTTCCAAAGTTACCTCCAAACCGAACAATAAACCGCTGGTGTTCAAAAAATACTTCAAATTAAATAATGAAACTGCATATTAACTGAACTAACTAAAAAGCAGGCAAGTAAGTAAATAAGTAATTATTTATTTGTTAGAATATTGTTGTTACAAAGGTGTTACATGTAATATGATGTCCATAATATTCTGCTGTTTCCAGCATACAAATATTTCAAAGAATTAAGAGTATTAGAACAATAATTATGTCAAAATTAAACCATACAATGTCAAGGTCAAAGAAAACGTTAACTACTATCAAATACAATGGCAGGGTTATTAATTATAAGGTCAGGAATTATTAAATACAATGTAGAAAATTATTCAATACAATGTCAGAAATGAAATTCCATTCAATTATTAGAGGACAAAGGCAAGTCGTCGTCTAATATACTTAAATTTTGAATCAAATTTAATTTTTACACACTTATGCAATAGGAAGTTAAATAATTTTGTTTTAAATGCCATGAAGTTAAGACTTTACAAAAAATTAGATAATTTATTATAAATACTAATTGCCATACAATAAACATTATTGGAAAATAGTTTAATTCTTTGTTGGGCTACACATAATTTGTGGATATTTCGACTTTTTCTTATAACAACATCTTTATGTACTTGAAATAAAGCCATGTTTTTACGTACAAAGATACAGAGTTCGAATATATATAAAGATGGTAGTGGTAATATTTTAACTTTTGGCAGGCACTCATCTAACTTATTATAACAATAATTAATTGTTTATTGATAAAAATAATAGTGAAGGCATCGCTCTTGGAGGAATCCATCTATCCCAAGTGTGCTTTACATGTTTTGCAATGACTTCATCGTAGTTTTTAATCTAGTGTATTAAAGCTGGTACAGACTCGCGCGATATCGCGGGCGCGACAGGCACCGACAAAGAAATTATGCTACTAGTATCGCGTCGCGCTCGCAATATCGCACTAGTCTGTACGAGCCGTTATGCCTCAGATTCCACAACATTAAGCTAGATTATAAAACATGTTTCTAAAAGATCCGTACTTCTTTTGTATCGTTAAAAGTACGAACTTGCAAAAAATATTTGCAAAAGCTCAATTTTTTTTCAATAGCTCAGCAGCTTTTAGAATGACTCGCAAAATTACATTTTAATCGAGAAAAGAAGGGAGTTAACCTAGGCATCGTTTCCGACAGATTCATGTCTCGTAGAAAACAGAAACAAAGCGGGTGCTTATCTCTGAGCAGGGAGGAACACGGCACGTGGCTGTTGGACCGCGATCAGCTGTTAGACGGGGTCGACGCCCGCCACGGCCGGTGAATAACACCGTCCGATACGAAACGCACCGGTGTCAATGCACTGGCTAAGAAAACTGGGGTCGTCTCAAAATGTGCGGGTAAATCAAACTTGCATACGAGATGCGAGTACCAAAATGGTTGTCAATTTGCAGCATGAGTCACTCGATGGCCTGGATGAACGCATTTTTGCGTAATATTATACTTGAGTATCAAACGAAATTGAAATACTGGAGAGTCGAGATCGAGTTATATTGTTTCAATTGTGACCATAATGTTTATGAGCGGCGTTTGCACCTCTGAGGCACAAAGGCAGAATTATTTTGCCAATATTTGCATTTAGCATCACGTCCGCCTGACAATTTGCAGACAAATGCGAAATTTCTACACTGGCATTAAAACCTTTAGCATTTTTGGATAATATATTCATGTTTGACTTGCGAATCGTATGTGTTTACTCAGAAAACACGTCTACCGAGTTAACGTTACATTAAACTGCATACTTATTTCATGATCAAAAAGTGTCTAAAAGGCTTTTATCAAGAGGAAACCTCATTTGCCTTGTAGAACTAGATCTTTTCATCTTGCCTGCAATCCCACAACACAATTTCTGAGGGCATAACAAGGAAAACCGCTTGACATCTACCACACTTTCAAAGAAACTTGTTCATATAGCTTAGTTGGAACAAAAATGTAACAACTCGTACTTTTTATACAGGAATTTATCTCCTTCCTCCGTCGTGTGAACCAGAGGAGCATTTGCGAATATAAAAATAAAAAAACATGCGTACGCGCAGATATGAGATCTCTGGCCACGTAATCATGACACTCGTGACTGAGATAATACCAGTGGGGTGCAATAAAGTGAAGTAAGAACTTGTCAATTTTCCTTATGTACGCGAAATAAATATTGAGTACAGTATCGGAAGATTACATAAAAAAATACCCAGAACAGCTATACATAACATAAGGTCCTATAGCGAGGGTGTTTCGCCAAGTGTCGTATGATGTCCTAGATATCGAACAGACAGCATTGTCAATGCATTCACAGTGCTATGAAATAAATCGCCATTATGATGGTCTAGGTAAGTAACAATCTTGTTTTTAGAAGGATAAAGAATCAAGGCTTCCACACACTGGCGCGGCGCGACACCGGTACTACAATTTCTATGAAAAATTCAAGGAAATTGTTGTACAGGTGCGGTGTCGCTTCGCGCGACAAGACGCGGCAGTAGGTATGTAGAAGCCTTAATACTTTCAATATTAAATAGTAGTAGGAGTTTAGGTACAGGTAGTTTAATCAGCAAGTGGATCTGTGCCATATTCATGAGGCAGGTCGTAAACCATGATTATGGGATATTCTGCTGTACAAGGTTGAATGAAAACAATAGCTCTGTATGTAATTTTAATTTTGTACTACAACTATAAAAGTAGATTAAAAATAATGTTTAGATTGATTAGGTAGGCAATATTCTGTAAGCTCTTGGCTAAACATAAACTTCCTGAAGTTTCGTAAAAGACGACTATGAAGCTAGGGGTCCCTGATTCGCCATGACACTGCTAGATTTGCGACACAGTTACATAGGATATACATATCCTATGTTGGAGGGGCTTGTGGCTAAGTAATTACAGCCGCACGGGTCGATCGATCAGATTAAACTACGCTTGCCGCTCCTTGGATGGGTGACTATCTTTGCATACCCCACCCGTGTGTCGGACAGCACGTTAAGCCGTTGGTCCTGGCTGCCATTCCTGGATCTTTAACATTCGTTACGGGTCGTCTTACAACCAGTCTTACCAAGGGGTATCGTATTACCCAGTAACTGGGTTGTTTAGGTCAGATAGGCAGTCGCTCCAAGTAAAATACTGGTATTTCAGCTGCATCCGGTTAGACGGGAAGCCGACCCCAACATAGTTGAGAAAAGGCTGGGCAGATGATACATATTCTATGATAAAACAAGAAAATTATATTATATTTAATTATATTATATTAATACGATTCTATTTTGTTTCGAATTATGTTATGACTCGAGGATATGACTGTGATACATATGTGGTCAAGCGCACTTACGCGTTCTTAGAACCTTCGGTAGAGTTATTAAAAACATTATCAAATGCCTAAAGATCTTTGTCATGAAGATGCTGAATCATGAAGCTAAGGAACAATAAAGAGCTGTAGCGATTACTCACTGTTTAATACGATATTTTCGAGTAAAAGTTATTTAGGGATCGTCCGATCTCAGTGATCACTTAATCACATGCGTGGGAGTCGGTGATTGAATTTATTGCTCCGAACGCGATATAAGTTGGTTCTACGCATATAAATAGAAAAACTTTTGTGCCGTCGAAAGCTTGGTAAAATTTATGTTCTTTTGTCCGATTCTGTTGACATAGTGCGGAAAATTTAGAAGACTTCGAATTCAATTTAGCAAGAATTTTTTTCAGGCTGTTAGGATAATATTATAGCCCAGATTCAGATCGCAGACCTTAATCTTTTATTTCAGCCACATTGTTGAACTGCAAAGCCACATTGTTTAACTGCAAAATACAGATAGAGAGCTAGTATAAAGTATACAAGTACAGCAAGTATCTATAATGCAAGTAAACACGCCTATGATTGATAACGACTGCATAGATTTTTTTTGACCCTACCAGGGACGCAGAGGGTCAAGAATGCAATGCTACATCTGAAAGACGAATTCTTAAAGGGTTATTAACTCACGGATGATTGCACATTCGGTCCATAAAATAGACGCAAACTTTTTAAAAGCATTTTTAAAGTTTTCCGGTCCTTGGGCTGATGTACCATAGAAAACTTTAAATAGACTGTCCTATCAGATTATGATAAAATATGATATGGTGGGCCTAATAAGCTTCTATGAAGTATGCTTTGATAATCTTGCTTCCATGAAAAAAATATGTATCGATTTATTATCTAGTACAGCCTTATATTATTTTCGCCAAGTTGCAAAGCCCAATTAATTATTTATTGTACATGTATGTCTGGCTTTATAAACACAACCAAACCAAATCAGTTCAGTCAGACCGGATCAGATGTATTTATTTGACATGTTGATCAAATAAATACAACCATACTAAAAAGAGTCGTAGTTTTAAAAACACCAATTTCGAACACCAAACATTATTTCCTCAGCCGTTGTTTTTCTGTGTCACAGCATAATAACATTCGGGCTTTATCTGTTATTCTTTCGCCAGTGAGCGAAGAGAGCAGCTTACAATGATTATCGTTTATGTTAGGCTGGCATTTAGGTCAAGCAAGTCAGGTGCGATGACACTATGAGACAGCTGGCAAAAAACACAGTTTAGTGGCGCCCTCATTATATCTAATAATAACTCGATATGATGATCGGTGTAACGCTAGCTCGGTTGGATTCAATATTTTAAATATGTTATTATATTACATTGAATAGTCTTGGCCTGGTTCAGCAAATGAGTGGTTAGAGTTTGCATATTTTTTTGTCTTTAAAACTTGCGTTTGACTAGTCAACAGTGGCACCTGAAGGTACGGAAAGACGCGGTCTATAACATGTTTTTGTTGGGTCCGAAAGTAGCCTGCATTTAAAACGAAATAAGTATAATTTATCTTTCTATCAAGAAAGTTGTATGGCAAAGACAAGGGGAAGGGCGGGGATAGCAAAGGGCGTTTAATGGTATTATGACTCTTTCACATTTCCTGAATCACTTAGATATCATTGATTTACTTCAATAGACGAACATTCTTGACTTTATTGCAGAAACTTCTGACACTAACGAGCAGTCAGCAACCCATGACCAAATTGAAACTTTTCAATAAACCTGCGGATACATTAAAATATTTAATTGCAGTATTATTAAAGAAGGTCCGAGCCTCCGAGCTCAATATTTAATTCCGCCTTACAATAATTGCTGCGAGGACCGCCGTCCGATTCCGGCCTTCACGGACCTGAGTCTTGACCCGGCCGAGGTCTGAGTCAAGGTCAAGGTTCCCGCGTCCAAGACTAAGTATGCTAACTAGTTCCCGAAAACGCTTTTTTTTCTATATGTACTTGTTTCAATTTTTATTTATGTCTCGTTTGTCTTCTTAGATTTAGAAGGTCAGCTTTGTGTTATGGTTATTGACAATGGGTTTCAAGATGTTTTTTTGAGACTCTGGGTAAGATACTGGTGCTCAGAGGACCTGGAACGAATGCCTCTAGATATTATATTAAAGACCAGAATAACGTAAGAATAAAGTGTACACCAAGTTTACGCACCATTAAAATAATCAGCAAAAGTGTCAAACGACTTTCATCGCAAGACCTTTAAGGGGCGTGTTTTTAGGGTTCCGTACCCAAAGGCTAAAACGGGAACCCTATTACTAAGACTCCGCTGTCCGTCCGTCTGTCTGTCTGTCCGTCTGTCACCAGGCTGTATCTCATGAACCGTGATAGTTAGACAGTTAAAATTTTCACAAGTGATGTATTTCTGTTACCGCTATAACAAAAAATACTAAAAAACAGAATAAATTAAATATTTAAGGGGGCCTACATACAGCAAACGTGATTTTTTTGCCGTTTTTATAGATAATGGTACGGAGCCCTTCGTGCGCGAGTCCGACTCGCGCTCGGCCGGTTTTTAATTCTGCCGATTCATGGACGTCATCCAAAAACCTCAGTTATGTTTCGAAACATTATACGCCTAACCAACATTATTTATCGTGAAAGAGCAGCGCCATGTGGAAATCCAAGAGATGGTGAAAAACAAAAACATTTACATATAAGATCCAAACATGGGGTAACCAACAGATGAGAAACGTTTCCGAAAACAAATTGCTTTCACGCTAGACAAAAATAGTGATTGGGATAGTAACATCGGGACGGAAAAAGAGACACTAGGATGGGCGGGTGGGCGGATGTACGGACGGACATAACGAATTTATGAGGGTGCCGTTTTTGCCATTTGGCTACGGAACCCTAAATACCCAAGAGCCGGAGTATCAAGGACCTAAGGCCTGCGTACGTAAATTATTGTGAGCCTAGCCTTCCGTACTGTCGTAAGTCCCCAATGCACTCATGTCTATTTCTCTTAATTTGTATGCGAATTCCTCAGGTTATATTTACGGACAAAGGAACTTCACAGTTAACATAACGATGTGCGAAATGAACTGCATGCATCAGCTGTTTATTTACTCGATGGAAAAGTGAGATATTTTGGAGAAATTGTTTACTAAACCACGGTCAGTAACTGATTACTTATGGCTGCGTAAGATCAGATGTAGGCCTATGTTCAGCAGTGGACTGATATAGGCTGATGATTATATACTACTGCCTGGACCATTACAGCTAAAAAGCAAATCATATGCTCCAAGTTGTAACTGGTTAGATAATTTTTACAAAACGGCGGACGATTACAAGGGAAAACCCCCGGTTTTTCCTTATCTATCTCAATCTTCTCCTACTTTGACGATCATCGTGGGAGTAGGTCTCCAGTGATGTCACTGATAAAACCTATAAGTCACGAAGTGGCTGCAGACCATACTGAACAGCAGGATCTGCGTATACCAGTACTTTTGTATATCATGAATTCATGACGTAATTAGACACATGCGCTTGCTTGTGTACGCAACAATCTTCCAAATAATTATATTTTTCAAGAACAATTATTATAATTATTGATATTTATTTAGCATCCGCGTGGAAATAATTCAGAGATCGTAATGTTACACCATATTAGGTTTTTTCCTATGAAAAGAATTAATTTGGTGCCTCTTAAATGCCTTGAGGCTAACATACACGGTTCAGTTGAGCAGAAAAGATACTTTTTGATCACGCAACTAGTCCTACTAAAATAGTAAAGTAGGTATCCATCGGGCTTTTTGGTATTATTATTATAACATATCGCCTCCGCGAGTCACGATACTAAAATGTTTGTCCGTCGCCGCGCGTCCTCGGCACTCGGCAGTCAGGCCCGCTACTACCTTTGGTATTGGCTAATATTTTTACCACCGCATGAGGGAGGTATTCGTAAAAATTTCGTGCGCTTCGAGAGGAATCCTTTGATTCAACTACGTGTAAGAACGACCTCCAGGCTGCGCCCCCAGGTGCGTCGGAATATATGAATTTTACACGCGCGCGACTGTTATCTGACCTCAACTAACCAACTAGTAAAATATAGTCGGTAATTCCAACGATTATATTCTAATTCTAGACAGATTGGCGATCAATACTTTTGTTCGTAAAGTTTGTCGTAAGATGCAATTTACCGAATACCATAGAGAGACGACAGGTGACTCGGTCGCCAACTCGCCACCACCTCGTTGCCGAATGAGGGAAAACGCTGCTCCTACTGATATGATAAAGGTGAAGATCCTTCCGCAAAGAGATCTATTTATTTATTTAACAATTTATGTACACCAAGGAAATACCATCTTCTAAGAGGCAACTTTCTTTGGGTATCTGTAAAAAAAAAACCGGCCTAGTGCGAGTCTGACTCGCGCACGAAGGGTTCCGTACCATTATCTATAAAAATGGCAAAAAAAAAAACACATTTGTTGTATGGGAGCTAACTTAAATATTTATGTGATTCTGGTTTTTAGTATTTGTTGCTATAGCGGCAACAGAAATACATCATCTGTGAAAATTTCAACTGTCTAACTATCACGGTTCATGAGATACAGCCTGGTGACAGACAGACAGATAGACAGACAGACAGACGGCGGAGCCTTAGTAATAAGGTTCCCGTTTTGCCCTTTGGGTACGGAACCCTAAAAAGCAAGTGCAGCCTGACCTCATTAACTCATATGTAAGCATTTAAAAACATATCTATTATAATTTAGTATCAAGAGAAACGCCAAACTAGGAATTGCCTTTTAATAATATCATCTCAAGATTGTTTACAATAATTGATATTCCATTTGTAGGTAATTATGAATCATATACTGACAAGGTTTTACAACATCTGTGTGACATTGGAAATGCAAAAATGGTCAAAGATGGTGACTGGTGCAGGTAAACATGCCTACTTGTTTATTGTGGTTACATATTGTCTTCCTTTTATGTCACTTTGTATGACTATTTATATCTGATTGATATTTCTTTGTAAGGAAGTTGTTTCAATGAGGGATTTCAGGGCTTAAGGAGGTAGTCTTGCTTTTGGACTGTAATCTAGCTGCAAAATTGCAGTTTGGATTAGGTTTTTTGATTGCATCAAAACCGATTGTGCAGTCTGCAATTGCTTGCACTACACACTGGCAATTTTGTCGTTGGCTTGCATTGCCAATATAGAGCATCTGTTTAGGGCCTAAGTGCCCCAGATTGCTGTGGGCAGACTTAGAACACAATACCACAGTGAGACAGAAAACAAATGTGAACTATTGAATAACAGTTTCATTCAAAAGTGAGTTTGCTATCAACCTACACTTGTGCAAGCACTAAGTAAACAAATGAACCACCCATTCTTTGCCTACTAATTGTGGCAAAGTGGCTCAGAACAATAAGCAAAGCAACATGTTCATGTGTCATGAGCGTCTTAACAAGTTTTTGCTGGCAGAATGGAATTTTGCAGTGTTGCTGCAACTTGCTTATATTCCATAAACAAAAGAACATCCAAACAGAGAACATCCAAAACATTTAATGTTGCACATCAAATGATTCTGGCTAAAATGTTGCATGATTATTGCTCAACATTTTCTCAAATGTGGGGCCTAATTTGTACAGCAGATCATAAATTTTAAGTTATATTTGTGTTAAAAATACACACACTATACAAGACAAATTCTGTGTGTGCAGTGTTACATTGAGAATTCTTTTCTATTCTATCACTATTTTGCACAGCAAAACAAGTCCTTCTTCATTTTCGTTGATCTAGGTATTTATTTATTATTTTGTTGCTTGGATCAATACTTATAGTGAATTTAAAATTATTTTTTTTTTGAAATGCTGTAATATTTTGATAGCTTGCAAATAACACCATTTACTAGATCTCAACACAACAAACTGTTTTTGGCTAATTATCACAATAAAGGAAAAGTTTCAATCAAAATTACAAGGTACTCAGGGTGTAGTATTCAGATTACTATTGTTACCAAATTATTCTCATAATGCAAACAGCACAATATTTGATCTTTATAATGATTTAAATTTTATATACAGCCCTAATTAATTAGCAGTTGTGGACAACTGCATGCATAAATATGTAATTATGTCAATGTGTCAGCCCTTATTTACATTTGTTCAGTTATATTTTTACCAAAATTAATTTTTCGCATCCAAGAGATGCTAATTTCATTGTTTTCATTCTGTGACTGTACTTAATTATTCAAATAAGGGCAAGAAATTCCTTTATTTGTTAATTGGCAGCATCCATCAACAAATAGTCAAGAGTTGATACAACAAACAATGGAAGGTCATGCGGCGCTACAGCGCTATAATACTCATTAAAACTACGCAATTGGTGCAATGAAACTGTTATAGCTTTGTTCATAACCTACAAACTATCACAGACGTATTTTGAAGAGTACAGTTAGATGCTAGAACCCACCTATAGTCGCGAACTCGTCCGGCGTTCTCCCGCCGGCCAACAGCCACCGGCACCAATCTATGGTCTCCCACTCATCGATGGCCTTGCTAGGGTTCAATAAGACGTCCAGCAGAGGACCCAAATGCTGTGGAGAACCATTCTCACAGTCCGCGTGTATGTATGCGGCTGCACCCCTTTTACCCTTCTTCATAAGCACCTGAGCGGTAGAATTCGACATTTTGTCACTTTTGATCACCACGAATTATAAACAATTACACTAAACACCTATGTCACCGTATATTTCGGTCACTCACGGAAGAAACACTATTTCAAGTTTTACATAAGGCAATGAACTGCGGTCTGTAACGACGTTGTGGTATAGCATGTTTGTAAGCCACGAACACAATTTTGGCTGAAATTACACTATCGCGAAAATGTTGGAGTTGAAACAATCACCAAATATTGAAAATAGATAAAATAACACCGTTTTATTGAAAATAAGCAATGCAGAAACAACTCGGCCATTCGTTTAGTGTTCTCAACCCAAAAAAACTTTTATTTCTGTCCTGTGTCATGCTCAAGTCATGCTCATTCTCATGCTCGAAGTTTGTTTGCCAGAGCAAAAACCAACAACATTTTATTTTGATAAAAGATAACTATTGGTGTAACAAATTGAAAAAAAAATTATAAAAGGTAAGTCCTTAGTTTTATAATTTTATTTATTGTCAATGTTAACACACTTTTACTTTTATTAGGCTCTATATAGGTATCTATTTATGTATGTAACGGAATCTTTGAACTCGATTTTTGACCACTTAGAGCATTTTGAGTGATTAATGAAAGCTTGTGAGCTAATAAAATGTAATCACATTAGTGTGTGTCGCACTCCTTCGCACAAAAAGTCTGTCGTCTGCGCTGCACCTTATGCGTATGAAGTTTCGGTTCATTCATTTCAAAAAACAAGGGCTTAAAAGATTGTATGAAATCCCGTACGTCGTAAACGCTCTTAAATGTTTCGAAACAACTACGTGTAACACAATTTCGTGAAAAGTGACGGAAGTGTGCAACAGGAAGTGACAGCTAGAGCATGGCATAGGTGGTTAGTACTTTTTAATAGCATGGAATTAGTAAATACTTTATAATAACATGGAATTAGTAAATACTTTATAATAGCATGGAATTCGTAAGTACTATATAGATTGTAAGTAGGGGGGGGTCGAATTTCAACCAGTGGGGTAAAATGAAAAATAATGTATAATTATTCGTTTAACAGTATTTAGATTTTTTTAATTTTGATAAAGATAAAGTTTGCACTGAGCCGCACAGCGGGGTAGGCAGCCCGCGGTATTCAAATGCAAGATTTTGTAACATGAAGGAATCAATGCAAGCGTACGCACTGATAGAGTATTGCTGCTATTTTTGTAATTCGACATCATATCTGGCCACAATGAGTAGGTGTCATTATTGAATTGCATATATTTCTAGTATACGCTGACCTCTCATTGTACGGAAATCTTATACAATGCGAGATGCTAGCTCATGATAGGTGGCAGCACAGTTGTCCGTCGCCAAACCACCATTGTTTTGTTTATGTTTACTTTTGTGTCGATCAGAAATTAAATGAAAACTAGATAAATTATGTATGCGACTTGGAGTGTACACACGGCTACATATCAAGCTATAAATTTCTAGTATAAGCTGACCTCTCATTGTACGGAAGTCCTATACAATTCGAAATCAGCTTATACTGGAAATGTATAACTTGATATGTAGTCGTGTGTACTACTATTAAAAGACGAGCTAAGGATAGGGGAAGCGTCAACCACTGGTAAAAAAGCTGCTGTAGTGGAAAAGTCAATAAATTATGAGTGTTTTATAATTTATAGGTTATTTTTATTTTGTGTTTGTTTACTAGTTCTTTTTTTTGTTGAAGACTGGAGGCATACGACAGAAATAGCTTGATCAGAGTTGAAAACCAACTCGAAGATGATCTTCCTGACTGAAAAACTTCAGGAATGTTAATTATAGCACTGATCTAATATGACACAAAACACACCTTTACTATAACTAACATAATATCATATCACAAGTGCGTGTAGGTAAAGAAAACAGACTTAGTTCTCTTGGAGCATCACTTGTATACGAATTTCTCCCATAAAAGCCTTCAAAGGATAGCACATAGTCTCGACGAAATATCGGGTTTCCGTTTTTTTATCCGAGAGCTTTCTTCCACAGTTCTCGTCTTTTAACATCTTTTGCTTTTAACATCATGGGTCGCTATTTTTGCAGTCAACAGCTGCGCAACGGAGCATATTAATTAATTATGCGTAAAAGAAGTCGCTTGTGTACAAAAAATGCATGGATAGGATAGTGAAAGCTAGCAGCCAATTTTTTAGACGTAGGATACTAGCGACATCTGAAGTGAGCAAGTGGCAGTTTTTATCCTCATTGGTTGATTTTTTTTTCGGATAATATGGGTGTATGTCACTGACCTCCATATATTTCAGTGTGTGTAAAACTTACCTGAAATAAATGAATTTTATTTTCATTTATTTATTTAATATTACTAAATAAATAAATTGAATTGACAAAAATAATAATATTAGAGACGAGAATATCAGCGGACTGTTATCATTCAACCAACAATAAAAAGCTATTTTAGCTGGTAATCCGTAAGTGAGAAAAGAAAAAAAAGCTTGCAAATGGTGGCATGTCATTTACACGTGAATTATTTTTACTAAATAGTGTTGTTTTCTTGAATTCTTGTAAAAAAACGTGACGTAAAACGTGCCTTGTGTTGCAAACCAAATACCATTTCAAGAGATAAATGAAATAAGTAAAACTTTTTGTAGTGAAAGAACCCGTTCTACGTCTCAAGTCAAAATGGGCGAAGAAAAAAAGGTTATGTTCCATGAAATGGAACTCGACGACCGGATTTTGAAGGTACTACTTGTATTACTCGTAAATAAATGGTTAATAGCTATATCTATAAATGCTTTGACCATTAACCCTGTTATTTATTAATTTTAGGCAATAAAACTGAAAAAATCACGCATGGTTTTTTTTGGAAATGCGTAGTAAGTATATTGTCCGCTAACAGCATTATTTCCGCAGGCGATATCTCAGCTAGCATGGCCAGAGCCCACGTTGATCCAAGAAACAGCAATACCACTCTTACTAGAAGGCAAAGATGTGTTGATGAGGGCTAGGACAGGGTCTGGCAAAACTGCAGCTTTCACAATACCTGTAATTCAGAAGATATTGCACTTGAAGAACACAAGCACACATCAGTGTATTAGAGCTCTAATATTGTCACCAAGTAAGGAGCTGTGCGGACAGGTTAGTTGTGCACACATTTACACAATGCCCATTTTGTACTTTAAAACCCCCACCAAATGTTAAGAGATTAAATGCAAGTAGGGCAATTACTGTTCTCCTCTGTTGAGAGACTTACCTGGGTCAGAAACTATGAAAAAGGAAAATTAAGAAACTTTGTAAAGAAATATGTTATGTAAATTCTGATTGAAATACTTACCTATTCATATTATTTATACTTATCAGTACAATATTATTTTCTAGTCCAACATTTCAGATAACCTCTGTAATAGGTGACCTAACAACAAAATGCGCGAGAGAAGTAAAATGCATAGACATATCCTCCAGTGGAGATACACCGACACAGAAGGCTCTACTATCGGATAAGCCAGATATTGTAGTCTCAACACCGTCCAGGGCACTGGCACATTTGAAAGCCAGTAATATGAGGTTGAAGGAAGATCTAGCAGTGCTGGTTGTTGATGAAGCTGATTTGGTGTTTTCGTTTGGTTATGAAGATGAAATTAAAGAATTGTTGGGGTAAGATCATCTTAAATCTAAACATTTATCAAAACCTGTTCTATTTGTTAAAGGGATATTATAAATTGCATATCAAATAAATAATCGCCTATCAATACATACTCATCATTTATATTCTTTTTTACATCAAATAACTTACTTCACTACAAATAAACTAAATGTTTAACAAAATTCAAACTGCAGATAATTCGAAATTATACATCAATATAACATTACTTTTTTCCTCATAATGCAATACAGTTAAATTTATTTTTGTATGAAAATACTACATACATAGCATAAGTACTGACTGCACAGCAAATTTTCCATATTTCATAGCAAAATAACTATCCCAGTCGCATATTAACCAGTAAGTACAACAAAACCTGTTCATCATATTTGTCTTAATTTTCAAGAAGCCATGCTCGGCAAATTTAATGATTATTATAACAAAAAAATCCTTTTACATTGCATTATTTCTAAAAGCAGAACAAATTAACTGAAAAAAGGTTAGCTCGGTCCATCATTTATAGACTGCACAGCAAATTAACCAGAGCGTATATACATTCTTTGCCAGATTGAATCATTTGGGTTAGGTTAGGTTAGAACAGTGCCCATTAACGCGCGAAGGCGAGCGAGCGAAGCGAGCGTGCTGCGGTAGCGGCCGCCGAGCGCCAGGTCCCCTCTATTGTTGGTAGATTCAGTTACCAAAACAAAAACTCTTCATCAATATCCAATTTAACTAAATTACTATACGTTTAAATACTACCCTTCAATATATTACAATGTTCTATGTTCTATGTTAGAGGGTTTGGTTTCCGCACTTAGTCCTTCATGTGGACCATTGTGCGTGGGCCATGGCGGCCGTCATTGGTTTATTCCAACCAGCCCACCTCCCTCCAGAAGCTAATTAGATCCTCTGGTCTGCGTAGAATATCTGTGAAAGATCTGGGTGACCCGAGGGTTTCTGTTCTGATCTGGCTGACGCCTGTGCAGTCAAAGAGCACATGTGCAACGGTTTCATCAGCCTCCATGCAAGCCCTGCACAGAGGGCTGTCCGTTATGCCTATATTGTGGAAGTGTTTGTTTATATTACAATTTTGTATCTAATTTTATATTTTTTTTGCTGATCTCATTATGTGGTAATTAATAAATAATAAGACGACTGTGACTACAATTTTGTATCTAATTTTATATATTTTTTTGCTGATCTCATTATGTGGTAATTAATAAATAATAAGACGACTGTGACTACAATTTTGTATCTAATTTTATATATTTTTTTGCTGATCTCATTATGTGGTAATTAATTAATAATAAGACGACTGTGACTAATAAAATGCTGTTTTATTTAGAAAAACTGCTGTACATAATATAAAAATAGAAGCTATAATTAAAAGAAAAAGTGTTAACATGTATAATGTGCATTAAGATTATTAGCTGTGCATAGATGAAAAAGCTTTTGCTTTAGGAAAAATCGCTGTATGCTGCGAAAATAAATTGTAGTGTGTTTAGTGATATTTTGAGTTGAATATTTTGCTGTGCAATCAGTAATTTTGATGGGAATTCGGAATCTTATTGCATAGAAAAAGGATATTTTTTGATTTGCGTTTAAATACTACCCTTTGTTAAAAGAAAAAACTAATGTATAACAACATAATTTAAATGTCATTGTTGCATCCCTAAGTTAAATTAAATAATCAATTATTATTATCATTGTAAGTTTTAACCCAGAATCACATAATATTTATATTTCACAGGCATTTACCAAAAATCTACCAAGCAGTACTAGCCTCAGCCACACTCTCAGATGATGTCCTGAGTCTCAAGAAGATTGTCCTGCGTAACCCAGTCACGCTAAAGCTGGAGGAACCTGAACTGGCACCTTCAACACAGCTACAGCACTATCATCTGTTTGCAGAGGAGGATGATAAGGCAGCCATCTTGTATGCCCTGCTGAAGTTGAACCTTATCAGAGGAAAGAGTATCATCTTTGTAAGGACTGTGGATAGGTGTTATAAGTAAGTATACTTATTAATATTCATAAAATTTACCAGAGTAAAAAAAAACAATCTTTTATCATTGTACAGTCACCCCAAAAAGATGTACATCACAAGGAGCCATTTTATTGTCTACAATCATTGTTCCATAACATTGTATCCATAGTACAGGTACAAGTACAAAACATAGTATACAATTTATTTTACCAAAACATTTTTTTATCCTAAAACATCTATATCACCCTATTACTAAAACATGGTAATCTACATAAGTCTCACAAATATGTACCTATATGGTGTGGTCTGTCTTAAGCATGGTTATGTTTAGTGTCTCTGCTTACTAACATAGTCAAAAGTTTTACTAAAAATCTTGTTGAGTCTTGGTTACTCAAATAAAGAAAATTCTATTCTATTCTATACAGTAATCATTCAATAACTAGGTAAACAAATCTTCAAAGTTCTATCAATTCAAAAGTTCAACTTCGAGATGAGGTGCTAGAAATAAGTATTTAGTTGAAAATATGATGTCATTAACAATTATTGCCATTTACCCTAACGCGTCAGACTGACATATTGTTATTGTCATGACAATGATCACATCTTAAGGTAGTCGCTGACCGTGAGCACTTGCTTGATTAAGTTCAGATTCGAGTACTTCATCAGTGAAAGCGTCCAGGCGACCCTGGCGAGCATTACAGTGCGTACCTGTAATGATACAATTCGTGACTTTGCAGCAGTGTGTCCGGGAAACCGAGCATCACACTTAAATCGATGTAACTTAAACAAATACTCATAGTTTGAGCGGTTACAAAAGCGAATGCTCCTTAGGCAGTGCGTCTAGCTGGCGCAGTATTGTAACGCATGGCTCAAAATCAAATCATATATATACACGAATACCCAGTGAGTGACCACCTTAAAAAGCCTAAGCAACATATTTTGTTGTGAACATTCATGATTTACCTATTTGTATTTCAAATCAAAAATCTAAAAATAAACAATACATCAGTTTAGTGTACTAATCAATCGTCAACAAGTTTCTCATTAATTGTTAATTGTAATCAGGCTTCTTCTGAGTAAGGTCACTCCATCGTCGACTTTGTCTCTGTCACCTCTGACCTAGACTTAAGGTCAAGAGCAAACCCATCCCAAAAAAAAAAAAACTTATTATAGGATTTAGGTTTTTTTTCTCTGCACGTTTTCTCTCAACACATCTGACATTGGCAGAATTGTCGACATTAGTACCATTGCCATAGAGAAAAATAAATAGACACATCAGTGACGACATGCATGTAATGAAAAGGACAAAAATAAAATCATTATTCTTCTATTAAACGAAGTTAGACGTGTCATTCGATATAAGTCGTGTGACGTTGTCAGTCTTGTTTACCTTGTTCTGGAACTATGTACTGTGTACATTGTTTTGGTCATAGGGTGTGTAAATGTTTTGGGACAAAAGTTTACTTTGTTTTGGTAAAATAAATTGTGTAAGTACTGTTTTGTATGTTTGATACAATGTTATGGATCAAATGTTACCAATAAAATGGTTCCTTGTCCATGTATACATCTTTTTGGGGCTGACTATATATAATGATGATCATACACTACCTTTATGGTGAAATAGAATGATTGTATGAGAACATAGCAATATCCTGTGTTGCTACTATCCATTGTCAAAATAATCACTACAACTCTAGAAAATCTTTATTGCCAAGACATAATTTATGTCTTCATAAATTATGTCTTCTCGAAGCTGTACACCAATAAGTGACATGTGACTAAATTCTTCTAACACATCTTCTTTCAGATTAAAACTATATCTAGAACAGTTCAAAATAAGCTCATGCGTTCTAAACTCAGAGCTCCCCGCAGCAGTAAGGTGTTTGTCCGTAGACCAGTTCAACCGAGGAAGGTACCAAATCATCATAGCATCAGACGAGATGGCTCTAGAGGAACCAGATGGTGGTATAGTGCCCATAGAAGAAAGAAAGAGAAAGAAACAAACTTCAAAACGTAAAAAGGATAAGGAATCAGGGGTTTCTCGTGGAATAGATTTTCAGCATGTGTCTAATGTGATCAACTTTGACTTTCCATTGGATGTGAATTCTTATGTGCATAGAGCGGGAAGGACGGCGAGGGGGAAGAATCAGGTAATTACTTCATTATGTTTGTGGTACGTTTACAATGTTTGTATTTTGTAGGGACCAACTTGTAGAATAGAACCTTTCTTTCTGTGGCTAATATAATAGGCTTGTTGAAGATGAAGGCTAACTAACAGCTCTTTATGCTCTCAAATAGTCATAATGAATCTATTTTCCAAGCTGATTGTGATGGTTTTCATGGTAATATCTCTCTTTTGTATAATAAAAATATAATGCTACTCGTTGGTAAGCTCATCACTTCAGAATGGCTGGACTGATTTGGCAAATTTTTGTTTTAAATGTTCGTAATAGTCTTAAATAGTGCAAATCAGGTTCTTACGGAAAGAAAAATTTTAAGTTAATATTAGAAGTTGTAGGTAATATTTTGATCCAAGCATTGTTGCGGCGGGGGACGGCTAATGAAAATAGGAAGTTAGGTAGCAACATTCTTACTGCTGCTACATTCATTATTGCTGGGTCATAACCCTCGTCTATTTGGCGGTTCCATGTCCCGGATTTTTATAAATTATGAACTTTTTTTTTTGTATGAATTATTGTGGACAACATCTGTTTGTTTGTTAGTTGAAAATAATTATTGGCTGACAATATTTTCGTTCTTTTTTACAGGGATCAGTGTTATCATTTGTATCAATAAGAGAAAAACCATTGATGGATGCAGTAGAAGCACATTTATCAAAAGGTTTCAAGACACAGAAAGTTCTACAGTAAGTTAATCTTATTTTCTAGCCCCAATATATATATTTTAGGACAGAAATAAATGCAGCACAATGCACATAATATGTACAAGTATTATTTATTTGTAGGTATGCATTGTGCTGCATTTATTTCTCCTTGTAGACCAAACCTGGTTATGGAATTTTCAACATTTTCATTGATATTGGGCAAGAGAATGCCTGTTAAGTTGTGTACTATGAAGCTGATTTTGATGAAGAATGAAAAGAATGGATGCCTATTACCCCTGACCCTTATATAAAAGTTTATATCTTACTCTCAGGAAGTACGAGTTCGCCCTGGAGGAGGTGGAAGGTTTCCGGTACCGGTCGCGAGACGCGTGGCGCGCCGTCACCAGGATAGCGGTCAGGGAGGCTCGCCTCAAGGAAATCAAACAGGAACTGCTCAACTGTAAGAAGTTACAGGTACGGATACAAGCTTTCTTAATAGATCTGCTAATCTTTTTGAAACTGAAAGTCAAAAAGTGTCTGGCTCTTAAATTAATAACCGCAAATCAAGCAGATGTGCTAGTGAGAAATACCACATAACTTCATGATTATTTATTTAGTAGATGTCTGAGCTTAGAAGTTATGTAGGCGTTTACACCGAAAAAAGCGTTCGATGGACGCAATAACCTGAAAAACAATTTAGAAATTAATTAACACCCATTTCCACATGATGAACAACCCTGACATATCACTTTGATGAATGACTAATCTTCTCTCTGACTATCCTCCTACTCATCATACTCTCCACCAACAAGTCCTCTGAGATTAATCCAGGCTTCTCTCTAGGGCTACTTTGAAGAAAACCCAACAGACTTAGCAGCTCTTCGAAGAGACAAAGCTCTACACACAGTTAAAGTACAGCATCACTTAGCTCACGTACCAGAGTACTTGCTCCCTGCTGCGTTGAGGAGTGAAGAATCGGTGGAAGATGAGCAGGACGGCGCGGCGGCACCTGCGCCAGCGCCACAGAAGAAGAGGAAGCAGCATGGACAGTATGGCAGTTCGAAAAGACATAAGTACCAGGTGAGATGTTCTAAGATTATAAATTAAGTATATTTTCCTTTTGGCTTTGCCGTATTCAGGTAAAAATAACAAGTCTGTATTTCCCGAAGAGATAGGTAGTGGTGTAGTTTTCACTTTTCCGCGAGTAATAAGGCCCATATTCAAATCAGGTTCAACCTAGTTCAGGCAAATAAGCAATTGTGCTCAATTTTCATTGTTAAGGTATTTATATTTTACTGTACATGTGACCCTTTTATAAATAAACGATTATTTGATTTGATTTTGATTATTTGATATACAACATATAACATCCCATATAATAGTCAAGTTACTACTTTGAACTCAAAAGGCGTCAATTCTTGAGATTTTAATAGCTTGGAATTCAGCCAATTTAGTCTTTTTAACGATAATATTAATTAAAATCTTCGAAAATATCAAGGTAAATACTAATCTTTGTTTTACTTGTGTGTGTTCCAGGCACGTCAAAACGATCCCCTGAAGAGTTTGGACGTGAAGACGAAGGCCGCGAGTACCGGCGACACGTAGCAACAGACACCTTGTTAGTATCCGAACGGATATATATTTATATAATGACAACAAATGAAACCATACATGTTTTTATAAAATGATTTTATACCTTATCGTGTTAAGGTTGGAACTATGAAGTAAACAACGTCGATTTAATGCAACTAAGCGTTTTTATTGTAATATGAGTTTTTGTTTCTTTATAAAAAAATTGGTATAGCTATTCAAGTTTCTTTTTAAGTATTCATGACTCGAGTGGACAGAGTTGGCCAGAGGAAAATAATACGCTGTGCTTTTAGAAGCAACTCTGCATACAAGCATTGCATGCATGAAAAATTATTAAATTTACTCAGTATTCAATTGAACGTTATTAATTAATTATGATTGCTGATCAGGTTCAAAAAGCGTAGTTCCAGCCTACATCTAACGGTTGTACCTAGCATGTACAAATAAAGCATGTCTCATGTTGTGTTTTTCTTTCACACAGTTCGCGTTGGTGATCTTCACGAGCTATTTAGTCTTAACATCGGTTCGGTTAGTACTGTCAATGTTACAGCGTAGCATTGATGAAAATAAATTAAGATTAATTTTCAACTATGTTATTTTCTTTATTTTTTATGGGTTTTGAAAACTATGGCGAATTATTAGTTGCATACTAATAATTCGTCTTGGATATAAAGGCAATGGAAAATATACTTTCACATTACAGATGTCGGTGCCGAGGCACCTTTGTCTTGCGTAATAATGAGAGCTAAAACGTGTTTCCGTCGTCTTGTGGTAGCTCCAAAAATTAGGGTCGGCACTCATATATTATTTATCTTAGGATAGTTCATGTTGACGTATTAGATGGTAATGGGATAATATGTGACATGATTCGCAAAGCACTACTTGGATACGAACACGTTGTATAGGTAGAACAACGGCTAGCTATCGTAGTGTCATGGTGCAGATCATTACTTGTAAAAAGTCTTTGTAAAAGCCTTTATTGCGCTACCCATACATTCACTAGATAAATGCTCACTTCACGCTTACGTAATTAACACTTTCATTGCCACCTCTAATTTCATGAACTCATTAAGGTTGCCGCATACATATCGCCACAAACACGCACGGCTGTGAGTGAGCGGCACCTGAGGAAGGATTTACAAAACATGAGGGGCGTGTCAGCAGCACTCAATTCTCATGTAGGTACATAGTAGAGCGTCAAACTAGTCTGGTTCCACGGCGAAAAGAGTGGTCGGTGGCTGCCTTCAGTTCAGGTAGTGGCCAAAGCAGCCCACCTAGACGTTCGCCAGATCTAACAACACAGACTGGCATTAGTCATGATAGATTCGTGAGCGCTCATGAAGTGGTCTCATCCATGACTAATCTGAAACCCGATGCAGCTGAATACCAGTATTTTACATAGAGCGACTGCCTATCCGTCCTCCAGATAATACGTACACGTAACACGATAACCTTGGTAAGACTGGTTGTTAGACTCGGGCGCCTGACTACCCGTAACGACTGTCAAAGATCTACAAATGACGACAGGGACCAACGGTTTAACGTGCTTTACGAAGCACGGAGGAGTCTCTTATATGACCACTGAGCTTTTAGATTCTAACAATAAACTTTTTACAAAAAAAAAAATCAACCGACCTCCAAAAAAAACACTACAAAGTGAAAAATAACTTTAATTTCGGAAGTCGGTGTCTATGGTTCTGTATTTTAGTTTTTTGCCACCGACTTCCGAAATTAAAAGTTATTTTTCACTTTGTAGTGTTTTTTTTGGAAGTCGGTTGATTTTTTTTTTGTAAAATGTTTATTATTTTTCACTTTTTAGTGGGTCAGTTTGTAATTTATCTAACTAACAATAGCCTAATGTCAAATGCTCCTCACCTTTTACAAAATATTGGTATTCCCGATGCAGGGGCGTTAATTGTTGAGGAGTTCTCCTGGTAAGAACCAGGAGAACTGATAGTGACTTTACCATATGCATTTTGACGAGCATAAATTGCTTATCAACCATATTAAAGTGCCTAATCGAATCGCAACGGTGAAATACTTAGTATTAAGTAGTTCCGGTGGCCATCAGTGGTCTTCATCATCAGTTTCACTTCACCAAATGGTGCTTTCCGAGAGCAAATGCACGGGTTACTACAAAAAATACTCAAATCGCTATAGGTATGCCTATAAAATTTGAGGTTTTCCCTAGATTTCCATGGGATCCCCTCATCAGATCCTGATTTGGTGGCAATGGGACCACCTCGGGAGCGTACTCTTCCAAACAAAAAAAGAATTTTCAAAATCCGTCTACAATTGACGGAGTAATCGGTGAACATACAGCCGAACATATAACCTCCTCCTTTTTGGAAGTCGGTTAAAAAGAGCTAGATAATAAGGCTAAATAAAAAAATAAGCTAACTGCCACTACTCGCTACCTATCTCAGGCAGTACGTATCTAAATATAGGTACTACCCTATAGCCACATAGTCTGTTAAGAGGACGACATTATGTTGTTTCCTCTTTGAGTCGATAGGTGTACCTAGTTACCTACACAGCAATAAAATAATTATAGAAATTTCAGTATTAGATACAGGTGCTGTCTTAGTTTTTGGTTGCATGAGTAGCTGCAATGCATGTTCAATAGTCCAAATTAATGTCCAAAGTTCTCTTACCGTAAGGTCCAGTCCAACTTACTCCCTACATTTAGTCACGGTGGAATTTACACCTACATCAGCGTGTCCTCAGAATGCTAGCAAAGATTCTTGCAAAATCACGTGCAATTTAATTAAGACCAGCAAACATGTATTTATTTATTTTAGTTTAGAAAATCTGTATTTTGCATGTATGCATGTAAATATTAGTATACTAGGACTAGCTAGTTCATTTTAAAATGTTATGTTGTGTTAGTGTTACTTGTGTTTTTGTTTGGTTGCCTAAAAATTTGTCCAAAACCGGTTGGTTGTTGCTTTTTAGGGGTCTAGGGGTCTCCTAATTATATGATTTGGGTCGTCTTACCTCTTCATCATCACCATTCTTTCATTCAGATTCTGTATGTATGATTTATTCCGAAATAAATCAAATTTATTCGGTTGCTTCTGCAATCAACATACGAATAATGTTTTTTAAGTTTCTTTAGTTTTCAATTTTATTATATTGCTTGCTTTAATAGAGGACCGCGCAGAACGCTAGTCCAACTACCAAAAATTACACGTACGACGTACCCCTATTTGGGATAGTCACAGACGGACTACTCCCGACCGCAGTGCAAAGGCCGGAGTCCGCCCGGGGCAACCGCCTGCATGATCACGGTACACCCTACGCAAGGTTAGTATGACGCTGACAGCCTTGCAAACGCTTTTATACGCGCGCCGGAGAATCATAACACCGACTTCTAATTAATATGAGGCATAGTGACATCTGTTGTCACTTTTTTAAATCAATCACAGTTACCCTTTGTGAAAATTCGTACCTATTGATAGTTTTTCATATTTTTTGTTTATGCGAAAATAATTTATCAATTGATTTTA
The DNA here is from genome assembly GCA_963921375.1 of Tiliacea citrago. Taxonomy (NCBI): domain Eukaryota; kingdom Metazoa; phylum Arthropoda; class Insecta; order Lepidoptera; family Noctuidae; genus Tiliacea; species Tiliacea citrago. Next base: position 2,810,366 of record OY992796.1, read on the forward strand.
GGACTGTGTTGTGTTGGTATATATTTTATTTTATCCTGTGATAGCCTGATAATGTATTCATTCCAAACATTTTTATTCATGGCACCATCTGGCATAAATGTTGCATGTTGCATCGCAGGAATTTAGAATGGTCCTGTCAAGTATTTTGTTGTTTTCAAAAACTACTTTGATACGATAAAAATTGTCTCAAGATTGTTTGCTCAGTCCCAAGAATTTTTATAATGACCGTATCGACCATAATAGAACATCCATTTCTTACAACAGTTTGTCTGCTAGGTATTCAATAATAAATAAACAACAGTTCATAGACGATAGTACATTTTATTACTTGCATTAATACATTCTGGACTAGGTACTAACATTTTCAGACTAGACTAATTTGGAAAACATTCTACGTTATACAGATTTAGAATATCTCTTTTTCTTGAGCGGTTCTTTGATGATGATCCTGGAGTCGCTGAAGGCTTTCCGGAGCGTAAGGGTCTGTTGTCTCATGGACACGTTGGTTGACGAATGTAGGGAGGAGGTCAGCGGTCTGTTTAGGTAGTAACCGTAGGGACCCATCTCGCGACGTTGCCACGGGCTGGTTGTGATCCTGTGGAATAGAAAGGGAGACTTCAAATGATGAAGATGTAACTTGGCAAGTTTTGGAGTAAAGTATTTATAAATAGCCCATTTTTTAAAAATCTGTAAAGTGGTTAACAAGATTAAGCTACAGTATCTACTGATATCATGACACATATTTGCCAATTTGCATTCATTCACTGCCAAGCGTGGTATGATTCTACTTAATTATACAATTGATCGTTCGTAAAGATGGTTATACACCCGATTGACGTAGCACACTGAGCACGCTTAGCTGGCTGACCGAGACTGACTTAGAAAATGCTTTCTTTAAATTTCTCTGGCCATAATTCCATTCTACTCATGTGTAAATTAATGAGGAGTAGCATTGTCCTAATGGACTTTATAATGTCATAATACAATCGGATCTACATAAGCATAATAGCATGCTTCCGGGCCTGGTCGTCTGGGCATCCAACCCAATACCTCGTATTTACGACCTGAGCTACCAGCTCAGGTCGTAAAATCGCTTAATTAATTAAGCTACCAGCGACTAGAGCAATAGATAAGGCATTCGAAAATTAAATACAGGGTCTAATTAAGTTAGCTAGGGAAACTCCACAAACATGATGGGGTATTGAGCAATATCTAAACAAAATCATATTTTTAGTGGTTTTATAATTTTTAGATATTTCATACCCATCAGGTCTGCGTAGTTTCCCTGACAGACCCTGTACAGTTTTATACTTCAGTCCTACCATATCATGAGCGGCGGTACTTCGGGGCGCGGCCTCGTTTTGATGTACATGGCCAGTGGAAACGTCCCGCAAACCCATATCATCCACTGCTGCACCATCTTCCGGCTCTCTAAATCCTCTTCTGTCATTACCATCATGCCATCCTGAAAAAGTGTGACCTTTCATGGGGAGTTAAACTGTTGCAATGTTATCTAGGACTTTTGGATACAATGAACACTCGGTCACGTTGGCACCTTTTGGGTGACCAAATAAAAAAGGGTTTTGGCTTGGTCGAGGCGGAGCTAATATCAAAAGACATTTTGCAAAACAATGGTGCTGTTGTAAGGTCGTCTTTAACTGTTAAGGCACGTCGTCCTTGAAGAACTTGCGTCAACCCTACTTATATCAAGAAGCTACACAGACCGTTAGCCAGTGTTATCAAATGTTCCACTTACATCAAAACAATATTTTACGACGGTTTTTATGAATTGGACCACCATGATCCAGAAGTGTAGGCTGTATATCACCATCCATATGAATAGTAGATGCTGCAACGAAAAAAAGCGGTTTTATTAGTTTATAGAAACTGAATAGACCTACGGCGTATGTCGCTTAGTTTTATTAAATGTGTTTTAGCTAGATAGCTATAAAAACCGGTTAGATAGAAGTGTTTTATGTTTTCGATGACGGGATTTGTATTTTGGAGAACATAAGGTACCACTTTGCTTTTTCTATATCTGCTTTAGGCAAATCACTAAACCCGCTGTGACCTTTTTGGTGTACGTTGGCGTAGCATCGGCGTAGACGTGCTACGAGAACCATGATTTTGGTAGGACGTTCTATTCTCTCAATTTTGAATGTTTTTACAATTTTCTTAAGAGTGTCAAAATAACAACTACGGGTAGAACTCAAAGAAACCTGTAAAATGAGTTCCCAGAGCGGCACCCGTCGGAACACGAACCGTCTGAAGAGCGCGGAGAGCAACCTGTGCGCGAGCGCCCCCGCGCCCGCTGCCCACAATACCGTCGGCACCACCGATACCGCGTCCTCTCCGCACTTTGCCCACTCGAATAGCTGCAATGTGAATATATGTGATGAACATTATCATTTCTCCTATAGAGGTATGAGGAATAGAGTACAGTTTCTCATCTTCCATAGAAAAGAGGGGATCCTCCAACCACCGAGACGGGTGTTGTATCTGGTGGGCTACCTACTGCCCGGCGATTGATGTCGGGATGTTATACCTATATATCCTAGGTGCGCGGATAAGTTTGCTTGCGCGATGCAGGATTTTGCGTGGAGATTCGCTGGTGCCACGGTTGGTGAGTAGCGAAGTTCGAACTATGCAGTGCGACTAGCTAGGTACTAGGTGATCTGCTTATATTTGCGACCTCTATTAAGATAACACTCCACTGATGCGCCCGTTCACTTAGTGACTTAAAATCACAGCATTTATTTCAATTAAACCATCTACAGGAACTTTTGAATTGTCAAAGCAGAAAGATGAAGCTAATTTCCCATTCCAAAGTGTAGTAGGTTCGTATGGAGAAGAACGGGCAAGAAACTCCATGGACACTCTTTTAAATAATATTGTTACAAATGTGTTACCTACAAGCATTCATGTTGAATTTATAAACATTTATGTGAGAACGCCCGCCCCTAAGACTACCCACTGACCAACGATGTAAAAATACATGCACGTTAAAATCGTCCAAAGTGAAAACAAAAAGAATGAAACCAATTCAAAAATAAAGCAAGCGAAGCACCTAGCTTCAACCTTAACCTCTGCCTACCTCAGTCCCTTCATTTTGCATGTAGCTCCATAGAGAGGTTTCCCACATCACAATTTTTTAAATCCAAATAGTTTACTACGAAATTTAACATTGGGCTTATGATTTGTTATGCTTTCTTGTTGATTTACACAAAAATATTAACTTCTATGTCACCATGATCGCTTTGACATTTTACCACTCATAATTTGCGTCAATAAAAATGATTTGACAATAATATTTTTAACATCATTTTTGTTTGGGCTACAGTAACACCGACTGTGAGTTTGTGAAGGACCTCTGTTATCTCACAATTAGTGAAGAAATCAGCCTATTTATTACAGTTAATACTTCATGAAATCATGACTGAGGAGCTCGTGGCTAAATAATGATTAAACGGTTCGTAGTTGAATTATGACTGAGGGGCTCGTGGCTAAATAATTACTGAGGGTCTCGTGGCTAAATAATGACTGAAGGGCTCGTGGCTGAATAATGACTATGGGGCTCGTGGCTAAATAATGATTGAAGGGCTCGTGGCTGAATAATGACTGAGGGGCTTGTGGCTATATAATGACTGAGGGGCTAAATAATGCCAGCCGCACGGGTCGATCGAAGGTTCAGCTACGCTTGCCGCGGTCGATCCGTGAATGGGTTACCGCATCCATTACATAGCTACCGGATACCATATATCGGACATATCGGATCCCGGTGCCGGACGTAAATAATAGCACCTTCTCTATGCATTTTAACACCATAGTGCGATCGCCAACCTGCCTGCCAAGCGTGGCGATTATGGCACACCCCCCCCCCCCCCCCCCCCCCAAAGAAGTGGCGGTGCTTGAGGGAGGCCTATGTCCAGCAGTGGACGTCTTTCGGCTGAAATGATGATGATGATGATGACAGTATTTTATATGTTCGCAAAAACTTAGGACATTTCACAATACGATGTCCATAATATAAATTTGTCATACTCATAATGTATTGTCATTGTCCTATCAATATGTCACGTTTTTGCTAATTAAAACCTACAGATAGGTTTTGGCTATTATTTCAATTTAATTAGCAAAACGAAACGACTAAGGACCCATGGACAAATATCTACGACCGGAGCGGTTTGATGGGGACCCGTCCCTAGGCCGCAGAATAGGCACACTGGAAGAAAACTTTCGTTAACTTCCTTGCTGCACAGAACTTGGATACTACTACTGATAAGGTCAAGTTTACCATACTAATTAATCACGTGTCTCCGAACGTGTATACCCACATAAGCGAGTGTGAAACATACGAACAGGCATTGACCCTCTTGAACAAACTTTTATGTAAAACCTAATAACATCCTGTATGCACGTCACGCTCTCGCCACCCGGAGACAAAGTAGCCACGAGACTATCGACACTTACATCCAAGCCTTGAAGCACCTGTCCAAGGAATGTAATTTCACTGCTGTCGATAGTAAGACCAACCGGGATGACAACATTCGCGACGCATTCATAGCTGGCATCTCCTCGACAAAAATAAGAGAGAGACTTCTTGAAAACTTTTGCCTAACTTTGGACGAAGCACTTAACCAGGCGCGCTCCTTGGAGATGGCTGATGTTAATACGCTGCATTTGAACCACATATCTATGAACTCTGCTACCGAAAACATCCCTAATAACATTAATGTACGGAATACTCCTATCCCCAGTGGAAGTTCAAGTGCCTCTGCAGCCAGAAGTGCCTCTGCAGCCTTCCAGAATCGCTCGAATCGCAAATGTTTCTTCTGTGGAGGGCAGGTGCATCCACGCAAGACATGCCCCGCCTTCAATGTGACGTGTCAACTTTGTAACAAACAAGGGCATCTCGCAAAAGTCTGTCGTAGTAAGAACCCAACTAGCGCTGCCACGTCTGACCAGGAAAATGTCACCGCCTGCATCATTGCTGCATCACCGTCGTCCCTACACAAAGCCATTGTCCCTGCATACATCAAAGGTATTAGAGCTGAAGCACTATTAGATACAGGCAGTTCTAAAAGTTTCATTAATTTCGAATTTTCTAAACTGTGTTGTCTGAAAATAAAACCTAGCTAGCAGACAATCTCTATGGCCTCTCCTAATCATACATCTTCAGTCAAAGGAGAAACCTGCCTCATGCTTACCTTGGGTAAACACACATATGAGAACGTTCAACTGCTTGTGGTCGAAAATTTATGCTCAGATATGATTATAGGGCACGACGTATTAGAGAAACATTCCTCATTAGAATTCGCATTTGGTGGTCCGAAAGAACCTTTCGTCGTGTGCAACGTAATCGAAGCATCTGTCCCTGCTGTGCCTTTATTCGCCAATCTATCTCCCGAATGCAGACCAATTGCTATCAAATCTCGAAGATACAGTGATGACGACCGACGTTTTATGGAAGAGGAAGTGAAGAATCTCTTAGAAGAAGGTGTTATTGAAGAAAGCCGGTCACCATGGCGAGCGCAGGTACTGATCACTAAGAATGCGAATCACCGGAATCGCCTTGTAATCGACTACTCCCGAACTATAAATCGATTTACAGAACTGGACGCCTATCCACTTCCCAGTATAGAGGAACTGATATCAAAAGTGGCAAAATATTCTGTATTTAGCGCCATAGATTTAAAAAGTGCCTATCATCAAGTTCCGATTTTGCCAGAGGAGAGACCATACACTGCGTTCGAAGCAGCTGGAAATCTATACCAGTTCCGACGTATACCTTTTGGAGTAACGAATGGAGTTTCCAGCTTCCAGAGAACAATAGATTCTACGCTCTGGAAGACTGTACAGTTAGCATTGAAAACTAAGATTCTGCCCATAGAGAGCTGGGAGGTTGTCCTATCGCAAGCATTACACTCCATACGCTCGCTTCTTTGTACTGGTACACATTGTACGCCGCATGAAAGGATGTTCCGCCACTCTCGGAGATCGCCGAATGGAGATTCAATTCCGACATGGCTAACGGGCTCAAACAGAGTACTTATGCGACGCTTTGACCGGAAAACAAAATATTAACCACTAATCGAGGAGGTGGAGGTACTGGAGACTAACCCCACCTATTCGTACGTTCGAACGATGGATGATCGCGAAACTACTGTGTCCAACCGCCATTTACCACCTTTGGGAGGTAACGGAGAAGACATGCCCAAAATCAACGAGTTTGAGTTTGTGGACGCCAAACCCCAAATATCACAGTCACCATCACCATCACCGCCGACAACTTTGCCTTCTTCACCGACAACATACTCGCCCCCAGTCTTGCTGCCGGCGACTCCCACATCACCGCCACAATCGGAGGCTTTGCAAGGAGAACAGGAGCGAATGAGCTCGGACGGGATCGAGCCCCCAGTCTCGGAGCCACCCCGGAGGTCAGCCAGATTACGGAACCCGCCGAAGTATTTACTCGATTACATCTGGCCGGGGTGAATGTGGTGAACTCTTTACCACTTTATTCTTCAGTAACCATAGATACTTCTATTTTGTCATACTCATAATGTATTGTCATTGTCCTATCAATATGTCACGTTTTTGCTAATTAAACCCTACAGATAGGTTTTGGCTATTATTTCACGTAGTAAACACAAATAAACATGAAATTGTGATATCCAAATTTAGAATAAGAGCCTATACTACCTCAATGGCTTAGCATGATTCTCCGGTATGTCGAAAATACTGCAGCATGAAGCGCAGGCCACACCGCCAGCTAGCGGGCGGGCGGGCTAGGCGGGCGAACATCGTTTCACCTCTTTACATGGTTAGTCGGTAGCTCGCGGTGTGAACTGAAGTATGTAAAGAGGTGAAACGATGTTCGCCCGCCTAGCCCGCCCGCCCGCTAGCTGGCGGTATGGCCTGCGCTTTAATTTTGAAATAAATATATGGTATAGTTGATGATTAATGTTAAGTACTACGTTTGACGAAAACAGGATTCCATAAAATTTTCTCGATAGAAAAAAAACCAGTTACCTCCAAACCGAACATTTTAAAAAGTGCTTCGAATTAGATAATGAAACTGCATATTAACTGATTTTTAATTACCATTATTTTCACGGTAAAAATAAATTAACTAAACTATTGGCGCCTTGGTGTCTTCTTCCTGCCGCCCTGTCTCGCTTGCACGCGTGCCGGCGAGCAGTAGGGTGCGAGCGAGATAAAGAGTAAGGTGGCAATGAAGTATTATTCAACTTTATCGCGAAAATGAATGTCTATTAAATCTCAAACTTATCATAATAAAGAAATTCATGCAAAGGAATTGCAAAATATTTGTCAGCAAATGAACATAGTAAGGCTTTGCCCAGCTGAAGTTAAAAGTAAAATTAAAGCCCTAAGGGCAACGTATTATTTACAAGTAGATAAAATAAAAGTCCTCAAGATCTAGCGCGATCTAAAGTCGTTTCTTTTTGATACCTCTTCTAACAGCAGATAGGAACATTTTCTCAACAAATAATTTAACCGTATTAGCTGAGACCACTAAGAGCAAGGTTACACGCTCAGTTTGGCGTCATTCTGGTCCATCAGTCTGGATTGACTTGACTGACGCCAGAATGATGGATGATTTTCACGGTAATAATTTTCATCATTCTGGACCATCTGTCAATCCGTGGGTTACACGATCATTCTGACCAGACTGATGGACCAGAATGACGCCAAACTGAACGTGTAACCTTGCTCTAAGACCAGCGAGTGGAGATGGGTACCCACCAAACTCAACGTGGCGGACGACGCAACACGTGACTGTAGTATAGTCTGCTGTTATCAAGAATTCATTTTTCCTCCTGATTTCAATAACGTGCGACACCGTGCACCGTGAAGAAATAACCACTACTACTCTCGTTTATATAGGTACCAGTAGTCTATGACTACTACTGACTGCATGTAAACAGTGAGAGTCGGTTCTCGGCGCCAGCACTGATTTCAGTTGGAGCTAGGGTTAAAATGTTCTGTGCGTTGGAGTTAGCTACTGACACTGTGTAAATCTGCCTTAACTTCCTTGACAGTACTTAGTAAGTGAGTATCTCCCTTATTCCATGCGATCGATGCCTGAGTGAAGGAACAAAACGTATCTACCTATACCTACTAGCTTCTGCTCGCGGCTTTGCCCGCGTGTATTCGCCCACAGAGTACATTTGTATACAGCGTCTTGGACTATCACAATTCACAATTTCTTTTCTTTATTCTTTATCGTGCGTCCCGCAATCAAAAACACGTTCGTGAAATCTAAAGTGTGCATTCCACATTCATCCAAATGATTTGGTGTGCAATATTTATCTCATACAATTCCCCTGACGATAAGATTTCGATAGAGATTTAACATTACCTACCTAAATATTATAATTATCCTAGACAGATACTTTTAATAATTACCCTAGATATATTTTTTTACAACTCGTATCATATTTTATCATTTTGTAAATTAGTATGAGCATTTACTGACTTTTTTATAATTTTTTTATGTAAATTTTCTTTATAATGTAAGTATTTTATTTTCGAATCCGAATAAATGGATAATATCTATTTTTATTTCAGACTATCCGAATGGCTGCCAGTGATGTCTTGGACTGGTGTTAGGTTTGTTTGCTAAAACAACCAAACATATCACCACAAGCTATCGGATTTGTGAAAAACATTTTAAGTACATACTTCCTAAACAAATCGCAAGGTTCTATAAAATAATGCTCTCCCATAATTCCTGACTTACAAAATAGTCTAAATACAGTTACAACCGAAGAGACGCAGTTAGTGGGTAACCCTAGTGCGTGTTTATCTGCCGAGCTGCCGTAGGAATTATTTCAAGAACCCTGCCGAGACGTAATACTGTGCCGAAAGTCTAAACCAGTCTTATAGCACGCGTCAAACTTAAGAGCAGGCAGTCTAAATCAAATTTCGAACGCAAGCTTCGTCCTTCGCTCTCCGCCACTCCGTTATGTGCTAAACGCTAACACATCAGTAATAAATGTGTTGCGGTACACATAGAAAAGATGAGTATGAAATTACCAAAACAGTATGATGCGTACAAAATACTGGTACCAAAGCAAAATTTGCAAATGTTTCTCAATGATGATTTTTGGCCAGAAGGCGTCGCGTTTCGTCGCTTTGTGAACTTCAAGACAAAAACTAATGGAGCTAGTGTATAGTACGCCAATGAAACTTATTAGTTTCAATTGTAAGAATGTTATTAGATCGGCGGATTGCATACGGAGGTTGTGCAGCACAGCCGACATAATCGCTCTTCAAGAAACTTGGTTGTTACCACATGACGTACCTTTTCTTGGTACTATCGACGACGGTTTTGCTTTCACGGGCACCTCAGCCGTGGGTACGACAGCTGGGGTATTAAGGGGCAGGCCGTACGGTGGTGTGGCCCTGCTCTGGAGGAAGTCTGCGTTCCCGTGCGTTACAGTGATACCGTGTGATAATGTCCGTATTGAGGCCATTAAAGTAGTGCTCTGTGACAGGTCAATTATGGTCGTATCAGTGTACATGCCCACCGCGAGTGCCGATAATTTAATTGAATTCACTAGTTGTCTTAGTGAAGTTAATGCGTTGATTGAAAATAGTGCCGTGGAGTCTGTTTTTGTACTTGGGGACTTTAACGCACACCCAGGTGAGTTATTTTCAAGTGAACTGTTAAACTTTTGTACCGAACAATCATGGTCGTGCGTAGATATGGACTTGCTACCTATAGACACATACAACGTGGCGATTAGGTTATCACATTAAATAGTACAGCGGTTATTACAAGTTGTTATCAGTCTGTTAAAATAATAAAAATAAAAATAGACCTAAAAATAGAAAACTGAATTTTTCTAACAAACTAAATAGCGTAAAAATTGGCAATAAATAATCCACCCTTGATACTACGGCGCACGCGCCAAACGACAGTGAGACTAGCGGAGGGTAGGTACTTGCGCTCACGCGCGGGGCGTTATAATACATGATGTTGTTAAATACTAAAAGGGAAAAAAAGGTCTCACGGGTAGAATGTTAACTTTTATTAATTATTTTATTTATGTATGCTTAAAATACGTAATGTAGAATACGTGGTTTGAATTAATGTGATAACCTAATCGCCACGTTGTATACGTTTGTGAGTGAGGCTCACGGCTGTCTGCGCTGGCTCGATCACTGTGTGACGACCAGTGCGGCGAGACGTTCAGTATGTAAAGTGTCCGTTTTACATGATACTTACTGGTCTGATCATTGTCCCTTGTTGGTTGAGTGTGACTTAAAATTCATAAGGCCAAAAATTATTGCGACTGATAAGGATTGTAATAAAGTAATTTGGGGAGAAAGAAACAGTGAACAGACTGGGAAGTTTTTTGAAAGTTGTAACTCGCAACTGAGAAATATTGATTTTTCTGTAGAATTTGCACACTGCGCCGATCACTGTTGTTATGATGAGGATCACAAGCGCATTTTAAAACAGATGTATAGCGATATTGTGCAAATACTTAGTAAGGCGGCGGCAGACAGCTATGTTGGTCCTGTGTGCAGGAAACATAAATATATCCCAGGGTGGAACAAACACGTCAACGGTGCTCACAGAGAGGCTCGAGTATGTTATCAAAACTGGTTATTGAGTGGGAAACTAAAAAGCGGACTTATTTACGATAGCATGTGCCGAACGAGGCGTCTTTTTAAGTCTCTGGTACAATTTTGTCAAGATAATAAAAAACAAATCAAGTTAGATATAATTGCACAGCATCATTCGAGTAAACAATTTGGTAAATTCTGGAAAGAGACAAATAAATTGAACCCAAAATCGAGTCTACCTGTGAGCGTTGCGAGCGTGCATGTGCCTCGTGATATAGCCAACCTGTTTCAGCAACATTTTAGGGTGGAATCTCCTCCTGTAGGCTCGACTGACCTGACACGCGGTGCTGAGATCATGGCTGGGGACGTTGCTGTTCGATTTTGTGCCGGGGAAGTTGCCTCCGTAATTCATAAAATGGTGCGTGGTAAGTCCCCTGGTCATGATGGTCTCAGCATTGAGCATTTGAAATATGCTGGTTTCCATTCTTCTCGCGTGCTTGCTATGTTTTTCAGCTTATGTATGAGTCATTGTTACCTACCGGATGAACTTATACATACCGTGGTTGTTCCGGTTATAAAAAACAAGACCGGGGATGTCTCAGACCTGGCAAACTACAGACCCATCTCGTTGGCTACTGTGATAGCAAAAGTGCTGGACAGTCTGCTTGACAAACACCTGGATAGGCACATAGAACTTCATGATGCTCAATTTGGATTTAGACCTGGCCTTTCGACCGAGAGTGCCATCCTGTGCCTCAAGCAGACTGTGCAGTATTATACAGCTAGGAATACGCCGGTCTATGCCTGTTACCTAGACTTGTCCAGGGCATTTTGGTATTATATGATGTACTGTGGCAAAAGATGAAAAATGAAACAGATGTGTCACGTGATGTTGTTGCATTGTTGAGATATTGGTACCCAAGTCAGAGAAATGTTGTGCGGTGGGCAGGCTCACACTCGGACGTGTATGGGTTGGAGTGCGGGGTGAGGCAGGGGGGGTTAACCTCTCCTCGTCTCTTTAACTTATACATGAACGAACTGGTTGGCGAGCTCAGCAGAACAAGCATAGGGTGCCATATAGACGGACAGTGCGTCAATAATATCAGCTACGCGGATGACATGGTGCTGCTGAGCCCGTCGATCAGTGCCATGCGCAGACTGATAAATATTTGTGAAAAGTATGCACGAACCCATGGACTCAGATATAATGTGAAGAAGAGTGAAGTGATGGTGTTTAAGGCTGGTAATAAATCCCTCACTAATGTGCCACCCTTGTATCTTTGCGGTGCCAGCCTAAACAGAGTGTCTAATTTTAAATATCTGGGTCACTGGGTCTCAGAGGATCTATGTGACAACAGTGATTTAGAGAGGGAGCGCAGGGCGTTGTCTGTGCGCTGTAACATGCTGGCCCGTAGGTTTGCGCGGTGTACTGAGCAAGTCAAAGTGACATTATTTAAGGCCTACTGTCAATCTTTTTACACCTGCAGCCTGTGGACTAAGTACACGCAGCGTACATACAGTGCTCTGCGCGTACAGTATAATAACGCGTTCAGGGTTCTGTTCGGGCTGCCGCGTCACTGCAGCGCTTCAGCAATGTTTGCGGTGAAATGCGTGGATGGTTTTCATGCCATCATGCGGAAGCGTTGTGCGTCTCTTATGAAGCGCATGCGGGCCCGCTCGAACAGCCTTCTGAGCGTGTTCGTGGGCCGCTGGGACTCGCCGATGTGGCGGCACTGGATGCGACTTCACACTGCGGGTGGCCGCGTCCAGGGCTTGGCATAAACTGGCTCTCCTGTGCAATCTGTTTAATAGGACAAAAAATCACAAAGTGTGCCACTTTGTGATTTTTGTTTTATATTATATTCCTGTGGCTATGTTTTTGTTTTTGTGTGTACTAACAATAGCTTTATAAGGTTTTTTTTTTTGTGTTACTAACAGTATATGGACTACGTCTGAAATAAATGTCTTAATAATAATAATAATAAATAGCTGGCAACACCAACACGTCACGGAATACGTTTTCTTTATCTTCAGTTATATATTCATTTTAGACGCAGTTTCTTTTATTCTATTAGTATACAATAAGCCTGAAACCCAAATAATCAAGCCTAAATAAAAAAAAATCTAAATGCATCATAATAAAAACCAAGAATTTTATCAAAAACTGCCGAATCTGAGGTGACATCTGTCATGTCACCTCCGATAAAATCCACCGATTTTAAAATAAAGAAAAGATGTTGACGAGATCAGCTGCGAGACGAGCACGCCCACCACCTCCGGACTCTTCGCTCAGCTCCGCCTCGCCGCCGCCGGTATCCAGCCTCACTGTGAGCGCTGTGACGACACCGGCCGTGGTAGTTGCGTCGAGCTCGAGCGACGAGTATTTTTCCCCGCCGACGTCGCCAACACCTGTACGTCGGCAGGGGAGAGGCCGGCCACCGAGGAGCTTGGGACTTAGGGGCCATCCGGCCCCGAGCCGGGTCCCCGCTGCCGGTGGTTGTGTGCAGCGCATGAGATGGACTCAATCTATGAACGAGAACGTCATGCGCGCATATTACGGGTCTACAGAGGGAGGAACTAACCTCACTGCGTACCGTGCTAGGATGCTGTCTCTGTTTCAGGAACTAGAACCAACCATCAACATCTCGGCCCAACGAGTATCGGATCAGGTGCGGGTCATCCAACGCGATCATAGGTTGGACGATGTTGCACTTGATAGGCTGCGCTCAGAGGTACTTAGCAACCATATCGTCTCGACTCCGGCACAAACCGCGGTACGAATGTCAATTATTGATGGAATCCCGCCGCGGTCCAATCATGATGTTGAAGAAGAGGATGATAGGGTTGCCACAGTAAGTAGCCAATGCAACGCCCGATTGAGGAGCGCACTGGAGGATGCATTTGGCGAGTATAGGTCCACTCCGACCGAACTTAGACCCCGATTACCATGCCTACCTATGCACAAGAAAAATAGGGCGCTGGTGTGTGCCTTGGACTCGCAGCTTAAGAATTTCTTCCAAAGCAGCGAGGATCTCATTGATACACACTCGATTCTGTATTGCGCGGCTGTTGCGGCATGTCGTTTAGCTAACGTCAAATTTCCAAACTGTGACGGAGCTACTCGACCAAAACCAGCCGTACCAGCCTGGCAGTGCAGGATCGAGCGCCGTATTGATGGGGCCAGGGTACTCATCGGCAAACTATACTGCCCTCAGGGAGGGCAATACACGACCACGAGTGATGCGCTTTGTAAGACGGGCTTTCTCAGGGACTGGAATCAGCCCTCGAGAATACATGTCCCGTGTCACAGAGCGCATCGACTTCCTGAAGCAGAAAGTTTGTGCATGGGCGAGCCGTATTCGGCGGTATAAGCGGCGGGTGGATCGATACACGCAGAATCGCATGCTCCAGAGCAATGAAAGGTGGGTATATAGAGCTTGGGAGCGACCTGAACAAAATGTGACAGACGTGTGCCGCCCGGATGATGCAGCCACGAGTGCATTCTGGCGCAGCATCTGGTCGGAGCCCGTCTGTCACGCTGAGGCTGACTGGATGCGGGAAGTTGAGCGAGTGTGTGAAACTATACTAGAAATGGAAACAGTAATAATCACCCCATTAGACGTAGCCAGAGCAGTCCGTCTGTTACCAAATTGGAAATCACCGGGGCCGGACGGACTGCACAACTTCTGGTTGAAATGTTTAATTAGTTCACACACTTGCCTGGCATCTCAGTTGCAGTCATCCTTAGAGTGTGGGTCGCTACCACAGTTTCTAACAACAGGCGTTACCCACCTGCTCCATAAGTCAGGTAGTCCCGCGGAACCCAAGAATTATAGACCGATCACATGTTTGTCAACGGTCTATAAACTTCTTACATCCATTTTGAGAGTGAAAATTAATACGCACATTGACAATAACTCCATTATGTCTGCCTCTCAGAATGGATGTAGGAATGGGTCCCGCGGTACTAAGGAGCTACTCCTCATCGACATGGCCATAAGCCAACAGGTTCGTCGATCCCGCAAGGATCTGTCGACATGCTGGATAGACTATAAGAAGGCCTACGACTCGGTGCCACATACATGGCTCATGAGGGTGCTGGAGTTGTACAAGATAGATGCAACTCTGCGCAACTTCCTGATGTCATGTATGGGGCAATGGAGAACGGTCCTTCGCTATCCAGGATGTCGGCAGATCCAGGGGAATGATGAGCCTGTATGGATTAAACGGGGAATATTTCAGGGCGACAGTTTGAGTCCACTTTGGTTCTGCTTAGCCATGAATCCTCTAAGTACACTGTTGGAGGATTCAGGTCTAGGCTATCGGTTGAGGAGAGGAGGTCAGGACATATCTCACCTCTTCTACATGGATGACTTGAAACTCTTTGCCCCCAACAAATTGCGACTGATCGAGCTACTGAAGGTAACTGAAACATTCAGTAGCGCCATCAGGATGGAATTTGGTGTGGACAAATGTGCAGTCATGCATGTAAAACGAGGAGAGATTATGGAATCCGAAGGAACCCAACTCTCGGATTCCATACACCTTAGATCCCTTTCCTCATCCGAAAGCTATAAGTATTTGGGTATGTCAGAAGCGTTAGGGATCAACGTTGCTGACATGAAGCAATCGTTGAGGGAGCGCTTCTTTGGTCGCCTGAAGAAGGTATTTATTAGTCTTCTTTCAGGCGGAAACAAGGTGCGCGCCTTCAACGGTTGGGTCATGCCGGTTTTGATGTACTCTTTTGGCATACTCAAATGGACTCAGACCGAACTAGACGCCCTGGATAGGAGGGTCCGTACACTGCTGACCGCAAACCGGATGCATCACCCACGATCATCGGTGATGAGACTGTACATCCCGCGGAAGTGCGGGGGTCGAGGCTTTTTAAATGCAAAGACCCTCCATAACCGCGAGGTGTGCAGTCTCAGGGAATATTTTTTAAAAACCGAACTGGGTATGCACCGTGATGTGGTCGCAGTGGACAAGGAACTCACCCCGCTCTCCATGGCTAAAGAGAACTGGCGCAAACCTGTAATACTTACTACCGATGACCGCAAGGAGGTATGGCAAAGCAAGGAGCTTCACGGACGCTTCTATCGGGCTCTTCATGAACCCGGTGTAGATTTCTTAGCCTCCGTATCCTGGCTACGTTTTGGTGACCTTTTCGGGGAAACCGAAGGTTTTGTCTGTGCAATTATGGACGAAGTTATCTTGACGAATAACTACCGGAGACATATTATGAAGGACGGGACGGTTGACGTGTGTCGAGCATGCCACCGTCCGGGTGAGTCCATCAGACATATTATCTCTGGCTGTTCTCGTCTTGCTAATGGCGAGTACTTGCACAGGCATAACCAAGTAGCCAGGATTATTCACCAGCAACTTGCTTTGAAATATAAACTTGTGGATTCTGAGGTACCGTATTACAAGTATGTGCCCGACCCAGTTCTCGAAAATGACCATGTCACGTTGTACTGGGATCGGTCTATCATTACTGACAGGACTATTGTCGCCAATAAGCCTGACATAGTAGTGATAGATCGATTAGCGCGCCGCGCAATGATTATCGATGTTACCATTCCGCATGACGAGAACCTCGTGAAAGCTGAGAAAGAGAAACAAATAAAATATCTTGACTTAGCACACGAGGTTGTTGACATGTGGAATGTGAGCTCGGCTATCATTGTGCCGATTGTCGTATCGGCTAATGGCCTGATGGCCGAAAGCCTCGATCAACATCTCTCGAGGCTCTCGTTAGGTGGTTGGATCAAGGGCCTGATTCAGAAGGCAGTACTCCTCGATACGGCTCGCATCGTGAGGAGGTTCCTATCTCTGGAGCCCTAACCGCCGGTAGCTTGGACCCTGCTCCCGATACCAGCGAAGCACTATTTTTTATATTTTTAAATGTTTTTATATATATTTTTTTATATTCTAATATTTAAAAATGTAATTTATATATATATAATGAAATAATGGATAATAATAAAGTTGAATATCGCGTGCGCTCTTTGATCGTGTTCGAGCACGAAACTAAATAGCGTAAGTCATAATTGTAAGTAATAATAACAGTAATAATTGATCTAGACAAAAAATATCTTGTGTCGGGATAATAAACTATATACTCTTGCTGTGAATATTTAATTTTATTTTAGACAAAAGCTGAACATCTTGTTTGTTTTTTAGAATTATCCTTAAAAAAGACATGATTTTCGAATACAAAATTTATTGAGAGAAAATATTACAATTACGTAACTGTCCTCAAAATGGAATGAAAAAGATCCAATAAATCATATACTAAAGTTCCATTTTGCTTGTATGTGTGACTGTTTCAGAGTATTGATGCAAATTAACATAAAAATAGGGAGCCTCCTCCTCTTAATGGCGGCTGTGAAGTCCGCTCTCGCTACTCGCTGCGCAGTACCCCACCCATCACGCCCACTGACTGACATATGAATTCGTTACTGCGCGCGACTCGCCTTATGTTCCGAGTCACCTTAAAGTATGAATCGGGCTGTACCAAGGGGTATCGTATTACGCAGTAACTGGGTTATGGAGATCAGATAGGCAATCGCTCCATGTAAAATACTGACCGGTATTCAGTAGCATCTAGTTAGACTGGAAGCCGACCACGACATAGTTGGGAAAAGGCTAGGCAGAATGATGACTTGATGACTAGGTATCAAGGTGAGTAGGTATCAATTTTATTGATCTCATGGTTGACGTTCGGTGCTGCGAGTCGCGTGTTCGACTACCATGCCACACGCACGTAACAAATATTGAAATTATAGCTCACCTATGGATAAATGCTGCAAATTCAGGTATGGGCGATCTGTTGTAAACACTGCTATTAGTGAGCAATGTTATTTACACTATACTGTACCCCAAGTGTAAGTTTTGCAAGAGAGTAAACGTAACTAGCGCGTTTGCGTTAAGATTTTTATTCTCACCCCTATAGTCTTAGCATTATGATCTGTCGGTCAAATTTTAACGCAAACGAAATAGTTACGTTTACTCTCTTGCTGCAAACTTACACTTGGGGTACTGATCTATCAGACAGCCGTGAACATTGCAACTACAATTTTGAATTGTCACCATGCTAGCGAACTTCCTCCTTCAGATTAATTGATATTGCAATTAAATGAAAGAAAATTTAAAACACATATTAAAATTACACTTTGTAAACAAGCATATTACAAATTAGAGGATTATATCCAGAATAAGAATGGGCGTACAAACACACCTACATGAAACATTAGGTAATAGTGTAGTGTGTTTTGAGTTTTTTGGCAATTGCACCGTGCATTTTGCCAGTGTCTACTGCGCGGTTTATTTAAAAGTTAGAGCATAAGGCCCCGTTTACACTTTGATTAGTAATTAGGCGAGTTCATACATGTTCTGCGAGATTTCCAGGAGGGGGCGATGGCCCCCCCTGCCCCCCCTGGGTACGCCCATAGAAACATCCTGGTCCAGCTCCAATAAATCAATCTGGTTGCTATTGTATAATTTATTATTTATAGGACATTGATTTTACATTCTGTGATTATCTTCACTCACACACAGGCTTTTTTTTTAGGAAAACATACTTTTACGATGTTTGTAAATATGTGAGCACCATGTATCTATCTCATAAATAAATTATCTGTCATTGCTTCTTTTTTTTACCTTTTGTGGTATAGTAATTTTATTCTAGATGCATCGTCCTCACATATAATTATCTTAAACAAAATATTGTATAACTTTTTTTTAGAAAGAGTAACGGTGGAGTTTCTTGCCCATTCTTCTCCATACGAAATTACCTTTTGGAAGAGGCAACTAGAATCAATTAAATTTTTTCGTAAATTTTGACGTTCAAAAGTGCCTCTTAGGTGCCTATTTGAAATATATAATTTGACTTTGACTTAGACAGACTCTGCGGTGTGCAATCACAGAACATTCGTTTTTGGTCGCCGCTCCCAGTGTGCCAACGGGACCCTGTTACTAAGCCCGTTTGTCTGACTGTCACAGGACTTACAGGGCCGTCTATATTTTAAACCGAAATGTTTACAGAAAAGGTAGAAAGGTCTACGTGTTATCTTTCATGACCTCTATCATAAAAAATAAGAAAGTAAACTAGTATAGTACGTAAGAAAGGAACCGTATATTAGTGCGCGCGTCCAACTCGCCCTTGCAATTGCCCGACAATTTTTAATATACTTATTATAAAACAACCAATATAAATGTCATTGAAAAAGTGAGTCGAACGGAAGCTTTTCGATGTGTCTCCAGGGATAGTCGTCAATGCTTGGTTTACTTTTGCACAGGACTAAGGTCGCCGGTGATCGGTGCAGTAGCACAGGTACATCGGGTCGACTGCAGAAAAAATACACTTTAGTAAAGCATTAGCGTTATTTACGAGACATGTAGCAAATTCTACTAATGGGCCGCCCGTGAATGAACTTTGTTATTGGTATACTCGTAAATTCTACTAAAGTTCTTTGCCTCGGAGAGGTTAGATTTCTTTCAACAGTTCATAGAGACATAGGAGTTGCTTTGTCGACTTGTGACGAAAGGCTACCTTATCATAGCAGGCCGCTGATAGCATGACGAAGAACGTATTCAGTTATACTGATGGAGCCCGTTTTACGTCCTATTATGCGATGTGCAAACCATAATGACTTTCTTTTAGGCTCATACTCTTGGTTTTGCTCTTGGCTTGAATAGGAGTAGGTAATCACTGTCTACTTACGGGTGAACGTACGAGGAGCATCATATTAATTTGAAAGCATATAAATATTATTATTGTTTCGGCGGATTTGGACTTAGATTGGCAGCGAGTAGTGTGGCATTGACCGCTAGGTATATATTTTTGGGGTCTTTGTAATTATCTTTCACTGTTGGGCAAATGATTTCGTTTCTGTCTGCTTAGCTTATCAAAAGCCTGCACTAGGCCCTGTTCGATCTCTACGGGGATGTCAGGATATTGTGTTAAGTGACACTGTTTATCCACCCTATCTGATCACTTACTTTAATGTCATTTCTGAGTTTCTCGATAGCTTGGGCAGTGGTCTCGCTTGCTTTGTTAACAAGCCGCATGTTGAGCTCCTTCGCCGACTTACTGAGGGTTGGCGCGTTACATACGTCCAACATGCTGCTCGAACTTCCATCGCCACACGAAACTCCGCTGCAGGAGGTACAGACCACGACCGACGATCTCTTAGAAGCCGCGCTCTCACTCTAGTGAACAACGCAATGTCTAAATAAATGTTATCTTACAATCTACTTCAAATAGGTATGGAGTCTCTTCAAAATAAGCTTGTTCAGCCAAAATGGTGAAAAATAAAACTGTTGCCATAATTTATTCCGACTAAGGCTTTAAGTCAACATTCTTCATTCCCTTCTCTGGAGATGGGGTAAATGGCCTCTAAGATCTTGGTTTTTATGGATTATGGGCTTGATAAAAGTTAGACTTTACGTTTGCCGACAGAAAGAGAATCGTGTGGTAGAATGTAGGGAATAAATACCTGGTTTACCAAATTCACCATTTTTTTACGTCTAATGTTGACGACGCGTCACGCGACTTCGCGCCGTCGAAAATGGACGAGGTCGTGAAACGTCTCGATGTCGTGTCGGTCAACAACGCGATGCCACGTCGTCGTGTTTTGACCGGGCCTTAACGACGTAACATTGCGTTGGATTGATTCAAAGGTGGTTCTACTACTTAGTTCACTTTAGGCACGGTATACTGTTGTTCTGAGTAAAATTATATATATATATATATATAAATAAATACCACCGTAAGTTACATTGATCTATAATCATTACGTAGTACACTGTGCGTCGGTCGCCGGGTCGCACTGTGGGTCGGGGGGTGCAAACCCTCTCAGCCGCTGGTGCAGAG
Source organism: Tiliacea citrago (assembly GCA_963921375.1). Taxonomy (NCBI): domain Eukaryota; kingdom Metazoa; phylum Arthropoda; class Insecta; order Lepidoptera; family Noctuidae; genus Tiliacea; species Tiliacea citrago. The sequence goes on from OY992796.1 coordinate 2,830,845, forward strand.
AGCCCACGAAGCTGTTGACGCTCGTTATGGTGCGATTGACTGTCAGCACCGCGCGTTCGTGCAACTCGGATTGCCTGCTTCCACCGTGAGACAAATAAAAATAATTATATATAAATTTTCGTAAAAAAGTGATTTGAAGAGAAGAATAATATGAAAAGGTGGCGGAGGTGGTTTATTCTATCTATCTTTAGGTAGGCATTTATGTATTAAACTTTATGCTAAAAGTCTAAATCACCAGAACTAGCCATAGTTTTATTTATAATAATTTATATGCACGTTTCGAAGTAGGTAGGACTCGACGTTTTTCGGACTTAAAATTTCAGTCAGTTTATGGGCTGATCACTCGCCGCATAAATCGAGTAGGTACCTACTATCTAGATTCAACCACATGAATGAAACCATAAACATAACCATAGACTTTTGGCCGCAGGATGTGGTGTTCCGTCGCTTCCGCGGACAAGTACCACAGGGCAGCACATAGTGAAGCTAGTGCAAAGTGAAGTTCTACTAACATTGTCTTAAGTCATTTATTAATTATTAACACAAGTTTTGTTTTGTTTACAATAAAAATATGTATGTTTAGGTTAAGGTATTTATCTATGGGCCTGTATTGCCTGAAAATAAATGGATTTATTATTATTTATTATAAACATAACATATCCTACGATAGTAGGTAATAATTAATTATCCTCTAGCAGTTGAGAATTAAGAAGAAGTGAGAATTGATCATTTTCTAGAACGATGGGGTTTATTCTATGACCGAGCCGCGATAGAAACAAGCAAAAGTAAAATCAGTTCTCAAATAATCTGCATAAGCATTAAAAGTAAAAAAGTACAGTCATCATTCATCAACCATACCAACCACTGTTCCAAATACGGTAGGTTGAATCTCTGGCAGTAGTTCTTGCGGATGTAGTCTGCGTAGCACAGGGACAGGAACCAGCACATCGTGATATGGATCTGCGGCTGCTGCTGCCGGAGGAACCTCGTCAAAGGACCCAGCGCAACCAACTCCGCTTTGCCCCCTAAGATACCAGCCGTCGTCATCTCTAGCAGCATATTTGGACTCTAAAAATCAAAATCAAAATCAATTTTTTTTATTTCACATAAACCTACATGGGCACTTATGAAACGTCAGAAGCTAGGTGCACGGTTCCAATTGGTCGTTTCCTATGGAGAAGAGCCGGCAAGAAACTCCAATGGTTACTCTTTTAAAAAAAAGTGGGCTTTAACAATGTTATAAGTTACAGTGTAAATAGGTATGGGAGGACAGTGTAGGCCCGTCAACAAGTACCAAGTACTTAACAAAATAAAAGATAGTTTACAAAGCTACAGTCTATTAAGCCTACAACGTTCTCACATTCACAAATTAAAAAAGAATCTATATAAAATATTACTAAAGTAATAAAAATAAAAACCTACATATTTAAACCAAATGACAAAATTGTCATAACAACTGTAAAAAAAAAAACTGAATAGATATTCTGTCCACAAGTCACTAATAAATATTTTAAATTAAAATTTGTAGGTTATGTCAAAGTATGTAAAAAACAGAAATAAAAATCGTAATTTAGGAGCAGTTAATAGACGTTCACATAGTTATGCCGTTAATGAGGTACCAGGGAAGCCACATGTGCAGAAGGAATTATTGCCAAACTTCCTTGTCTTCAACGTAGTCCTTAATCTTATAGTATGCTTTTTTGATTAGGACACGTTTGATGTGGGTTTTGAACTTTCCATCGCTAAGTTCTATAACCGACTTTGGCAACTTGTTATAGAAGCGGATACTGTTTATAAGAAACGACTTGCTTGTTTTAGTTAATCTAAATTTGGGTATCACAATTTCATGTTTACTACGTGTATTTATATTATGGAAATCGCTTCTTATTTTGAAAAGTCCTAAGTTTTTGCGAACGTATAAAATACATTCTAAGATATAAAGGGAAGGCAGAGTTAGTACATCAATTTCTTTGAATTTGTTTCTAAGGGACTCACGAGGACCCATTCCATAGATCGCGCGGATTGCCCTCTTTTGTAAAATGAAAATTGAATCTACGTCAGCAGCCGATCCCCACAGCAGAATGCCATATGACATAATACTGTGGAAATAAGCAAAGTACACTAACCTAGCTGTGGCTATATCAGTTAACTGCCTTATTTTTCTTACTGCATATGCAGCTGAACTTAATCTACTTGAAAGAGCTCTAATGTGGGGACCCCATTGTAATTTTGAATCTAAAGTAATTCCTAGAAATACAGTTTCCGTAATAGCATCTAGTTTCTTGCCGTCAAGTTTTAAATTTAGACTCACTTGGGGTAGATTTGGTAATGAAAACTTAAGACATTTTGTTTTGTTCGCATTAAGTAAAAGATTATTAGCTGCGAACCATTTCGAAAGAACAGCCAGACTATCGTTGACATGTAAGACATCCGTATCTTTTCTATCTATTTTAAAAATAAGGGAAGTGTCATCAGCGAATAGAATTATATTCGATAAGTTAGCCACCTCTGCCGAAAGATACATTGTTGGATATATTAATTACTAGCTACGCCCCGCGGTTTCTAAGTCTCGATTCCGTGGGAATATCGGGATAAAAAGTATTTTATGTTCTAATCCAGGCCATAGTCTACAAATGTGCCAACATTTTATCAAAATTGGTCCAGCCGTTTGAGCCGTTTGAAGAAGTAACAAACACACACACACACACTCACACACTTTTAAATAATCACTGACTGCCGCGTCGGTCTAGTGATCGCAAGCGCTACTGCTGAGCACGAGGTCCTGAGTTCGATTCCCAGGTTGGACAAAGGGTTATTGGGTTTTACCGTCAGAAATTACTCAGTAGCATCCCGGAGTCTAGATTTGTGCCCGGTTCATGGCAATAGGCTCGCCCCTATTATATGGGCGTAAAGATAACTGTCGAAATGTGGGTGTACAGCCTAGGTACAATCTGCCTAAACGTTCTTAGTACGACCACGCTAATATAATGCACAATCTTAAATAGAGAAAGGTGTCTGAAGTAGGAGGGTCCTGAGTTACAAATCATCTGGTTCTCTTAGATAGGACATGTTATTTTTACAAAAACTTAATTGTAGGTAATATCAAGCTATATTATGTTTAAGTCCAAAATGCAAGTAGGTATAAGGTATACAAGTACAGGTCTTCGTATTTAAAATTTGCACGCCCAGGCCACAAAAAATTCTGGACACACATTTGAAATGTGTATGCCAACAAGCAGTGGCCCCGTGCAATTGTAAATTAATCGATTTCTACCAATAAGATAAAAAGAAAAAAAATATTAAACATAAAATAAAACTTTAAAATATGATATTTAGATGGTTTTTGTTAGTGATCTTGGAACGGAGTAGCTATCTCACAATCTGTCTGCTGTTGTAAGGCTTAAACGGAGCGCACAACAAGGTTTTGTTTTGGTACTCACCTCTCTAATAAGCGTATCAAGGTAGTATTGGAAGAAGCGCATGGAGCACACCCACAGGTGAATCATCAGGGCCAGCATACCGAGAACCATTGTAGACTGCGGAATTTAAACTTCGTGTTATTTATAACGTAAAAAAATAACTATCTTTCTGAGGACAGCCTCAGAAAGAGAGTGATTTTTTCACAGGAAAAAACAAGAAAGACAAGAGAATCACAAGTCACACAGGTGACTTATGATTCTCTCTATTGACGTATCTATTATTTCGTCATCACTTGGCATCAGTACCCCAAGTGTAAGTTTGCAAGAGAGTAAACGTAACTAGCGCGTTTGCGTTAAGATTTTTATTCTCACCCTTATACTCTATTAATGCGAATATCGATTAAAATAATCGATTAGCAAAATCAATATTCCGAAACCCTAACAATTGTTACCGTTAGTTACATTATTTCCAGTCTATGTTTTTTTCTAAAATATGAATTTTTTAGCATTATGATCTATTGGTCAAATTTTAACTCAAACGAAATAATTACATTTACTCGCTTGCAAACTTACACTTGGGGTACAGAGCTGTGCTTGGAAGCAGCGTAAAAATCCACGAATGGAATAGCTTAATTTTGAATATGCAACAGTAATATCGTGGAAACTAGGCTTAGGATTAACCAGACAAAAGAGAGTAGCGAAGGTAGTAAGTAGGTAATAATGACGTAGCAAGACTATTTATGGTAAATCGGTGACTCATTATCTCTCCTCTGACGCCAATGATATGTAAAGTTAAGGGTAGGGTAGGTAATTATATGGAGAGGTAAGGCTGAACTAAAGAATCTGATATGCTTGACTAGATACTCGTACGTGCACACACTCGAAACGGTTGGACGGTTTAATGTTAACGATTCGCTTCTGATAGCAGACCGTCTAATGCGATCGATCTGATGGGATCAAAAGCCACATAGTCCGGATATTATTCAGAAAAGAAGGGTCTGAAGGTACATCTGAGTGTGTATAAAACCTTTCTACCTTATAGTTAAACCAAAACTCACAATCAAAGTTTTCTCCAGCATGTAGACTTGAGTATGGTCTCCGGCGAAGACGGTTGCTTTCAGCTCGTTGTAGAGGAAGAGTGCGGCCGCACTGGCGAACACCAACGTCGGCCCCACGCCCCATATCTCGCCGTTGCAGCTCAACCACTTCGCTACTGTCTCCAAGTGAGAGTCAGAGAGATTCTGCGCAAGTGTTTGTTGGGTCAGTTTACAACTTACAACGTAACTGGCGAATGTGATTAGAATAAGTATTTAGTAGATCTCCGACTTCTCTGTGGAGGTATATAGGTGTGATTTTATGTTTATCTTTCGTAGACGTGTGTGCATAGAGAATTGAATATAGGATAGAATTGACGTAATGTGCCTTCCATTGGTTGGTTTGGAAGATCGATTTTAAAACAAACCACAAAACAGCATTTCCTGTCGGGTTCGTTAGCTTTAGTAGATAGTAATTTAGGTACTTACGCAATGTGTGTTGAAATTTACAGTTTTGGCCGCCATACAAGCGTAGGGATGTTTTTGCTACAAGTTCGCCCTTTACTAAACATCTTCACTTTGCGATTTCATAAATAGATTTTATCATGCTTTTGATTTTGTATCTATTCCTAATTTTTTTTGGTTAGATTTACTGATCCGACTTTTTGACGGATTCAAAATAATATGCCAAATTCTAGATGGCATGCGCCAGAGACACCCTTTAGCGCATGTCATTTCATTAAAAAGGTTTAATTATATATCCAAACAACATTTTTAGGGTTCCATAGTGAACAAGGAACCCTTATACATAGTTTGTCCGTCTGTCTGTGTGTCTGTCCATAGCTTAGCTCAGAGACTATTAGTACTAGAAGGCTGTAATTTGGCATGGGTGTATAACGGCGACAAATTGGTAAAACATTTTTTTTTAGGGATGTATGTTTCTTAAAAATAGTAGATTGTTATACAAGGGGCTAAAATGACCCATTATACAATACGAGGTAGTTTTACTCCCGAGCTCGTCGAGTTGTAATGGAATTTTAGCTCCGTGTGTAACACACGGAGCTAAAATTCCATTACAACTCGAATATACATTTCACTACGATTGCGAGAAAATAAAATAATCCATTGACGGCAGCAGTTTGAAAATTATTTATCTTTTCCTTTCTCTTCCATCTGCAAATACGGGTCTCCATTCTCACTAGATGATGACATTTTCACTGTTGTAAAATAAATTACGGTCACCAATTCAATTTGTAATTACCTGTAGAACAAAAATTCTAAAGATTTCGCGCCAATGCCTTTTTTAATTTCTTCTGTAGCCGCCATCAACGAACATATACTCACCTATGGCGACGCCGCAATGCAATGCTCGCATTCTACCGAAGAGATCGCCGCTTTTAGTTACATTTTCGATAATAAAATGTTCTTCCACCTGTTGTACCTACTAATAATCCATTATCCAATGTATTGCATGCATGTACTTCTTTTGTTTTGATATTTTTGTTTGTTTTTTGTGGTGAATTTTGTTTGTCCTTATTTTGTGTAATTTCACTGATATTTGTATGTCATCAATGACGAAATATAATGCAACATATGATTAGTTTATAAGACCTTGACCTTGAACCTATGTTTGACAAATAAATAATTCTGATTCTTCTTTTTTATGAAACAGTATTATGTCAAGTCATAATTTATGATTATTTTACTTAAGCAGCTGTAGCCGCGAAATTCAAACTTTCTTACTTTTTTTGCTATTTGCAGGTCAGTGTCAGGTTGTATCTTAAATCACAATGTGATTCGCGACTTTAACAGATATGTATTTACATAATTATAATCATTAATACAGCTACAGCTACAGCTGCGGATTCTCCTTAAGAATAATGAATTTTCCGTTTTTGTAGGCTCGTTGGTAACAGACAAAAATAAATACTTTTTCCCTAGAGGAAGATATGCTATTTTAGCCCCGCTGTGGTACGCGTAAATGACGGACTTTTTGAGCAAGAAGAGTAAAATAAAATTTTTTTTTAGCTTTACATGTTAACGAGTAATAGTCGACCTACTTAGATTTGCACTTGGAATGTATGGGAGAACATGTTTTTCGACTACAATGTTAGGTAAGTTCGTTCTTGGGATAATCCCAACTACGGACCCCTTCATTGTGTGTGGTTCGACACGTTGGCGGGTTTTTTTTTAATGAAGTTGTGTTTTTATTTAATAAGTAAAGAGCAAAGTAAAACGCACCTACGTTTCAGATGTTTTATAGGACCTCCATTATGTCGGTACTACCCCACCATCATTCCACGTTTTATAATCTTCCAATTCCAACGAACTTAACGAGTATTCACTCCATCTCTACGTTCCGAGTTACATTTTTATGCTACCTAATATGCTAGAATTGAATTCATGTTTCTATCGATATTAGTGTTTGTAGGTTTGTATACCTACTGATTTCTTTCAGTGGGAATCACAAAACGCGACAAGGATTGCATCAAGAACATGCATATGTACAGTAGCTTGGATGTTATTGCCCTATAATATATGCCCTATAAATAAATTGAGATTCTCAATCCGTCTGCCAACAGGGTTGATTATGGTATCATTCCTTGGTTACCTTCCATTGAAGCTTATGATAATGATCAACGATAAAAGTGTAAGAAGACGAAAAATGAAACAACGTTGTATTGGTAAAACAAATGGCTAGATGGACCTGGAATGGCTGGTACAGGCCCAGTCTATACATCTGTCGTTTATTCTAACACGTACAACCAACGATTACTTAGCTACGAGTACATACGACACCCACTACACATGAACTTGAGTGCGTCTTCAAACAGCACAGAACAAACGTATAAAAATAAATCAACAAATTGTAAAGTCACGTAAATATAGCTCTGTGGGTATATGAACTACTTTTTAAATATATTTTTTATAAAAACACTTAACATTTATTGGTATAATATATGCTATTAGAAACTGGAAGGAGATAATTGTATATGGTTGATTATGATTTTTATGCTAGATCAACTACTGATTTAAGAATTTTTTGTTGATTAGGTACCTAAAAATGTTATAGTAAAATGTCATAACAATGCTGACGTGGGTGAATATAAACACCCCTAACATTCATTATATTTATATTTTATTCACTAATATGAGAATGATTGAAAGATTATACTGTATTTTCATTTGTTAAGCTAGTAAATGCTGGGACAAAAGCACGGAAATAGCTTTGCAAAAGTGATTTTAAGATCTCTATGTATTTTTTACCTATTACATACTAAACTCCTCTTTGATAAATTTCCATAATATCTACTAATAAATTGTTTATAATAATTAATACAAACCTACTTCTCAAGCAACAACTTGGCGCTAATTATGACTAGTTGATTTGAATTTATTACAAGAGACTCGAATGGAAGATAATCATTAGAAAAATCTTTATTAATTTAATTTATAAAGATTATATTATCTACGTTTCAAATGGAATATATCTACGAGGTAAGTACAATATTAAAAATTATTGTTTCACAAACGTTGACTAGATTGAAAACCTATGCATATGATCCCATTAACTTCATTTTCCATTTCTAATATTATATACAAGCGTTTTATTAATCTAAGTAAGAAGTAGTAAATATATTAATTTCTGCACTCATTGCCCAGGAATACAGAAATATATATATTTTTGTTTATATCTAAGTAAAAGCATATTTACATTGGGGTTTGCTTAAACTATTTAAAAACGTATTTAAAAATTATTCAAGCATTTATACACAATGAAATTAAATATACCATCTGTAACCGAATAAGTAAGCACATATTATTATCAAATATGTAAATACTTTGAGAAGTTTTCAGACAGTACAAGTATTTCTTACATTCCCGCGAATATTTTATAGTCTGTCCAGCAACACTTTTGAGATAATATACAGAATACTTATTAAATATAATATATCTAGGTACATTATACACTTAATAGTATTCGTTGTACATATTATAAATACGACGATAAAACGATAATACGAAAGTTTATTTAAGTAAATACTAAGTAGTTTAATATGCAGGCTTATATGGTCATCGATTATTTCAACTTACAGCTTAATTAAAATGCTGTTGGTAAGTATTCGTTTAACTCTGTCTCTTCTGAAATTCGTCAATACTTTTATACATATAATATTACAATATTAGAGTGCCTGTATCTACACTTACCTTAGATACCATTATATTCTCCCAAATTCTTACAAGTTACCAAAAGCAGATTATGCTTGAAATCTACAACATGACATTGATTTAATATGTCCTTAAATATACCATAACATACCGGAGTTTCTTTTCAATCCCAATAATATAAATAACTTTCATACACTTCTTGTCTGCAAAACCACAAATCTATGAAATATACATTTTTATTTTGTCTATATATTGTTATATGCAGAGTACCAAATATTGGTCGATATTGCAGAGTTTGGGCAGCTTTGCAGAGTTCGTACGTGATGATTATCATACAAGCCACTCAATGGCTGGCTTCTTTTGCAGAGTTGCTGAGCTGTAGGTCTGATCAGGTCACAGGCTGCATACTGTTGCATCCGTTGGCGGTATCGAGATCACTTCGGGTTCCTTTATCGTTTTGATGCGCTGAAGATAAGTGCAATGGTAAGTATAGTCGTGAGATACTTATAAACGATAAAAGAAAAAGTAAGAATTAGTTAATTTTGAAGTTATTCATGAAAAATCTCTTCTATGACATACTAATTATAGACTGTGCAAACATGCGACAGTGGATTGATCTTCATAAACATATCCGTAGGTAGTCCACAATTTATTTATTTAGAGCATGGAAGACTTTCAGCTAAAAAACAGAATAAACAGAAACATAATCATCGGATAAAATATCTTCAGGCTGCTGATAAACATTTGAGTTTTTGATATAAATAGTCGTCTTACATGCATAAAGCTGCCAGGTGTGATCGCGAACTTGTAGATGATGTAGAGCGGGATGCAGGAGACGGTTGTGCCGGTCATGACCCAGCCCACCGAGATGGACCATGGTGGGTACGCGTACTCACCGCCCAGCATCTCTTCGTGAGCCAGCACTGACACGATGAACAGCACCAGTAGGAATACTGGACTGTGGGCGGAAAGGATGATATTATCCACAGGTTTCAGTAGTTATTTGGTCTTGCTGCTCACTTTGTGTGGTATTAACATGATTGCTGTGAATCTATTTAGTTGTCAAGGGGACGAATGCTAATGAGACAAGTAGATATTCAGTAACCTTAACTTCTGTATAAGATCATGGCATTGGTATAAAGATCTCGTCAGTCTACAGGTTCTATTATGATGATACGGTAATTGCTGTGAATATATTAACGTTTTCATATAAATGAAAGCCTTGATAATAATCTGTTTGTTCAGACCACTGCCATAGTACCTAATGTAACAGACTACATAAACACTTTCTTGAATAGCTTCACTCACCTGATATAAGACCAGCAAGCCCTCCAGAACCACCCAGGAGTATGCCCAAGCATGGTCCTCACGTCCTCAGAGAACCGGTCCACGCCGTAGACCCAACAGACCCCGGCTGCCTCCGCGAACACCACGAACAGGATCGCAAGGCCCGGGCCGTATACGTTGAGGAGATCCACCAGGTATACACCGCCCTAGAAGGGATGTATGATGTAGGTATTGATGTCAGTCAAGTCAATACTGTTCACTAATGATCATGAATCATCGTTAAGTTAAAAGTTGAAAGCCGCAGAATTAAACCATTTTTTTTGGAAATCACATCATAATTAACTTTTCGTTTCTTACGCATGCAAACAAATCTTTTACACCAGCAACTAAAATCTATTTGATGTTCGCAAATCGAGTTGATGGTCGCATGTGCGATTTCTTCAAAATCGTCCTTATTTCAAAGTCAAGACCCTACATTCACGTAGGATCTCCGAGCCATCAGTGTTATTTGAAGTGTTTATGTCTTAAGAAGTTCAGACTCAAGACTAGATTCATTTCAGGTTGATGGAAAAGAGATTACAACTTATTCCATGGCAGCAAAATGAGTGAACTATTACACCTCTGTCTACTCATTCGAGAAATACACTCGAAATTTGATGTTGTTTGGGACAACTACAGGAATTTTATAGCCAGAGAACTATAAACCAATTCCTTGCACTCAACACCTCAGTAATAAAAACAGGGGCGAAATAAAAGCAAAACAAAGCTTCCTTACGCCGCAGTGAATGAATGTAGTGCCAGGTCATCCCGCTGAGTGATGACCATGAATTATGCAACGGAATACATTCGCTGAGATAACGGAACCGTAATTTATTAGTGATACCTGTGTTGTGTTAACTTGTGTTGCTGGGGGCTTTCTGTTGAAAGTAATAGTAGGGAATAGTAGTGAGGCTGATGAAGAGTTACATAGATCTTGATAAGAGTGAATGCTTCCGAATAATTAGAACAGGAATTAATTCAAGATATCGCAGACGTGGATAGCGTTTGCAGGACATTTCCCAAAAATCCAATCCCTTTGGGATTTTCCAAAATTGCACTTAAACTAACGATATTCATATCATCATGGAGGTTGCCATAATCGCCACGCTTGGCAGGCGGGTTGGCGATCGCAGTATGGTGTTAAAATGCATAGAGAACGCTGTTGCCCATTCTCTGGTAACTCCTTTAGTCGCCTTTTAATTACGACACCCACGGGAAGAAATAGGATGGTGCTATTCTTTACGTCCGGCACCATATAAAAAAAATCTCCTTGTGGTCAATAGACCATTAAAACTTCGCTAAATTATGTAAAAAGATTGCGAAAATCAAAATAATGCCTGTGGATAGAAGAAACATTATATTGTTTTTTTTTAAATTAATATTATATTTTTTTATGTTGACAACTTTACGTGGTCTTATTTAATTAGTCCCACCACCAATTCCCCCCTGCGGCGACGCGATGTGACACGGAAAAGGTTTACTTCCGTCACAGCGCGTCGTCCCGGGGGGTAATTGACTACTAGATACTTCTTGACCTTGAAAGATAAAATAATTTTCCAATTACATAATTTTGAAATATTTGTTGTTATTCAGCATGGTATTTTGATAAGTAGTAGATTGTTATTTATGTGTAAATTTTGCATGCCCAAGTGACGGCAGAACATGGAGAACATTATCAAAACTTGTATAACATCTGTACCCATATCCATGTTGGCAAAAAAAAAAAAATTGACTTGAATTGTCTGAGTACTTAGTAACCAAGACTAAAAAATATTACGTTATGACGACCAGCTATTTACAAAACAATTCTCTTAATTTTCAATACAAATAATAATTTATTTTAGTAGGCTCCAGACCCTAAGTACACGTGGCCCCATATTATCCGTTTGGGCCGGTCATGAGTTACGGGTAACCGGGCACAGTATGATGAAGCAATAACTTTTGTGCTGGCTCACCCCGCCGGCCGTAATCTTTCACTTACCTCGCTAAACGCTCTTACCTAACTGCCCAATCATTTTACCGAATTTTATGGTTATCGAACAGCATAGTTTACTAGATAGGCTTTCACAAAATACCGTTGTCTGTATAGGGCTTCGTTGTGTCAGACAAATCATCCTTTAAAAGAGTAATTCTATATTTACATAATTATATTTAACTATACAGGTTGGATTTTTGAGATTGCCCCATCTCAAAAATCCACCCTGTATATATGTTATAAATTAAAGTAGCTTTTCGTGCCTGTCTCACCAACTATTAGAGAATTTATTCCGGAAGGTTAATGTATATAATACATTCATGTAAAACTTAATATGTAGATATAATAAAAGAATCACGATATTTTGTCAAATCCGAAAAAACATGGGTTGGGTCGCTAGTTACCGATACTTGTATATTGAGAAAAAACAGACTTTAAAATAGTAATAGTAGAAACCCAGTTTCTATTACTCGACTGTGGCGTATAGACAGATCCACACAAAGCAAGATAAAAAGTTCAATTGATTGAAACCAGTACATTGGTTTCAGGGAAATTCTCAGATACAATATACACACTTGAAATAATAGGAATCAATGGTGTAGAAAGCTACAGTATTGCATCATTGTTTTGTTCAATGAAACGTTACTACACTTTGAAGTCGGTCAAATAGAAACGGAATTATTTCAGAAAGTAGCTGTATAAGTTTTTATAAGAGGCTAAAAGGAAGCATCAGGCACAGTATTTTTTTTTTTTTTTTTTTTTTTTAAACGTTGCCCCACACTAGGATTTTCTCCTGTATCGTGGGTGCGTTTACAAACATTTAAACTCACATACACAAACAGCCAGACCCGGAACAACTACTTATAGGTCATACAAATATTTGTTCCGTGCGGGAATCGAACCCGCGACACGCAGCGCAGCAGTCAATCGCTTAACCACTGCGCCAACCGTGTCGTCAAATTTGGTACAGCCAACCTCGTAATTTAATCACCACCCTTTTGTTGAATGTCATATGCACGTCATAAAACGACAAGGTCTATTTGACTCCACGTGGCAGTTGGATTGGTAGTTTCGACCTTGTGAAGTTTCAATTTACTGGGAATTGTTGTCAAATGTGCTAAAGCACGACGCGCGACGAGGTCGACTATACCTAGACTATAGTTCATAACTTCATACTATAGTTCATAGTTCCTTACGTAGGTAGTAGTCGGCAGGGCACAGATGTAGATGAACAGGAGTAGAACTGCGACGAACGCCTCTCGATGTCGCCCCAGCACCCTCGGGTATTCGTCACAGAGAGCTGTGGTCACAGCTTCCAGACCTGTGGACAATTTCACGTAGGTATTACCCTCTGTTTTTAAAAAGAGGATCAAGTGCCTTATCTCTTAGTCTGCTAATGCTATGTTCTAACTGATATTCATAAGTTATGAAAATATGGAATTTCCCATACAAAAATAGAGCAACAATCCATAAATATCCATAATCCAAAGCTAACCTTTTTTACACAAAAATTGAAGGCAAGTACCTATTTTGTCTTATAGATGGACTTTTTGCTCAATACGGATGCTTACCTCCAAAGGTACTATCAAGCCCCAGCGTGATGAGCATAAGGAAGAAGATGATAGCCCAGAAGACGGAGCCGGTCATGGTAGCGATGGCCTCGGGGTACACGATGAACACCAGCCCCGGCCCTTCCAGACCCACCTCCTCAATGCTCTTGTTCTGAACGTGCGCCATGTAGCTACAGGAGAGAGGATATACAAAGAAAAAAGAGATTCATTGAGATTCGGAAGAGAGAGTTATGATTTTGTGTAACATATCATTTCCGAGAAGTGGTAGTGGATAATGGTGTCGAAAGGCAAAAAAAAAGTAAAAAGTACGTAATGTTGAGAGGCAACAATAATTGTTCCTCGTCGTATCGTATCCTCATTTTAAAATCAAACTTTGATATTGATCTAATTTTAGATCTAATATCTACTGAGGGTGAATTTCACCAATGAAACTGAAAGTGATCAGCACATCTAAACAGAGTTCAAGAGTTGTCAGTGTCAATATTCTAAAGAAAATAATGACACTGACAGCTCTTAAACGTAGTTTAACTGCTGATCGTGTTCAGTTTCAGTTAATAAAGGAATGAAAGAAGAGAAACAAAACCAGAATTATGATCAGATCTATGCATACGGATGCAAAAGAGTTGTAGAGTAATTCAAATAATTTAAAAAAGTTTTTGGTGATTAAAATAAACTTACCCCAAAACGGAAAATATAACAAAACCAGCGAGGAAGCTGGTGAGGCAGTTGATGGAGGACGTGATGAGGGCGTCCCGGTAACAGTTGTTGTTGAACTTGTTGTAGCTGGACAGCGCCAGTAGGGTGCCGAACCCAGGACCTAGGGAAAAGAAGATCTGGGAGGCTGCGTCGATCCACACCTAAGAGTAGAAAGGATGAGTACAGTGGAGTATAATGGGGAAAGGATCAGTAGTAGTTCATGAACGGGTAATTGATGAGGGAGGAATTAGGAGGGAGCTTCAATTAATAATAAAGCTATCTCTTCAAAATGATTGCAAGTTGATTGAGTTTTATAATATATGTATATTTCGCAGTCTCAACTGCCTCTCATTTTAGAAAATACTGCTAAGATAGTTGTGAAAAAGCGACGTCACAGCATTAAAAAAAGTTTGTTCAGAACATTATTAATCAGGATGTGCTAAATCTCTATTAATGCTATACATCAACAAGAGGCGTCAAAAGTTCGAGTGATTACCTTAGAATTCTGTAGCTTATGCCACTCTGGCGTAAGATAGTATCGGATGCCCTCTGTGGCTCCCGGCAGCGTTACTCCTCGTGCCAATAAGATAAGCAGAACGGCATAAGGAGCCAACGCTGTTACCCACACCACCTAATAAATAATTATTTGTATAGAAGGTTTTTTTTCAAATTCTGCCATCGGAAAATTTCGAAAGCAGTCCTGAAAATTGTTCTCATTTCCAAGGCTGAGGCATAATTCAAGATTTATTGATGCTAAGCAAGTATTGAAAATACAGGCTTAACGAGTTCAACGAACTTAAATTCACGCTATAAGTTACAAAATTCGTGTAAATATTCTTCATCTTTTTGCGCATTCTAAAGTAAACGTAAAAAGATAACGTTCATGATTTAAAATGAGATGTGACAGACTTGGGAAAGTGTTAGTAACAATTTAGAAAAACTTTTCCAACTTCAACAATTTTAATCTAGTTTGACATCAACATTTTTTGTATAGGTCTACCTAACCCGAAAAAATTTTCAAGATCAGGGTCGTTTTAATTTTACTATCTAAAATTAGAAAATCACTAAATAAAATAACTTGATGACATCTTTCTCGGTAATTTTACAATTTAAAGACCATCAGTTTTCGTTTACCTATCAATGACTTATTGATTGCAATATCTGCATACTTATTGATTGCATTATGAGGCATGTGACAGCACGTGACTAGTAGTCCATCGGCATCAGGGACAAGGTACAAGCTGCCGGTGGTCAGGGCTCTAGAGAGAGGAACCTCCTCACTATGCGTGCCGTGTCGAGGAGTACTGCTTTCTGAACAAAGCCCTTGACCCAGCCGCGTAATGAGAGCCTACTGAGGTGATGGCCGAGGCTCGTCGCTATTAGGCCATTGATCGTTATGATTATCGGTACAATGATTGCAGAGTCCATGATTACAGTTATTATTATTATTAATATCTTCATCTATCCACTCACCTTGCCCGCACTCCTGACTCCCTTCCAGAGTGAGAAGTAGACCAACACAAAGACTCCAAACACGCAGAGCGCTAGCGACGGCTTGATGGGACCCATGTAGTCCAGACCATTGGATCTCTGCTGCTCCAGCACGTTGCGTCTGTGTGGGGACATTGACATGACATTCCTTGGTATTGGTGGTTAGTCGTTAGACAGTGCTAATACAATCCCTAATCTGCTTCAATGATCCATATGCACTGCCGAGAAAGGATATAAACCTCTTGGGCAGCATTTTTTGACACAGAAAGATAAAGACTAGTGGCACATAACATAGTTCTATTAATATATTCAGAAAATAACAATATCTTACTCAAAGAACTCCTTCGCAGGTGTAGAAGCATTGGGATTGGTCTGCGGCGCGGTGACGGGGGAGCACAGCGGGGTGTTCCACTCGTTGTTGCAGCTGGTCCAAGGCAGCACCGAGTTGATGGACGAGATGGATGCGATCAGGTAGTACACCGCCCAGCCGATGATGGTGTTGTAGTACATGCCCATGTAGATGTCGATCATGCAGATCGCGTAGCCCACGCCTGGGGATAAAGGTTCTAGAATTTTCTTTGTGTTTAGAAAAGTGCAGTGTTGCAGGAACCTAAGAAAAGAAAACTGGTTTTTAAATAGATACTGTAATTTCCTAAGCTATGGTGTTCTAAATAATACTATTGAACGAGATTAATACGCCCATAAGTGTCAAGAGTTACTTCCAGGCCTTGGTATCTAGTAAAGCTAAACTCGGATTTCTGTTGCCCTTCTTATTTTCGATGATCTTATAAATAGTTCGACAGGACAATACCATGAAACAGCATAAAAGGTTCTCTTCATCTTTGTTTTCAAACAACTTACACCCTTCGTCTACTTAATTAAATTTAATGTCTCCAAAACGAATTTCCCCGCATCTTCGCAAACTGGCAATAAAACAGTATTCATCCATTCATCATCTCATAATAAATCTTCAAACATTCGAAATCAAATTAATCTGTGCAGCGGGCGTCAATTTTCGCGACGCAAAGTTAGTTCAAGTTGTAGAAATCAAATCAGTGACATCTGTCGTCGCGGGTAATCAAATGATATCGCATCGCCTCCGCTAATTAGTTTACTCAATACGAGATGGCGTTATTCTCAATCGTAGCTTGAATCTACTGCAACTGTTGAATCGGTTTGGTATACGGCACAGAAATGGGGCAATATTGTTAGTTAGGGAAGGCAAATTTAATTTTGAGTATTGAGTCTTCATCTGTCTGCTGATGTGATATACTAACAGTGAATATCCTGAACAATAACAGGTTTAACTGTTAAAAAAGATTATCTGTGAAAACGGATTCTGTTCAAGAGCCAATTTGGAGACTGCAACCAAAAACAGACAACAACAGTCCCGACAGTCAAATGACAACAGTCTCTTTTTTTCAAGTTACTGAGAACCTTTTAAATAGTTATATATTAACAGCTCTTTCAAAATAAAGTAGCACCATTGACGCTCAACTTAACAACAGCAAAACATGCACACAAATAACCATTTCTCATTGTAACAACTTCCTACAAAAATATCAATCCCCATTCCCAACTCGTGAGCCGTGTTGCACCATATTTTGACACGCAATCAATCCACGGAATATTGCCATAAACGTCGTCGGGAGGGCGGAGGGAATCCCTCTGCTATCGGAACCTCGGAGGGACGGCCCTCTTGCTGATAACGGTGATCTACGGCCGCATGTGATAAAACTGAGTCGTAAACTCGTATGATGTGTGAATCTTTTAAATATTAGGTCACTTTTGT
The DNA here is from genome assembly GCA_963921375.1 of Tiliacea citrago. Classification (NCBI taxonomy): domain Eukaryota; kingdom Metazoa; phylum Arthropoda; class Insecta; order Lepidoptera; family Noctuidae; genus Tiliacea; species Tiliacea citrago. The sequence continues at coordinate 2,848,319 of OY992796.1, forward strand.
TGAGATTTCAATAGGAAGCTTTGATGGGTAGAACGATCTTTTAGCTTAACTGACTTGTGGTCCGGAGTAGGTAGTTTTTTTTTTTAAATTATTATAAAAAAATATTAAAATTAGAATATTAATTTGTACGCCGTTGATGGCAATAAATAGCGTTAATTTTTATTAATATCTGCCTTCTGTCCGCAACTTCGCGTGGAAGTCGTAAGACACCACAATATACTAAAATAACAGCCACATTTTTATAAAACTTCCCTGTATACTAACTACGTATAACCTGTACTGTATAACTAACTAAGCTGCTGGGGCAGCCAATATATTAAGAGAGTCAGGACTAGTGACGCGGGAGCAAGCGACGTACAGTTGTCCGTGTGAGAAGTAGCTCGTCCTGAGGTAGACCCGCAGCCTTTAGTAGCAATTTTCCATTGCTTGCTAAGTTTTTCCTTTTTAGTGAATTAATGAAAGCCTGCGTTCCTGTATATATTGCAATGGCATAACACTGGTACACTGACTGTTGCATTCTTACAGATTATTCCTGACGAACAGCTATCACTAAAATAATAATAACAGTAGATTCTAAACACACAGGATTTTTCATTAACAGTCACCCGATCATAGCTTTTTATTATAACCATAGATGACAGACGAGGCCTAAACTTAATGTTTTTCTGTGTACGTTCTACGAAATATCACATAAAAGAAAAACAAAATGTAAAAAAATAGGAGCACAAAAGATATCAATTGTTGGGAATACAATTTAGGTTTGCAGAGCAGTCGTCGAACCGCTAAGCTATTTGCTTTCTTGAAATTGGACTAAAATAGTCGGTCTTATATACTTATAAACATATGTCATTATTGATTGCTTAACTCTACAGAGGTATGATAATCATTTAAAAGGTTAAATCTGTAACTATCTGCTACAATCGTTCCCTGCTCAGCCCAGTGAAGTAATGGATAAATTCGATTGTTGTCATACACTGGTACGAGTATATATTGTGTTCTCTCTCATCCGTCTTATTACGAAATGTATGAAAAAAGTTGTTACGATATCTGACTTTTCTATAACTCAAACTGCAGTTGGTCCGCTAGAGATTTTTTTTCTTTTTTTTTTTTGAAAACGTTGCCCCACACTAGGAATTTCTCCTGTATCGTGGGTGCGTTTACAAACATTTAAACTCACATACACAAACAGCCAGACCCGGAACAACTACTTATAGGTCATACAATTATTTGTTCCGTGCGGGAATCGAACCCGCGACACGCAGAGCAGTAGTCAATCGCTTAACCACTGCGCCAACTGTGCCGTCGTTTTAACCCTTATAAAAAACAGGATCGGTTGGCATCAATAAAAGTTTTTGTGAAAATTGTCAAAATCTGTGGATGCAGATCAAAATATTTCGGACAGTCTCCTAAGATCGTTTTCTTGTACCGACAACGGTTAAGGCCGTTATTGCCCCATCTCAAAAATCCTCCCTGTCTATGTCCATAAAGGTATAGCGTGATGATAATCATTTAAAAGGTTAAACCTATAACTATCTGTAATATTCTAACCTTTTCAAAATTTATCCGGTAGTATTTTTGTGATGCTGGAACATACATGTAAACAGATAAACAGTCAAAAATTCTAAAAACTATTTTTTCGGCATTAGAATCGTTCCCAGACTTCGTAGTGAGTACTAGAAATAAATAATTCCATGTCTAATTTTGACTTCGCTACAATTTTAATATATGTGTAGATAAACATGTGTATTCTTCGTTTACCTAATTTATACAAATAAAAAATATCAGAATTTTTGATTGTGAAAGCCACAAACCACTGCATAATACGTGGTCATAGTTAAAAAATGTATTTTAAAGTTGTCTATTTATACAAGCATCTTAAATCGGAGTCTGGATTTGTGCCCGATTGATGGCAATAGGTTGGCCCTTTGGCACTTAAACATAACTGGCGAAATGTGGGTGTGCTATAGGTACACCTCTGCCTAACCCTTCGGGGATTATACGCGTGATGTTATGTTATCTTAAATCGATATCCTTAACAAGAACTTATCAATTTCAAAGGCGCTGCGTCGTCATTATCACATAAACTAAGCCTTAATTGGATCGTTTCACTAGTATTTGTTGGTCACAGAATTCGGTCAACTAAACTACTTTGAAAACGCACTTAAACGTTTAAAAGGCATTTCAAAACGCTTTTCATATAACTCCAGCATAAGAGACCGAGTCGAAAATGTAAAGTTTTAAACTGCCCAAAGACATTATAATTGCAAAAAGTTCCGACGTCTTCGTGAATTTGCAAAAAAGTACCGAAGTCTGAACAAGTGTAGTGATTGGTCAAATTATCACTACTGAGCATCTACTGGGATTCGAACTTGATGCGGCCAATATAGCACGGACGGAAAAATACTTCTGAACGGAATAATATTCTTACAGGCCCAGAAACTTGTTTCGGATCGTGGACTTAAGTTTAGAAATATTTAAGTTATGACTTACATAAACTATGTATTTTCATTTTAATGTTAAACAAAATATAGTAGATTAATAAGGAGAAGAGTTACTATAATTATTTCAGTAGCAAAATATCCACTTTTGGTGTTATCATCATGCAATTGTCCATTATGCCCAAAACAGTGTGTCCACTTCTGAATGCAACTTAATACAGCTTGTAGGATTTTCGATATATTCATACAACATAATCAAACGGCTACCGGTAAAGTCCTAGGTATTAAGATCACAATCTAGATTGGGTGTCTTGTACCTAGACGAAAGCCTATGACAAGCTGTCATAGTAGTCCCTATGTTAAGTTTGCATCCTCCATTGTTTCGTACCGCTGTGCTACGCGCGTAGCACCGTAGCATGATTTTCGTAGCCGCAGACAAAGACGTATGGAAAATTGTTTGCAAGTGTTTATAATTGCAGAGACACTCAAAACTATTGTAAAATATTCATTTTAGAAACTAGTATTTTTTTTTATAGACCACGTTTCGCAACAATATGCTACGATCGTAGCCTCGTAGCAAGAATCCGTAGCAAGGTGTCTGCGAGTAAACTAATATTCACTATGGAAAACTGAAAATATTTCTGCCTTGACGTTTCATAGCACCGTTTTATGCGCGTAGCACCGTAGCAAGATTTCTGTAGCCGTAGACGAAGACGTATCAAACATTGCAAGCGTCTGTAATTGCAGAGACACGAAAATAGCAGTAAATTAATATTAAATTAATAATTAATTCGAGAAACTAGTTTTAGCATCGTAGCAAGATTTTCGTAGCCATAGACAGAAACGTATCTGATAAAATGTGCTAGTGTCTTGGATAGCAGAGATAGCTGAAAAATATAGTAGAATATCCATTCTAAAAACTAGTCTATACTTATGACTTGGCGACAGCCTAGACTATTAGTACCTAGACTAATACCAAGGCCGACTAGACGCAGATCTGAATGCTACGTGATCCCCACGGCAAACATTTGCTGTGCCCTTCATCGACTCGTTGCAACTTATACCAATGTCAGCGGGGAAATTACTAACCTGTATGCACCGATATATGTTATCTAACTTTGGTGAAGGTTAAGAATTGTGTTACTTTTAAGGTAAACTAAAACTGTTGAGTTGGCAAACTTTTCATTCAAAAAGTAGTTCCAAAATTTTGGCGTGGCATCAATGAAATGTTATTCGTTGGCAGCGCATCACTTGAAAACGGCTGGACCGATTTGGCTATTTAATAGTCCCAATTAGGTGTTTATGAAAATAAATTTGGAAACCTTGCCCGCAAAATTGGATAACTCGGGTATAACTGAAAGTGCTTTTTTCTATAGATGGAAATTTTGACAGGCCAACGTCTGTCGGGTTAGCCCTTAATGGAATACAAATTTATCTGTGTGTTGATGAACTAAGGAGCTCGGAGCCCCTTTTTGAATAGAAGATACAGCTACTCTATATGACTTTGGTTAAAATTTTTGCCACAAGCTAAATTAGTATCCCATAGATATGAATAAAGTCTTAAAACTAAGAAAATTTTATTTCCGAAACGAGTATTTACAAATTTAAAATCGTTCAAATTTACGTTACGTTTGCACTGCATATCGTGATAAGCCCTCTGAAAACTTGAAACTTTCATGTTTTATGGCGCACCAGATTTGTATCTATTATAAAATTGAAAATCGTTACTTTATCATTTATCCATTGACCAACCTACTACCTACCAAATCACAAATCTCCCATACAGTATTAAACTGATAAGGGACCACCAGCCACTCAATCAGAAGCCAATCCTACAAACAGTGGCGTCATTGGATCCGTTTCATACATTTTAACCAACCAACCACTCGGTCGGACCATTTGTCCGGTGTTAAAAGCATTGCCTCCTGTATATTTATAAGCCGCAAGTAATGTCCAATAGTGACCGGACACTCCCGGACACTCGGACACTCCACGTTTACACACGAATGCCATATTTTCGTTTTATATTGAGTTTGGGAAACAATATGGGTAAGTGGTGGGTTTATAGGCTTTTATTCTGTGGCATACATACATAGATTAGCAACGGGTTAAGCAAAGAATTGGACTGGATTTTGCCTAGTGAAATGTCTAGAATTATATTTAGGAATTTTTGTTGTCGAAAACGAAAATGAAAAAAAAAATAACACGACATGTGACATCTACCGACCCGCACTGGGCACGGGTGGTGGATTACAGCCCACTCCCTCTCACCGAGAGGAGGCCTGTTTTCCAGCAGTGGGAACATTATAGGCAGATCATGTATGTATTTATGTATGTTTTCGAAAAGGGGGAAAAAGGGTACTTTTAAAAGAGTCAAAATATATAAAAAAGGATTGAACGTTGCAAAAGTTTTGAAATACTTTTTACAAATACGATTCTTCGATTAACAATATTACGCTAAATAAATATAAATTCCTGTCAAAATGATTAAAGAAACAAAGATTTTCTTCTGCTAAGACATATTCTTGTCGGACGCGTTTTCGTCACCAACTATGAAATCCAAATAATTTTCCCCGGTAATAAAAGCTCATAAAAGCGTTTTTCATCTACAAACAAGCTGTAACAACACTTTAAGCCCTGAATACTGATTTTTGATCGGTGCTGCCCCCTGGGGACAACTCGGCGACTCTCTGTAACTGCTGAAAGCTCCTGAAGAGTATTGTTCAGTGGTAATATCTTTGAATGGCGCGGTATTTATTTATTTGGTTTGGTTTTTTCGCCAATAGGGAGATGTTTTATGGGGATTCAGGGATGAAGGATAGGGAGTATCATCAGTTGTGGTCTTCTACGAATGATATCGATGAAAATCCGTACGCCTATTTTAGTCTACACCATGATCTTGAAAAGTTTATTCATATGTATGAGGTCAGTAGTGTAGAAATAGAAATAGTATTTATTTGCATAAAACATGGCGTATAAAGTTGTTTTAAAAATACATTAAAGAGCATACATGTTTTGCTTATATCATAGCACGCAAATATTATCTAAAGTTTTGAAATCACTTGGAATTTTGTTCTGGATGGAGCTTTTATTATATTTAGCCAGTCTTGGTAAGTCATTTAATATAAGCCTGTGAGGATCTCGCCGGTTTCGAGGATATACATCCTCTGCCTTTTTAAATAAGTCTTTATGCTTCTTAACAAACATGCATACTTCATAAATATATAGAGAGGGTAGCGGTAATAAACCAAGTTCTTTCAATATTGGCCTGCAAGATTCATCAGCTTGAAGCCCATATATTGCACGAATACACTTTTTGTGCAACAAATACCCTATTTTTGTCGGTACTATTTGTCCAGATTAGGGCCCATAGCGTATTAATGATTCAAAATAAGCATGATAGGTAGTGATTGCAGTTTTAATGTTTGTTATATTTTTAACCTTTCTGAGAGCGTATACGAGTTTATTACTCCAGGAAATTTCGTTTGTGTCACTTCATTAAGTTTTGGCATGTCAAGTTTCAAAGTGTATTTATTATTATTAGATTTGTAGCTGACAATATAAACTTTCCCTTGTGATGCCAACTATATATTCGAGAATCAATAGGTATACACGATGTTAGGCGTCATTACAGCCGAAAGACGTCCACTGCTGGACATAGGTCTCCCCCAAATGGTTTGCCATAATCGCCAGGCTTGGCAGGCGGGTTGGCGATCGCAGTAAAATGCATAGAGAACGCTGCTGCTCATTCTCTAGTAAGATGTGTATAAAGAAACTCTACTTACCCTTGAGCGCTGGGCAGATCCTCTTCCACAGCGTCAAACAGCCGCAGCGATGGTACTGCCCCAGAGCCAGCTCCATAAAGAATAGTGGCATCCCGCCGAACAGCAGCATCACGCAGTACGGGATAAGAAATGCACCTGGTGGCAAAGATGGCTTTCAAATTGGTACACGTCCAAACAGACGGAAAGTTCTTACAATTGCGACTTGCTGGCTGCAGGTTCAAACGTTGCGACCAAGTCAGAAGCTGTATATGTGTGTATGTGTGTTCATCTGTTTAACAGAAACATAGGATCTTACATCTAAGACCATTATGATCTAAGTCTCACATTAATTCCCCAGTAAGGTTTTTAACAAGCACGTCTTCTATTACTATTATTTTAGCAGATGACCTGAAATGTAAACACCGTTTGACCCTGGTTTTCTGCCGGATACCTGCAGTGATACACGGTCATCGAGTTGACCAAATACATTTTTATTCATCGGTGTATAATTTTACATACGGTATACACCTGAATTTTTATTCAGTAGTACTAGTTCTGGAATAGACAACTCAAATTCTCAGATGACTGTATGCTTAATACTGCTACTGCTAGTTGCTACTGTATGCTGGACTATAAATGGTGACCAATTAGTTTGACCAGGTTTCAGACTGGCTAAAGCAGACTTATCCTTCATGGGGTACTGTTTAAAATGTTACAATAAAACATACAATAAAATAAAAAACGTACAGTCGAATTGAGAACCTTCTCCTTTATTTTAAGTCGGTTAATCAAATACCTCTCCACATACTCCAACTGAATGAAACGAAATTTAAATCTTGTATAAAACGCACACTATGCAGCCAAGTATATTATAAGTTGGGGGATTACATCGCTGATAAAAATGCTTGGCTCGACGATGTGCTGCTCCACAAGGGCGTATAAACTAATTGATTAGCTTTCGAAAATATTGTTGGAGTTGCTGGCGATTGTAAAAAAACTCATTGTATAAATTCAAGCTTCTAGTATTTATACAATACTGGAGCTTGAATTTATACAATGAGTTTTTTTTAATTGCCATAGCACATATTGTGTGAGCACGACGTACCTACTGTAAAGCTACCATTTACTGGGTACGTCTTTCATTGACTTGAATGCGCCCTGGCAGCTGAGTGTATGTCATATGTCATGCTCACTCAAATGTCTCGCTGGTGGTAGCGTGTGTGTGTTAGATCGCGTATACGACGTACGGCATTTTATACAAATATCCAAGCCCTTGTTTTTCGAAATGACTGAACCCGATTTTAATGAAACTTCATACGCATAAGCAAAATACAAAGGTCTAAAAAGCTAGTTAAGAACATTTTCGTAAAATAGTTTTACAGCCAAATTAGACCGATTTTCCATAGAAACAGAGATTTCCAGTTATCTGTTTTTAGAAAATGTTCTTAACTAACTTTTTAGATCTTTGTATCCTGCGCTTGTGCATATGAAGTTTCATTGAAATCGGTTCAGTCATTTCGAAAAACAAGGCCTTGAAAGTTTGTATGAAATGCCGTACGCGTATACGCTCTTAAGTTATTCAAAATGGTTGAGCTGAATGGTGCTGACATGTTCGTGAACGGGCGCCGTCAGTAGAGCCTGTTCATCTCTTAGCTGCCACGACTTATTTTAAATTATTGAAATTATTCAATTGTTTTTTGTTTTTATCTTTTTATTACGGACGCTATTAACGTGCACGTCTTTCTACACTGTTCTCACATGTATAATTTCAACATGAATGATGTAACCAATATTTTGTAACAATGTTTGAATGTTTCTTGCCTGTTCTTCTCCATAGGAACCTACTACGCTTTGGAATGGGCAACTAGCTTCATCTCTCTGACTGACCAACCCCTTGACAATTCAAAAGTTCCTGTTATTGGTTATTTGAAATAAATGCTTTGAGTTGAGTTTGATAACTTTAGTTGTACGTACCGCCGCCATTTTGATAGCAGATGTAAGGGAACCGCCACACATTGCCCAGGTCCACCGCGAACCCCACCACAGCCAGCAGGAACTCCGCCTTCTTGGCCCATGTCTCCCTCTCCCGGGGCGGGGTCAAGGACACCACTAGGGAGCGACTCTTTTGCGGCGGCTGCTGGAAAGTTACGGACGTTAGAAGCTGAAGAAGGTAAATTGGATAATAAATATCCAAAAATGAGAGGAACTGAAGGAGTTGAATTAAGTTTTGCGAGAATATTAAAATTCTTTTCAAAATAGACAAGTTTCGAGACAAGGCCAGTCTTTGATAACTGAGAATGCGACAAGTCAGCTTCCTCTTGACTACAAGATTTTATCTCCATCATTTATAAATCACCCATTGCTTCCACCTATAGGCCACTTTTATTTTCGCCCGTCTTCACGATTCCATGCGTCTGTCGTCAAGAGGTTCCTATAAAGGGTGACAGAAGGGTGATGTCTGGTCGATGCTGTTCGGTGTGGCATATTCCACTACACTTGTGCACTATAAATAGCATTAAATAAAAAATAAAGTTAATTTAATTCAGGCAGAACCCATATTTCATACAATAAACTAAAATTTCACAATACTGCCACAGAATAGATTAGAACGTAATGAAAATGCAGTTAAAATAAATGAATGAGTGAATGAGTAGGTACAAATTAAAAGGTCATAGAATTAAAATTAGAATAATAAAATAAAATGTCAATGCATTTAAAATAAACGAACATTAAAAGATACAAAATACTACTAATATTACTACCTTATAATATCTCCCGCTTCGATGGCAGTCTCCGCTGAGGTTGGCCGCCGTGGCCGAAATTTGGTCTGGAGGAGGACTATCTTCCACTATGGTATATGACCGGTTGAGTGGTCTTCATCAGGATTACTTACATTGTTGGTGGTGGCAGGCGGGTCGGGCGGGGGCGCGGTGGGCGCGGGCGGCGCGTCCGAGGGCGGCATCTCTGACGGCTCGTACTCGCCGTTGCGCCGCTCCGGCCCGGGGCTCTCGCCCTGGAACAGAGTACAGCTTGAAACTGGTTTCTTGAACACATTCGTAAAATAAGGTCCTATTTATTTTTTACAAATTATACAACGTAAATGAAGCAAAAGGGGTATGTCAGCATCATAGCAGGTGACATTCTTCTACCCCTGGGGGAAGAAGGCGTGAGTTTATATATGTATGTATACAAGTTGCTGCTACATCTAAGCCTTAATAAATTCAAATCATTCATTAAACGTAAGTTCTGCCAGAAAGCCTTCTATACTGTTAAAATTATATTGAGGACAAAAAGGCATGGGATTAAGCTGCTCCAATTCTTACGTAGTGAATGTTGTTTTTTTTAATATACTTTCACATTTGATGATTATTAAATACAAAATGACATGAATATTTACTTTGTGAAGTTATAACATTATTATTATTTTAATTATTGTGAATTGTAGGAATATTTGGGTTTTTTTTCCTCGTTTGTTTGAATGATAATCTGGTAATCAAACTGCTACTTTATGCGGCCTGCCCAAATGTCCTTTCTTCTTTGGTTTTGTTCGTCGTTAAGCTCCTTACGTTCTGAGTTGAGCTATACGATTACTGATAAATGCGTGCACTGACTGGACAGGACCACTCAAATCTGTAAGGATCTTTCCTCAAAAGACCATCTCAGACATTAACTTGCATGGTCCTCATATGGCCTGACCAAGATTATCTGGAGTTTATAAGAGACTGTGTCCTCTGAATTTGTTTCGGTCTTTCATCTCATTCTTCTCATATTAGTCAGTTAGGCGACACCAAACTCATCTAGTTTTAAAAACACAATTTAATGTTGACGTGTAAAAGTGTTTTTTTCGTGCACCTAGCTTCTGACGTTTAATAAGTGCCCATGTAGGTTTATGTGAAATAAAAATTTTGATTTTGATTTTTGATTTTTTTGAACCAATGTAAAGAAATAAATATCATAATTTGTCATTGTTGATATATTAGTAAAGTCAAAAGGCTAGCGCGCATTAGGGCGGACCGCAACGCAACGCATTGTAAGAATCCTCCTGCATCACTCTCGGACACTTAGTATTAAATGATCGCACATACAGGCGGGTTGCATCGGGCTTTTTTGTATTGGAATACGATGCACTGCGGCCACTGTGGCTGTAATATGCGCTAGCTTTTAGAGTATAGCCGACAAGAGTTACTGCATTTTCTATTGAAGCAACTTTTCTATCACGACTTTTCCTATAGACTTCTGTGTGAAGCTGTACCTACGCTCAATCAAGTAATAATGGTTGCTTGATTTTTTTTAAATTATTTTACATATCGATCATAAATACCAAAAGCAATCATCTCCTACATTGAAATAAGAAGACGGAAAACACTGAAATATATTTTACAATTCAAAAACGTAAGCCAAAATTATTTGCCCACCACAAAATTCTCATTATTTATGTTTAACTAACATCAAGACTTTTCCCAGTACATGAAAATTGTAAAGTACCAGTATTTATGTGTGTACGAACAATTTGTCGTATTTACTGAACAGGCGTCCGCAAACACGACGACCAACCAGATTGCTGGGCAAATAAAAATAATGAAAAGTGACCCTTGTTGGTGGAGGCACCCACGGTTCCTCTAAGACCTCATTATTGACGACGACATAGAAGATTACGTTTGGTAAACAGGAGGGCCTGAAGTTAAGTATTTTGGTGAGTGTTCTAAATGTTGATGTTATTGCAAAACTTATTATGGGAAAAGAAGGCAGAACGGACCACATAAGCATGATGAATGTAGAAAAAAAAATCGTTTTATTAAAAATGTTAGAGAGTAAAACTAATGAACAACATTTAATCTACGCTACTTATTAATTAGACTCAAATATATTGATAGGTAATTAAGATGTTAGGTGATTTCCAAAAGTTTCAATTGGTCCGTTTTACCTTCTTAGGCGAGGCACACCGGACCACATAGGAAGGTAAAATGGACACGCGTAAAAAAAGCTGTCTGAACATTTTGTTCACAGAGAAACACTGCCTCGTCGTTGCTAGCGCAAGCACAATGTACCCCTTATGCGAAAATCTGTACATTAAACCTATCCACCGCATGATTCTAAAAACAAGTTATGATCGTCGCATAAAACTGTAATTGTTATTTTTTAAATCTCATTTGTCACTTTTGAGACACTAACTACACTACTACACTACTTTTTCACTTTTTTTTTGAGTCTGGATTTGTGCCCGGTTGATGGCAATAGGCTCGCCCCCTATTACATGGCACTTAAACATAACTGGCGAAACGTGGGTGTACTATAGGTACACCTCTGCCCTAACCCTTCGGGGATTACAGGCGTGATGTTATGTTGTGTGTTTTATCACTTTTCTTTCCTGTTTTCCCTTTCTCAGTGGACAAACACATTTAAATGTCCACTGATGTCACATTACTTTTATTTTTCTTTTTCAAATCTTTTTATATTCTCTGATCCGTTTTGCGTGGGTCCGTTTTGCCTTTTAGCATAAACCATTAACTCTTTATTTCTGGTTAATGCATATCGCTATCGTTCACACAATATGTAAGTAGTTTCATATTAGTTCAATCATCAATCAATATGTTTCATTGACTTGAATGTGCCCTGGCGGCCGAGAGTATGTTATGCTCACTGAAATGTGTAGCTGATGGCTGCTGTGGCGCGTGTGTTAGAAAATGTAATTTAAGAAAATGTCCAATATTCATAGTCTAAATACCAGGAATAAACACAATCTTGCTGTACATCGCAATCGCCCACGTCTTTTTTACATCGTTTGCACATATAGTTAGTATAAATTCAATAATAGAGATTTAAATAAATAAATAATAATAAACTAATATTTTTGTAACAAAATAATTTAAAAGATGGATGGGTGACCATCTTTACATACCGAAACTCCTCCATGCCTCGGAAAGCACGTTAAGCCGTTGGTCCCGGCTGTCACTCGTGGATCTTCGACAGTCGTTACGGGTCGTCAGAAGCCCGAAAGTCTGACAACCAGTCTTACTAACGGGTATCGTATTACCCAGTTACTGGGTTCTGGGGTTAGATAGGCAGTCGCTTCATGTAAAATACTGGTATTCAGCTGCATCCGGTTAGACTGGAAGCCGACCTCAGCATAGTTGGGAAAAGGCTAGGCAGATTGAAAACAATTTAAAAGAGTGTCCATTGAGTTTCTTGCCCGTTCTTCTCCATAGGTCCTACTACGCTTTGGAATGGGCCTTATTTAGTTAGTTTCATATTTATAATTGACCGATTCCTTGACAGTTCAAAAGTGCCTCTAAATGGTTTTATTGAAATACTAGCTGCGCCCCGCGGTTTCACCCGCATAAGTCTCGATCCCGTGGGAATATCGGGATAAAAAGTAGCCTATGTCTTAATCCAGGGTGTCAGCTACCTCCATACAAAATTTTATCAAAATTGGTTCAGCCGTTTGAGCGTGAAGAAGTAAGAAACATACACACACACACACTCACAAACTTTCGCCTTATTGAAATAAATGGTTTGAGTTTGATTGAAAATCGTCAATTTGACTACGGAAGACACTTTCTTGGCTAAAACAATGCTAACGTGGACGGTGGCGTTGAGTACGATGACCAAGACAGGGAGCATGAAGAGCTTCTTCATGACACAATTCATTCTTCAGAGACTGCGTTATTCCTCCCATATTATTATTATACTCTTTGCGTTATTCTTTTCAAAATGATCAAGGTGTACGTTTGTACCTGCAGGGGCGGTGCTACCTTCCTTCCCCTACTTTCTCCCAAAACAAAGTTATGTTATTAGGTATTTTAACCTGCGATCGTAACCTTTTCATCTTGGAACTATAAACTTGCCGATAGTTATGTATGAGATTTGAATTATTAGATTATAGTACCTAAATCAACTGATTTATGGAAGTAAGTCTTGTTCATCATCATCTGCCTAGCCTTTTCCCAACCCCTATGTTGGGGTCGGCTTCCAGTCTAACCGGATGCAGCTGAATACCAGTATTTTACATGGAGTGACTGCCTATCTGACCTCCACAACCCAGTTACTGGGTAACACGATATACCTTGGAAAGACTGGTTGTCTGACTTTTGGGCTTCTGACGTCAAAGATCTACAAATGACAGCCGGGACCAACGGCTTAACGTGCTTTCCGAAGCACGGAGGAATCTTGGTATGAACAGATGGTCACCCATCCACGGACCAACGGCGGCAAGCGTAGCTTAACCTGATCGACCCGTGCGGCAGTTATTATTTAGCCACAAGCTCCTCCGGACTTGTTGTCAAACATAAATAGGGTGAAATTAACAAAAATCCTAATGGCCTTTTTCATTACCTTTGGATAAGTTCCGGTAAGCTATCTGGCATAGAATAGATTACTCTTTACATACATATAGCAGATTATTTCATACAATAGATAGTCACTCTCCAGAAACAGGCTCTTAATCTACTAGCCTTCCATCTCTCTTTTATCCCCATCTGCGTTAGCAGAAATCCACCTAATAAAGAACCAATCCAGGCCACTGACACATGGGCACGCCACAATTGTGGCGATAAGTCCCCTCTTTGAGGAGTGGCTGGAGAGGCGCCACGGCGTCCTCACCTTCCGCCTGACGCAGGTCCTCACCGGACATGGATGTTTCGGGAGGTTCCTGTTTAGGATTAAGCGGGAGGAAACGCCCGGGTGTCACCACTGTGTGGATCGCCCGGAGGACACGGTGGAGCATACGGTGGAGGTCTGCCCAGCTTGGGCGGAGCACCGCCGTGTCCTCACGGAGGCGATCGGCGGCGGCGATCTCTCGCGTCCGGGCCTGGTTCAGGCCATGGTTCGGAGCGAGAGTGCATGGGAGGCCGTCACCTCCTTCTGCGAAGCAGTTATGCTAGCGAAGGAGGAGGCGGAACGCGTGAGGGTGAGACAAGGTTCGCGCCCTCATGCCCCTAGTCGCCGCAGGAGACGCCCCGGGCGTCGGGAGTCGCAAGCCGATTTCCGGCCACCGTAGGCGCGGGCCTGCGGACGGTGAGCGATGGGTAGCTCGCCGTCCGATAAGGACCAGGCCCGGGTCGACGGCGCGTTGTGTTCCACGCGCGCCTCAAAGAGATGTCAGCACAAACTGACGGGGTCCGTTAGGACCAATGCCTGCCGGGGTTGCGAGTTTGTCCGAAAGGGATATCGTGGCCCTGGCACCCAGGCAACGGAAGGAACACGGGTGGGTTTTAGTCAGTAAAAGTCTGACACGCCCTCCCGCTCCGCCCAGAGCGGGAGAAGTTATTTGATGATTTCCCACCCAAAAAAAAAAAAAAAAAAAAAGGCCACTGACACAATTGATTAAATCACCGCTTCTTCCCCACATCAGGATCAATTCTCAATCTGTCTATTTTCATTACTGCACCATTAGTAGCAAATAGACGAGCAAGTAGCGCCCTCAATCAAGCAGTGGATAATTGTCGGAACTAATTGAGCGCTAGCTTCTTGCTCGTTAAAGTAATCGGTGTGTAAAATGTTAATTGTTTACACGTTACGCGTTTTAAAGAAACTGTTTTATGTGTTTATAAGATTAAATGTTATTCATTAAATGTTATTTAAACGAGTGTCTGTAGATGGACTTGATTTTGTTTTAAAAATGCGGGTGGGTGAAAAAATGAGTTTTATTTTTAGTTTTCTAGTAGATTGCCGAAAGGCTGGAGGTATTTGGGTGTTTTATTTGATTTTCAGGTAAAAATGTGTGATTATAATATTTTGATTTTAATTTTTGTCCCTCTTTTTTACACTTTATAACAAAACCAACCGTTATAAAATGTAGTATTTTTAAAAATTTGTTTCAAACTCTGTGTTGAAGTCTTTGTAATATTCCGCAACCGAGATGGTCAGCATCTTAAACTAATACATGTAAAAGGGCTCGTACTTAAAAATAAAATGCAAAACGTACACAAAGGGGTGCTTTATGAGGTATTCTAAGTTTATTGTCGATAAAGCGGACGGTAGTTACCATCACTCATTGTGAACGGCTTCAAAAGCTAAACATTAATCTGTTAATGTGTAATTTGGGTGTTTCGTATGTGAACACTGTTGGTTTTATTGGTAATTCGATTTTAAACAGTGCTTACAATATAAGGATGTTTTGTATTAACCCTATTTTTCCTGACTTGCAGTTTCTGCGGTTTGATAAACTGTCTAATTTTCTGCCAAGAGAACTTACATTTTACACACGCATTTCTCTGATAATATATGACGTGCCTACTTAGGTTAGTATTTGGGCATACCGATAGCCCAATATTATATGTAGGTATATACGTAATGTATAAACAGTTGATATTTTTGAAACTGAATGATTACGGGAACGGACATATATAATCAGAGAATCTCAGAATATCTATGGCCTAACAGTATTCCACAGAATTTTCATAATGTCTGTGATTATTCACACACATTAACTGTTACTGTTAACTGTAGTCTTTCCATCTGATAAAGTCTTGAAGTCACCTTTTATGATGCACAGAGACCACCCACCATCCGTTAAAGATGGACTTCTATCACACGAAGTAGCGGATGGAACGTCAGTAGGATACCACAATTTTAACTCAAACTCAAAGCATCTATTTCAATTAAACCAATTACAGGCACTTTTCAATTGTCAAAGAGTCAGTCAGTTAGTCAGAAAGTTGAAGCTATTTGCCCATTCCAAAACGTAGATCTCTATGGAGAAGAACAGGTAAGAAAATCCAAGGACACTCTTTTAAATCAAGATGTTACAAAATCCTGGGTACATTATTCTTGTCGCTTCCATATGAGAAAACAATGTAAAAAAAAAACAGTTTAAAATATAAGATTAAAAGATTACAAATAAGCCCTGGCACTTAAGAGATGGCCAGTCTCAACTGACGGCGCCCGTTCACGAACATGACGCGTGGATCAGGTCCATCCAGCTCAATCTTTTAGTAGGGACCCGAATGATCCAACACACGCGTCACCATCAGCGAGACATTTAACTGAGCATGACATACTCTCAACTGCCAAGCTTGAATAAGGGCTTTGAGTTTGAATTTATAACTAAAAGTGAGGACGATAAAAAATAAACGCGTCCATATTACAGCAACCAGAATAAATAAAAAAAAAGCAATTCAAAACTAAGATAATTAAAATAAGCCGTGGCAGCTAGAGATGACCAGTCCCAACTGACAGCGCCCGTTTACGAACATGACGCATGGATCAGCACCATTCAGCTCAAACATTTTGAAGGGAACTAAATGATCCAACACGCGCCACCATCAGCGAGACATCTGAGTGAGCATAACATACTCTCAGCCGCCAGCCCCACATTCAAGTCAATGAAAGACATATTACCATGCGATGCTTCACAGAATACCAAAAGTATTACCAAAATACTGACTCGTGCAGGCTCAAGAACAGAAAAAAAAATTGAACATCAGGTGGACCATCTGCCTGTTTAAATAAAGAAAATCACAAAATTTTAAATAACGGATCGATGAATAAATCAATTTGGATATCAATGAATAGTATTTAATTAATAAAACAAAACGTCTTCTGTTGACTTAAGGTACTTTATGTAAATCGAGTTTCGTTTGAATTTAGGCACTTTACGGGGTTTGCAATCACTTTCGAGTTAAAACAAATTTATTTTGTGTGATTAAACAGGGCTGTGATAGAAGACCACAGACTACAACATAATATGGTTACTGTGTTGTCAAAAACTGGGATAAAGAAATTTATCCAATGGGCTGAATAAAACCTGTTTCTGTACTGCCGCGTTGAATAATAATTATGCTTATCATTTTGCGTTTTTTTTTTAAATTCGTGTACAGTCAGGGAAATTAATTGTTAAACAACTTGACACCCTGCGCCAATTTGCCGTGTTGTATATAGCCATTTCATACATCTGTTAAAGAATGAGTCAAAAGAGTGAACGAAAGAGTGACTTCAATATTCGGATGATTTCAGTTGGTAGTTTTGCTTAACAATTAATTTCCCTGACTATATCTACGTCATAATATTAATGCTTCTTTATAATTTCCATAATCCTCTCTTTCAGTTCCTTCCTTGTACCATCACCCATCGAGTCCAAACATGCGAGTTCAGAGGGAACCACTCCGGGTGTGCTGGTCTCTACTCGCAGGAATTTAGAAGTAATTGCGTTCCTACTTCGATAAATGTTTGTTAATGTTTTTTATTGTCCAACGTTAATGTTCGTGATAGAATTGAATTGGTTAGTTTTGTTTGTGTTCTCGACTTTTGCGGTTTGAATTCACTTTTATTTTGTGGCTTAATTATGAAATACGGATTCAGGACTGCCTCGTTGGTCTAGTGGTCGGGTCGCAAGTGCTACTGCAGAGCATGAGGTCCTGGGTTCGATTCCCAGGAAAGTGTTATTGAGTTTTTCCATTAGGATTTTTTTAGTAGCAGCTCTGGGTCTGGATTTGTGCCCGGTTGATGGCAATTGGCTCGTCCCCTATCACATGGTACTTAAACATTACTGGCGAAATGTGGATGTACTATAAGTAAACCTCTGCTGAACCCTTCAGGGATTACAGGCGTGATGTTATGTTAAGATTCTCTTAAAGGACACTAGTTGTACGTTCATTGATGAGATAAAAATACACGACTTGTTTCTCTACATATGCTTATGTTTTAGTTAGACTTGCAACCTGTACGAAATTTCCTGAACCTTCATGCATTTAAGCTCCAAGAAATCCCAGTCATGTAAAACGGATCAGGTGTGTCAGAAGCTACAAGATTAAGCAGATTTTTTTTCGAGAGAATCACTATCACCTTAACATTTCTTGCTTGCTTTCCTTCATTTGTTATCCACAATTTTAAATAATTATGCTGAATGCTCCTATGTAGGGTCGCAGCGTAGCGTACTCTTACAACTCAGTATTTCGTAAAATTTAAAATGATATATTCTTTCTAGAGCGTGATTGACCGCGTATTGATATTTTTGTCATACAATGTTACTATGACTTAGTTATTGGAGTTCGATCTCAATGCACCCAGATATCCGCGTGCCGTCCATACCTTGACCCCCACATATCGTCCCCAACAATGCGCGGCACGGGCCCGGTATGCGACATACCGTCCCGACGATGTCGCTTTGTGACGCAGCCCTAATCAACACAGCTATGTTGTTAACTAGTTTTTACGTTCTTTTATCAGTTAAGGACGTTCGCATGTCCATGAAAATGAAACTTGGTTACAAGGGATTTTGTGAACTTCGAAGTTTTGCGTCCTTTTACAATCCACAATAATCTCCATACGAATATTATTAATGTGAAAGTAACTGTCTGTTGTTACCTTTTCTCGCTTTAACGTCTGAACAGATTTTGAATTAATTTGGCAAATCAAAAATGTCAAATTGCTTCGAAATTTGAATATTTATCCTATGTAAAATAAGTGCTTCAAGATAATCAATTAGGTTGTAAAGTGTGTGACTTAAAATTAGGATTTGCAGCTGGTTGTTTATTTACCAGGTTTTGATGAAAGCATATCCGTCGAAAAACTTTCGTGAAATAAAGCGTCAACTTTCTAGTGAGCCCTTATCACTAAAGTAATACATTTACATTTCATAGAATGTACTGAAAGAAAACCTACAGTGGAATCATGTTTTTCGATGAACAAATACAAAATGTTTTCTTTAAAAGAAATCCTTATTATGTGCCGTTTTTTGAGGTCGCGACTTACAAGGATGTCAACATTGTGATGACAAAGCTCCCTTCCAAACGTTTAAGGAAAACTTTGATTTATGCCTATAGACATGTTTTGAAGAGTCTGCAACTTTTTAAATGCCATAATACATAGATCGTACAAATTGTGTTAGGTTTTTGGTCATGATGATTAACTTGAAATCTTTACTGTAGAGCCATTTTACTATATAAGACCAGAAGGAAGTATCCTGTTTGCTATTATACCTAACTAAGGGAATTGTATAATATATAAAAAATAAGTTCAAAAACTAAACTGACTTATTTTTTTACTTTTTTTTATAAAAACATACTTTTATGATGTTTGTAAATATGTGAACACCATGTATCTATCTAATAATGAAGTTATTTTTCATTGCTTAGTTTTTAATTCGTTTTACCTATTATGGTATAGTAATTTTATTCTAGGTGCATCGTCTTCACATATAATCATATAATTAATGTAATCAAACAAAATATTGTAAAACATTTTTAAAAGAGTACCGGTGGAGTTTCTTGCCCATTCTTCTCCATACGAAACTACCTTTTGGAAGGGGCAACTAGAATCAATTCTATTTTTTTTGTAAATTTTGACTTTCAAAAGTGCCTCTTATGTGCCTATTTGAAATAAATGGTTTGACTTTGACTTTGACTAAAACCCGACTACTGAAAAATCACGCTCTAAAAAGTATGAAACAAGAAAATATTCTCATCTGAAATTACTATGTACAAACTATTCAATATTTATCGTCTATTAAATAAACAACTTACACGTAATATATTTTAATATGACCACGGCTGTCTTCTGAACATCGTTATGAATATGTATTAAATACATTAAAATATATTACGTGTAAGTTGTTTATTTAATAGGCGATAAATATTGAATAGTTTGTACATAATAATTTCAGATGAGAATACTTTCTTGTTTCATACTTTTTAGAGCGTGATTTTTCGAGGCATTCCACTAAGAGCACTGATTTCAACAGCACTTGACCGAACCGCACCTGAGCACTTCCACTAACCGCACTGAAACAAAATTTTGATAAGTGCGGTTCGGTGGAACAGTTTATTAATATTATTTTCAGTCCCCGAACGGCACCTATGTAAACTATTTTTTTAGTGATGGGGTGTATTATTTTGTTCAAGACATTAGCAAACAAAACATATCGATACAAATCAGCAGAAGTTAAGTCTTCCGGATAATTCCACCTTGTTCACCTGGAGCAAAGAGTAATGTTTTATTTGTGTCGCTGTCAGTAAACAAAAAATGACAGACCTTGTCACTTTTCTTAGAGATTTTGTTTGTTCAAATCATACAGTGTTACAACTAGGAATGGTCCAATGAACACTCACACATATAGGTACTACATGAAATCTAAGTATGTTTCAGTATGCAGTGAGTCGGGGCTGTCACATCGAGGCAAGTTTAGTAATTGCGTGTTATCGTGTAGGTAGGATGTCTAATTTATAATAATAATTATGTCGTTTATTTTTGGTTTTCTTACCAGAATACATTTTTAAATATCTACAACAACAATATTAAAAAAAAAACATTTAAAAATATAAAAAAAATTGAGTTCCGCCGGTGTTCGGAGCAGGGTCCAAGCTACCAGTTGTTAGGGCTGCAGGAGATAGGAACTTCCTCACAATGCGAGCCGTATCAAGGAATAGTGCCTTTTGAATCACGCCCATGATCCAACCGCCTAACGAGAGCCTCGAGAGATGTTGATCGAGGCTTTCAGCCACCAGGCCTTTGGCCGTAACCACAATCGGCACAATAACAGCCAAGCTCACATTCCACATGTCAACAAGCTCAGCTTTCACGAGGTTCTCGTCATGTGGAATGGCAACATCGATAATCATTGCGCGACGCGCTAATCGATCTATCACCACTATATCAGGCATATTGGCGACAATAGTCCGGTCAGTAAATGATAGACCGATCTCAGTACAACGTGACATAGTAATTTTCGAGAACTAGGTCAGGCATATTAATTATTATTATTTTCCGCCATTTTGGACTTGTTAGTAACTTTTGCTTTCAAAATTGATTTTAGTTTAGATTTTTTAAAATGAATATGTATGTATCTAGGTATGTGTGAATGGTATCAAATCAACTCCGCATAATATGTGGCTGTAGTGGAAGAAATTGCACAATCTAACAGGAATAAGTAACTATTATAATTATCGTCCACGAGATCAATCAACTCAGCTTAGCGCTGTCCAGTGCAGGACATAGGCCTCTCCCAGACTGCGCCACAACACCCTGTCCTCCACCTTCCGCATTCAGTCGGTCTCAGATACCTTTTTAAGGTCCTCGGTCCATCTAGCCGATACGCGGTTTCAACTCCAAGACTCGTCTGCTCCATCGGCCATCGGTCCTTCAACAAACATAGGTCGCCCACTGCCACTTCAGCTTGCTTACTCTGCAAGATATGTCGGTAAATCCGGTTCTTTTCCGGATAGTTTCATTTCTGATCTTATCCTACAAAAGATTCTCCGAGCATAGACCGCTCCATAGTGCGCTGAGCAACCTTGAATTTGTGGACCAGCCCGACTGTATGTGTCCACGTTTTGTCACCGTATGTCATAACGAGCAGGACGCACTGGTTGAAGACCTTGGTCTTCAACCAGTGCGGGATAGGTGACGAAGAGACTTGACAAAGTTTTCCAAACACTGCCCAACCCAACTGGATTCTTCTGTCGGCTTCATTCTCAAAGTTATGTCTGCCGAGCTGGATGACTTTCCCTAGGTAGACATACTCCTTCACAACTTCGAAAAGCGACCTTTTGATTTAGATTGATCTCGGCAAGACGTGTGAATAGTACATGACTTTCGTCTTGTCCAAATTGATACCGAGGCCAAGCCGTCGAGAGGCTCCATTTAAGCTGTGCATCATCTGGTCTAACTATTTCAGCGTCTCTGCTATTATGCTATGTTGAAATAGTTCAAAGATTTGAATCCAACGTTAAACAAATTGCATACGTAAAAATTTACCCGCATTCATTACGTACGATATCGGAGCTCTTTACTGTGCGTGGTTCGATTGCACTTACTACTCGTTATGTTATAGTTGGTAATGTCCTGAACACAGAATATAATATACATCCCATCACTACAAACTGTATGCAGGTGCCGTTCGGGGACTTAAAGTAATATTAGAAAACTGTTCCACCGAACCGCACTCATCAAAATTTTGTTTCAGTGCGGTTAGTGGAAGTGCTCAGGTGCGGTTCGGTCAAGTGCTGTTGAAATCAGTGCTCTTAGTGGAATGCCTCGATTTTTCAGTAGTCGGGTTTTAGTTGTTGAACTTATTTTTTATTTAAATTATTTTGGGGTTATAATTTTGTGATAAAGTATTTGCAGAGGCGCTTTAAATTTTTTTTTGGTTAGGTTAATTCGAGTGCACCTCATTCATTAAATAAATGAATGAGGTGCACTCGGTTTAATGTTTTATATGTACCTGTGTAATAACCAAACATATACCATAGGTTTATGTTTCGAAATTTGAAATACTTCTTAACCTTTCTAATTCCTGAAAAGATCGTGAGTCATGAGGATTTTTCAGCAATTTGTTATGATCCAAGGAACAAATAAATAATCCGTCTAAGGATCTGAGTCGGCTGAGGGTAACATAGGCTTGTCCCTTAGCGAAGAGTGACTACCCTAAATCAATTACCGCTATATCTAGAGTGCACCCATGCAACTTTTGCACAGTAACTGCCCAAGTAAGGATTAATGGTAACATTTTGCGTTGAATTTTTCCCGATCCTCTTAATCCCTCAAATTCAGTCAGACAAGGTTCAACTCTAACAAGCCCATCTTAATCTGCATTTATAATGCAATCATCGGATTGTATGAGAACTGCACTTGGTTGTTCTCCATGCTCCAGCTGGTCACGACGAAGAGCAGGCCATATTAAGTTCCTGGCCACATTGAAATACGTATTTATTATAATATAATTACGTATTTGGTGTAGGTTTGGAGAGAAAATATGTTTTGTTGTTGCTTATGATTTTATAGAAATTAAAGCTAATTATTGGGTGCATGCAAGCAATGCCATCAGCGACAGCTGACAATATATATATTTTTGAAATGTGCTAATTAAGGCCTTTCATTTGATACCCAACACGGCATGAATAAACATTGTTTTGTTTTTAGGCTTGGACTTTATGCTCGCTAGAGGGCGCTATATTGAGTTTAATGTGACCTCACATAGCCTCACATAGCATAGGTAACTAGTGGACAATCAAGACGCTTCCAACAATACTTCGTTTGTCAAATTATGACAAGCGGTTTAGAAGTAATGAGGGAACAGATGAACATACATACATACATACCGATCAAAATCATAACCCTCCTTTTTGCTTCGCCGTAGTCGGGTAAAAAGTACTGTATTTAAAAAAATATTATATATTTTTATGATAATTAATATATTCATATTATATATATACAATTATTATAATAAATATAAAATAATTTTATTTAATATATTAATTATTATTTAATTGTATATTAAAAATGTTTTCCAATGGGTCATTTAAATCCTCCAGTTTGTGTAAAAAATAAAATAAGAGACAACTCCGGAGGACCCTTCTTCTCAAACCTATATCAATGTTTCCGTCAATATTACTTCAAACTTGTATAACCACCATTCTATAACAACAGATCACTGCTTTTCAAATACTCAAAACAACATGAATGTACTTATTACCTATGCCTGTGTAGTTTCTAGCCAGTTCTCCAAACTTGCCGGAGAGCGATCTATGCAAGTTGTTATCTAAACGAGGTTGCGAACTGTATCCAAGTTGCGATGAGTCTGTGCGGCGCGGTCACCCATCTGCTAGATGGGGGGATTCAACTTGACCTTCATACAGGTGTAGTTCGGGAACGAAGATAACTAGGTACTACAAGGTGTAATTGTAATAATTAAAAACCTCTTAAGGGATCATTGTAGTCATCATTAAAACAACCTTGAAATCGCGACAAAAATCAGCTGTTCCCTACATTTTGTCAAGTTATGTGAAAATAAATGAATGGAGCAGAAGATTATTTTTGCGATTATGGGCCACCTGTTTTATTAACTCTTGTTTTCGATAATACATAATAGTGTTTAGTTACTGAAACCGTGCAATATTTTAGTCATAAGTTAATTTGTACAATGCATTGCTAACAACTTTTTTAGTCGGAAACAGCTAAGCTAGTAATGGTTTGGAAGAAACTTGATTTTGGAAGAAACTACACCAAATTCGCTGGCTGGCAATGGGTAAGCTACCTTGGTAACAACGTTTAAAAGGCTTAAATGTTATTTCTGGCCATAGTAAGTGAACCCTAATGACGCGTATACCTTACGTTTGCATGTCGTATTTATAGTTTCGCGTGTTCCTTGGAAAGGATTTTAATTATGCAAACATGTGTCTGAAGAATTATAATTAAGTATGTCCTTGACGATCAATCAAGTTTTAATATTACTTTGTAGATATTATGCCGCAGAGCCACGGCGGAATGTAGTAGTATACTTATGTAATGTTAACTTCATGTTACTGATATGTTATCACATTTCTTCACAACTGAGGATAGAAGTTTCAATCAATAGTTATAATTTCGTACCTATCACGATCAATTATGTCTTGGAAGCAAACCTATACTGTCTCAATAAGATATATTTAAGATACCCCTAAACTCTGTCCACCAGTGTGTCATTCTGCACTGTGTGTGTGTGAGCTTTGCCATTGATCATCCTTTCAATAAGGAACTGACAATATATCGCTGAAATTTTAGTAACATCGGATTAGCGAACGAGGCTCCGAAGAGAGGTGAAAAGGAAAGAGCAGACTAACTCTAGTATATGCAGTGGAGAGCAGTGGTGGCCAGTGGTAGAGATTAACTACGATAATATGGCCCACCCCTCCAAAATTTAAAACGTTTGAAAGTATTTGTACGCATCTAGTTTAGGAGCCCGGAAAGCTGACTATAATTTTAAACTTGGTAGTACAACTCTCTGTTTCCATATTATGCTATGGACTGTGTTGTTGTTTTTGATGTACTAATAAACTTATATTATGTGTGCGTAATGAGACGGCCGTCAAATAAAAACAAATCACGGATTTGTTGCTCGACTAGTGGCGTCATTAATCGCTCATTATTATTAGTATAGCGCTGCACTGACGTACTCTATGAAAACGACACGTGCGTTGTCTTGCGCGATCGGCTAGTTATGATTAGTTCACCAACAAATCTGGTAATAAGTGAGATATTACGAGTACTTACAACTACATACAAACTCTTTCGTAAGGATGTGACTACACACATTGAAACAGTAATTTGGAGGGGCGAGCCATGTTATCGTAGTTTAGCTCTAACGGCCCCGACTTACGAGTTGTAGGTCATAAGTTAACTAACTAACTACACCTACTAGGCTACTACTAGGTAACTTTGTGTAAATTATTTCATCACCACTGCTCTCAAAACGGTGAAGGAAAACATCGTGAGGAAACCGGCATGTTCTAGAACAATAAATTCGAAGACATGTGACATGTACCAATCCGCACTGGGCAGAGGGAACGTTATAGGTTGATTATGCTAATGTGCAATGAGCATATGGTGCCTACAATGAGCACATAGTGCGTACAATGAGCACATGGTACCTACAATGAGCACATGGTGCCTACAATGAGCACATGGTACCAACAAAGAGCACATGGTAGCTACAATGAGCACATGGTACCTACAATGAGCACATGGTACCTAAAATGAGCACATGGTGCCTACAATGAGCACATGGTACCAACAAAGAGCACATGGTGCCTACAATGAGCACATGGTATCTACAATGAGCACATGGTACCTACAATGAGCACATGGTAGCTACAATGAGCACATGGTACCAACAATGAGCACATGGTACCAACAATGAGCACATGGTGCCTACAATGAGCACATGGTACCAACAAAGAGCACATGGTGCCTACAATGAGCACATGGTATCTACAATGAGCACATGGTACCTACAATGAGCACATGGTACCTACAATGAGCACAAGGTACTTACAATGAGCACATGGTATCTACAATGAGCACATGGTACCTACAATGAGCACATGGTACCTACAATGAGCACAAGGTACTTACAATGAGCACATGGGACCTACAATCAATGAGAAGTTTGAGGGCATGCAATTAGACCGTTGAAGACACACCACATCATATTTTATGTATAGGTAGGTTTTTTAGTAGATAGTTAACAGAAATAGTGTAATATGCACGGTGATTTTAGAATTTAACTTTAAAGGAGGCATTTTTGTGAGTTATAACAAAATAAGGATTCACATTGTTTCGGAAAAACAAGCAATGTGAAGGGTTCCAAAATAGACGACAGTCGTCGAGAAATCAAATCGCTTGCAAAATATTATAACAGAGAAAGATAATCCTGCTCAATATACTTGTTATAGGTGTGTATGTACACATCGTTCACATAAGCAGATTATAATACAACGTACGACGTTGTTAAGCAGAATTTTTCTTTTTTTGGGACGATAATGTGTTTGTCTGAAGAATTCAGGATATTCAGATTAAGTTACATTTACTTCAAGGTGTGACTATTGTAATGTCACCGACATTTAAAATATTTTGTACGTTTTTATAATGCTTTTAGGATATTGGAGACCTACGAAATCATTTCATTAAACATATCACATAATCATATACTTACCCGAGAATAAGTAATAATCAATAGTGAAATCTGTTTTTCTCTGGTTTTATATAACTTAACGCATCTGTGTACGAGTGTATAATCTTAAATAAATGTAACTGCTTCCGAAGGAGTGGAGATCTGGTGTCCTGAAATACAGGCCTAACGCCTAGCTTAGGCACCAGTGTCCCTCAGTATAATTAAAACTATTATGTATTGCTCTTGATAAATTGAAAATGTACTTATACCTACAGGGTGGCAGGGACATTGACGCGAAACCTGTTACCATGGATTCAGTACATCATAATTGACCCCCGTGAGTAATGTATGGAACAGCGAATTTTTTTTTAATAACCGACAAAAATTTAACGCAGGGGCGTCATTCAATGTACTGAATCCATGGTTACAGGATGCGCGTCGATGCCCCCCCTTCCACCCTGTATATTGTGATGAGAAATAAATCTTTATCTTGTCTTATTATATCGCATCGGCTAGTCCAAATCCCAAGTTTTAATTATATTCAAGCTTAAATTTCTGAAAAAAAAACACTACGCACCTCATACATGGTGATATCAGTTAACATTAATTTTCGAATTAAATGACCCAATACTAAGGTGGTTAGAGACGAATTCAAAATACTCAATGGCTTCAAGATCAAGACGTATGCTCATAAGGACATCCACAAGGTCCGGCTGCTCCTCGATGAAAGGAACTGGTCAAGCGCACAGTGCGCCTTCATCCATGATAGATATGGAGATGTTCTGATTTTGTATGATACTAGATAACGCCCACAGCCTTACTCGAATTCTCGGAGAAATACTTTGTGAATTTACGTTGATAAAAACTATTTGATGTGTTAATCTAGGTCATAAGGTCATGGATTATATCTGTGTGGTCTCACTCAAACCTGACCAGCCATTTATGCGACCTGTTTGAGGTTTCATAGACATACTTATTTTATGCAACAAGTAAGAATTTGGATAGCAAACTAGGCTACGAAAACGCTACGGATGCGCTACGATAACACTACGAAAATGTTACGATACCGATACGGAGTAGGTGCCTTGTAAGCTCTGATTGATGCTACTAACTTGGGGCTAAACCTGTTTTTAAAGTTCTTAGATGGTAGATCTATTCTAAACTTACGAGATTACTTTCAAAAGTTGTATGAATGCTAACCGGTTAAGGCAGACATTATGTGTTTTATACAAAGCGTAGTATCTCAGACTCCTATAGGTAGACGACGCATGTTTACGAGCTCGTGAACAAATCAAAACGAATCGTTCCTCTCAATTGACCTTAACACTTGAAACCTGAACAAATTCAGTGGAAAATCGAACAGTAAAGGGCAATGTAACTCCACAAACGGTAACACGGCCCGAAGGTACACAGTTTAGCGAAATTAAGCCAAAATAACTTGCTTAACAAAAGAACAAAGTGAACAAAAGAATCTCGGGTATTCCGACATTCCCACTTTTAAATAAATACTTTTACAATTATTTTCTTTTTTTTTTTGTCACAGCTTTGTGGTTTTATAATGTTAAATGTCTAGGGTGTTTGCATTTTTTTTTTTGTTATACCGCGTATGACCTCAAAAAAGTGGCTAGGACAGACTGATGCGGAAGGCAGAGTACCGGGTCTTGTGCCGCAACTTAGTACAGGCTTAAGTCCAGTAGTGGACTATGATAGGCTGTAATAGTTATTTTGTGCTTTTGTGCATATGATGATTGTCTCTATATAGTCTGAACCACGATATACTCGTAGGTAACAGTTTTGAATGATCTGAATCTTAGTAAAGCCAAAGTTGCCAACGATTGGAAAATCTAAGAAAAAATTATGGTTGAGAAGTTTTGTTTTCATGTTAGTCTGTGAAGTTATGCATAAGACCAGATACTTGGCTAACCTTCACCATAGACAAGCTTCCAAGTACTTCTACTTGGCTTTGACAAGGACATCGTACAACTATTTGCAAAGATTTTGAGTCTCAAAGCGAGCTATCGCAGTTGTGTGAACTTACAATCTTTTGGCCGAAATCTTTTTCATGATTTGGATATTTATGTTAAATTTTATGGAAAAGGGGAGTGGATGAAAGTACCTAATGGTTTCTGGAATAATGCGATTTCTTATAAACCTTTAGTAGCATCTTGAATAACGGTTTTGTGAGAAGAAAATCATCCCATAAAATATTTCATGGGATTGTCTACTCTTAATTATTATGAGAAAATAAATCTATTTAAAATCACTTTATAAATCACTGTGAAAAGCGGTATAAGTTGGGTGTATGTACACATTGAAAACAGGGAGTATGTGGTGTGATTATATGATTTTACTGGCTATATGTATTTACAGGGTGGATTTTTAAGACAGGGCAGTAAGTGCAGTTACCTACCGAAACGTTCTTAAGAGACAGTCCATAACTGTTTGAGTAATTGCTGACTGTATTCACAGATATTAGAAAACTGCTGCAGATTTATGAATCACGAAAATTACGAAACGTTTGAACGGTTGGTACTGCCTCGTTACAAAAATCCAACCTGTGTAATAATAATATGATGTATTGAGCCGTGTTGTATGAGCGTTTTCAAAATAAAATTTTTAGTTTAATTTTATGAATACTTTTCTACCAATCTTTTCTAAATAGCTTCAAAGGCGTGACTTCTAGTACAGATAAAAGTGAAAACGCACCCTAGGTAGCCCCACTACAAAGCTGACTGGCTGAACTTTTAACTATTCTCGCACTTACCCGTGAATCGTTCTGTTTTAAATTTTAAATCTCACAATTCAAATAGCGAGAAAAACAAAGAATTTCAGTGGAAATTGACAAGTCAAGCGAGCAAGTAAAAGCGCGGCTGCAAGCGAGCTGTGTGCACACGACTGTGTCAAGTTGAGCTTCAACTTTGTAACTTTTTTATTGTTTTTATATGCTTGCTGTTGCCAAGTGGCTAATGGGAGGCTGTGGCTGTACTTCAATAGGTTGTTCTGGCATATCGATGAGGGATTCACTTTGTTAATGGTTTAAGGGAAGTATGGCTTTTACCTTGGCCAGAGGCTAAGCATTGTTATATAACGCGGCAATGCTGCCAGTGTCTTGAGTACATTACCAGTCGACAGCAATGCGGAGGAATTTTTCGACGCCATATTTTAGTTTGATACTAGTTTTAGTTAAGTTAGGTTATTGTAAACTTTTCAAATTATTGATATAGTTTGTTACTTTATATAGTATAAGGAAGTGAAATTTTTTAATGAACATTCTCTCTCTGACACTGTAAGGTGTATCGGACAAACGTCTTTCACTCCACGATGTTCCATAAGAAGATTCCACACGAAGCGACAGCAAATACGTATAATCGTGAAAACGGTTCTGTGGGGCACATAGTTTTATATATAAGACTACTGTGCACGTTTTAAATAAAGATACATAATAATGTAATGTAACCGCTGAGCACTTACGAGGAAACGGCTCCTAGTAGGCGATCGGTTGACGGGTCTTCGAAGATAAGTTTGCGAATAAATTATTTGTATTTGATCATTCAAGGGTTAACTGTTCTCCAAGCGCAACAAGTGTGTTGGCTTGAGGAACCGCGACGGAGAGAAATGCTAATAAAATAGGTGATATTTGACTTGAATATTGTGTTAAACATGATATGGCCAGTAAGGGGAAGACTACCGAGATGACGACTAATAGAGATGGAAGAAGACAAGTTGCAACGAACCTCAAAAAGTTGGGAAAGGAGTACAGATTGATGATATGTAGTGTTAATATTGCGATGTAATGTAGGTACACAGTTAATATTTCTTTCTGTATGACGAATGGGTAACGGAGTTAGTGATAGATTATTTTATATGAAGAGCATAATAGTGCGTTAGTCACTTTCATGAACAGTTGCGTGGCTGTCCAAAATCTGATTATTAAATTTAGGTACATGTAGGTATTCTCATTTTCGGGCGTATAACAAAGAGCACAAGTAAGTTTCTTTCATACTAAGATATTTTACGATTTATTCAACTTTATACAAGTGAAAAGCGGATGTCGACATGGTCAGCTACAGTCAACATTTAAATATTTTATAAAGGTACAAAGATTCGTTTTTTAATTAGATACGCTGGACTTTCTGCAATTCTAAAAATACTTTTTAACGGTTAAAATGTGTGCTGTGTTTGCCTCAGTTGTCGGAAACGTGTTGATTTTAAAGATTGCGAGAGCGAACGAATGTTGAAGTAATGTTGGTGGCTATTGGTTGACAGTCAACAAGTCCGTCTCCTTATTTTACATTACTTTAGAAGAAACGTGTTGCTTTAACGTGTGTAGAGGTAAAAGGATGTTTTCGGAATTAGATAGAGATGGATTAGAGACAATACGTAGTTCGTTTAATTAAAAGACTCAGTATACTTTGTGTGAGTCAGTGTAAGTTAAATTACTTTGAGTCGGTTTAAAAGTTATTTCACAAATAGTGAGTTTTTTATTGCATTGATCTGGCGAAACTTGTTGCAATTAAAACCCAGTAGGTTACAAATAAGATTATGGTGCGTAACAATGTAAGAGAGTAGTTAAAAACCTACATGACACCAGATATAAGTTTCGGTTAGTTTACAGAAAATATTAATTTAACCATTTCTGGATATTGCCTAGCCACAAAACCAGCCCAACAGCTGTCCTTAATTTTGAGCCTCTTGGTAGCAAGTTCTTCAATGTTTATAGCAAAAATTATCAAAAAAAAGTTTACCAAAACTTTCAAAAACTTTCAGAAAAATTCAAAAGAGTCAAACTTTGCAAAGCAGACCCATAGTTTCAGGACCTCTTACCTTAGGTTGAAGTAGACGTCAGCGCTCCGGCGAGAGGATTCTCATGTCGAACTTCCGGAGGGTTGCCATGACGTGTGCTGCTGTTCGCGTCTCCAGTGCCACTGAAGAAGCCAGCAGCTCCAGCCACGACGGCGCGGTGGGCGGGGCAGGACACGCCCACTGCAACAAGTTGCCGCCAACTGGTACGAAGAATCAGCGATGCCGATTGTTTTTTTAAGATGACGGTAGAGGCTGGTGTACATGGGATGTAGCGTTTTGGTAAAGGATAGTTTTTCAGATTATTTTACCGATATCTTAACTTTTTTCAAAATTCTTTTTGCAGTATAATGAAAGTTCTTCAAATACCCTAAACGGTTTCAAAGTGTAGCTTATGGCTTGATATAGAATCAACAAACTGAGGTCGTTTAGTTGTAGGTATATCTAGGTAAGCATTATAGTATGGGCCATGTAATGTTGATCGCTGGTGCTATCCCGAGATAGTTATCGAGATAAATGTACCATGAGGTCATCTTGACCGGAAGTCTCATAAACCAAAATCCAGCTATGAATTAATTTAAAATGCTGAAAGATGAGGGCTGTTAGCAACTGATTTGAAGTCCTGCTTACCCAAGTTTTTTTTTTAAATCTTTCTAATACACGTGTTTCTACATAAACAGCTATATACCTGTGTGTTTCAGTAAACACACAGGTTTTCAACTAAAACTGAACAAAGTTTGCGTTGAAAGTTTAGAAACTTAAATGAAGGAATACGTTACGGAACTACTCTTTAACACGTGTTCATATAAGTTATTACTTTCAGAGGGCTAATGTTGTGGTTACTCAAATACTCAGTTGCATGTATGTTTACGCCTAGAGAATGGTGATCATTCTAACTAATCAGTTTTTCTGTTTTCTGTGTGAACAGCATCTGATGGTGATGAAATTGGGCGAGGAGCTGGGCGTCAACGTAAACAATAATTTTCAGACTATATCTTTAATATTTTCGCTGTGACTTGTTTATTTAAAAGACTTTTCGAGTCCATTTTTACAGGCGACGAATAGTTTTCGGCTTTATGTTGGAATATCATCCCGTAACGGACCTAAATTCAAACTTTTGATAACAGTTATTTCAGTGCCTACAGCTACTGCTAAAACTAAACAGACATACAGTTACAGTAACCCAATAACAAAACTATTCCGTTACTAAGTCCACCATCCTCTCCTCATCCTAACGTCTCACAATAGATAAATAAACATCACGGTATCCGCCCCTCTGTGCTCTTCACAGATTTGACCAATCACCCGATCCTATCTATAAGTCTAAGCTATCACGAACTTACGGATAAGTACGGGTTTTCTCCTCTCCATGCTGATCGGGGAATAAAAGAATTGTGTCTGAGGAATGTATTGTGTTACTGATTTGCTTAATAATGGATGGTGCTTAGATGGCACGAATGGTTAGGAATTAGTCTAGTTAAGTTGGTGGAATATATACCTAGCTAAAATAGTAGCCAATACTTTCCGTAACGAAATTTATGTATCACAAGAAATAAATGCAAGATTGTACCAATCAAAATTTGCCACCACTTGTGAACTAATAAACACCGGTAATCCTTAATCGTCACTTAAATAAAGGACGTAAAAAATCGCTTATTGTCAAATTTAAATAAGTTTATACAATCAAAAACAGATGCCACAGGCAGACAGACAAAGCTACAGCTCATCACCTCTCTTTTAGCTTCAAGGTTTAAAAATAACCAAGGCAATAGCTATAGCTAAACCTCTGGAGACACTCCAATCAGTATAATTTAGAAAAGAAACAAGACAACGTTTTATTCCAAAGCTTTAATGCCATCAAACACGTATACATAGATTACATAGGCACCTACTATTACAAATAGGGAGACGCATAACGTTCGCTAGTAGCATGAACTGGCCACAGTAGATAAGTGTCCAGCTGCCCGCATCGGCGACGACCGCTGTTATCTGATAACACGTCACGGAGCATAACCTGACGACAGTGTATTATCTTAATTAAATAGTCGTAAGTTTTAAAGGGTTGTAAAAATCATAATTATGTTTGGACAGCAGTGAAATGAATGAGCTGTTGTTGTACAGAAATAAGAACAAAACGATATTCTAAGGATTTAAGAGTAATTATTAAGAAAATCGTAAAGAAATAAACACGTTTTAGCCATTTTAAAACAAACCTTAATTCAAGTCATAGATTATAACATATATAACTTTAACTTTTCTTACCGTCCCCTCAGGTCCTGCAAACTCAATTCCTTGTTATTTTAATCTACGAATAATTAAGCCTCATTTACGTTAAAACTATTTGTAATTTTTCATTAATCTAAAATTACGGATCTTTACCAGAACAAAAGAAACTGACTTGAGTCATTCCAAGGTATGCATATCTACATTATTTTTAATATTAAGTTTTTAAAAATATTTGTTTTATTTTAATTTAATTATTTATTCTTAAAGTGAATATATAACTAAATATTCTGTGTATATTTCAAGCGTCTACCTGTTGCCGTTATCAATATCGAGCAAAAACGATCAAAAAGAATCACGTTTGTTGTATAGGAGCCCCCTTAAATATTTATTTTATTCTGTTTTTAGTATTTGTTGTTATAACGGCAACAGAAATACATCATCTGTGAAATTTTCAACTGTCAAACTATCACGGTTCATGATATACAGCCTGGTTACAGACGGACAGACAGACAGAGATAGACAGACGGACAGACAGACAGACAGACGGCGGAGCGTTAGTAATAGGGTTCCCGTTTTACCCTTTGGGTACGGAACCCTAAAAAATAACAAATTACCACGAACATACAACAAAATACTGAAAAACAAATCAATTATCAAACTAAAACTCTAATAAATATGCTTTGATTACACGTTCGAGTATACACCATGTATTGTAATCGTTTATTGAAACTATAGCGTGACGTGAACTTAATGACATAATTATATTTGCGTTATATCCACACCGAGGGAACTGACAATTATCGCGAAGGTGCCAGTGATTGACAACAGTTTTCAGATGTTATAAGAGTTTTTCGTTCAGGCTGGTTCTGTGAAATATACCCAAGTAAAATGTTAGTTTTCACTGGTAGCGGTGAAGCAGACCATCAACCGTTAGCTTACATTTGTCATAAGAAGTCAGGAAATCAGTCAAAATAGCCATTTGGTCTCGTTTACTGTGGATTCCGAAGCAGTCTCTTAAACGAACATTAAAGAAATACGTGGCTTTTTCGACTGGCGACAAAATCTTTATAGACACATATTTCACCCTAGGTGTTATTACTTAAAAGTGACTATTACTGGCAGCTTATGGCAGCTACTGTCTGACACTGATGTTTTGGCAAAATGTGTTTGCGTCCAGATCGAAAAGTGAAATAGAATAAAATTGATATAATGTAGATAGAGATAGAACTAGATCACATCCCATCCTAGCTAAGTAAATAACCTTCCCACCATTTAATCAATGCCGCACAATGTTACAAACCACTGCCACCTGTAATTAAAAATTTAAAGCAATTTCGTAATTATTTTGATTTGAGCTTCTGTTTTCTACACACGACATTCAAGTCTTGTGATTGACAATATTCAGTTGAGGTTTAGAAAACTCCCAAGATGGGTATTTTAGTAAAAAATGCAACGTTGTCAGTTAGCATTTCGCTGACATTTCTACAAATGGTGGGGTTTTGGGCTCCAGAATACCTGACAGAAACACAGAAGCAATTGTATAGTTTCTACTCTGTGTTTTCTTTTATGTTTTTATTAGGTTGGTGTCATTCTGAAACGTAGTGGTGAGATGTATCTTTCAAAAGTATATTGCGTAGATAGGCCTTCAAAGACGAACGATAACAGACATGTGCATACGAGTATGTGTGACCTGCTACAATTAGAATGCTTAGAATTTTCACTATGCAAATGTTCTATGTCGTTCATGATTTTTCCACCAGAGAGTGTCGTAAAAAAGATGCGACCTACTTACTGTATGTTATTATTATTTATTTATTAATTATATCAACCATCACCAATCCATCTTATTCCCTTTAGTAATAATCACGCATTTCCCCATAACTTTAAAGTCCATGTTTAGCAGTAGGTACACGATGCTATATAGATCTCTGATTTGTAAGATAATTAATTTCTTCCAGGAACCTACCTAATCATCCAAGTGGTGGACCTAATCCTAATCTGGGGAGACCTGGCCCTGATGACCGGTACAGCCTTCCTGCTGTTCACCAACATGGCCCAAGCAGCCAAGATCGTGAACATCCTGGGAAGGAAGCTGAGGATCCAGAGTATTGTCAATGATAGTAATAAGTATCTGTCGGAAGTGAACACGAGGGAGGAGAGAGAGATTGTTAACAGGTATTTTAGTGGAAACTATGGATTTTCTTATTTTTTTTTTACTTTCTACACCGTTCTTTTGAAGAACGGTGGTTTTTGGGTTTTTCACACGTTGAAGTATAAAACAACCAAGAGTCTTCGCAAGAGGTATCGTATTACCCAGTAACTGGGAGGCTGGGGGATGATGATGATGATGAAGTATAAAACTGATTTAAATTCGACACCTCACAATTTCAGGTGCAGTTGAAAACCAGCGTCAGGCACTAGTGTCTGGCATTTTTGCAGAACTATTTGGCTCAGCCGTGAGACACAGATTCCTGCTGATTTATGATCCTTACAGCATACTTTGCACTATTTATTTGGAGAATATGTTGTGTGCCTTCTAGTCTGTGTTGAATAAAAATGTATTTTAATTTTTTTGGTTTAAATAATTTATTTCGTTGTGACAGACTGTTCAATAATTTCTCCGAGAGTCGCCGAGCTCTAGTGCATTATTAGCTTTTGTTGGGCTGTCTTTAGTAAAAGCTAATTAATAGCACCATTCAATGCCTTCTTTAAACAAAAAAAGACTTCTTCCTTCCTCCAATAAAATTGGGTAAAGTTATTGAAACACCATTATAATTATGTATTTTGTAACAAACTCACGCACTCTGCGCACGTCCGCCGTCGGAATGTAGTCAGCTGCGCGTCGATTTAACTCGGCATCGTTTTCTAATAAAATAAATACAGAAAAGTAATTATAATATTTTTCTAACACTTCTAATAAGAGTGTACCTACTGTAAAAATATTTTCAAGTCATCAATAAACAAAAATCTTATTAGATTTTGTTATAAAATGGTTATAAATTAGATGGCGTTTTGTTTTAGCTGTAATCAGGAGATGATCGTACTGCAGGTTCTATACTTCTCCCTCACTCTGATAACAGGCCTTGGATGGGCCACCAGCGCGGAAAATCATCAACTTCCTCTAAGAGCCTGGTGCGTAATCTATTCTCATGTTAAGTTCTCACTGAGGTATGATACCGCTGCAGCTGTTTAATAATCCGCTATGTCCGTATTCACAATAGTACTGAAAACATTGAACTGCCGATCTTTATCGTGGTAAAAATACGTTACTCACATTATTTTAAGATGTTGAAGTAAAGCCCCATACACGATGCAAGTTTCTTGCCTGTGGCATACAATCAAATTGAAGGAATTGCTGACTTGACGATGCACCGTCTAAACTTAAGACGGTGCATCTTTTATTGTTTTCTTCAAGTTATGGTATGCCACAGGAAATTAAATCGCCTCGTGTAAATTAAGTTTTATGAGACGATTCTTTGGCAGTTTTGAATGTCTTTTGTTATTTTATTTTCGTTTGTTCTGGGCCATCATTCACAATAATAAATAAATAAAATTCATTTATTTCAGGCAAGTTTTACACACATACCCATAGTATCCGAAAATTAAATTAAATATGAAGTAGATATTAAATTAAATGAAATTATTGTTATACATTCATATAGATAGATTATAGTTTTTTTTTATAAATGTCAGATAGTTTTAATTTATTTTTTAATTCTAACAGTCATGCTAAAATTAAATACTTAGTGGTCACAATGTTGTTTTTACACTTAATCAGTCTCAGGTGAAATGATGCTTTAAGCCTACGTAATACGGCATAAAAATCGTTAACGGTGCTGATTGCAAATGTAAATAGAAAAAGTTCATACCCAAAAACAAAAAACGTATAACAAGTAGCGAGTTTAGCAGCATTAATATGTTACATAATCTTAAACTACATCGCTTTCAATCAAAGCTAACTAACATCATCTTCAATGACTGTTACACCAGAACACCAGTTGCCTAACACACTGCCAATCATTAGCCGAAAGATTTTGAAGGAAATTGCTAATCCATTGCTTCATATATAATATTATGTTGTTAATTTTTAAATGACCAATGTGACGTGTATTTTTTTTTTTGACTATTCTATTCTTATTATATTTTTAAATGATTTTGAGTTGACATTGAATAATATGGTTTTGATGTGATAATTATGTTGTAAATTTTTAAATGACCATTGTGTTACGTGTATTTTTTAGTTTTTATTATCTAGAATTATATTTCAAACACAATGTATATTGTTAGTGAATAAATTGAATTGAAATTGAATTGAATATGAAGAATACGAAGACTTGTAATTGCCTTCCTGTCAGAATCATAACTTTATGTGCTATGAGTGTAGGTACAGGTATAAGATGCTGTACATACATTAATGAGATCGGCTACAGTCTACCTTGCAGCGTGACTATGGTTTCCTTTTTTATTTAACCATTTATGTACACACATATATAAACATACAAATAGAAAGGAACAGAAAAATACGTACAAAGGTGATGCTTATTTCTAAAGAAATCTCATTTTATCTCTATTTTTTCATAGAGTACGTCAGTGCAGCAGCATACTAAGGGCGCTTTTCCTGTCATGCGTATTTTCCGGGGCGCGCGGATTTGTTCCGCGTGCAGGCTGTTCGCATCCTACCATTTCATACATGGTTTTCCTATCATGCGGGTAGCACGCGCGCGGAACGCAGCTTGGTTGCGGACGCGCAGCGCGCGTGCGTGCTAACCGGATGCGGGCGGCGTTCTTCTGCCTTCAGTGTAATTTTGACTGCGACGCGGGTCGCACGCGTGGAGTACGCATATAATCGCAAACAAAAATGATGCACGAGTTTAGTCACTGGCGACGCGCACGACTCTGCAGCAACAAACACAATATTTTTCCTGCGTGTGACCAGGAGCGTGTAATCATCCGCAAGCGGACAGGTTCCGCACGCGGGCGATAATACGCATGACAGGAAAAGCGCCCTTATAATAATGAGCGATTAATGACGCCACTAGTCGAGAAACAAATCCGTGATTTGTTTTTGTTTGACGGCCGTCTCATTACGCACACATGCGTAATACAAATACTTTCAAACGTTTTGAGTTTCGGAGGGGCGGGCCATATTATCGTAGTTAATATCTGCGTCACTGGGTCGGACTTCATACGCCTACGAGGACCTACGTACTACACACTACGTGGATAGTGTGAAGCTCGGCTCCAGACTACCTAGCATAACATTATTATTTGGATACTAACATTAATTTTAAGTTTTCCCTACTAACACTACTGTATGGATTCACTGTGGTCTGATAAAAAATGTTTTATTATTATATTACCTCGCAGGTACCCATACGACACGACTAAATCGCCAGCCTACGAGCTAACATACGTCCATCAAGTAGGGGCCCTCCTCATTGCTGCTTACCTGAATGTGGCGAAGGACACCCTGGTGGCTGGCCTGATAGCGCAGTGTAGGTGTCGGCTGAGGCTGCTGGGACATGCCC
Organism: Tiliacea citrago; assembly: GCA_963921375.1. NCBI lineage: Eukaryota > Metazoa > Arthropoda > Insecta > Lepidoptera > Noctuidae > Tiliacea > Tiliacea citrago. The sequence continues at coordinate 2,887,437 of OY992796.1, forward strand.
TGAGGACATTGGCTGAAGGAATGGATATTGAAGACGAGGTAGTGTGGGGGATTTGTAATATCATGGAACTTCTTTGATGGGGAAGGTAAAATTGAGCTGAAGACCATAAACTATGACAATGCTGGTACAGAAAATTCGATGAATTTTAGTTCGTATTAGACCTGTTTGGTGCGTGACATTCGTCTTAGAATTCGAAACTGATCGGGGGGGCTAAAATGGACGCTTTGGCAGAATCATGATGTGATAATATTATGTATCATATTAAAATTCGTGAAATGGTCACAAACTGACAATTCATCATAATTATGATCTGCGTACAATTCATATCCCGCAATTGATGGTTTGACAGCTGCTATTTGACATTGGACTTCATTATTAATAATTTTTGGACCATTTTACGAATCTCCATACAAAACTGTCAAACAGATGAATTGCGTGATATGATTAGTTCGCAGATCATATTATGAATTGTCAGTTTGTGATCATTTTACGAATCTTAATATGATTCATAATATTATCATATTATGATTCTGCCAAAGCGTCCATTTTAGGCCCCCCGGAATAAATCTAGCCAGAGGATAGCTACGGTCAAGTTAGTTTTTTAACCTCTACCAAAGCATGTGATCTTTATAGAGTGTGATTTGATTATTATATACCTTTTAGTTCTAATAGACACCTACATAGAAATAAGTGGAGTACGCAGAAGTTTTAAAAAGAAGTAAAGAAGTTTTATTGAAATCAAAAATATACTCACCATAGTATCAACATAGTGTCATCTGTGCATCTTACACAAAATCCCTTACCAAATAAATGAAGCGTAGCCTCACGTAGCGGTACTTTCGTAGAGCGTCTACGAGACTACGGCCACGCTACGTAATATAATTTCGGGTCACTACAAGTTTCAGGGTACGATAAGAGATGGCGCTTATTTCAGGTTTGGGTATTTTTGAGTTTAATTTAAACCACGACAGTAATTTTAAGGACCTATATTTTGTATATTCGAAATGAATTGCCTAATAGCTAAAATGTAGGATAAAGCCGCGGTAGAAAGCTTAGTAGTAGCCTGTACTCTTTTATGTGTCTCAAATCAAATTACATTATTATTACGTGTATGTTTATGGACCAAAAAATCCTTCCTCACATAGCAGGGTCATGTCACCTTTTCGAACGATTATTTTCAATGAAAATGTTGGCAAGTAGAAATTAACCTTAACGTGCTTCTTTGACTGTATATTTTATGTTAAACTGAAAATGTCGTGAGGAAAGTTTCAAGTATGTATGTGGATAAGAATATGTGAAGACCAAATAAACGATGGGTGGACTGTGTGAAAGATGATAAGGCTAGAAAGGGGGAGATTAACGGGATGAGGTAGTCTTCATCCCGTTAGTGATAGAGAAGTATGGAAGAAGAAGACATGTGGCGCCGACAACAAATATATTGGGATAAGGCAGGAGAATGATGAGGTACATTATATGTTCCTTAGTACGTGTTAACTCCTGATCAAGAACAGACGGTGAGGCTTCGCCTGGCCTCGTGCGTGAAGAACCACCAGGAGACCCTGGAGGCTGCTAAGGCGCTGCAGGAGTGCTTCTCTGAGCCCACCTTCGCGCAACTGACTGTGTCGCTTATCATCATTTGTGTCACTGCTTTTCAACTGTCTGTGAGTACTTTGAACTTACTATATTTTCAGGCTTTGAAGCTGGAGCCTCAAAAAATGTATCAACTCGGGATACTGTTGGCTCCTGGAGGTCTTACTATAGTCCATTATTCTACATTTAGTCACCATAGAGAACGTAGATTCACGAGATAAAATTGTTAAGTACCTGGTCAAATACTTATGAATTCTGTTATTTCTTTTTTGTTCAGATGGCGCAACCAGATAACATGGTGCGTCTTCTATCAATGGGCACCTACCTCTTGAACATGTGTTTCCAAGTGTTCATCTACTGCTACCAGGGCAACCAACTGTCAGAAGAGGTAAGTTATGCCAACATTCTAATTTATGTGTTTTATACTTGAATGTAAAAATTCACTGCTAAAAAGAGTTTTTTTCAAAACCCTTGCAACAGGACAATGCAAGTCTTGTCGAGAGATACAAAAAAGTGGCCAGAAGAGATCTTCTACATAATAAGTAGAAGATCTATTCTGGCCACTTTTTTGAAGATGGATTTTTGGGATGAAAGTTTATATGGAAGTTTGTCATTTTTGCCAATGTGGAAATCCCATCGGGCGCACGGCTTGCATTGATATAATCACATAACAGATAAAAGTATATAATCCTCACGTTTGGCAAGCAGTTTTGTAATTGCAGACAAGAAAGCGTTATTTATTATTTATATATACTTTATTGTACACCAGATTATACATTACAAAAAGAAAAAAATATACACTACAAAATATACAATATGCGGCCTTATCGCTTACTGCGATCTCTTACATGCAACGCGTTACGCGTTGTTGAACATCTAGCATTCAAAAACCCCTTGCTCGTTTTACGACAACTACAACTGAAGAAAGCTGGGCTTTATTTCTTGCAATTTAAGGCAGACTAGATTCATAATTATTTTATTTTGTAGAGTTCCGAGATAGCTGGTGCTGCGTACGAGTGTCCGTGGTACAAGTGTTCGCTGCGCGTGCGCCGCGCGCTGCTCATCGTCATGGTGCGCACACGCCGAGTAGTCCGACTCACTGCTGGCGGGTTTACTACTCTTTCTTTGGCGTCTTTCATGGCTGTAAGTAGCTGTAACTATATATAATTGTGCAAGGATCTGTTAGCGCTAGGCAAAAATTGGAACGTCGCCATCTTGTTTTTATTAGGGTTCCGTACCTACCCGAAGGCTCCAAACGGAGCCCTATTGCTGGCACTCACTTGTGTGTCCGTTCCTCGTCTGTCACACAGGTTTTACAGCTATACGGTTAGAGCAGTCTTCACATTTTCACAGTATGCATCTTGTTGACCCAAATTTTCAAAAAATATTTTTAAATGTTTTTGTGGGCTCCCATACAAACAAACGGGTGCAAAAAAAAAATGAACTGCCCCATCGAGTGGGATATCGTTGTTTAGAGCTCGTTGAGTAGATATATATAGAAAGAATGTATTTTTGTTTTCAAATTCTTGGAAAATAAAGGAATGAGAAGCCACCAAAGTCAGCTTTTTTTTACAAAATTTTGTTCTCAAGATTTTATAACTTCCCATTGACCTATGACCTTGCAATTTGGTGGTAATGTTTATTATTACGTACCTATATTTTACTAACAAATACATTTATAAAAATAAATAAATATATATTATAATCACACTAATATTATAAAGGCGAAAGTTTGTGTGTGTGTGTGTGTGTATGTTTGTTACTTCTTCACGCTCAAACGGCTGGACCAATTTTGATAAAATTTTGTATGGAGGTACCTAACACCCTGGATATACTGGATATCCCGATATTTACACGGGATCAAGACCTACGTGGGTAAAACCGTGGGGCGCAGCTAGTATAAAATAAATAATAATATATTTATAAATCATATTTTTCTTTGAAATTCCCTCATTTTTCTATACAACCAACTTGATTTTGCGGTCAAATGCGTAGCACAGAAGGGATGCGGGCGGCGGCACGCCATGCTACGGGTCAGGTTACTCACCTACTGTTTATGAATAATTCTGCCATTTGGACGGCTTATATTCTAAATTTAGTACAGGACCCTAAATGTGCAAAGTCCGACACACACTTGGCCGGTTTTTATTATAAAATATATTTTCACAAAATAATTTTCACAAATGTTTACCAACAACTCTCCTGTTAATGTCAGTCAAGCGCCAACAGGTTCTCGTAGCACTCTAGTTGTAAGGAACGGTGTTAATGTTTTTGCGGAACCCTAAGTTTGACTTCTACAGCTTGTTGTTGATAAAGTTTAATTTTAGTTTGCCATTTATATAATTTTATTTAGAGGGGGTTTTATTGGGATTAGGTTTGAGACAGGCCTTGAATTCAGTTCAATTCTAATCTTTATTGCATATCGTCTTCCTTCTTGCCTTCTTCTTCTCCAGTTTGTTGTTGATATTTATTTTAGTTTTCAATTCAATATATAATTGTATTGCCTTCCTCAGTAGATAGAGAACATGTTGAAAAGCGACTAAATATTTAGAATAAGAGCACCTGTCATCTTTTATTAAAAGGTCTCAGTCTGGAACTACATCCAAATACCATTTGACACTGCATTTTGCATTTTGACACATGCTCTTTTTGTTTGTTTTCAGATCATCAAAGCGTCGTACTCACTCTTCACTCTACTGCAACAAGTTAATGAAAATTAATAGTTTTGTTAATTAACTACAGTAGTTTTCACTTTGACCAATATTCAGCCAATATTTATAAAATAAATGACATAGTTGTAAAAATAGTAGAATACAGATATAAATAATATTATTCGATTTTTTTTTTTTCCTTTCTGTTAAATACTTATCATAGTGAAACAAATATTAGGACAGGTGTTTTAAACAAGTAAGATTTTTTTAATTAAACGGTTTTAATAAATGACTTCTACATAGTTAAGTGCAAAAATAAAAAGAGGCATCAGGCAGTAAAAAAATACATAACCACAGATTAAAATATAACTGCCAGTGAGCATAAACCGCAGTACTTGTAAACTCACTATTATCCAACAACAAATAAAGTGAACGAAAGGCCAGGAATCCAAAGGTAAAGGGATAATAATAATTATGGTTTTCATGCAAGGTTTTAATGATTAAGGCCGTCTTGTAGTGCGGTATGTAGCCGGCTGTAACTAGCCGGCCGTTGCGAGCTCTTGAACTGCTAGATTTTGTGTATATTTGCTACATAGAAAAAAATAGTAAGGAAATTATAAAATGTGTTCTCACCAAGTACTAAAAAACAATAAGGCCTATCTTTTGGTATAACTTTTACATGGTTTAACGAATAATCTCTTCAAGGTACACGTTTTAAATAGCGATTTAGTGTCATCTTTGTGATTTTTTTGATCGAGCCAATTAATTTAATTCATGTTTCTATCTTCACACAGTGCTTGATAATATGTTCAATTTTCTTAAAATATTTTCTTTTTGCGCAAAATTTATATTTTGCTAGATTTACAGAGGTTTAAAAAAGTTAAAAAGTACTGCAACCTCGCCTTAAATAAACAAATATCAAACTGAACTGACCCCGAAATCAAAGCAGCATTTCTAGAGAAACACAAGTAATTAAGCTGCATTGATTACGTATCTTAATAAACGTTTATTGAAAACACGGTACGGTGCAAATAATAACATAATTATACTTTGCCGTAACACAAAGCAAACCGATAATTATCGCATGTGATGACATGGATGGATAATAGTTGTTCTTGCAAATGTGAAAAGCTTATTAATTCCACTAATTCTATTAATATTATAATTGTGAAAGTTTGTTTATTTGGTTATTTGTTACTCAATCACGCAAAAACGGCTGAACGGATTTGGATGAAATTTGGCACACTGATAGTTTATAACCTGGATTAACACATAGGATACTTTTAACCCGGTAGTTCCCGAGGGATAATTTCCGTCCTCCACGCGGGTAAAACCGCAGGCAACAGCTAATTAATAATTATTATAATATAATGTTTTATTAACACAAAAAGGCATTTTCAATAGAAAGCGTGACTCCTGAGCTAGGTGGTCCCTGTGTTACAGGAGTCGGTGGTCGGAGTCAGTGTCTTCATGTCAGTGCGTATTGACAGACAATAAAGCACAATATCACGCCAGTTTTCCCCAAAGGGGTTGTCAGAGTTGTAAAGAACACCCGTATGTCACCAGTTATGCTTAAGTCCCGTGTAATAGGGGACGACCAGCCTATTGCCACCAGCCGGCCATAAATCCAGACTCAAAGCTGCTACTGAGAAGTTCCTGATGGAAAAACTCAATAACACCTTGCCTGACTTGGGAATCGTACCCAGGACCACTAGACAGGGACTGGACCCGGACTATTGACATAAACCAGGATAAATCCAGACTTCGGGCTGCTACTGAGAAAAACCCAATAACTCTGCCTGACTTTCAAAATCAAATAAAAACTTCTAAATTAGTTGTTGTTTGTACATATTTAGTTAAATTAATAGCTCAGTCAGTTTTTACATTGGTCTAGTTTTAATTTAATGTTTTACAGTAGATACTGTTACCATAATAACAGAGCACTTACGTACGGTCAGCGACAAAAGTCGATTAACACTGCTACTTTTACACATCTGAATTGATACCTTATTATTCGATACATTATATTTCAGTATATTAAATAATACCTAAGAGTCAACATTATTTTACTTGTAATTATGTTCTGATTTTAATTGAATATTTATCTCTATAATTAAGATTAAAAAACTGACACACCCACTTCCGCCTGACATTGGGAACCGCCAAACTGTTGCAGTATTTAAAAGAAGAGTGATAGAACACTATCTTTCCACTTCGTCATAGTTGCGTATGTATTTATTATTTAAATTTCATTATAATTATTAATATTCTAGTAATATTTATTTTAGAAGTATTTATGTATGTTAGTATATTTTCATATTATGTGTTTTATTTTTATCAAAAGTAAATTGGTTTTGATTTTATGTAGGTATTGTATTTTCTCTTCTACTCTTACACACGGTGTCTACATCTCTTTATCTAATTTCCTAGCGCAGGTATGCTGAAAAAAAAATTCTTTAGAAATGTGCTAGTGCTCATTTCTAAAGAATTCTTTCTTTTTTTTTCTTTTTTTTTGAAGAAAGGAACAGAAAAATGCGTACAAAGGTGACCCTTTGGTGAGCATTTTTCTGTTCCTTTCTTCTTGTACGTTTATATACAGTGTGGCGATTAGGTTATCACATTAAATGAACTACACTACATATTTTAAACATACAAAATTAAAATAATTAATAACAATTGACATTTTAGTCGTGGGACCTTTTTTTCGTTTTAGTATTTAACGACATTAAACATTATTAATGTGATTATTTGGCTTAGAGTTTGTATTGAATTGTTGATACCATAGTGCCTCATTAAGGGTGGTTTATTTCGTGGCAAATTTTTTGCCTATTTATTTTGTTTGAATAATTCAGTTTTCTATTTTTGTCAAATTGTTTATTTTAACAGACTGTTAGCAACTTGTAATAACAGTTGTAATATTTAATGTGATAACCTAATCGCCACTCTGTATTTATGTGTGAACATAAATGGTAAAATAAATAAGTATTATATCGACGTTTATCGCTGACTGTACAAAATAGTATATCATTGTACATCAATGTTTTGTAAGTGTTTATTAAACTTAATAACTCAATTGAACCACCAACATAATATCACAGATAATGCTATATGTTTTTACTGAAACAGTAAGTCCTACACCTCTATGTAGATGCACGCCCACTGACAGGGGCTGCAAACATTTTCAATATAAAAATGTATTTATTTTATTTACTAAGTACACACAGTTAAAAAAACAGTGGCTTGTGGCTAAGTAATAACACTGTCTGGTTAAGCTACGCTTGCCACGGTTGGTCCATGGATGGGTGACCATCTTTACATACCAAGACCCATCTGTGCCTCGGAAAGCACGTTAAGCCGTTAGTCCCGGCTTTCATTCGTGGATCTTTGACAGTCATTACCGGTCCTCAGATGCCTAAAAGTCTGACAACCAATCTTACCAAGGGGTATCGTATTACCCAGTAATTGGGTTGTGGAGGTCAGATAGGCAGTCGCATCCGGTTAGACTGGAAGCCGACCCCAACATAGTTGGAAAAAAGATAGGCAGATGATGACACAGTAAAAAAAAGCACTACTAAAGGTGGAGTTATTTGGAATGAACTTTAAAATAGTTGTCGTTTTTATTAATACTTATTAATAAAAACTACTACGGAATACAAGTACTTACTTTCATTTCATTCCATCTAACTATTGGTCAAGCAAATACTCGTATTAATTAGATAATAAAATATTTAAATTTTAAAATTTATTTAAAAACGTGGTAATATAAAATCACGTGATCATTAAAAATAATAAATTAGTAAAACATGATCAAAATCTTTCATCTAAAACTTACTTGATTATAGGTATAAGCTTTTATCTGCTAGAAAATGTATAACTTTTTTTTTGAACGCTACGTCACTTAACTGCTTCCAGCTTTTAGTATAGTTTATTATAAATTTTTGGAGACATGCAAAAGACACTTTTCCGCATAAGTGCTGTTCTATATTGATGTTAGCAAATTTGACTCGTCAACGGCAAAGAGGCTCATTGGTTGTGGACTTAGGCAAGTTATTAATATAATTATAATGTTTAATAGTCATATGTGTAACATTAAAAAGACAATTAAGCACTAAAAAAATCTGGTAAGTTCCGAACACTTGTTAGGTTTTGAAATGATTTTTAGATAGTATGAGGTACACTTACTAGTTTAAGTGGTATTAAAATCTCCATTATTGCTAAGATTGTATCGCAGGTGTTTTACGATTGAATGGGACTTACTATGATAGTAAAGATTATGTAATAAAACGTATTTTTTGTCCCTTATAAGGTTGATATGGGGCAGCTGTAATGTTACCACAGCCCAATTAGGTATCCAAATGTTATCAAACCCTGCTTTCAAAGTAGGTATCGTCATCAAAAACACCACGATTTTTCTTTATCACATCAATTCAACAAACAATAGGCTAGCAAACACTAGCTTGTACCGTTATCATGGGAATCTTGGTAAAAAATGCCAATAGTTCGCTGCGTTTTTGTCTGACCGTACTCAAAGTAGTTGGTTTCCTCACTCCGCACCAGTCACGACAAAGTTATGGGTTCTTTTTATGGGTTTACTGCTTCTCTTGTTTCATGTTTTTAGTTGGTAAGTGTGGACTCATTATGGGCACAAGTTTAGGCTCCATAGAAAAGTACTTTAGCGCAAGGATACCCGGGACATCAGCAAGTAGCAGTCTGAAACATCAGCAGAAAAATCCAGCAGTACTCTTTTTTAGGCATTAATTTAGGTGTCACCAAAGCGGACATAAGTTAAGGTACTCCTCGTAAGGTATTGCTCTTTCGTTTTAATTTCAATCTTCAAATTAAATGTAAAAGGCCGCGTTTTGGAATATTTTACTATATTATATATATATATATTTTATATATAATGTGGCACTCCCTTGGGAAGGTATATGTCGAACATTCAAGTGTTGCAGTAGAGCAGGAAGTCGCGCCGGCAGCATTTCGAGACGGCAGTACTGATAATATTCGCAGAGTACAAAATTTGTCACAGACGGCCATTCAAAGCCGCCATTTGTTATAGTGCGAGTAAAATTGACGCTTGGTTTGTATGGAAAGTGTCGACATTGTTGCCTCTAGCAGCGGCCGCCGACGCATCTGGTGCTCTGTGATTGACCTATGATTTCCTTCCTTTCCAGGCGGTATTCTAATCGCTCAAACGGGCGCAATGTTCCAAATATGGGGAGACCTCGGCCTCATGACCAGTGCATCATTCCTCCTCTTCACCAACCTGGCATTCGCGATGAAGATCATCAATGTGGTGATGAGGAACCGGCAGATTCAGGAGATCATTGATGAAGTTGATGATGAACTGATGGCTGAGGAAAGGGAGAAGGGAATTGAAATTATTAAAAGGTGTGATTAATATTTAATGGCAACTGAGTAGCATCTGGAACTGTTTATTTTCTTGCTGTAGAGATATTTTACTGATTTAAAGTAAGTAAATAGCATTGTATTATTTATTCACATAGTTGCGACCGTGAAACTACCAGGAGCATATGTTTATTCGGATTGCTGTCCGGAGTGACGGTGTTCGGCTGGGCAGCCAGTGCTGAGAAGAACCAACTGCCTCTGAGAGCCTGGTTAGTATACTTGGTCACTTTGTTGGTCTAGTGAAGTCCAAGCTTTCAGTCAGCTAGAAAATGCTAGCTCCAACTAGTTTTAAAATTTTGATCATATTTACTTGTAAAAGTGTCTCAAAAGATCTATTTGAACAGAAATAAACATTTATTTTCATTAATACGTAATTACAAAAGCGTTTTAACAGTTTGTTAAAAAAAACCGGCCTAGTCTTCATGGGACCACGCACAATAAAGGGTTCCATAGTTGGGATGAATTTATCTCAAAAAACATGGTCTCCGATACATCGATATACGCCGCGGTCAATTAAGTTAATTAACTGCAAATGTAAGTTTGAAATCGCATTTTTTTTGTGTTATAAAATTACAAATTAACGATTTACGGACCTTTTTACTTGAGCTATGAGACCTTGCTTCTTAAGAAATTTCATGGTTCTAGGTCAACGGGAAGTACCCGTAAGTATAGGTTTTAATTTATTTGCGACTATCAAAATATGTCGCATAAATTGCCGTATTTTTTTATTGCGCTGACTTAGAAGCTTGATTTTTTTAGAGCACTGAGGGACCGTAGACGTTCAACTTGATACCTCCATGCGTTCCTGAGAAAAAGGGTCTTGACAGACTGACATGACAGACAGACGGACAACGAATTGATCCTATAAGGGTTCTGTTTTTTGGTTTTGAGGTACGGAAGTCTAAAAATAAAATGAAATAGTTTTTACCACAGACATAATAATTTTTAGACTACTGATTTTGATAAGTATAGAAATCAAAAATTTTAAGTATTTTTTCAATATTTTAGGCTCAGCATTATTACCTCTGCCAAACTGCAAAGAAGTTTGTTGGCTGATGTGGCTCGCTTATTAGTAGGTACTTATTTTCACACTTTTTCACCTATGAACATAAATAAAGGTTACACTAACGCTAAACCCAGGTTTTTGTTTCTTGTGAAGAGGCCTTTGACCTTTTTTGTGAATAACTTTGTATGGGGCATTCATAACTTTGAGAGTTGTAACCACTTGTCACAATATGTTCTTGGACTATTCACAGGTATCCATATGATGCTACCAAGTCTCCTGCCTATGAACTAACATACGCCAATCAGGTTTGTAATCCTTGATTCCTTTGTTTTCTGTATTCCACGGTTATCTTATTTATCACTAGCTTCTGCCTGCGACTTCGTTCGCGTGGAAGTCGTAAGACACCACGATATACTAAAATAAAAGTCATATGTTTATTAAACTTCCCTGTATAATACGTTCGTAGTTTTGGTCTCAGCAGCCGAAATATCTAGTATTCTAGTATATGTAGTGAGGACTGGTGACGTGGGAGCAAGCGACGTGGGTACACTTGTCCGTGTGAGAAGTAGCTCGTCCTCGTCGAACCGCTAAGCTATTTGCTTTGTTGAAAGTTGACTAAAATTATTGACTGCTTAGCTCCATAAAAGTATAGCGTGATGATAATCATTTAAAAGGTTAAATCTGTAACTATATGCAATACACTACTGCTATATATGCGGTTGTTGTTGACATTATTTTGTTTGTATGAATATTTTAATGTATGTAATAATTTGCACGCCGTAAGGTAGACTGTAGACGATCCCATTAATTTATGTACAACATCTTATTCCTGTACCTACATTTATCACATCCCATCACACTAACTACTACCACTAACTACTCACTACAAGAATATTTGGACGATAATTCTATAATTTCTGCTTCAGAAAATTGTACATCACCTCACCTATTTTGAATCTTATTGACATTAGCATTAATATTAAGACATGTAACCTAATATATTTGACATTTATTGAAATCGATTTTATTCTCTATTTATACTGATTAATCTATTTGACATTTTTATTGAAATTGATTATATTCTTTATTTATTTATATTGACATGCATGTACCTATCTATTAATTGATTTTATTACCAATGTGAAAGTCTACATAATTTTATATTATTCTACCACTTCATGATAATTATTTTAAAAGCTAAATTGTTGCTAGAAGTAAAGACAATGTAATTAAATATATTTGTACGCCTCTGGGCAAAACATAGAGGACCTGCCTATCTGTAACACCATTATTGTAATCCTATGTTTACAAATAAAGCATTCTGATTCTGATTCTGATTCTAATATTATAAAGGCGAAAGTTTGTGAGTGTGTGTGTGTGTATGTTTGTTACTTCTTCACGCTCAAACGGCTGGACCAATTTTGATAAAATTTTGAATGGAGGTAGCTGACACCCTGGATTAAGACATAGGCTTTTTATCCCGATATTCCCACGGGATCGAGACTTACGCGGGTGATACCGCGGGACTCAGCTAGTATCAAATATAGTTCTTATTCTAATCTTTTAGCCCGTTACAATTTGGATTAAACTATAGAACGAACTTATCGCAATATTGCTCATCCCCCATAGCCAATGGCGTGACAATATAACAGCCTATTCGATGTTTCTTTTGAGCAGAATCTATTCAGTAGATTTTGCGCCAATACGGAACATACATCCAGACAAACGGACAAAAATTCTAAAACCTATTTTTTCGATATCAGACTCGTTCCCAGACTTCGTAGCAATCACCTTTTTTCAAAAATATTCAATGTACAGTTTTGACTTCGGTATGTGTAAAGATGTTTTATCTATATAGAAGATAGATGATGATGGTGATGAAACGCATGTGATTAATAGAGTGATGAATATAGATGTTGATGGATGGAGAGGGAGAGGAAGGCTTTGGTCTTAAGTAATGATAGACGTAAGGATGGATAGATTGTGTGTGTGAGGATTGATATGGAATAAAAGGGAGTGAATGATAGCGTGACAGTTGAGAGGGGAGAATGGAAGAAGAACACGTGTTACACCGGCCCCAAGTAACACGGGACCAGGGCAGGAAGATGATGATTATTCCATTCTTACCTTATATATATATATATATTGCAGAGCTCAGCAGTGATGATGGCTGCACTAGTGAACGTGTGCCTGGATACCTTGGTGACGTCACTGATAGGGGCCTGTCGCTGCAGACTGAGGCTCGTAGGACTGTCGCTGAGGAATCTGTGCGAGGGTATCACATTGCCTGAAATGGTATAATAATTGCAAATAAAATAATTTTGACTCGTACGAGGGTGGAATCAGAAAGTTGTCAACGTCGCAAATAGCTGGCAAATATTTCGCTCTTTTGATTAATTTGACAATATTAGTGAATCATTATGTAATATCGAAATACCTAAAGCTGTTAGAACACCTATAATTCAGTGTTATTATTGCAATTCATAATTAATATTTTAGTACACTACAGAGCGATATTTCATCATTTCATTTAGTTATATTGAAAAATTAATCTAAACACCGAAATATTTCACAGCTATTTGTGAAGTTGCCAATTTTCTGATTCCGCCCTCTTAAACGCACTCGTTGATAATGTCTGTTCTGTGTAATAAAGTTCTTTCTTTCTCTTCTTTATTGTCGGCAGCATCTTTTGACCCCCGAACAAGAGAACATAGTACATTCACGCCTGCAACAGTGCGTGGTCAAGCACGAAGCGGCACTAAAGACGGCCAGACTGATCCAAGAGTGTTTCTCACACTCCATACTAGCGCAGTTCACTGTGTCCGTCGTTATTATATGTGTCACGGCTTATCAGCTGGCTATGGTTAGTATTTTATAACTACAAACCGAGAGTTTTAGGGCGTCTGTCAAATTATGAGGTATCCACCGGGCACAAAGCTTCCTGAACGCTAAATGTTCATGGAGGATTTTGTGCACTTGAATCATACCGATGCCTAAGGTTGTCCGAATCTGCTGATAAGTTACTCTTTTGTCAGTCTCTATCATACACTGCACAACTCTGATGTTATCTTCAGTAGTCGCCATAGAAGGCCGTCCCTCACACAGATCATTGGTGAGATTAGTGCGACTACGTTTAAACTCATTAAACCAGTTGTAAACAGTGGCCCGATATGGGGCTTCATCGTGAAAGGCCAATCGAAGTCTATCATAACTTTCTTGTTGACGTAAATGACATCAAAAGCCATAAAAAATTGGGTCCTTCCCCGTAGTCAAACTACTTTGTCAAACTGATTTGACCACAAGGAATAATTTTCCCCGTGGTCAAACTTTGTTGATATTGCATCTTTTTAGCACGCTGTATACAAGCAGTTTAAGTATGTACAGTCAAAGATAAAATTGTCGTCTTTCACAATTTTGTTTTCCTTTGTTGAATTTCAAATTATTCATAATCAAAAATGTATATGAAATATGTGAAACGTAAACGTGGTATAGTTTCACTCCACGATGGGTGGCAGTATTACAGATGGCGTACCTACCTACAGAAATGGGAACGTTTTTTGGGCATACAGTCATCTAAGAAAAGATAAGTGTCGAGGCCTGGAGGGTCTATTCACTGTGAAGGGATTGTACTAAATTATTAGCGCCGTTTTCTCATGAACCTACTTAAGGCTCGGCACAAACGAGCCACCTACTACTGCCGCCGGCGCCGCTGCAAATGTGCCGGTGGCGCGCGACAGCCACTGGTGTCCGGAAGCCTAGTTTGAGGGAGGGTTTTTTTCAGGTGTTTTATTGGTCGAAGTAGAACAAACTATAGAACAGATGGTAACGACAACGACTCAGGAGAGGGAGAGAGGGGCGCGTCAGTGGTGGCGAGTCGCGGACACTGCTATAGCGTGTGGCAAGTCTACAGACAAAATCGTGTAAGCTGCTTGTCACTGGCCATCGGTGTCTGTGTACGGTGGCTCATTTGCGCCGAGCCTAACAGTTTATTTTTTTCTAAAAAGGAGTTTTTTTTATTTGTATTATATTTTCTTAGAATGACAACATAGTAAAAAGGACTGGTCACATCTGTATTACTGATTATAGAAAAAATGAGATCGATGAGTTAAGACAAGAATTGATTAGGGTGATACGTAAAAAATAAATTATAACAAACTGGGCGGGCATTAGAAAGTGACAGTCAATTACTTCGACATGCGAAAAAAGAGAGCGCAATAATGCGCTGGAACCAAAATAAAATAACGTAAGAGCGCCAAACCAAATGAAAATTGTTGAAAATTAAATTAAACCAGTTTTCAATTAACTAATACGCACATTTTGAATGCAATTTTTCAATGAAATTACTTAGGATTTTAGAATTATCTACAGAAAAAATATGTAAAAAATAGATTCTATCGAGGAAATTTAATCCAATTGCGTTTTTCTCCAGTCAGAGTAATCAAGTAGTCAATAAAAATATATATCCAAAAATCTAATAATGTTGTAGAGAGCTGGAATGCTCAACTTAATAAGTTTATGAAGAGACATAATCCAATGACAGTGTCTCGTTTGCTCAAAACATCATTACTATACAATACTCATTATTATACAAAGATAGCAATTCCTCCAAAAAAAATCAAATTCGAATTTATTCAAAAATGCCAAAAGGAGTTAATAGTGTTAATTATACACGATGAAATAGATGTCGGCTATTTTTTTAATAAATGGAGATGGTTTTTTTTGTATGCTTTATGAACGGCAACAAGATTATTATTTCGGTGCCGGTCCCCCCCACACACGCAACATTCCGCGATGAAACTATTAATTTTGAGGAAAGTTTTGTCTACTTATTTATGATATTCGTAGTTTTTTGTGTTTTAGGACTTTCTGTTAATGTATTCCCAACCTTTAATTAGTGTTTTTCTTTGTATTTTTTTGCGAGAGGTGCGGTGATAGAATGCCTCCGTTGTTTTTCCACTGCGATTTACCATTGAGTTTGGCCTTTTTCCATTGAGAATTTGTGAAATGATAGAAACCGATGATGGAAACCAACTTGGTTTTTGGAATTAATGTATTTGCACCTGCAGTTACAAAGTCCAAATGAACTTTCTTAGGGAACCATTCTGGTAACTGTGATTTAATAATTGGGAACATTATTATATAACTTCGAACAAATTATATTACGGTTTTAATTTTAATCATAACTGTACACTATAGTAAACAAATTTGACTAGCTAGACAGATACAGGGAGGATCATTTCAGTAGTTTGACCACGGGGAAAGATCCATGGTCAAATCAGTTGGACAAAATAGTTTGACTACGGGGAAGGACCGAAAAAATCATTGTACGACAATTTTCTCGCGTTAAATTCATGCTGACGTGACTCAGACAATTTTCAATTTGCCGCCAAATCGTAAACAAATGACAAATGAATAAATTAAATGCACAAGAATATTGCCAAAGAGTTCCATTTTCAAAATTTGAACTTATTATTTTATTAGATCGTTTACAAGTGGCCAGTTCTAAAAATAAGTGTCGCCCTCGTATTATTATTTAAAGATGTATATAGATTGATGTAGCAAAACATTGTAAGTCTCGGTTCTTTAATTCAGAAGTTGGATAAACTTCCTTTCAAAATGGTTGAGCTAAATGGTGCTGATCCATGCGTCATGTTCGTGAACGGGCACCGTCAATAGGGACTAGTCATCTCTTTGCTGCCACGGCTTATTTTAAATTTAGGTTTTTTTATATCGAACTCTTTTAACGTCCACGTCTTTCTACATCGTTCTCACTTGTAAAATTTCAACATGAATGATGTAACCTATATTTTGTTACAATATTTCGGTTAAAAAGAGTGTTCGTGCTGTATGTTGCCCGTTCTTCTCCATAGGAACCTACTACGCTTTGAAATGGGCAACTAGCTTCATCATACTGACTGACCGACCCCTTGATAATTCAAAAGTGCCTGTAATTGGTTTTAATTGAAATAGATGCTTTAAGTTTGAGTTTTGCATTTTTATCAGTGCCATTGAAATCTTTACTTTCCAGGAATTAAATAACAGGAACTGGGTGCGGAGTATTCCCATGGTGAGCTATCTGTTGTGTATGATGCTCCAAGTGTTCCTGTACTGTTACCAGGGAAACCAGCTCTCAGAAGAGGTAATAAATTACAGGTTCAAATTAATTACAGGGTCAAAGTATATCTAAACATGATAAAACAAAAAATAAATTAATTTGATGATTTTTTCGTGGGGTCATCGACCGTAGTTAGTGTAGTCACTTGAAGTATCAGTTTTTTTTGTATAAACTTTACAGACGTGGTTGGTGTCGTAACCTAAACACGATAAAATAAAAGAAAACAGATTTTCTCAACTCAAACTTTAAGTAACAATACTACCAGCGATCGTTGACCTCAAAATTTTAATTATATCGTGTTTATATATTGATACCCATCACGTCTGCAGAATTTAGCTAGCTAATATAATTTGACCCTGTACACTCCGCCTTATTTATAAACGTTGCGTAAAGTTAAGTGGGTAATTAATGAATGACTTATGATTATCGTCTGCTTAACTTAACTTACAGTCTTGACGTTTCAACAACTCGTAACTTCAAGCAACGTTTATCAAGGGGTCCTACTGAAAGACAAATACCAAGAACGTGTGCGTATGGATTGAGGACGACTATTTGTTTTGTTTTACTAAGTAGGTATTCGAGCTAACTCGTCGTTTTTAGCTTCCGTACCCAAAGAATGCCCGATGGATTTAGCAAATGAAAATTATATTTTACCACTTTGTCGGCGTGACTAATATGGGTATATAATATATATATATACCCATGGCAAATTACAGCGTTCTAGTACTAAGAGTCTCTGAGCTAAGCCGCGAATAGACAGACGGACGGACATGGTGAAACTATAAGCGCTCCTTGTTGACTACGGATCCCCAAAAATTAAAGGGGGAACTTTAGTAACACTCATGTTTTTTTCTACATATTTTTTTTTACGCCGTAGTGATAATCAAAGTCAAAAACTTGTGTTCAGGCTTGCATCGTCTAAACACGGTCGAGACGGTGCAACTTTTATTGTTGCTACAATTTATCGTAGATATGCCACAGGCAGTTAAATCGCACCGTGTAAATCAGGCTTATGAGGTATCTATTGTTTGATATATTGAGAACGTTTTAAAAAATACGGGAAGTGCGTTTCAGGTTTTTCCCCCATACTTTGCTCACTAACCGCGCCTCACTTACCGCTAACTTTAATCGAGGCTATTGACCGCATTGTTCTTTATGTTCAGCAGTATACCTCCTTTATTTATTTTCTGAATTTTTTTATTTACAACACAACAATGATATTTTTTTTATTCAGAGTTCGGAAATAGCGGGTGCTGCGCACGAATGTCCGTGGTACAAGTGTTCGTTGCGCGTGCGCCGCGCGCTGCTCATCGTCATGGTGCGCACGCGCCGAGTAGTCCGACTGACTGCTGGCGGGTTCACCACGCTGTCACTAGCTTGCTTCACTTCTGTAAGTCTTATCTACTGAAAGAAGAGCATAGTCTACTAAAAAAAAAGTATGTTTATCATTATATTGATCCCTCTAATCACGAGTTATTGCATGTAATCTTATCAGTCCATAAACTGCGCTGACCACGCAGAAAATGACCAGGTTAACGAATGTTCAACTAGGAAATTACCTTAATCACGTGGAAGGCGCACGGAGTAGAGGCGTGGCTTACACGCCCCCGCTTTTGGCAGACGGATTGGTGATCTTAAAAAAAGCACAATAGCTTCTGTCGTGGATAAATATGTAGTAGCCCGTCGACAAAATGGCAGCTGGGCTAACCAATACCACGAACGAGCGGAGTAAAAATATCAATCTGCCTAAACTTTTCCCAACTAGGTTGGAGTAAGCTTCCAGTCCAACCGGTTGCAGCTGAATACCAGTATTTTACATGGAGCGACTGCATATCTGACTTAATGTGCTTGTCGCAAAAATTTAAATCAAAATGCTATACGTAGAATAGATGTTTCATCGAATCAAATAGGCTCCCGCAGACAGGCGCGACGCTAAACTAGTAGCACAATAAAATTTCTATGATAACTTGATGGAAAGTGTCACGCTGCCTTTCACGCCCGCGATATCCCGCTGGTGTGTATGAGCCTAAAATCAATTGACGTTATGTTTACGTCACGCGTTAATGCTATGGCGTCAGGGCCTATTTTTGAACAGGTGCTTTACGGTACCGTTTTTCACGTCCAGTTTTTCGTCAGTTTTACCACAAGCCTGGTAGGAAAATTTCCAGTTCGTTTGAGGAGAATACTGTTCCTCGTTCCTCAATTTCTGTTCCTAGTTCATTGAAGTTAGCAAATCTAATCAGCTAAGTTTCTTGTTTCAGATCATAAAAGCTTCGTATACTTTCTTCACTGTCTTGAAACAAGTAGAAGACATAAAGTAGAAACAATCATCGCAACTGCACCGGCTGCTTTGGTCAGCTGTCACTTGTATTTTTTAAGCCTGTTCAGTACCTATATCGTGTTCTGATACAGGATACCTTCTACCGTGCACCTTTATTTAATGTCTGCGAAAACAAATAAAATTTTCTTTAATCATTGTTCCATTTTATTAATAAAACAAGCTTCAGCCCGGTACTTCGTCCGTGTGGAATTTCTTTTCCCTTGACACACTGCGTCGCATTGCATCGCCCGCCCGCGCTATTACTTTGTTTTCATTTAGCGTTCTTTCTGACTTTTTTCTTTTTGCTCGGCTCGTAAGGGTGCTAGCGTGATGTTAAATAATTCAATATGAAAGAATTGGGCTATCTTGGAAAATCGATAAATTGATATACATTTTCTAAGATACAAATTGTACTTAGATTAAAAAAAACTTTTTGCATTTGGTAGCTCAATTCTTTAACATATAATTATACGCTAGGACCCAGAAGCCGAGCAAAAAGATACAAATTGTTTATGACGTGGGCCAATAAACATTTGCATTGTGTTTCTTTGGTGCTAAACAGATAAAGTCAAAGTCAAATTATTTATTTCAAATAGGCACATAAAAGGCACTTTTAAACGTCAAAATTTACACAAAAATAGAATTGATTCTAGTCGCCCCTTCCAAAAGGTAGTTTTGTATGGAGAAGAATGGGCAAGAAACTCTACCGTTACCTACTCTTTTAAAATGTTTTACAATATATTGTAAAATATATAAACTACACATAAAATTATTATGTGGTACATTAATTTTATAATTATATGTGAAGACGATGCACCTAGAATAAAATTACTATACCACAATAGGTAAAAAGAATTAATAATTAAGCAATGACAGATAAACTAATTATGTGATAGCCACGGTGCTCACATATTTACAAACATTGTTCCAGTATACGTTTTCCTAAAAAAATTTAAGTAAAGTACTACTAAGTCAGTGTGTGAGTTACAGAATGTAAAATCAATATCTTAAAAATAATAAATACAATTAAAATAGCAACCAGTTTGATTTTGTCTAGACTCTAGATTGTCCTATGGAGCTAGACCAGCAGGTTTCCTAGCATTCCTATCTTGGATATAATCCTCTAATTTGTAATATGCTTTTTACAAAGTGTACTTTTGATAGTTGTTTTAAATTTTCTTTAATTTAATTGCATCCCAAGGTATTTTGCTGTAACATTTAACACAGTACCCCATAAAAGATTTATTTATTTTATTTTTATTTCTTCAGGATAACAAACAATTGCGCAATACTGCTTAGTATTTAGGTACAGATATTTTATACACACATAAGTAATCACGCAACCAGCATCGTTATCCACAAATTAATACAACAGTGAAAATAGCTTCAGCAAGGTCCATGCAAAGTTAGCAAACAATTTATTGTACCTATATTATTATTAATTAATGTGTCTTGTGAAAAAAACATGTATGAATATAAGAACTAAAGCTATATGTAATCTAAAAGGGTTTTTTTGAAAATACTGGTTTTAAACTGTGCGAGCGACAATGCAATTAAGTCAATATCGGCAAAATTATCGTTGTAACTTTTCATTAGTCGAAGTAAAGGCGCTCGTTTTCCTGCGTTGGTTCTGCGCCGTTTCGGCGCGAATAGACTGTGAGTATAAGCATCACGAATACGTTACGAACGACTAGGTATGCGAAGGTATATGTGGTTTATTAGGTTATTACAATCAAATTTATTGTGACAAATCTTGTATAGAAACGATTGATCATGATACAGTCTCCTTACTTTAAGAGTTGACAGGAAAAATTTATCTAGAAGAGTGTGATATGAAGACCACCTCTTAAATAATTTATGGTTAAGAAACCTAATATATTTACGTTGCACTGATTCCAATTGGTCACTGTATTTATTGTAGATGGGGTTCCAAACACAAGTGGCATATTCCAGTTGAGATCTAATAAGTGCTTTGTACAGTAGCAAGAATATAGATGGTTTCTTAAATGTTTTGCAGGTCCGCCTTACAAAGCCATAGAGTTGAAAACCCTTGGCTGTGACGTGATCAACGCGTGCATCAAAGTGTAACTTTAAATCAAAGAGTACACCCAAATCTTTAATTAGGGAAACCTTTTCCAGAGGAATGTTACAGAAAGAGTATGTAAAATGAACGGTATTATTTTTTTTGGTAAAAGAAATGTACTTACATTTGGATAAACTTAGATGTAGTTTATTGGTCAGACACTAGGCAGAAAATCGATCAAGGTCCTGATGCAAATTAACACAGTCGTCAACGGTTCTTATTTTACAAAATACCTTAAGATCGTCAGCATATATATTAGAAGGAAACCACAATTTTTAAAACAAGTGTTTATATCATTTATGAATAGGATAAAAAGTAGTGGACCCAGTATCGACCCCTGTGGAACACCAGATGTCACGCTGATCACGTCTAAAGAGAATCCATTGACCACAACCTTCTGAGTTCTATTTCTTACATAAGACGTAAACCAACGAAGCAAACTGCCATGGATACCATTAAATTCTATTTTTTGTAAAAGCATGGTATGGTCTACCTTGTCAAAAGCCTTGCTGAAATCCGTACAGATTGCGTCAACTTGCAGTTGGTTATCCATATTTTCAAACAAAAAGTTAAAATACAAAACCAGGTTACTAACTGTGGAGCGATTTTGAACAAAACCGTGCTGTTCAGGTATAATATAATATTATTGTGTAAGATGGGGTAGATTGCATTATGAACTAATCGCTCCAAGACTTTTGACATGGTAGACAACAATGATATTGGACGATAGTTGGTAACATCATTCTTTGCGCCGCCTTTGTATACTGGCGTAATATTGGCAGTTTTCCACGATTGTGGCACAATACCCTCCCTCAGACTACGGTTAAATAGATAAAATAAAGGCACACTCATTGACTCAGCTGTGTGTGTTAAAAATAATGGAGGAACACAGTCAGGTCCAGAGCCTTTGGTTATGTCCAGGTATTTAAGGGATTTAGCTATGGTGTCCTTAGATAAAGACAAATTGGATATACTTACTTCATTATTTAATGAAGGCGCAGAGTATTTATTAACGTTACTAACATTGTTATCTGTCGGCTCATACACGGAACTAAAAACCTTTAAGAATACTTTACATACATTCACAGACCCGTTACATACATCATTGTTAAATAACATAGTGTTGGGTATGCCTGTATTACCTTTTCGACTTTTTATGAACGACCAAAAACGTTTTAAATCTTTACGCATCTGTCTCTATTGAACGCATATACCCATTAAAA
The DNA here is from genome assembly GCA_963921375.1 of Tiliacea citrago. NCBI lineage: Eukaryota > Metazoa > Arthropoda > Insecta > Lepidoptera > Noctuidae > Tiliacea > Tiliacea citrago. Next base: position 2,909,834 of record OY992796.1, read on the forward strand.
CATTCAGCAGAGAGTAACTTAAATCTCTTACGGTATAAGGAGATTTGCTCATAATCCACACAGTTTTTATATTTTTTCCATCTAATCCAGGCCTTTTCTTTATTTCTGAAAATATGGATAAGTGGACGGGAGAACCAATCCGGGTATTCGTTGGATTTAACTGGACGCATTGGTACGTGAGTCCTGATAATTTCATAAATGATTTCATAAAAACTTTGAGTAGCAGTATCCAGTGAGATATTATTGTCTAGGACGGAGATCCAGTCGACTAAATCAATGTCTTTATTAATGGCAGAGTAATCGGCTTCTACAAAACGATATCTAGGCGAGGAGCACCATGCCATAGGCCTATGCATTAATTCAAAAGAGATAACAGTCAAAAAAGGTGGATGAAAAGTATCTATAGATATAACGGGAATGGGTGCCGGCCACACACATATGTCATTAGAGATCAATAGACCCAGAGTGCGGCCCATGTGGTTTTTTACGCAGTTATATTGCTTACAGTTTATAGTTGTGAAGAAATTAAGCAGCAAGATTTCCATTGTGGTACTCTCATTGCGTGCGCGCGGCATAAGCGCAGATGTGTCTTGTACTAGCCATTCAATCTGTGGTAAGTTGAGGTCACCAAAAATATACGTGTTACTAATAATAGGAGACGAAATTTCATTCTCAAGCAAATTAAATAGCGATTGGTAGGTTGTTAGCGTTTGATTAGGTGGAACATATACGCCACACACAATGTGAAACTCATTAGCAGTCTTAGAGTAAAATTTTAAAAGTACGTAATCAATATTAGGTGGCACGGTTTCATAACAATCGTCATGACAAGGCATTGCCGTAAACTCACAACGCATTACATTTAAACCGCGACGCACCGCAATCAAAACACCTCCACCGTCAGATTTACCAGACAACACGCGATTTCTGTCACAACGATAAACGATATACCTTGAGTCAATGAATTCACGATCGCCAATTTCAGGTACCAACCATGTCTCAGAGAAAACAATGATATCGTGTGAGTCCGCCAGAATATTATTGTACAAAGTATTTAATTTGGTTCTTAAACCTCGGCAGTTTCGGTAATAAATGGAAATGTCACTGGTCATTTTGCCGGGTAAATATGTAAAAAAGTGTTACTAGCAGAAAGCAAAACAAGTGACCCATCAGAATCAGCAAATAACGAAATCCATTCATTATTTTTTCAAATATCAAATATAATTTTAGATATAAATGATCAGAAGCGCCACTAAAGTTTATACCCAATTAGTTGTTTATTATTAATATATTTCCCGCATGTATTATTACGGTATGTTATTATCTTTAAAACTAGATATTTATCATTTAATGCAAAACCAAATACACAAATTATAATGACGGTGAACGTAAAAAAAAAACAACAAAAGATGAGCAGTCGCATACCTTGTCAGTCCACAGAGTAATGCAGGATTCAGAGTCCGCACGCGGAACATTTATGTAACACACCGAACATAGTAAGATTTGAGTTACTTACGATAATTTCACTTACATTCTTTGCAAACAATTTACACACACTAAACAATACGTAAATTAGTTTCCCGAAACACAGGGTGTAAGTTTAGAAATATCCTTTTCCGAGCGAATGGCGATGGCAGCGGTGGGGATGTCAGCCCTAACAAGTACGAGTATAACGCCGTGCTTGATCTAGACAAACTTGTATCCAATTTCTTTGGCTTTATCTTTGGCTTGACGAAATAATGTCTTGTTTTGCAATGTTAAGTGTTCGTTTATATAGATTCTCTGTGGTGATCCTTGTATATTTATCTGCTCCGACGTGATACCCTTGTTGAGGCGCACAGCTGATACGAAGTTGTCCCTAACAATTTGGGTAGCAAATTTGACTATCACGTTCTTCGGTCGTGAATTGTTAGGGTTCCTTTGCGGCACACGATGGATTGAAATCACATCACGAGCAGATATAGGTTGTTTTATAACATTTGCAATATTTTCGGTAATCGATATTAGGTTCTCCCACGTCTCTCAGGTAGGTTGCTAATTTCAAGATTACAACTACGTGATCTTTGTTCCATATACTGAATTTTCGCTTCCAAGTTAGCGAGGCGTGGTTCATGTATTTGGATGTTTTTTTCGATTGAACGCGACCATTGACTTCCTGCGTAATTTTTTCGATGTCATCATATTTATTGCTCATGTACTCGATAGATTTTTGCACGCCTGCAAACTCATCCAATAATTTACAGAACTTGGCGTCTTGCTTTGTGAACCACTTCTCCAGCATGGCCTGCATACTGTCTTGAAATAGTTTGAATTCTTGCCGGAATTCGGATGCGTGAGCGTGAGAAACTCCCCTCCCTTATACAAGGAGGTGGCGATTCTTCATCAATAAGCGATCCGTCTACACTCATTTTGCCATGCCAGGGTACATCATCTGCATCGTGATCAAATGTGCTATTGAATGTTGTCATCCTGACGACTGCAGTGAGCAGTCTCTGGCTCGCAATCTACTCTGTGGCAACGGACGGGGACCCGCGCAGTTGTGATAACACGTACAGTACACACACACACACACACGTGTATTTAACCAATTAGCGGAGTAAGTGTAAGACAACAACCAGTTTGCGCGAGCGCTTGCGGCGGAATGAATTGAAAAACTTCTAATTGATTTTTTTAATTGATGAAAAATTTACATTTGTCTATCGCCTAACTTATTAAAAATATGTAGATTTTTCCTTACATACATAATATTTTCATAAATTTATTGGCAAGGTACCGTCATAATAACCGATAGCATCCATATATTTTCCATTTCAATCACAGTAATTGGATATTAATCAGTGGTACTACTAAGAGATGTTGAAACACAAATATATCTAGTAAAATATACTTACATATTATTTGCACGTGTAGTACCAGCCACACGGTACAGTTGCATAATGTAATATGTTCGCTTTAGTGATAAATTAATTGTAATATACGATGTGGCCACGAACGTGTGCCATCATTTGTAACTAAATTTATTGGGGCATGGACACAATAGCCAGCGAGGAACCATGGACACAACAATTATGGGAGAAAGTTTTTCCTCTGACCAGCGAAGTGTTGTTACCGCGAATATTAGTAATAATTATAGGGGATTAGGTAAAAGTTTCTAACATCCTGCATCTTGCTTAAATTGACTTAGACTACTGGTATTCCGAGACAGTTTAAAAATCGTATTTAGCATAAGATTATCTAAAGGAAATATTTATTTGAAGTACTGCAGGCTTAGCATGACGCTCTCTGTGTCTACTCTACTGTAGAATAGAAATCGCTTGCCTACCCTTCTCGGTAAAAAACTGTCAATTGTCTACGTGGAAACGTACTTTTTGTCTACTCGTGCTAAGCCTGCTGGTAATACTTTGTCGGTAATTTCGACCTAGGACTTGCCTTGCATTGCGTCACCTAGACTAAGATAAAGAAATAGGTATTGGACTTTTTCCAGACTAGCTGCTTCACTTTCTACTACGGTTTTCTTTTTGGCGTATCGATTGTTTGTTCAAACATATTTGGACCAAAATTCAGCTACGCGAGCTCCACTCACTGACGCAGTCAACAGATCATCAAGAGCACAGGTGACAGGGCATGCGGCGCAGGATAGAAGGTGGGCCATCGTTTGTAGGGAGACGCCGCATACGCACTTGAGATCAGAACCGACCGGAGATAGTCTTTGCTCCAGCCAACTTGGGTTCGAAATTTATTTAGAGATTTTCAAGTAGTCCACTGTATTAATAATAACTAAATAAACACTTTATTTAGTGCTATAAAATCAGTATTTTAAAAATAATCTGTTTGCAATCCACATTTTAAGTATCACAATTGTATTCGGCTTTATGGTATTCAGGGATGCTGCGGACGCCAAGGCCTCCCATACGAATGGGAAGAGTAGCTTGTGCCCAAGCTTGGTCGTCCATTTAAAATCGAAGTTAATGTGTGTCGGATAATTTGGTCAATTTGTCCTGAGCAATTGTTAGTTTTTTCTTCAATTAAATTAGTTTACAAGTGGTTGTAAATCGTATAATAAACACATGGGCTTGATGCGTGAATATCATGACATGGACGGGCCACGATAATGTCAAGCGTATCTTCTAACGTTAGATTAGATTAAACTTAGAGATTAGTTTAAATAAGTCTATTGGATTGTAAAGGCGCGACATAATGGAGCCGGGGCGAGCGTTTTTAATGGAGCCGGGGCGAGCCTTTTTTACCCGACAGAAACGACAAAAAGTTATGAGTTTTGCAAACTACGTCAGTGTAGTTTGTTACTCACCTGTATGTAGTTCACTGAAAAGTTATCAAAAGAATGAAGTGTCGTTGAATTTATTTTGATCGACAGTGGCTCGTCACTGCAGATTCTTTATGACAGACGCTGGGCAGGTTTCATACATGCATTCTACAAACTCTGGTTTAAGTGTGAATTTAAATGCAGAACCTCTTAGTCACAAATCTTGTAATGATTTTGAATATAAACTTGTCTAAATTTTTATCAACAGACTAACATGCGTGCTCACAATAATTGAAATGTTTCTTAAGACCCGCGACGATATCATGTAGGTATTCATGATGACCTGGGAATACCTAACGTAAAAAAATTAAACGGCAGTAAGCTCCGTTATGCTGAACAAGTTTAATTGAGGTCGTATAAGGCGAAAGTCATCTGCGAACAACACCTGTTATAACAGTGTTTGTATCAGTTAAAGTTTGCAACAAATCGTATTTTTCAACCATACATTTTTAGTTATAATATAACTTTTTTTTTATTTATGTTGCAAGTCTAATTTGTAACGTCCATTCAGAATTTGACTTTTAAAGCGGTAATAAAAATTATTGAATAAAATTCATGAATAAATAATTTATGATTGCATCGTGCACAAATATGAATGCACCTTTAGCGTGTGCATTGCTACCGTAGTGGGGACAATATAGGAAGCTGACTCGCTCTTACCAACACAATCGGACGTCGGCTCTCAGTCAACATGTCAAAACTACTCCTCATAGTACTACTGGTGGTGTATGTGAGAGGTTGTTATTGGAACGCACCGTGCACTCACCAGCTGTTTGGGTCGAAGACACCATATGAAACCGTCAGAGGAGATATTCGAGACTATGCGACGCCGGCAAGTAAGTTTATCGAGATTTTTATTTAAAATTATAAGATCTACTTGTGTTATCCTAGAGGGCACAATGATTGATAACAGACAAAACTGTATTTTTTTTTCATATGAGTTTTAGTGATATCCTGAATAAATTGCATTAAGCGTAGTTCAAACTTTTTTGATGGAAAACTGCAATATTAAATGAAATAATTTATAAATAAAACGAACATTGTTGACATGGTCGAATTACAGTACTTGTGGGTTAAGTAGAAATTCAAGTTGGCGCCAAATTAATTGTTTCGTTGAAATGTTGTTGATAATATTAATGACAGGTTGTCAACAAATTTGTTACTACAATTTTTTTTTTTTAACTAAATAATAATTATTTGATTTATTTTTATGAGGTTGAACCGCGCGATTTATTTGTTCACTCCTTTTTTCCAGTCATTAATATAAATTTTATTATTGAGTTTTTTCTGATAAAAATTGTGAACACTCCGTTATTCAGCTATAATGGACATGAGAAAACATTTTAAAAGAAGACACCAGATTTAAAAATAAAAACGTCGCACACGTAATTGTTTGAAATTAGTGACGGCCTAATACGAGTATGTACTAACTAAAACACGCGTTTTAGTTAGTACATACTCGTATTAGGCCGTCACTAATTTCAAACAATTAACGAGTACCCATCTCTGAATATTTGGTGAACATTCATGGCTCGTTACTTAGTTAAAAACTGATTCATCGAATATTTTTTTAAATCTTACCAAAAGACAGTAAAGGCCTATTCAAAACGCCAAAATGTGTAGAAAACATTTTGATACATTAATGCTTCCGAATGTTCGAGAATCGCTGGAAACAATAAGCCATTTTATGAATTCGGTAAAGTTATAACTACTTCTGGTTTCATGTCGATATAAGTCGACACAGTCTAGTAACTTCCTGACCAGTTGTGACCAGAATATTTTCTTTAAATAAAAAAATATTACCCCAGAGAGAGAGAGAGAGAGAGATTTTTTATACCAGAGCACCCGCCATCTTGTCACTTCACCACCCTTGGTTGACTGGTAGAGAATGCCTAAGGCATTAAGTCCGCCTTTGTAGTACCTTATTGTGTGCGAGAAGTTTAAATAAATAAATAAATATTTGCTAATTATTTACTAATTTGATGGTTTATTTTTTGTTCCATAACATATTTATAGGTAGTTAGTATTAAATCTATTAAAACGAAAGCTTCCAAGTTCTGGGAATGTAAAGATTTGTTAGCTAAAAGTATTGTTTACATTGCACTTCACAGGTTAAATTACAATTATATTGGTGGCGCATTGATAAATTTCAAACTATTTGAACAAATTACACAGTGAATTTCTTTTCCCATTTGTATTTGAACAATAAAAACCAATTTATATAAAGATAAAAACATGGGTTGTCGAAACAGTGATGGCTGATGTTTTCTTTTTATTATTATTTTTTTATTTTGAAACTTCACGTCGCAGAACAAAAGCGAACAATTGAACGAATGAATGATACCTTTAAAACCAAATGTTACTATGTCGACTGTTCCCCAATTTTAGTCGTAGCGACGGAAGTAAGCCCACACACCGACCAAAAAATGTTTCTAGAATAAATCAGTATCGACGCGATAGTGTTGAATTGCTTCGTAACGGCTACCAAAAAGCGCTATATGGGAGTCATAAGACACTAGGTCAAATGCCTTGGAGAGGTCTAAAAAACACGCATACACAGGTGTTTCCCTCGTTGCATAGTATTGAACAATATGCTTGAGACAGATGATCGCCTTTCTTTCAGTCGACAAATGTGGCCTAAACCCAAATTGGGCGTCATGTAGGGTGATATATTTATCCAACTGCCTGTCAATCAGACCGTCCAACACCTTCGCAACAATGGTCACCAAGGAGATAGGCCAGTAGTTGTTCTGGTCACTCGTATCTCCAGTTTTGTTCTTTATTATAGGAACGACAATCGTTTTCATGAGGTCCTCTGGAAGATACGTGTGACTCATAAACAAGAGAGCTAAGACACGTGGTAAGTGCTTACCTGCACATCGTAGGTGTTCTACGCTTAAGCTGTCATTTCCAAGAGACCTACCCCGCTTCAGGTCCTTTAAAACAGACCCAGAGATATAATGAATTACCCTCTTGAAAACATTTTTTTGACCTGCTCTCATATGAAACAATCATTGGAAAAACTTAAAGTTTTTGTTAATATAAATTCCATGCCGCTGAGTCTGGTACAACCACGAATCATATTTTGATCAAGATAAAACCTGACACTGACCTGCAATTTCGCGGGCTACAGCTGCGGATTCACCTTATGTTACGCCTATTGTAATGTCAATCAACTCAGCCTATAGCAGTCCACTGCTCGACATAGGCCTCTCCCAGGCTACGCCACAACACCCTGTCCTCCGCTTTCCGCATCCAGTCTGTCCCAGCCACCTTTTTAAGGTCGTCGGTCCGTCTAGCTGGGCGCTTGCCGATACGCGGTCTCCACTCCAGGACTCGTCTGTTCCACCGGCCATCGGTCCTTCGACAAACATGGCCAGCCCACTGCCACTTCAGCTTGCTTACTCTGCAGGCTATGTCGTTAACTTCGGTTCTCTTCCGGATAACTTAATTCCTGATCTTATTTATGCTTCAAAGAAACTCCGAGCATAGCCCGCCCCATAGCACGCTGAGTGACCTTAAATTTGTATTGTAATGTAATATTACATAAATGTATTCAGAGCCATCTAATTCTAAAGTTTAAGCACTATAAGGACGGATATAACGAACCCGTACTAATTTGTTTAAAGATGATTTTTTATCAATCTCTTAACGTAAAGGATCAGAGAAATAGTGTTGTGTGGCACAAGGACGGATGTACCCAATTTTAAGTGGGATATTTTGAAGATTTATTATGTCCTTCTTGATCGAATTCCACGAGTATCGATTGATAAGTAGGTCGTAAGTATTTTAAAATCATTAAAAAACAATGACTTTAAACTTTATTTTTTCAGTAGAGGTCCAAGTTAAAGTCTCTACATATTATTATGTCATTAGTGATGTAAGACCTTCTTTGCTATCCTCGTATCTATGTGTCATGATTTGTAGACATAATGTCATAAAAATGATAACTAAGTTAGCAACCAGTTTGAATTTCATGATTGACTATGCAGCAGAACCAGCATGTTCCATCTTCAATACCTATAATCCTTTAATTTGTAATATCTTCTTACAAAGTGTGCTTTCATTTAAGTTTTATTATTCAAATTCAAATATTTTTATTTGTAGATCATAGGTGGCCCGCAGTGGTAGCCCGCGAAATTCAAGTTTTCTTACACTTTTTGCAATTTGCAGGTCACTTTCAAAATATGATTCGCGATCATAATAAATATGTATTTATAGAATTATAATCAATAAAATCATGAATACATCTCTCTAAGTTAGATTTAGCTAGTAGGTACTCGTAACTTTTGGAAACGTAGTGGATTATACATTTACCCATAGCATAATGTGTTTATCTACATTGAATATACAATGTACGATTGTTTGTCTTCCCAAATAAAATAAAGAACTTTTTCATAGAGATTTGTTCTTATGGACCGATGATTGTTTGACTGGTAATTTCTTATGGTTGAAATATGGTTCGCAAACCTTTGTAAATGTGTTTTACATAATCAGTTCTGAGTATTGTGGCATAATTTATGTACTTACTTGTGGTTTACTTAAGCACTACGTGGGGCCCGGGAATTCCCTGTTTGTATTTCGCCTAATCGTCGCACAGTGGGCTGGGATTACAAGGTCGGGTCTTAAGAGATCAAATGTATTTTTTTGGTATCTAGGCATAAATTTAAAACGTTTTTATTCTTTGACTTTTTTTAATTTAACGAGTACTTTCGGAGATATAGCCATATCAAATTTGTATGAAGAGTCATGTTATTTTAGTTAAGCAATTTATTCCAATTAATTTGAAAATAATGTATACTAAACGGCCTGAAAACCTCAATACCTACTTAGTTCTTTAAAAAAAAAACAATGTTCGACATTTTCCACCACCATAGGTAGGTATGACGTAATTTGTTTTGAGACTTATTTCCGGGAATCAAGGGATCAGAGTGCGCGAGCGCAACAACAAGTTATGACGTGTCGTAACGTGATTGGTGCAACGATAGGGTATCTACGGAATGTTCGGTTGCATTCAAACGTACTTCAGTGTTCTATTACCCACCATAATAGACGCACTACCCCCACACATTCATTACTTACTTATTTGTTATTTTGTATTTGTGAAAATGTTTGAAAATTTAGTGACAAACCTTGATCTTTTCGTTATTTTAAAAAACAGTGGCAGTATTAAAAATAATGACAGTTTGTGTAGTGAGATAAGGTCTAAATTTTTAGTCGAATTAAGTGATGATCACGAAAAGACCTTAAAGTTGTTTTGTGCAAAATTTTGTTATAATTTAAATAGAAGATGGGAAAACGTTTATCGTAAAGAAAATATATTCAGAACTAAAAATAGTGAATGGTTACAAGAAAACATAATATGGCCAGACTATTAAGTGTTTAATAGGCAGTAATGAAGATCAACCAGCACCGAGTACATCAACTCAGTATGTATCACCATCAAAAGTTTCTGTCGGTGTCTCCACCGAACAAAGCCCAAGAAAACCTTTTTGTGAATTAGCGCCTAAACAGAAAAAAAGACGTGCAGAAAACTTTCATTTATCTTCGGACGAAATAAAATATGCATATTTTGAGCAGTTGAAAGCGGATGGGAATGAGGAGGTTGCTAAAATACTAGAACATTTACTAAAGAATCCTAAAGATGTAAAAAAAGTTAAAAAGTGCATATCTGTTAAAGAAACAAAACCTGTGTTTTCTCCGGATGAGGCTTTAGGGTTATTTTTATCACTTAAGCTGACCAAGTGGCAATACAATACTTTAAGAAAAAGTGTTAACGAAAAAGACAGTAATATATTTCCATCTTATTATCAAGTGCAACATGCGAAACAGAAATGCTATCCACCAAAAGATGCTATTACAGTGACAGAAACCTCAGCTAAAATAAAGTTACAAGCTCTATTGGATATAATAACGACAACAAGAACAATGACGTCACTCGTCATAGATAGTGGTTGTAAAGAATTTACACTAATCAGTAAGTGGGGATTTGACGGTGCTTCTAATCAAGCCAATTGCAAACAAAAAATGCAAACAGACGATGAACAAGAAAGTCAACTTGACGATTCAAGCATATTTATGGGTAGTTTAGTGCCAATAAAATTAGTGTGCGGCGAACAAGTTATCTGGCAAAACGATTCACCAAATTCATCTTACTGGTGTCGTCCAATCTTTTTCGAATTAGTGAAAGAAAATAAAATAACGATATTGCGGGAAAAAAGTGCTATTAAGGAAGAGATTAAAAATTTAGTGAAAACAGAAGTTGGAGAAATAAAAATTTCACACTCTTTATTAATGACTATGATAGACGGAAAAGCAACATCAATTTTATGTGATACTTCATCTCAGAGATGCGACATTTGTAAAGCCACTCCAACAGAGATGAATAATTTGCCCTTAATTGCATCAAAACCGACTGATCCAGATCTCTGTAAATACGGATTGTCATCATTGCATACCTGGATACGAATGATGGAATGCATTCTGCATATAGCCTACAGATTAACGATACAGACATGGACAGTAAAGGGAGACAACAAGTGCATCATGGAAAGAAGAAAGAAAGACATACAAGACGCTTTTAAAAATAGAATGGGACTTTTGATTGATGTTGTTAAACAAGGGCACGGCTCCACGAATGACGGAAATACTGCTAGAAGATTTTTTGCAAATCCAAACATGACTGCTGAGATAACTGGTGTTAGTGAAGAATTAATAAGGCGATTTGCAATCATTTTAGAGGCAATTTCATCAGGTTACCACATTGACACAGCGAAATTTCACGAATATGCTCAAGTGACCATGCAACTGTATTTGGAATTATATAGCTGGTATTATATGCCTTCAAGTGTTCATAAAGTTCTTATGCATGGTACAGCTATTATTGGAAGTTTTGGTCTAATACCAATTGGACAGCTATCTGAAGAAGCTGCTGAAGCTAGAAATAAAGACTTTCGTAGGTACCGCCAACACCATTCCAGGAAATGCAGTAGAAAAACTACAAATGAAGACATTTTAAATAATTTATTGACCAGCTCTGATCCACTCATCTCAGCGAAACGTCACAAACTTCGCAGAAAACATAAAACTTTGTCAGTAGAAGCACAAAGTTTATTAGTAATTGAACAAGCGGAAACATTTGATGATGACGAATACGAAAATTTTGCATTCGTTAATGTGGATACCCTTGACAGTGATTAAATTAAAACAGTGCAGTGGCCAGTAGTGATTGTGATTTTTACTTATTTATTTATTTATTTTATTAGTCCTTAGTGGATTAGACCTAAAGGGGAGACCACTACATAAAAAAAAAACGCGCCTAGTTCTTAAACTCTATGGTGGTGTGGAATAGAGAACAAAATTTGAAATTGCGACCAAATCGCAGAAAATCGCAACCCGAGAATAGGCGCTAAAATAGGACAAATATAAGTACTATGCATACGTAGAGTCAATTCTTTGAGAAAATTTGAGAATTTCGAGATTTTCACATTTTTTTCTTTTGCTTCATACAAAAATTATTTTGGATATTTATAACTCCGAAAATACTAAGTTATCTGAACGACCCTCATAGAAATAATTACTTATAATCGATAGATAAATCCAACACAATATTTAAAATTTCAGAAAAATAAACTTTTTTTTTTAAATGCTAAGTCCTTTACCGGCCCGTTTCAGCCCACTGTGCGTCGGCACGAAAAAATATTAAATTGTAAATTTTTTTGCGGAGATGAGTTATTTACTTTATTGTTCAATTATAGTTCGGTAGGTTTTATTACTTTTTATAATTCGATGATTTGGGTTCCATTTTTAGGGTTCCGTACCTAAAAGGTAAAACGGGAACCCTATTACTAAGGCTCCGCCGTCTGTCTGTCTGTCTGTCTGTCCGTCTGTCACCACGCTGTATCTCATGAACTGTGATAGTTAGACAGTTGAAATTTTCACAGATGATATATTTCTGTTGCCGCTATAATAAAAAATACTAAAAAACAGAATAAAATAAATATTTAAGGGGGCTCCCATACAACAAACGTGATTTTTTTGCCATTTTTATAGATAATGGTAGGGAACCCTTCGTGCGCGAGTCCGACTCGCACTTGGCCGGTTTTTTTTCTTTTTTGTCTTACGTTCTTTGAGTAAGTGCTTCTCGTCTGAAGTAGATTGTTTTTATTTATTGGTAGATACTTATACAGCGTGTATCAGGATATAATCAGCTGTCCCATGCAAAGCTACAATACCTACTCGACCCAAATGGATGGGACGACTGATTACTTTGTAGCGATTACGATGTTGGTTCCATGGAGAAAGTTGGCGGTCAGTGCTGCACCCTTAAATATACACAATATTTGCATAATAAACTTAGGTAGATAATTAAATAACATCATGTTTTCGAATATCACCACTCACACGAGTAATAGTCGACCAACCTAAATTTGTAGTTTGAGAATTAACCGTGACGTATACCTACATGTTTTCCAACTACAATTTTATCAAGTTTAACTTTAATATAATTGTTTGCCTTTTATAAAATTGTCTCATTTAAATTCAAAATTAACCTTTTTTTACGGTTGTAGTTTTAGTATGGGTTGGGTTTAGGATTTTTATTATTATTTACCATGATAGCGATCATAGTTAAATATGAAATAGATAATAGTGCAAGTGTCTAGTTTTGTATAATGTAAACTGTTACACACAAACTCATAAAGTAATTTTATGCTTTTGTGTGTAACAGTATTGACTGATAAGTTGTAGGTATTAATAAATAAATTCATGAAGAAGGTAGCAGATGAAGAAATTATTCACTAGGTTGGTTTAATTGGTGAATATCAGTCCCGGTCTGGGATAAATAAATTAACAATTAGTACTTGTTATGACCTTGCGCGTCTCTCGTAAGCTTATTCATTTCCCGGGATAAAAATATCCAGGTCCTACCAAAAGTACGTACCAACTTGTTAGAAAAAAACACATCCTAATTGGTTTGGTAGATAAGCAGTACCCACCGAACGAAAAGATGGACTAGTTTGGACAAAGAACAATGACCTTATAAAACAATGATTATTTTGAGTCTATCCATAAAATATCTGAAACGAAAAAAGAAAACAATGACAAAAGGTAATTATGGCTAACGATATAATAAATATGTCATTCTCACAATTGTCTGTGTGAAGATGGATTTGTAAATAAAAACACGTGCCGTTAGGCTTTGTCCACACCGAGCAATCTTTAGAAGGAACTGTGGCGCCACTTATAGTAGGTAAAATGCGATTCAACTAATAATAGGAATGATCTTGGTCTCCATACTGTGACGTCTTAACTATAAATTTTTCAAAGGAAACAAAGCATAATGACTTCAATAGATTTAGCAATACAAAGACTTAGTTAAATAAAGCCCTTTCAAGCCCTGGCGTCTCTCAAGGAGAGTCAGCGGTCAACTAGCCAGCCCCGAGAGTGAGCACAGTAGAGGGTGTGTGATCTTGAGTCTTTGCCGTTTCAGGAGAGTGGAGACACTGCCTCACACTCAGCAGGACAACACCTAGTTTTCCTTTGTCATTATCTTATATCAGAACTTTTCCACTACTGAATAGAATGCCTCCTCCTGCCCATTCAACTGAAGACGCTGCAGCCCTGTCCCGTTCCTGTCCTGAAGCCGGCTGAAAAACCTGACCCAGTTCCTGTGCACCTGGTCCAGTTCCTGATTTCCTGAACCCGTTCCTATTTTCCCGAGCCCGAGCCACTGAATAATTGATTCCTTTTTGTAATTCTCTTAGTTATTTAACACTTTCCGGGACAGACCGCCTCTTGACTTTATGTCGGTATATCGTTACGTGACAGTACGGCTAAGGGCGGTGAACTTTATTTCATGTAATTTGGCAAACCGTCGATAGCCGTTGCTTGCCCATAGTATTCCTAAGAAGCACATGATCTAGTGTCACATCACGCGACTTCATTTGTTCGTGGGTGTCACGGCAAACTCTTTTCGAGTCATTTTTCAACACACACATACGCAGTGCTAATGCACCAAAACAACACATGCACACCGCCGACAGGCGTAGACTGAGCCATACAAGTACAATGACCGTCAACGTCTGTGGCCGTATTTGTCATATCAAAAAATTAAAAATATATGTAATGAGGTAGTACGGCTGTAGACGGTATGACAAAATGTATGGGATTTTGAAGTGTCATATCATTACATTTGCAAATAGTCAAGTGTCCCGGAACGTGTTAAGTATTGTGACCTACGACTGGCCCTCCGGCCAATCGTAACGTTACAGTTTGGCGCCCAAATACGCAAATTAATTTTCTTTGCAAGCCGTACTTTTCAAGTGACAGTGGACAGATCGAGGTCGATGACGTATTCTTAGTTGAATTGCATTGTACTACACGGCTACATATCAAGCTATACATTTCCAGTTTATGCTTATCTCGCATCGTATAGGATTTCCGTACAATGAGGTCAAAATTATCAAATAACTTATCCCGCTCTGGGCGGAGCGGGGGGGGCGTGTCAGACTTTTACTGACTAAAACCCACCCGTGTTCCTTCAGTTGCCTGTGTGCCAGGGCCACGATATCCCTTTCGGACAAGCCCGCAACCCTGGCAGCACATATCAAGCGTGTGTAGAACATTTGCAGGTTCGGATCGTGTCGAATAATTTCAACAAAATAGGAAACTTACATTAAAAGATTCTCTATTATTTGTTCAGCGCTTCCTTGGCAGTCAGCTCAGCTGCCAACTAGGCCAACCTTGCTGACTAGGTACCTACTTAATTTCTTTTTTATGGTTCCGTACCTCAAAAGGAAAAAACGGAACCCTTATAGGATCAGTTCGTTATCCGTCTGTCAGTCTGTCAAGACTCTTTTTCTCAGGAATACGTGGAGGTATCAAGTTGAAATTTATATCAAAAAGCAAGTCTATGGTCCCTTGGTACTCTAAAAAAATCAAGATTCTAAGTTCACGCAACAAAAAAATAAGGACATTTATGCTACTTATTTTGCTACTCGCAAATAAATCAAAACCTATACGGTACTTTCCGTTGACCTAGAACCATGAAATTTGGCAAGAAGCAAGGTCTCATAGCACAATTAAAGGAAAAATTTCGAAAATACTTAATTTATAGTTGTATCACATACTTTTTTTGTGATTACAAGCTTACATTTGCAGTTGGAAAATTAACCGTGGCGTATATCGATGTATAGAAGATCTTGTTTTCAACTACGATGTCAAGTTTGTTTTTGGGATAAATAAATTCATCTCATCTACGGAACCTTTTATTGTGCGTGGTCTGACACGCAATTGTTTGTTTTTGTTTTTAATGTTCACTTGGTAACTAAAAAGGATTCGAGGCATCCCAAACAAAGTTATTGTTTTTGGGATAAATAAAATTCATCTCAACTACGGAACCGTTCATTGTGCGTGGTTCGACACGCAATTGGTTGTTTTTTTTTTAAATGTTCACTTGGTAACTAAAAAGGATTCGAGGCATCCCAAACAAACTTATTGTTTTTGGGATAAATAAAATTCATCTCAACTACGGAACCGTTCATTGTGCGTGGTCCGACACGCACTTGGCCGGTTTATTTTTATCGCGGCATGTAACTTCTACTAATTGAATATATAAATTTAATTTTAAATTGATTCTACTTCATTCTAAATTCATTGACAGACAACGGACAGACAAGGCGGGTACTAAAAAGGGATTTTTAAAATTCACCCCCCTAAAGGGATTAAACAATAGCCGATGTGAAATCCCATCGGGCGCACGGGTCCCTAACGCCTAATAAAAGCGTTAGACAAAATCAGTGTCATTATAATCAATCTGCCTATCTTTTTCCCAACTATGTTGGGGTTGGCATCCAGTCTAACCGGATGCAGCTGAATACCAGTATTTTACATGAAGCGGCTGACTATCTGACCTCCACAACCGAATTACTGGGTAATACGATACCCCTTGGTAAGACTGGTTATCCGACTTTCGGGCTTCGACTGTTAAAGATCCACGAATGATAGCCATTCAACGTCATTACGTGCTTTCCGAGGCTCGGAGGAGTATCGGTATGTAAAGATGGTCACCCATCCACGGATCAACCCCGGCAAGCGTAGCTTAACCTGATAAATTGACCCGTGCGGCTGTTATTACTTAGTCGTGAGCTCCTCAAAAAAAATCTGTTTCATTATAGTCTTGTCTAAATCAGCTGGTGTGAAGAAAGCTTTATAAGCCCGTGTCACTTACGCACAGCATTATTCTAGCGACTGAGTAAATGTTTGATTACAATGTTTTTTTCTTGTCTCGATAGAACGTTTACCTGCTGTCAAAGTCAAAACATTTATTTCAAATAGTCCAATAAAAGACATTTTTGAACGTCAATATTAACAAGAAAATAGAATTGATTCTAGTCACCCCTTACAAAAAGTAGTTTCGTGCGGAGTAGACTGGGCAACAAACTCCATAGTTTATAATTATAATATGTGAAACGATTTACCTAGAATAAAATTACTATACATAATAGGTACAAAATATTACGAATTGCCAAACCTGTCATTGTTTGACAGGTAAATTATTTATATATTAAGTTGACATTGTGCTCATACATAAGCTCTGGTTTTCTACATAACATTTTCAGGTTCTTTTAGACGGAAATCAGTAAACGAAACGTTTTTAGGGTTCGGTAGGTTTCGCCATGTCCGTATGTCTGTATGTTCACGGCTTAGCTCAGAGACTATTAGTACTAGAAACCTATCATTTGGTAAGGGAATACAAAATCTTCACGGACAAAGTGGTAAAATAAAATCTTGAATTTCTTTTTTGTTACTTTTCTTGGACCTAAAGTAGGGGTGATATTTTTTTGCGGGTCTTTGAAAACCATTTTTCGATTAACGGATCCGTTTGCGTAATAAAAATGCTTTAAAGTGCAAATTTTTGTTAGAGTCAAGTGCCTGCCAGCTAAATGGTCGTTTTTGGATATTTGAAAAAAATCACGGCAATAGTATATAGTATAGCGAAGTTCAAAGAAATCTATCACAGCTAGCTTTACAAGTTAACTATCACAGCTAGCTTTACAAGTTAACTATCACAGCTAGCTTTACAAGTTAACTATCACAGCTAGCTTTACAAGTTAACTATCACAGCTAGCTTTACAAGTTAACTATCACAGCTAGCTTTACAAGTTAACTATCACAGCTAGCTTTACAAGTTAACTATCACAGCTAGCTTTACAAGTTAACTATCACAGCTAGCTTTACAAGTTAACTATCACAGCTAGCTTTACAAGTTAACTATCACAGCTAGCTTTACAAGTTAACTATCACAGCTAGCTTTACAAGTTAACTATCACAGCTAGCTTTACAAGTTAACTATCACAGCTAGCTTTACAAGTTAACGAGTAAAAGTCGACCAACTTACATTTCTAGTTGGAGGAGTGACCGTGACCTATATTAATATATGGGAGGACATGTTATTCAACAACAATGTTAAGTTTGTTTTTTCGGATAAATTCATCCCAACTACGGAACCCTTCATTGTGCGTGGTCGGACACGCACTTGTTTTTATTCCTAGTGTTAGTTACTGACGGCTGTGTCTACCTACTAAGAAATATATAAAAATTGTTTACTCATAAATATTAACAAACCGTATATAAAAGTATTATAAATCCGTAAGTAGCTCTGACGGTCTGTTATCTTTTCACGTGTTAACGGCTGAACGGATTACGATGAAATTTGGCACACTGGTTAACCATGTCCTGGGGGGTAATTTCTTAACACGCTTACAGTAACAATGGGTTTCATTTGAACAGTTCAACGACGTAAATAATACAATGAATATATAATCAATATCCTTCAGAATCATTCAGATTATAATTGATAGTGTGCTACGCAATTAGGTGCTGGGTTAGGACATACTATAGGATAATTTAGGTCCCACTAGTACGTTCCCGTGGGATGATTTCAGAACTATGTACCTACACGCGAGCGAAGCCGCGGGCAAAATCTAGTTAAATATAAATACTCTAACCACAGATTGCAGATACTTTTGTCAAGTATTAGCAAAGTGGTAAACGACAAAATTATGAAACGCAAAAAACACATTTAATGTGCAAACATTAAAAAGCAGTTTGTTATCACGCGTGTCTAAGTTTTTTTTGAAAAATTAACTCATCTTCGGTTTTTTATTTGCTTGTTTGATGTAGTTTTCCTGTTAAAAATACTAACTTTAATATTATAATTGCGAAAGCGAGTTTGTTTGTTTGTTAACCTTTCACGTTAAAACGGTTGAACAGATTTGAATGAAATTTGGCACATGGGTAGACCATGGCCTGGGTTAGGACATACTTTTTTATCTCGGTTGTATGTTCCCATGGGATAATCTCTGACCACCACGCGTACGAAGCCGCGGGCAAAAGCTAGTACAGAATATAGTCAAAACGCACCTCCTAATAGAATAGAATACAATATAAATTTCTTTATTCGAGTAACCAAGACTCAAAAACAACTAATAACAACTAATAGAAGCATTGGATGCTTGGTTGATTCAGGTCAAACCCCAAGTCATACAAAATGACAATATGCTCTACGGTCGCGTTTTCTCTAATTCAATAAAAATAAGGGTTACAGAATATGTATTACAGTTAAAAACTTTTGGTTTTGCAGAATGGATAGCCCTCTATTGATAGCATTGAATACAGTAAACTAAACTAGATATTGATAGTTATAGATAGTACCAATTGAAACTCTAAATCGAATGTCCAATGGCCAAACAATAGGATCAAACGTTATGTACTGTGACAGAATGATGATGTCAGGGTACCTACCTGCCAGGGTTGCGAGTTTGTCCGAAAGGGATATCGTGGCCCTGGCACACAGCCAACGGAAGGAACACGGGTGGGTTTTAGTCAGTAAATGTCTGACAGGCCCTCTCGCTCCGCCCAGAGCGGGAGAAGTTATTTAATAATTTCCCACCAAAAAAGAAAAGAAAAAGGGTACTGTGATCAATTATTGAAATCAGCACCTTGTTATTTTCATATGTGCATGCCAATTTAAGGGAAGTATTTCGTCGCACTAACAATATACGGGGTCAAATTAAATTAGCCAGCAAAACTCCGCATAGGTATAGTTATCTAAACACGGTAAGCCAATAAAAAATATGATATGGTGATATATTTTTGGGGGTTCACTAATGTTTGACAAAAAACGAATGAGAAATGATAGTTTTTTAATAAAATTTAATAACATCTCATTTCGCAAACATATTACTTTATTAGTAATCATTTGACAAAATACAGATTTTGCAAATGTTTTACTATGCCAATATTTAAAATATTAAAATATCATTCCAAAAATATTCATTTGACTAAGTAATTAGTTTGTCAAATTTGCGATTTTACAAAATTACGCCATTTGATTGATAGTCAATTTAAAAAAATACACGCTGCTCTAACCAAGTCAAATAGGTAAAATTCGGTTCTGGCGGGTACCCGCCGGCCGCTGCGGCGGCACACTCGCTTCGCTCGCTTGGCTCGTGCGTGTGGTCGCAGTTCTGACCTAACCTAAACCTAGCCATTTCTGTTCTAATCCTAATGATTATTTACTAATGAGTAAATAATCATTATGTATTATTTCTTTATTATTAGACTTCCGTATCTGAACCGAAAGTATATTCTCGTATTCTACTTTCTGTATAGGAAAGATTTCTGTATGTAAAGTAAGTTTTGGTAAGTTAAGTAAGTAATTATCAAGCAATATATTTTGTCAAACGTTATTTATGCCTTGCGTTGTTTTACCAATTAAAATGATTAAAAAAGATTAGTTTGTCAAATGATGTTTTGATGTGATTTGTAATGAAATGTTGTCTTTCAATTATGTGTCAAATGAGTTATTTACAGAAATAATAGTTTGTAAAGTGATAGTGACAACTTTACCAAGTATAAATTTAACTAATGTTATTTTTAGGGTTCCGTACACAAAGGGTAAAACGGGAACCCTATTACTAAGGCTCCACCGTCTGTCTGTCGGTCCGTCTGTCACCAGGCTGGATCTTATGAACCTAGCTAGACAGTTGAAATTTTCACAGATGATGTATTTCTGTTGCCGCTATAATAACAAATACTAAAAAACGGAATAAAATAAATATTTAAGGGGGCTCCCATACAACAAACGTGATTTTTTGGATCGTTTTTGTTCGATTTTGACAACAGCAACAGGTAGATGCTTGAAATATTCACAGAATATTTAGTTATATATTCACTTTACAAATAAATAATTAAATTAAAATAAAATAAATATTTAATGGTCTCATACAACAAACGTGATTTTTGTACCATTTTGATATATAATGGTACGGAACCCTTCGTGCGCGAGCCCGACTCGCACTTGGCCGGTTTTTTAAATGATAGTGTTTCGTTTTTGTCTAATGACAGACACCATTTTTGGGTAACGACCGCAGTGGTCGTTGCCCTAAAATATTATTGTAGTTACTTGAAGATGAGTTGAGAAAATCAGTTTCTTTTAGATTTAGATAACCATTACGTCTGAGAAAATTTCATAAAAAAACTGATATTTTAAGTAAATTAAATTTTAATTAAATTACCTACATACCCAAAAAAAACTGTTTTTTTGTTCCCATTTGGATATTGATACCCATCACGTCTGCTGAGTTTCGCTAGCTAATTTAATGTGCCCTTTATACCTACCATCTTTTGTACCGCATTAACTGCAAATAAATGACTTTGACTTTATTGCTATTATGTGGCCGGCCTTTTTCTTTCTTGTAACTAAAACTAAGCTAATACGTACTCTCATCTTTGATTCCAGATTGCCAAGCGGTGTCAGTATGGACGCTCAACCGCCACGGCAACAGGAACCCTGGCACCAGCGTCACTCTTGGCATGAAAGAGGTTGCACTTTTGAAGGACGAGATCGTCAACAGCTGGAATACTGGCACCAGCAAACTTTGTGCTCAGGTACTTGTGCATACCTATCATAAATGATTTCTTTGAATGTTGGTAAAAAATTGTCGTTCAGATAGCTGGGTCTTTAACTGTGTGGTGAAAATAATAAACTATTAAAAAGATTTGCATCTTTACCTTCAGAACTTAATATAAAAAATTTAAAAATACGATTGCCCTGCGTTAATTTGTATTAGTTAATCACACTAATATTATAAAGGCGAAAGTTTGTGAGAGTGTGTGTGTGTGTATGTTTGTTACTTCTTCACGCTCAAACGGCTGGACCAATTTTGATAAAATTTTGTATGGAGATAGCTGGCACCCTGGATTAAGACATAGGCTACTTTTTATCCCGATATTCCCACGGGATCGAGAGTTACGCGGGTGAAACCGCGGGGCGTAGCTAGTATGTATATAATTATAAAAACCGGCCAAGTGCGAGTCGGCATAAAAACGGCAAAAAAATCACTTTTGTTTTATGAGAGCGCCCTTAAATATTTATTTTATTCTATTTATTTAGTATTTGTGGTTATAGCGGCCACAGAAATACATCATCTGTGAAAATTTCAACTGTCTGACTATCACGGTTCATGAGATACAGCCTAGTGACAGGTGGACAGACAGACAGACAGACGGCGGAGCCTTAGTAATAAGGTTCCCGTTTTAGCCTATATGCAGGAACCCTAAAAAGTATATACATACAAATCTGTTCAGGCATTTAAAAGTTATGGTGGAATAAAGAAACTCACACGCATAACTACATACATAATTATGAACCTTGAAAACATTACAATCCTTTTTTTGGGCAGTCGTGTAAAAAGGTAAAATCCGACGATCTAAAATTTACAATAAATATTCTGGCAATGCAACCAATTTTTTAGAAATATTTTATGCAAATAATAAATAGTTTCTAGTTCTTCAAAGTATCATATTCTGCAATTGAATCGTTGTGTGTTTTTTTCATATTATTGTGTGGTATTTTTTCAAAACGTACTAATTCAATTGTTAACAATTAATCATTACATTCTAGGACATCGAAGACTTCAAACACTTCAAATGGAACGACACCATGGATGTTTCTACCACTTACCTCACAGGAACTGGATACGATGAGCTCTATGACATCGGCAAGAGGATCCGTGAGAAGTACCCCCATCTACTCTTTGGCCAGGCTGATAAGTTCTACTTCAGGCCTACCAATGAACAGAGGACTATCACCAGCTGTGTGGCGTTTTTACATGGCCTCACTGATGGTACCAACTTGAATGTAACTGTGGAGGAATCAAGGCAGAGGGATGACGTGATTAAGGTGAGTTTGGATAAGAAAATGGTATTCATATATAATATTCTGGTCAGGCAAATTGCAATTTCCATTTCAAATAAATATTATGGGAATTTAAATAGAACAGAGACTCGTTGCTACAGAAATAATAGCTGATAAGATCTGCAGAAAGTTCAGATTGCTATCTTTTTAATATTTATCAGACTGTGCATAGGACATTGAACTGGGACAGGTGCCAAACGTTTTGTATAATTATGATACTTTACCAATTAATTCTTATATTTTTTCAGCCGTATGAGAACTGTGATCGTTATCAGCAGGAAGTGAAACGTGGACAAACCCTGGCTCATCAACTAGACACATATTTTGTTACTCCGGAGTTTGTTGCAGTAAGTATTTAAACATCTTTTAAATAATATTTCTGTACAAACCAAAAATGTCTCTGGCCTCGTCCTAACCAAAGCGATAGGCGCGAACACGTGACCGTCACGTTTATTTTGTTTGGCGAACCAGATCACGTGGTCAGGACGACGATCGTGTATCACGCGACCGGTCGCTCTGGTTAGGACGCGGGGTAAATCAACTAATTGATTAACATTAACAAAATCATTAATTAGATTTAAATTACCTAATGATAGAAGTAGCGAATGTGATATCATATTGAACGGAGAAAAAGTGGAATTTATTAATCAAACAGTTTTCCTCGGAATCACTCTAGACGAGAAACTACTATGGGGGCTACACATAACATCTCTTGCGGTACGGTTAAGCTCGGCCGCGTCTGCTGTTAGAAAGATAAGACAGCTAAGAGATATAGAAACCGCGTGTTTTGTTTATTTTAGCTACTTCCACAGCATTATTTCGTATGGCATTTTACTGTGGGGTCGGGCTGCTGACAAAGGATCTATCTTTATTTTGCAAAAGAGAGCTGTCAGAGCCATTTATAATCTACGTCGCCGCGAATCTCTTAGGGAACTATTTAAAAAGATTAATATTATGACGGTGCCATGCCAATTCATTTATGAAAATATTATGTATGTAAGGAAAAATCTACATCTTTTTAACAAGGTAAGTGACAGACATAATTTTAAAACTAGAAATAAAGATAAAATAGATCAACCATTTTTTAGATTATCTAAAGTACATACATCTTTTATGGGGTACTGTGTTAAATGTTACAACAAAATACCTTGTGATATATTGAAATTAAATGAAAGAAAAATTAAAACACTTATTAAAAGTACACTTTGTAAACAAGCATATTACAAATTAGAGGATTATATCCAAGATAAGAATGCTTGGAAATATGCTGGTCCATCTCCATAGAACAATATAGAGTCTAGACAAAATCAAACTGGTTGCTATTGTATAATTTTTTATTTGTATGACAGTGATTTTACATTCTTGTTTACCTTCACTTGTGAGTGAAGGTAAACACATACAGACTTTTTTTTTTTAGGAAAACTTATACTGTTACGATGTTTGTAAATATGTGAGCACCATGTATCTATCTCATAATTAAATTATCTGTCATTGCTTCATTTATTTTTTACCTTATGTGGTATAGTAATTTTATTCTAGATGCATCTTGACATATTATTATCATAAACAAAATATTTTAAAACTTCTTTTAAAAGAGTAACGGTGGAGTTTCTTGCCCATTCTTCTCCAATCGAAACTAACTTTTGGAAGGGACAACTGGATGCTCAATCGGCATTTACTTAAAACTTATTCCATTATTTTCACAGGTCCAAAACGCAGTCCAGGACCGTCTAGGCATCACGACCAAACTGAACGCATCCATGGTCTTATCCATCTATGAGATGTGTCGGTTCTTCCGCTCCTGGGAACCCGACCACAAGTCCCCGTGGTGTGCCGCTTTCACTGACGAGGAACTCATCGTCTTGGAGTACTATGATGACGTCAGACATTATCACAGAAATGCTTATGGGTCTTGGGTGAGTTCGAGAATAGATTCTTTATATTGGACAGGATCGCCATTGGCCTTTATTTCTCCTCTCCTAAAGTGATGCTCCGTTTGACGATGACCTTTACCTAAACGTTACCTACACAATCGTGAATTTGTTACTCAATGATTATTGTTAACAGGAACTTCGTATATTTCCATAAAAAAAAATCTGCCTGTTTTGAATTGTCCAGGAGTCAGACAGTTTGTCTGAAAGTTGAAGCTAGTTGCCCGTTCCAAAACGTAGATTCCTATGGAGAAGAATGGGCAAGAAACTCCATGAACACTCTTAACTGAATTATAACTTGCTGTTGAGTAGAGATTATTCGAAGAAAATAAACAATTCTAACCTCACAATTTGGTAATTGGTGTTCGACATATTGAATAATTTATAATCAAATGTTTTACCCGACTTTCAGGTCAACGAGAACCTTGGCCGTTTACCAATGAAGGACCTGTACGACAACTTCTTGGCATTCGTCGAGGGTGGAGGCAGAAAGGTGAGCGCCCACTTCACCCACGACACCATGATGGAGATGGTGTTCTGCGCCCTGGGGCTGTACAAGGATGATCCTCCCCTGCAGGCCTTGAACATGGACCCGCAAAGGGTGTGGAGGACCAGCTACATTGGAGCGTTCTCTGTCAATATTATTGCTGTGCTTAACAGGTAAGTTTTTATACTTTAAATAGTGAAATTATATATCAAATGTGGGGTTGACTTTAAAATGAAATTTCGTCATTACATTGAAAACATCACTAGTACGTTTACCTTTGCCAGCAGGTGCTCAGGCCATTGCCCATTTATATCGTTTCTACTGTCTATTTTTTGTCTAAAAATGTCTTCGTTTATTACTCATTATCCGTTTTTCGGCAAAAATATAATCGCCGGAATTATTTAACTTAGGTACTTTTTATTCAGTAATCACAGCACTACTCATGTTTATGCCGTTGCTCAATAAAAATACCCAATTGACGTAGTAGTATGCAAATTATCTTGGATCAATTTTAAAGCATTATTAGAGGCAATTGATAGGATTAATACATCACGCAGGAGACCATGTCTTATTTTTATTTACATTTACCTTAATTGTGTTATCGTTGATCCAATGAATTATATCATTTTCGAGTACTTTATCAGCTGTTACATATGTACCTACCGTGCCTATTGATTTCCGTTATCTATCCACGAGCTTGTCACTCATTGAAGAATTTTTATTTATTGTCAAACCGTCCTTCTTTATCTTGAGTCGACCTATCTCTATACCCCTATTTTACGAGTACTACCAAAGTATAATAAAATCGTCTTCCTATATTTATGATGTCTTTGTTATCTGCTTGACATATTCGGATTGTCAATCATTCTTCATTTGTCCTTGATGCGATATAGTCTTCCAAAAATATTATCAGTATCAATGCTTCTTCCATTCTCTTCCTGCTGTATAACAGATATTCTATATTATTTGCATTATTTGATATTTAAAAATCACTTATACAAACCAGGATATAAATCGTATTTTCTGATTCACTCCTGTTTTCTAGGCTATATATATATCTAGGCTATACCTATCTTGATTCTTCCAGGTGCGACGAACTCGGTGGTCAGCCCAGCGGCCAGCCTTACCGTGTCCAACTCTTCATCAACGAGAGGGAGACTCCTATCTGCCCCTTAGAGGGCTGCACCTGGCAAGAGTTCCAGAACAAATTCAAGGCTTTCACTGACGCTAACCTAGACTTCTGCAGTATGTCTTACGTGCCCGAAGAGAATGAACCGTCCCCGAATAGCGCTTCGCCTAAATTAAAATTTTGGGGTCTTTTTAGTTATTAAAAGTGTGTTGAAATATTTTAAGTAAAAATGGAAGTGTTAAATTATTGACATGGCTACCTACAGCAGTATTTAAGAAGGTACAATTTAATTTAGGCCCGATTCCTATAAAGTACTGAACGTTATTTTAATTGGTAATTATTAGTATTACGCTCAGTTAGTCAATTTCCAAGCATAAGTTTCATAGATTTGTTATTCCTATCCTAAGCATTCTGTAGTAAAAACTAAAATCTGTTTAGCTGTTAATACTATTAGTCAGCAAACCGATACGTTTATAGACTTAAGAAAACCGATCATAAATACAATGAAGAGAGGACAAACGGAACATTCGTGTGTCTGTCTGTCTGTCCGTCTGTCACAACAAATTTGCTCCGAATCTACTGGACCTATTCCCCCTTATTACAATACAAGATTTATATTTTGACATGGCTTAAACCATGGAGCCAGTTTTTGTAATAAGAACGTAACTGTGATTGAAATACCGTTCTTTATACAAAACTGAAAACTTAGTTCGGTACTAAGTTGTCAGTTTTGCATTAGGAACTTTACCATAGACGGAATAAAGTTCGAAATTCAATAATAGCTCCATGGGTAAAACATGGGTCTGAAGATAAACCTTGTTTTGTAATAAGACGGCTCAAGTTGAAATTTGGCACACATATGAATTTATGTGACCCAAACACGGACGTGTAACGTAAATAAATGAATTTTGGATATGGGGGTAATTTTTGGGGGAAAAAACAAATTAGAAAAAAAAAAATTGCAAACTGTACCGTGTCACGTATCAAATGAAAGGGCTTGTTATAAGGGCCTCAATCATATTTTTTTTAATAGTTTTAAAATGAATAGTTTTAAAGTTATTTAAGAAAATAGATGAAAATTGACCATTCCCCCCTTTATCTTGAAACTACGATGTCTAAAATTAAAAAAAAATACAGAAAATAGTTCTTTACTTATTTTAGTAACTTTATATATAGATTCCAGGAAAACCTATACAAAAAGTTTATGGTCTTAAAATAACATTGTAAATCACTCAATATTGTACGTACAAACTTACATTTGCAGTTGGAATTTATCGGGACCATGTTTTTCAACTACAATGTTAAGTTTGTTCTTGGTATAAATTCATCCAACTAAGAAACCCGTCATTGTGCGTGGTCCGACACGCACTTGTCCGGGTTTTTTCTTAAACCGTTTGTTTTAGTCGGTGAATATGTGTGTTAATGGTATCGGTGATGCATAGATATTTATCTGATGCTGTCATGATAATATCTATGAGAAATGTCGTCTAATTCTGTAACACTGTCTACTTTATGACGTTCCATTAATAATTAAAGTAATAAATTATGTTATAAATCTTGAAGACGAAGTGGCGATGTGTGATCTTAATCATCTGTTTATTACACAATAATTAATATCGTATGTAAGGGTGTCAGTTCCGAAAATTACTGACGAAACCCAGTTCCTCAAGTTGTTAAAATAGATGTAACATACTGGTATTTTCAGACGTCAACGAGAATTAAGAGCGTATACGCCGTACGTCATTTCATACAAACTTTCAAGCCCTTGTTTTTCGAAATGACTGAACCGATTTTAATGAAACTTCATACGCATAAGCAGGATACAAAGGTCTAAAAAGTTAGTTAAGAATATTTTCGAAAAATAGTGTTACAGCCAAATTAGACCGATTTTAAATTTTCCATAGAAACAGAGATTTCCAGTTATCTGTTTTTAAATAAGACATTTCGAAAATGTTCTTAACTAACTTTTTAGACCGTATACGCTTTTATATATGTTTTGTAAAATAAATGTTTACGTGTGCAAGTGTCTTTTAAATCCATAGAATTTCTCGTATGTTCCGGTGTAGGGTTTGACCTTCGTAAACACTTGTTCGCTAGCATGCTTTGGAACAGCCGGGCAACAAAATCGAATATAATATATAATATTTTGCTGCCCGGATGTGACGAATCGTGCCAAAATTTATGTCAATCGAAGTATGTAGCACTCCTTGTGTATTTATTTCTGCTACAAGGAGTATCTAGCTAGTTTCAATATAACTAACAAACCGAGATATTGTCCTAATTGTATGAGTGAACTCTCTTTCAGTGGAGATCGATTCCCAGGCAAATTAACTACAGCTGAGCCCTACTTTTATAAATACTCTCTCTTAAATAAGACATGCGCATTTCATTTTAAACTGCATTACTTCATTGTCATCTTCATCTACCTAGCGTTTTCCCAACTATGTTGGGGTCGGCTTCCAGTCTAACCAGATGCAGCTGAATACGAGTATTTTAAATGGAGCGACTGCCTATCTGACCATACTGGGTAATACGATACCCTTGGTAAGACTGGTTGTCAGACTTTCGGGCTTCTGGCGTAACTACTGTCAAAGATCCACGAATGACAGCCGGGACCAACGACTTTTCCGAGGCACGGAGGGCTCTTGGCATTTAAAGATGGTCACCCATCCATGGACCAATCGCGGCAAGTGTAGCTTAACCTGATCGATCGACCCGTGCCGCGGTTTTTACTTATCCACAAGCCCCTCCAAGCAAGCATTACTTCTTTGTGAAGCCACTTTTTTGTGGAAATTATGGTTTAGAATAGTATGGGTTTTTAAATGTGAGTATGCGTAGTGTCAAAGTTATGCTTACTACCAACATAATATCTTACGAAGATAGTGACGTAGATAATTTCTTTGGAAATATTATTCAGTGAAGTGTTCAAAGTTCCATGTTATGTCTGACTTATTTCATGTGTGATGTGTGTCACCTAACTCTTTAGGTGTATAATGGATTAAGATTATATGTAGTACTCGTAATAATAGATTGGGGATTGATAAAAATAAAAGTCGAGTTATAGTATTTTATGACAACGATATCGCTTTATTAGATGTCAAAATGAGGCAAGCGAGAGAGGCGCGCGCGCAGGCGGCGGTGAGGGGGTGGGGGGCGTGTCTCGAACGAGCAAGCGCACGCACGGCTCGCGCGCGTCTCTCGGGGCCTCGCACTCTCGATACATACTCCACGGTAATAAATAATATAAATAAATATCAACAAGTTACAAAATAGCCTTTGGTAAAAAGATTAGATCACTAAAGTGTATTTTTTTTTTGTTTGGCTTACAATTTTTTTTTTACAGTTTTTCGTTTCACGCATTCGTAACTTATAACTGCTATGTATAAAAAAAATTAGTTACATTTCAACGAAAAATCTGTACAGTCCGTTTTTTTTCTGTAGTGGAACGTTTAGAAATCTTCGGGCGCCAGGTCGAACCTAGGTGGGAAGGTACCGAAACCGTCAGCGAAGCCGGGACGCGAGCGCTGGGGCTGCGGATGAAAACATACATTAATATCTTTCTCAACATCACAAATATAAACGACATGCGGGATCTGGATACTCGTACATGCCTAGGAATCAAAGATGCAAGAGTATAATAAAATATATAATGATGTATGGTATATAAGGAAAACTTCCACAGGTTCTAGCTCTACATCAAGGGGCTGCACTGCTCATAGTGCTGTATGTGGCGTGCAATATATTGCCAACTTACATATTACTCTCCAGTGCTGAATTAGGGACGCCCTTTAACGGACGCCTGAATCAGAGAATGATGCTTAGTATCTCGAATAAGTATTGACGGTTCGGTAAAGACTTAGTGAAGGAAACTCACCGCCGGACTGACTCCTCTCGCAGCGGAACCCGCGCGTCCCTTGCCACGGAATTTGCTGATGGCCTGCTCGGCAAGGTCTGCCCTTTCTTCGGCCTCTTCCAACTCCTGCTGTGCCTTGCGGAACTTAGCCAAGTTGAGGGCGGCGATTTCCTCGGCCTCCTCGATCTGCCTCTTGTAGGTCTTGATCTTCTGTTGCAGTTTGTCGACCAGGTCTTGCATGCGCTCGTGGTTCTTGCGGTCCTCTTCGGCCTGGAAGGAGAGCTCCTTGATGCGCCTCTCGGACTTGCGAAGGTTCTTCTGGGCGTCGGCGTGTCTCCTCTGTTCACCATCAAGCTCATTCTCGAGCTCTCTGACCCTCTGTTCGAGCTTCTGGATGGCCTTCTTGCCTCCCTTAAGGGCGTTGGCTTCAGCCTCATCCAGCCTGACTTGCAGTTCCTTGATCTGTTGTTCGAGAGCCTTGCGGAGTTTCTCCTGGGTCTGGGCATGGTCCTGTTCAGCGCGCAGCTCATCGGCAAGACGGGCAGCGTCAACCATGGCCTTCTTGGCCTTCTCCTCGGAGTTCTTAGCCTCGTTGAGGAGCTCGTCGAGGTCGGAGTGCAGTGTCTGCAACTCGGACTCGAGTTTCCTCTTGGCGGCGGACAGGGAGGCGCTCTGGGCGGACAGCTCGTTGAGCTGTTCGTGAGCGTCGCCGAGTTCCTGCTCGGCCTGGCGGCGGGCGCGGTCGGCCTGTTCCAGCAGTGTGCGGGACTCCTCGAGCTCGTTCTGGAGGGCGTTGGCGCGACGCTCGGCAATGCCGCACTGTTCGCGGGCATCGTCGCGGGCGCGCTGTTCCTCTTCCAGGGCGGTCTGGAGGTCCTTGATCTGGGCCTGGTAGCGCTTGATGTTCTTCTGGGCCTCAGCATTAGCCTTGTTGGCGTGGTCAAGAGCGATCTCAAGCTCGTTGATGTCAGCCTCAAGCTTCTTCTTCATGCGCAGGGCCTCAGCCTTGCCCTTAGCCTCGGCTTCGAGGGAAGCCTGCATGGAGTCGAGGGCGCGCTGGTGGTTCTTGCGGGTGTTTTCGAACTCCTCCTCCTTCTCTTGGATGCGCCTGTCGATCTCCTGCCTGACCTGGGACAGCTCAAGCTGAGCGCGGAGGACCTTGTTCTCCTCCTGTTCGAGGGCAGACTCAGCCTCCTCAAGGGCGGCCTGGAGCTCGTCCTTCTCGGCTTCAAGGCGCTTCCTGGCCTTCTCAATCTCGTGGATGTTGCGGCCACCTTCACCGATCTGGTCAAGCAGATCCTTGACTTCGTCGGCGAGGTTCTTGTTCTCGCGGCGGACAGCCTCGAGTTGTTCCTGGCCTTCCTCGTAAGCACCCTTGAGACGGAACAGTTCGGTGGAGTAGTTGCGGCACTCCTTCTGGCTGGCATCGAGCTCGGCGGCGAGGTCGTCGACCTTGAGCTTCCATTCTCCGATGATCTTGTCGAAGGCCTTCTGCTTCTTCTCGGCAGCGTTGGCGATGGCGGTGGCGCGGTCGACCTCGAGCTGCAGGTCCTCGACCTCGGTGGAGAGGCGCTGCTTGGTCTTCTCGAGAGCGACAACCTTCTGGTTGAGGGACTCGATGGTCTCCTCTGCCTCGGCAAGGCGGGCCTGGAGCTTGCGCTTGGCCTCCTCCAGTTCCTCAGAGCGGGCAACGCCCTCGGACTCGTACTTGGAGCGCCAGAGCTGAGACTCAGCGTTGGCCTTGGAAAGCTGGCGTTGAAGATCAGCCTTGCCTTCGGCCTCCTCCTCGACCTGTTCGCGGATGTTGTCCAGGTCGTGCTCGAGGTTGCGGAACTTGCCAAGAAGGGTGGCGCGTTCCTGTGGATAGAAAAAAACGATTAGTCATTGCTCAAATAAAATTTATAAAAAGTGAAAGATCCTTTAGGATGTGGACATACCCTGGCCTCCTCGTCGGCGAGCCTCTTGGTGTCCTCGAGCTGGGTGGTGAGGGACACCTTGATCTTGGACAGCTGAGACACCTGGGACTCGGCCTCCTCCAGTTGGCGGAGCAGGTCGGAGTTCTCGATGGACAGCTTCTTCTTGGCGGCATCCAGGTCGTTGAGGGTGCGGTTGCCCTCATCAGCCTTACTCTGGACCTCGTTGAGCTGGTGCTGCAGCTGCTTGACGATCTTCTCTTGGGCAGCCTGGAGGATAAGTGTGTTTTAGAATGCACGTATTGATGATCTTGCATGTTAGTTCATTTATAAAAGTAAAGTGTAAACTTTTGAACGTTTCTTTAATTGTTACGAGTATCAATATCAAAACGAATCGTTGTTAATAATTTATTAGTATTTGTCAAACTGCATAAACCAATTCCTTACTTGGCCTGGTAATATTTAAAACCAATTAATATTATTCAAGTAATTCAAACTTTTGTTTTTTCATTCAAATCTATTTATTAATAAATCCATGCATTGTTATTGTTTTTTTTTTGTTATGTTATTGTAATAAAAGGGAGGTCACTCAAACGTCGAGGCGGTTTTAGCTTCCATGCTACACCTAATCAAATGAAATTATTAGTTTATTATGATGAGTATCATTGTCATGGGATGGATTATGTGTTTTCATGTGTGGTGTTTCGACATTTCTCCTTAGATTTAATAAGCTGCAAAGCGAAGCCCTGTAATGGCAAATGCCAACAAAATTTTGTTTTCATCCTTTGTACCTTTTCGTTGGACACATGGTCGAGTCCGGCACGAAGGTCATTGACTTCGCTAAAGTACTGAGAGCGCTCTTTCTCAGCCCTGGATAGATAAATAATGACAAAACATTTTAGTATAATGTCAACAACCGTCTAACACAGTCGAGGAATAGATTTAGAAACATCGATCGTATCACAATGCTATGTGATGTGTAATGTGGGTCGTAAGGTTCCATGCAAGGTTCACCCCAGGCGGTACACATGCCTCTACGGACGACATGTTACCTTCTCTCTCGCTACTTGATCGACTGCCGCGCGAGTGTTGTTAAGCTCGTTGTAGCAAGACGCGCGGTCATGCTCAGCCCTGGATGTTGCATTATAGTTCAGTAAATGTAATCTCTATATTTAATTCGGACATAAATCTATCAATCCCACATGTATCCGTCGACCGATTTTGATGAGTCACGCGTAGGCGTTGATACATCACATTTATTTTATTGGCTATTTTTATAGTAATGTAAAAATATACTCACTTGGCCTTGAGCTTGTTGAGTTGGTCGAGCTGCTCACCCATCTCCGAGACGGCATCGTTGTGCTTCTTGCGGAGGTTGGCGAGGGTAGACTCGTGCTGGATGTTGGCCTCCTCGAGGTCGCGACGCAGCTTGCTGAGCTCAGCCTCGCGCTTCTTGTTGAGCTCGATCTGAGCGGAGGTGGCGCCACCGGCTTCCTCCAGGCGCTCACCCAGCTCCTCGAGCTCGCGGGCGAGGTCAGCGCGCTGCTTCTCGGCCTTAGCGCGAGCCTGGCGTTCGGATTCGACCTCCTCCTCGAGCTCTTCGATGCGGGCTTGCAGTTCCTTGATCTGTTTCTGGTTCTTGCTGACAAGAGACTGCTCGTCCTCGAGCTTGGCGGTAAGGGACGAGATCTCCTTGTCCTTGCGCTGTACGGTCTGCTCGAGCTCCTTCTTGTTGCGCTCGAGGTCGGCGACGGCCTCTTGCGTGAGCTTGAGGTCACCCTCCACCTTCCTCCTCTGCTTCTCGACATCAGCGCGTAGTTTCTTCTCGCGCTCCAGAGAGTCCTCGAGCTCGTCGAGGGTCTGTTCGAGCTTCTGCTTGACCTTGTTGAGGTGGTTGACCTTATCCTCGGCGGCCTGGAGCTCCTCAGAGGTCTTCTGGGTGGATTCTCCCTGGAGCTTCTTCTCCTTGTTCAATTTGTTGATGAGCTCGTCCTGGTGGGCGATCTCGTCATTCAAGTTGCGGATCTGGTGGTCCTTGGTGGCCTTGTCCTGCTCGGACTTCTGGACGGAGAGTTCCAAGTCCTCAACATCCTTCTTCAGGCCGGAGACTTCCTGTTCCAGCTTCTTCTTACCCTGGAACAGCTGGTTGCGGGCATCTTCCTCCTGGGTAAGGCGGTCCTGGGTGTCCTACAATATAAAATGTTCAAGTCAGTTCTGAGCTTTTGTTTAAAATAAGTATTAGCGCACGCGTCTGTCTGCTTCTTTTCAATTAACACTTCTAAGAATGAGGAAATTAAAGACTTGCAGTTATTTTAAACACGATCGAACTATTTCCCGTGTAAACAAACCTGGAGTTTATTTAAA
This sequence comes from Tiliacea citrago, assembly GCA_963921375.1. NCBI lineage: Eukaryota > Metazoa > Arthropoda > Insecta > Lepidoptera > Noctuidae > Tiliacea > Tiliacea citrago. The sequence continues at coordinate 2,944,097 of OY992796.1, forward strand.
GAATCACGTCAAGCAAACTTGCGGTGAGTTAACTTGCTACACTGTATGAGTCTACATATTTGGTTTGTAACACTGAGTGATGTTTATTAACCGCAGGAAACTTCACTAATTTTAATGAGACTAATTTGCTGTAGATTTTCATCACGTTAACTTTTCACGACCTAAATTCTAGTTGCTATTTCAGTTGCAGTAATAAAATTTAAAATATCCATTTGTTTATCACTAAATCTCATTTTAATTAACGATAAGTGCACTTGTTTCTACTACCAATAATGTTAATGTGAATTACTCACCCTGAGTTGCAGCTCGAGGTCGGCCTTCTGCGCGTTGAGCTTAGCAGCGCGCTCCTGCACTTCGGACAAGTTGCCCTCCTTGCCTTCGATGGAGGACAGCAGAGCGGTCTTCTCCTCGAGCAGCTTGGCGTTGAGAACCTCCAGCTCTTTGCGGAGCTTCTCTTCCTTCTCGAAAGCCTCCTGGGCCTTCTGGGCCTTCTCCTCAAGTTTCTGTAAATCGTTGACACCGTTAGTTTCCCTGTTCCATTCCGATAAGTGAACCGCGGCCGCCATTGTTTATTAATTAATTAATTATTAATTAAAACATCAATAAAAAAAGATAAATAGGAATGCAAGTGTGTTCGGTCGTTCGTAAGTATAGGGTAGGGTGGGTGGTGCGCGCGCCGCCGACCACTCCGCTACTGAGCAGCGCTGGAGATTTCCAGCGGGTGGAACATCGCCCACGCGCACAACATTGTGACTATGGAGAAAAGGCGCACGGAGGGGGCGCGGATCCAGAAATGGCCGCAGCACCTGCTGCGGTGTCGCGTAACCGACAGGTGGGCGCGGTCCGGGCTATTTGTGGTACCTTGGTTCACGAGTACTATATCCGTGTATAGTGTGTCAGAGTGTACGATCTAATTAATAACGATGATGGATGCTTACCGCGAGCTCATCCTCGACGCGGGTGACGTTGAGGAGGGGCTTGACCTTCTGCCACAGCTTCCACCAGGGCCAGGTGCGGAGTTGCAGGTACTTGCGCAAGTTGCGCTGGACAACTTGGAGAGCCACCCTTTGGAAAAAATTATCATTATAAAATGTCGTGCACTTCCAAATATGGCGCTATGTTTGAGTGTCAATGTCAAGTATGCCTACCTCTGTTCCTGCAGCTTCTTGTACTCCTTACGGGACAGGTAACCACGGATGTAGGCCTGGAGCCACGAGACGATCTTCGATAGCCTGTCGTCACGCAACTCTTCCATCTGACCCAGGACACCGGCGCGGAAGAATACCTGCTCGTACATGGCATGTGTTAGGAGATAAGCACATCATGGTGTGGAGGTAAGCAATATACATACATTGATTTAATTGAATATTACAATATTGAATTGATGCTTGAAACAATTCAAAATGTAAAATACATTATAGTCGCAATAAAAAAAGAAAAAAGATAAAATCTTGTGTTAGTCATTTTCTCATATGAGTCATCAACGAAGAATTCACTAAAACAGTAAAGTGGCACAAAACAGACCGATAGAACAGAAAGATAGGGTTATTTTAGTTACTGCGTCATGCAATGAGGATATAGAGGGAAAATTAGTTTTGTGTAGGCTGTATCTGGCATGCTTGAGTTCTACCTTCGTCTTTCCGAGCCTGAAAGACTCCGAATCCAATCCGGTTTGCTCGAGAATTTTCTTAGTAGCACTCTCAGGTGTAATTGGTTCTTTGATGAGGTTCGGGCACAGAATTTTGTATCTGCGTTATAGGAGTACATACAATATGATAACAGTGTTTATTATGTACGTGTAGGGTAAGGAAGGATAGGGTAACACAAACAGGAGTCTTAGTAGCTTGGACTCCGAGGGTGAGCACTTATGGGGTTAAGGTCAAATTATGACACCAGTCTCATGAGGTGCTGAATTCGACAAAGCACATTTAAGCCTTGCGGTTCGGGTGTTTGGCTGTTTTGAACCGCTCTTCTCAAATAGCTAACTACTTTCAGGGTATAAAGACATGCCTTGGTGTGACCCAGACGGTAGGATTCGGCGTCTAAGCCAGTCGCCTCCAGGATGATTTGAGCGATCTTCTTAGGATCCGATTCCTTTTCCACAGCTTGAGGGGCCAGGATCTTGTAGCTACATTATCAAAATATATGGACACACAATGAGGGAATGTACTGATAATATGTTCATGAGTATACCAATACATAGATACAACGTCCTTGGTATCTTCGGGGGCATCAAGGGGTAAACCAGAAATTTCCAAAACAATGTTTACGTTCTGGAAAAATCTTAAAGTCGGGGTAAAAGGGTTTGTATGACTAGATGACAACATCTAGATTACAGGTGATTTCTACGGGTGCGTACCATTCATGACAACTAGGTATGATACATACTCGGTAGGAGGCAAACCATGTATGGTAGGATCTAAAAACAAAATCTAGTTTCTTATAGATTTTCAAAAATCTCAAAACTATCACATGCTATCTCCATTCTAGGATGGTATCAATCTCCGCCTTGCCTTTGTGTGACCAATACGATAGCTTTCGGGATCGAGACCCACTTCCTCCAAACACTTCCTAGCGGCCTCTTTAGGATCTTTTTCTGCGGTCATGATGGCTGGTGCAAGAATCATGTAACTGTTCATTAAATAACAAGTTAATTTAGTTCATCATCATAAAACATGAGTGGCTGCAGTATTAATATCACTTCGCACCTTGATCAAAAATATAAAGGAGCAAGTGAGTGGGGACTCATCAAAATAATTTTAGATGTTATTAGTCACGCCTGCACGAACGTCTGATGACGTCAATCGCCAGTCAGCTGCAGTACCAGAATAAAATCGTGTCGAATATACCAGAGTCCAAAGAATTTGTTTAGACTCACCAACCAAAATTATGTGCGTGTCTTCATAAATTTAATCTCATATATGAAAATAAAATAAAGTTATTTGATGACTAACCATAAATATTTGCCGAATGGGCACTTAAGACTGAAATAGATTTGGTTGGTATCCTTGAGGTTGGAATCTTACCGGAGCTTGAAGTCGGGGTAGACCATCCTGTTGGGGAAACCTTTACGGCAAATACGGATGCCTTCAAGCACACCGTTACAGGTCAGCTGGTGCATCACAAGGTGAGAGTCGATGAGACCTGCGCGACAAAGTTACACATACCGCTCAAGACAAAGATTACATTTTTGTACGGAACATGGTGGAAATTCCAAGTACGGTGACTGTGAAACTAGAAATTATGCTCAACATTTTAATTTAACAAACAACATTTTCTTGGAGCATTTTGTTCAACAGAGGTAAAAATTAAAGAAATCAAGTAAAGTACTCACCAGGCTGCTTCAACTCGTTGGGGATAATACAACGTACGAAGTGAGGCTGGGTAGACCTCAGGGTTTGCATCAGGTTGTTAAGTTGTTCCTGTAGATACAACACTTATTAGAAATCATGATAGTGCTACTAAGAGTTGCACAACAAACGATTTTGCATTCAAAGATTGCAAGAAAGATTTTGCTTGTAAGCTTGATGAAGATCATTTCTGTCGTCAGTGTTCAGAAATTATCTTTGAAACATAGAGAAGCGACACTCAAATGTGACGAAACCAGAAGTATATTTCGATGGAAAAGTGCATAAACATAAAATCACATATTTAGGTTAAAACATGAAAACACAACAAAATTATTAGTTTTACATTCAGCAGCAAATGTAGCATAGTAAACGGTTTTTCAGTAACTACTTTGCTACAACAAATAACATTTAAGACACACTTTAGTATGTAGAGTGCGTCTACAATGGATGATGGTGAATTGTATATATCGTACATGTATCATACAATACAATACAACTAAGTTTGGTAATGAGGTGATTATAAATTACCTTTCAGTCAATCCAGGTATTGATTTACAATAAACTAAAATCCGAAGCAGATTTATACCCAAGTAGTGCTTAGTCTGCCTCAGTGGTGATAAAAAAAAAACAAATTCAACTAAATAATTTGAAACAATTAAATACCTTGTAAGCGGAGGAGACAGTAGCGAAACCACCGCCCTTCTTACCGCGACCGCCTATGGACGTACATTAACAAGCAACTATAAGTACCAGGACAATCACAATAACGTCACATGGGACACTACAATACTCGTAGACAAGACACCTACGCGACGGCGTTCACATAAGCTGTGTTTATATATGCATGGACAGAGACATGATTATAGTGAAAGCGTGCAAGGCTGGCCCTATCGTCCTGGAATCCATAAACCAACCATGGAATCATTCAAGAAATTATCTAAGTTCATTTGTAAGATACAAATGAACTTAGATAATTTCTTGAATGATTCCATAGAACGGAGCCAGCCTTAAGCGTGTAGATAGACGTAGACAGTAAGGCCACGTAGGATTCACAGAAGCAAATCGCGGTGATTTTATGATCCGGTTTACCCTGTAGAGTGATGATACAGTCTGGAAGGCAGAACCCTTAGCACGCTTGCCACCAGCGCCTATTTATTGAAAACATGTGTCAGAATAAAGTAAAAGCTCAGAACTAACCGCTGACGTTTGTAGTCAGTGTTAGTTCTAGATAGATGCGGTATAGAAAGTATGAAATGGACCAAGTATTGAAGTATAAATCTTGGTGTTGGTATCGGTGTGAAGTTCTGATGGGTGGTCATATAGATGTGTAGACTTATATGATGGTGATGTATGAACGAGCTCATGATACCTGTCGCCTTCAATACAATTATTGTAATCTAAAGTATTCATCATTATAATATTTGATTAAAATATTTCATTTAAGCCAAGTGTCGTCATTATACGTACCCTTGCCACCACCAGCATCGGCACCACCAGACTGACCAGGATGGTCAGCAAAGATCTCTTTAAGCAAATTGTTCTGTCCCTTCTTGAACTGGTCAACGACAGTGTCGTTGAGGGGGTCCTTGTTCTTCTCAAGCCATCCAGAGATGTTGTAGCCGACCTGTCACAGGATAAGTTGAAAAGTTAGCTCAGAAAACAAGCGACAATGCAGGTCCCAAAGACGATGATGTAGCTGAAGTGATATGTGTTTTAGATACTTACGTTACCGGCATAATGACCAATGGCGAAGTGAGCGGCCTGGCAACCGGGCTTGGGGGGCTTCGGCTTCAGGTAAGGAGCAGACTTGCCCAAGTGGTTGTTGTTCAACTTCTCAACGAAGGTAAGATCGGTGGCTTTGGGGAACATAGACTCTTCCTCAAGGATGGAGAGGATACCCATGGGCTGTAAACGTACCAAGGAGATTAGAACACGAAGGAGGCACGGGTGAAGCGAAGAAATGTCTCATAATTATCTGCAACTTTATGGGGACCAAGTGTGCATTATGTATACAAAATACATTAAACAGCATTTAAATAAATTCTCTGAATACTTAAGACAGACCAAGTTTTTTTTAAAATATTTACTTACTAAGCAGAAGGAAAATTTTAAATGAGACATTTTAGCTTAAAATAAGATAAAACTATAGGTAAGTAGTAAGCAGCATGCAACTTGCAAGTACTTTATAAAAAGATAGTTATGATAGTGAATTAAATGTCGTGTAAAAGTGTACTGTGGTAAAAAGCTCTACCTCAATGTTTTGTACAAAAATATGTGCAGATTAAAAATAATTACATAATAGTACCCAGGCAAATTAATTATGTAAAAAACTTAATCAATAAATTAGATCGTTCGAGCTGTGCATTTTTTTATTTTATTAATTTGAGAATGTTACAAAACTAACTACGTTTCGCGTGCGATCCTGAGAGCGGTGTATTTATTTTACTTGGGACGCGGTAGCTAGATGCAAATTAAAGTATTTTATAAGTCTTTTGCAGTAGCTTCGCTTGCATAATGTTTGCGTGTGGTACAAGCGGATACTGTCATATCTCTGCCTAGTGATACCATGGCATGGGGGGTCAGCCAGCAGTTTGCACTTGCAGGCGATGGCTCAGCTGGCTTGAAGCTCTCGCGGCCCTACTTCCTTCAGCTATGCACTTATAATCTCAATACCTTCTCTATTAACTCTATTGTCGCTTGGAGGTCCATACCAAAATCTATGAAGGCCCATTTGATCCCTTCTCTTTCATATTCCTCTTGTTCTAGGACGAACATGAAATGGTTAAAGTACTGTTGCAATTTTTCGTTGGTAAAGTTAACACAGAGCTGATTAAACCCGTTCATCTGGATCGCGGAGCGTCATGGAAAAAACGATCGAAATACTGTTATTAGTTAACTGATTATTTTTAGGAGTAGTGTGTTGCGTGTTCCTGAAGATTTTAGAAATCAAACATTATTATACTAAAAAAGAAAAAGGCACACAGAAGAAATCACACAGAAAAAACACAAAGAGCAAACAGCATTGGTGAGGTGACTCGAGTAACGAGACGCTACTCGAGGACCTCTGTGGCGTGAGCAAGCTTTCATTGTTGCGTTGACGCCAACTACCTTTTCAATAAGGTCAATGCAATTTTGCAGATCCATGCCAAAGTCAATGAATGTCCATTCGATGCCTTCGCGCTGGTACTCTTCTTGCTCCAGAACGAACATATGATGGTTAAAGAACTGCTGAAGTTTCTCGTTGGTGAAGTTAATGCAGAGTTGTTCAAAACCGTTGAACTGCAGGGAGATAAGTAATGTGGAGGGTTAAGTTGGGGGTTTAGGTAATACGCTACGGATCTCATTCCGCAGTTATTGGATGACGTGATAGACCTGAGTGACCAAAGACCAAGACCAAGCCAGTCTCACTTGGCTTGGCATGTTAATGTTACACGACATCCCGTCAAGTTGCTTCCTGCGCCGACGGGCTACGACGAGACACGACGACTATTACCTTTTCGATAAGATCGATACAAGCGAGCAAGTCCATTCCGAAATCGATGAAGGCCCAGTTGATACCCTCCTTCTTGTACTCTTCTTGTTCGAGTACGAACATGTGGTGGTTAAAGAACTGCTGCAGCTTCTCATTGGTGAAGTTAATGCAGAGTTGCTCGAAACCGTTGAACTTTTGATAACATCATGAAGGGGGTTACACACACACACTTTAAAGCATTTGACTATTCTATATCGCTGTATTATACATGAGCGAGCCTATAGCTGAAAACTGAACACAAAATGGATAACAAATAGCCCAACCGAGGATGCTGCACACTCGGTGTACCTTTTCAATAAGATCTATGCAGGCGAGCAAGTCCATTCCAAAGTCAATGAACTCCCAGTGAATGCCTTCCTTAGTATACTCCTCTTGCTCCAATACAAACATGTGATGGTTGAAGAATTGTTGGAGTTTCTCATTTGTGAAGTTAATGCAAAGTTGTTCAAACCCATTGAACTAAGAAATAAATTTGGATTAATATCTTACGAAATAATTGAATTTCATTTTTTTTTTCTTACTACTAAATTAAATCTACTACTTAATATTATCATCTTTCAGATTTTTTTCCCCAAAAGCCTAGCCTTTGAGGCCGGCTCAAGTAATGATACTCACGTCGAAGATCTCGAAACCAGCGATATCCAGTACACCGATGAAGTGCTGCCTCTTCTGCTTGGTGTCTAGGGTCTCGTTACACTTCTTCACGAGCCACTTGAAGAGACGATCGAACATGCCCTTGCAGAGAGCTCCGACGGAGTTGGTGACCTGGTCCTTGTTACGACCCTGGGTGACGAACTCGTTTCCGACCTTGATGCGGGGCTTCAACAAGTTCTTGTACAGGTCCAACATCTCAATGCCGAGGAGCTTGGCAACCTTTTCACCATCCTGTAAAGAGAGAGAGTAAATAACGTTAGATATGTGATACGAGTAATTATGGGATAATGATCTTGACACGAAGACATATTTACACTATAGAATAAATTGTAACGGCGATATTTGTCACTAATACAACTCAAAATATAGGATTCTCAATTAATAAAACACATTAGATACTGACCTCAGTGCCATCGGCCTCGGCCTGTTCTTCGCGACCCCTCTGCTTGAACTGCATGCGACCCATGTGCATGACAGCGGCGGTGATCTTGTATACGTTGTCCTTCTCTTCTTGGGTGAAACCAAGGACGTCCATGGCTTGCTATATAACAAAATACACATTAGTATATAGTGAGGGATAGCCCTTGTTCAGCAGAACGTTTGTGGGCTGGTGGGAAGAAAGAAATATTATGATCAGACAAAGAAAATGTTACAGAAACTTAAATTTTGTGATAGAATTTACAGATAAGTTAATTTTTCTTTTTACTGTGAAGCTAGTTAAACGTCAAGTTCAATTTAATTTGAAAATAAAGGAGCCAAATAACATTATAAAATTGTTAAAAGAAAGAACAGCTTAATTCTAGGAAGTACTTACCATATTAGACAGGTTAGTAAAGTAAAAGGGAAGCGTTAGCAAAATTAGGCATTTGTGGTAATTGTTCGTAATATAGGAGTTGGTGCACAGGATACCAATTTAGTTTTTTGTTTTTTCGTAGGTTCAAAGGGACGGATATACTATACAAATTTTGATACACATGAGTAGTTCTAAGGTGTAGAGGATCGGAATGGTGTAACAATTTGTACGGTTTCATAAACTACGGAAATGTTCCATTAGCGTCAATATTAATGGTATTTTTGTCTCACATTCTACTCTGTATTATCTTATACAGATTTCTTGTGCATCTTGTGACTACATCAATGGGATCACTTTTTTCCATTCTCATTCCACTTACGTCCGTCAACAGCGATTCTTCTCCGTCATCAATGTTGGGGATAGTAATCTTACCCTGGGAGACGCTATGGTAATCGTATATGTCGTTGGACAACGCACACATTTCTGCCGATTAGATCATAAAAAAACGATTAAAAACCAGTATTAACCACCAAAACCTATGAAACGTTGCCTAAAAATGCTGTCCAAAACCTAACCGTCCCTGTCGTGTATTTAAACATATTAGTTCATGTGGTTGTGCTTGTGCTGGATCGGGTATGGTGTGTCACCGTGATCAATAAAAACCTGTGCATAAAGCCCTTTGAACTCTTGCAGGGAGCGGGCAGCATGTGTATATCAGAAATTTTGTACCAATGACCGACAGTCGACTACGCAACGTAAGCCACTAGGAGATAATAGTTTTTTCAAGATGAAACTTCTGGGTGATATAAATGGACATCCATCTTAAGTGTTTCAGACAGGATGGACATTCATAGCCAGACAATATGCTTTAAGTGGCCTTTCGTTGTGGAATCGATACAGCCATCCGAAATCGGACCCAATACACGGATATCTGCATCAAGACGCACGCTCCTTGCGCAAGAAGTTCAAGACTTACGATCGTGAGATCGCACTCTTCCGCGTCGTTGATCCCAGGTATTCGTGTCTTCCCTTGACTTATGAGGGGATAGTCCGAGATGCGGTTGCTTAGCATCGTTATTTCTGTAAACACCAAAATACCTGACATACACATGCGAAAACCGAGCGCCGACTCAGAAGTAAGCAAAGCAAGCAGCAACACGATAGTAAGGATAGAATGAGTGGAGCCAGTAGTCAAGTTCTGGACTCACGTCGGTCATTCTCATTTCCTCGCCGTCGTCAACGCCAGGAATACTAGTCTTGCCTTGGGCCACGATGTTGTAGTCATTGACATTGTTGGATAGTAAACACATATCTAAAAATGACACCAATCATAGTCATGAGTGAAAGGTGTCTCAAACTAAAGGTAGGAAGGGTCACTCCACAGTCTCAGAGTTTGGTTGGAAACTAAATTAAAAACTAGAGGTAGGTATCTCGTGGTAGTATAGAGGCGAGATACGCCGGCCACCAGTCGGTTACATGCGAGCTGGTGGACGGCATCACACAGGGCTTGCTCTAACGACCTTCTGCTATACAGAGGCCGGACTTACGTCGGTCAAAAGACACTCCTCGCCATCATCTACGTTGGGGATGGTAGTTTTTCCTTGCGATATGATGTTATAGTCATATACGTCGTTTGACAGCAAACATATGTCTAAATTTAAAATAAACAAATTAATGATCACAACATGAACAGTATTGTACACGTTGTTCTTCCAACGGTTTTTGGTCGAAATGTGTAATTGTGTGTGTTGCTGACCCAGGCTTCGCTAAATGGAATAGGGGAATAAAATTATCACATCCTAACGTCGAAACTAGGATAATATAGTAGAATTGTAATAATTTCAGATCTTGATAGTCAGGAAATAATAGCCCATTAAAAATATATTCTGAAAAAAATATTTTGAAATAATATCTGTTTTTCTCCTATTCATAATATGTTTGTAATTGTAGTGTCATGGGACCTTCACTCCGGTGTTATTATAAAACATTGTATTATTTACTTTCTCGTTACGATATTCGTCAATAAATTATAATTGACGATTAAATTCAACAAAAGCAACATTTTGTAGGCAAGTATCAAAGTTTTGAAGCCAATAAGAAAGTCCCGTGATCCTAGCAGACTTTGACTCAGACCAGAGTCTATACGCACCCTTAAGTCCTGGCACGGAGCCAGACATCATCTGGTAGAAGATGTGGTAAGAACGCTCAAGGGTCTGCTGGGAGATGACACGGGCCTTCTCGAGTAGATCTGGCAAAAACAGGAACATTAGGACCAAGAACATAAGGACCAACGTCCAAAGTGGCTCAAGAAACCAAGCGTTAGAAATACTTACAGGTCTCGATATCAGCTCCAGCCAGTTTACCGGAGGGTCCAAAGTGGATACGGATGAATTTACCCTGGGTGACGAAGAAGAAAGGATTTAGTGTAAACAAAAAATAAGTCAAAAAAAATGTGCAGAGGAATAATTCTAGATATTTGCTAGGCCATAAACTAGGCCATAAAGAAAGTAAGGAAACTTTTATCAAGAAAATGTTTTTTTAAGTGTAATAGTAATAGTTCTTTTACGATTGTTTGAAATTTAAAGTTTAATATACTTACGAAACGAGACGAGTTGTCGTTACGGACGGTCTTGGCGTTACCGAAGGCTTCAAGCACAGGGTTAGTTTGTACGACCTGGTCTTCAAGGGAGCCCTTCTTCTCAATGGAGGGATCTTTCTTCTGGGAGGCACCGACGGTGGCGAAGTACGCAATTACCTTCTTCGTGTTCTCAGTCTTTCCGGCACCAGACTCACCGCTGTTGGTTTAAAGGGTTCTTTCTTAGTGGCCGTGGCGAGAGGGCAACAAAGAGACAAAACCACGCCCCTGACATTTACCCTCGTTTTTAGGTTTCATTCTTTTGATAGTTTTGCTTCTTTTTTTTTTTTCTTAAGTTTATCTGTTTTTTCTATTTTTAATATCTCATTTTTCAAAAAATTATAAATGGGGAATTTTTTATGAAAATAAAAACAAACTTACGTAATCAACATAGATTGATTCTCGTGGTTGGTCAACATGTTGACGTATGCACCATCGGAAATGGCGAAGATGTGGGGGGGCACCTCCGAACGACGCTTGCCACGGTAGAGCCTGGCACATCGTGTGGTGTACACGGGGAATCTCTTGTAGGGGTTGATAGCCACGCAGAAGAGACCCGAGTACGTCTGTGGTAATTGTGAGAAGATTAGATATGCTGCTGATACTGAAGGTGAAGGTGATGCGGCTGAGATTAGTCATAAGGAGCTTTGGGAAGGATAATGTGGTAAAAGAGGTAAATGAGAATTCTCCAAAGAATACATTTTAGAAGGGTTTTTGGGACATTTTGTTACAATTACATTTTTGCACGGTAATAAGGGATACTGGGAAAGTCATGGTAATGAAAATAGTAATTTCAAGGGAAATAATTCTGCAATGTAGGTATAAGGGATTTTAAAAAGGAGTTTTTGGACACAATGCAAAAATTACATTTCTGCCATTTTTACTCGGTGAAAAGGGTAAAACAATGACTGGTATAACGGAAAAATCACAACCATTGGAATTCTGGCGACAGTAAACAGAAACAATGTTCTGGTTTACAAAAAAAAGGAATAATACATTAACGTTAGGAAACGTAGGTATACAACTTTAGGAGAATATAAGGTGCAGAATATAAAAACAGGAAGGATAGTTACACATGGTTATAAAAAGTAAATTAAAGCTAAATCTAAAGAAAACACCAAAACAGAGACGGGTACTGTCCAAGTACTTTACGTCTCAGTTCTTGAAATAATAAAACCTTGAAAAACGCAGGATTCTTTATAGATTTTATATTTCACAATTCATATTTATAAGAAATGTTCGTGAAAAACATAAGTATTTTTATAGAGAATCCTGCTATTTCTAAAGCTAACACGTTTCGTTAAAGGGACGTCATTGAGTCCTGTAAAACAAAAAAATTGAAAAAGTGCAGAGCGAGGGTACAGTAATGATACCTTTCCGCTCCACGTGAAGAAAGATAGAACCACTCCCAACGTCAGCGACGCGGAAGTTAAAACACAACACAAAACTATTCTAGACAACAATATTCTCTATTCTAAGAAAAGAGATGCTAAAAATGTAGAAAAAACAACCAAAAGAAGATCCTCCGGACGCTGTCGAGTCCTTTTGCACCGACTTGTAAACAAGTACGGCCCAGGAAGTATTTAGTTACAAAATGGGTCAAGATTGGGCTTTGTAGACACATTTACTACGGTAAAGAATCCTATTGCAGATAGGAATATAGTTTATAAACCTATAGCGGAAGCTACCGAAATTAATTTACAAACAATCTATTTTGGGAAGCTTCGGCAATTTATTTCTTATAGTAATCTTTATGTTTTAGTCTCATGTGTATAACTTTACAGTTAGAACACTCCAAAGTGATTTTTAATTAAGCTTATTTATAAATATTATAATTACTATTGTTTACTTGTATTTATAACAGAAATCATTTATCATTTCTGCAATAATTAGCAGTCATGAGGTCGGACGCCAAAATAATAGCGTCGAACGAGAGAGAAACTTTTCTATCGGGACAGAAATATCGAGATGCTAAATAAAATGTACTGAAATAGCATCGGCTGGCATGTCTATACTGCTATTTATATACCTAATTCAGACTTCAATCCAAGATTAATTGCGCCGTTCATGGACATCTATCGCACTTTAAAACTTGGTATCAATCCAATACTATCGACAAATGTGTCTACTGTGATGAAAGATAGGAGAGGTGAGGTGCATGCACACTGCAAGGCCGGAACTCTTGACCGCTCCCTCGACTTACGTAAATGAGTTTATGGTAATATCTCTGCTTCAAGTTATACAAAACAGAAGCGTCGTTGAGGTATGTCAAGTTGGACATGTCCTCGCATTTCTCGTACTTAGGTGGGTTGACTTGACCAACAACATCTTTCTTGAAATCTTTGGTCTGTGGGATAAATGATTACATTAGTATAAAGTAATGGTAAAGGCGCCAGGAGCGCCTACTTACATAGATGAGTTTCGCATAGTATCGCTGTCGTAGATTGTGGAGTACTGCAGCATCGTTAAGATAAGTCAAGTCAGCCATGTCCTCAACTTTCTCGAATTTCGGCGGGTTTACTTGTGAGAGAAGTTCCTTTTTTATCGTCTTTTCCTGCTCATTTAATGTAATGTTTAGTTAATCATTAAAAAAAAAAAAATTGATACCTTCCTCTTTGATAATGATTCATGTTTGTTTATCTTCAACGGCCCTTGCCGGAAAGGTTAAGAAAACCGTGTTTATCTAAACAAAACTTTCTAACTCTTCAACAAAAAATAAATAAATCTAAAAAGCTGTTACGTCATCATCATGATTACTTAGAGTTAAGTATTGATAACTATTAAAAGTATATCTTATTCATCATTCTGCGAACCTAACCCGTATTCAGAAATAATTAATTTCACTGATCTGAGTTCCACTTAGAATGCATCAGCTCTATATTCTAAGTCTACTAGGATATGCAAAACTTTATAATTACCTCGCCACCGGGCAGGTTGACGGTCACCAGATCACCCTTGGTGGCCTTGATCTCGCCCTGCAAGAAGCCCTCCTTTTCGTCAGGCACCCAGCACGCCTTTTTGCCATCGTACGGCTTGCTTTGGTCGATACGCTTCTGTTCCAGAGAAACGAACAGGAACGGAGTCGGATCGGGGTCCTCGCCCTCTTGGACAACTGGCTTCGGCATTTTCGGAGGGCTAACGAGACTTTTGGGCTATTCGAGACACGAGAACGTTGCCCTGGAGCCTTCCTGTAACACACCAGGCACGTTAGTGAACCGACACGACTTTATCGACGGAGATAAAGCGGCCGAGAAGCGCGTGCGGCTATTTGTGGCTGTAACCCGAGTAGTGGCCGCGCGGGAACGGTGCCAGCTCGCTAGTTTGCGTAACGCCGACTTTTATGCTCGCGTTTTTTATTAGCTTACACCGTACGGCCCTTCGCGGATATTACGTCACAGAGGTATGCGAGCCTGGAGGCACGCCAACCGATTTATCCGACAGTGGATTGTTTATTGTCTTTTATGGTGATGGCTGATGGGTCACTGTTCACAACACCTGTTGGATCATTGATATCAATTGAGTTGTTATTACCGATTATGATATTCGATTGATTTCTGTTTTCAGTGAATCACTTCTGTCAATCTCATCGACCCTGTTTTGCGTCAATGCTATTTACAAGATAGTTTCAACATCAATTAGTTAATTACTTTCTTTGTAAACTTTAAGATCAAAACATTGTGTATCCAAATAATTTATTACATTCAGGACAACAAACTGTTTATCAATATCAATCAATCACTTCAAACAGTGTTTTTTTTTATTTCGTCATTAATTTCAAAAAGCTATTTAAATTCTATTGCTATTCAATTAACAAAAAATCGATGCGGTATCATAAAATTCATTTCAAATAATAAATAAATGCACTGAATTTCAATATAGGGAATAATCCAAAAGTGTCGAGTGAACACAAACCGACCAGCACAAAGCACGGAGACCACTGAACAAGTGAACACAATCAATCCAATGCACGCGATAGATCAGCTGTAGTCCTGCTACGTCACTAGCGGCTCCTTGCACTGAGGCACTCGCGAGGCCACTCGGTATGCACTCCACTAATAGTCGCACCACGCGGGGCGTGCGTCGTTACTCACGTTAGAAGCCGTTCTGACCGGCGGCGGGGTGCTCCGCTGCTTTTTATACGCGCAATACGATACCATCGCGCGCGATCACCCCATTTTAGGCGGATGCCAGCCTGGGCTTCAGCTACACTTTCAGACGAGCTTAGCTTTCACTTGGGCGGCAACGCGCTACGGAGCGCTTCCCGCTGCCGGCTTCACAAAATTATTCAAATAAATTATTGATATTTGTTAATGAATGTTTTTATGTTTATCGAACAGTGTTCCAGCGGATGACCGGTGGATGGAGCGGTAACTGAAAACAGACCTATGCTTTATTATGTACCGTTGAATATAAACATTGGAGCGTTTACACGTTTGATAGGGAAGGTAACTGTATTGATGATTGGGTTCAATGGTTTGTCGTTAATTTAATTAGATTCAATAAAATAAAATAAAATCATTTCTTGTTACCATGTCGTCGACGTTTGGGTTGATTCTGCAGTTTTTTTTTTGCCGTATTTTGGTAATGTTTCATCATAATTTTTGTTTATTAGGCGTCTGATAGCACATATTTTAGTTCAAAAATATTTCAGTGACAGCTATGCTGTATGAGCTTAATGTCATCGTACCGTCATCAAATCTGTGCTACACAGCTTTGCACTCATATCCGGAATTCACAAATTGTTTTTCTCAACAGTTTTACCGTTGACGACTACCTATGTGCATCAAAGAGGACATGATCATGACAAAATCTTGATTTGTTGTCATTCATTCACGATTTGGATTCACCTATGAGTATGTTTCAACTTTCTGGATAAAATTTGGCATGATTGAGCATGGGGTTCTACGCTTAGGTAGCAGTACGGGCTGATGTGAAGATAATGGTGATGATAATGAAGATTA
Source organism: Tiliacea citrago (assembly GCA_963921375.1). Classification (NCBI taxonomy): domain Eukaryota; kingdom Metazoa; phylum Arthropoda; class Insecta; order Lepidoptera; family Noctuidae; genus Tiliacea; species Tiliacea citrago. The sequence goes on from OY992796.1 coordinate 2,960,022, forward strand.
TCTTGATTACTAAATTCTTTATTACCTCAGTTCAGTTCATACTACCAGCTGGATCAGGTAATGAGATCTTAGGAAAGAAAGGCATTAATGAATTCGAAGAGCAGAATACAAAGCGTGCATTCTCTTTGAAAGATTCATACGTAATGTTATCGCTGATTATTCCACCGCATTAGTTATTTTAATTTAATATTCTAGTTACTTACTGAGCAACAGTTTTAACAATTAAATCGGTATTTAACACAATAATTAACGATAATCTGATAAGAATAGCGTTTGTCAACAAATAATAAACAAAAGCTAATGTTTATAGTATGTAGAGGTATGGAGAAGCTTAGCCCAGCTGTGGGATGCTTTCAAATCAGTATGGACTGATTTGAAAGCATGGAAAGCTCAAGATTAGCAGAGTTTGGTGTATGGACACCAAACTCTGCTAATCTTGAGCTTTCCATGTTTGTTAGGATTCCGTACCCAAAAGGTGCCAACGGAACCCTATTACTAAGGCTGCACAGTCCGTCCGTCCGTCTGTCTGTCACAGGGCTGTACGTTTTGAACCGTAAAAGGTAGACACCAGATTTTTTTTTTACACTTGAAAGCCGCTTTAACAAAAATAAAATAATTGTACGGTTGTATGGAACCCTTTGTGTGCGAGTCTGATTCGCACTTGACCACTTTTTTTAAACACACTTGACACTTGACTTCATGTGGCGACATTCATCTTTCCATCCCTCACTTCATTCCACCCATTCTGCCCCCCCTTCACCGTTCTTTGCAGCTATGTAGCAATGGAAGTTAATGGTCTGATAAAAGCATGGTGGAAGAGTTACAATTTAATTGTTTGCTATAGTGATCAAATGCGTAACCTAATATTAAAAAATGTTTCATTTTGACAAAACAAACTTGGATTTCTTATTTTTCTGTCGTATTGGCCGTTTAGATCAGCTGATTCTGATACAGAATGTGCTTTTATATTGAGGTTCTTTATCTCTTCATTAGCAGGTACAACTGTAGCCGCAAAAACGAAAACTGTATAAACTTAGTACCTACGAGTTTCGTTAATTGGCATACGTGATACGTTTATGTATATCAAAGTAAAGAACGTGTTTATGTAACAAACAAATATGTGTACTTGACTAATGGGTTATATGTTAAATATTTTACAATAAATCGTAATTTTCTTTGATGTAGTGTTAAATTACCATGGAATATGTGAGATATTAGATATTTATTTTGGTGTGTAGATTCAAAAATATTTTGCAGTGGTAAGAGGCCTGATGAAATTATATGTTTCACCCAACCTAGTCCATAATGGCCCAAGGCAGCGCAAAAGTTTTGCCACAGCATTGATTCTACCGTAGATGGTCTTCAAAAAAGCATAATAATATTTCACCAATAATGAATACAAATCCACATTTAAAAACACTGAAATATTTTGACCGTCGTAATGAAAATATAGGCCGTTTACTAAATAAACTTCAACGAATAAAGTTTATAAAATCAATCGATTTTGTTTGTCTGTCCCAGTTTCTGTTACCTGCAACCAACGCCAACGTGCATTCTTTAGTTTAGTCTACAGCTACACAATTATTTACCTTATAAACAGTTTTTTACAATCTCTTCAGGGAGAGAGATTGTATAATATACAAATGGTCAGTATATTTTATGTTAACCATGCAGTCTTTTAGTTTTCAGGGTTGATAATGCCTCATGCTCATCATTATATGAATATGTATAGAGTACGCACCTTTTCAAATCGTGGTAGAAATATTCCACGTATTTATTAAAAACCCGGACAAGTGCGAGTCGAACTCGCGCACGAAAGGTTCCGTACCATTATCTATAAATCGGCAAAAATCACGTTTGTTGTATGGGAGCCCCCGTTAAATATTTGTTTTATTTTAATTTAATTATTTATTTTTAAAGTGAATATATAACTAAATGTTCTGTGAATATTTCAAGCATCTACCTGTTGCCGTTATCAATATCAAGCAAAAACGAGCAAAAAAATCACGTTTGTTGTATGGGAGCCCCCTTAAATATTTATTTTTTTATTTTATTATTTATGTACACACAGTAAAATACAGAGAGATACGACATAATTATAATACTAGTACAAAGGTACTGCTTATTTCTTAAGAAATTTCTTCCAGCAGACCTGCGAAAGGATAAATGAAAAAGAAATGTAGACAATAGTGTGTGAGAACAAGAAGAGAAAAATATGAATATAGAAAAATATGAATATCTATTTTATTTCTATCTCTTTTATTGAATATTTATTTTATTCTATAGTTTAGTATTTTTTGTTATAGCGGCAACAGAAATATATCATCTGTAAAAACTTCAACTGTCTAACTATAACGGTTCATGAGATACAGCCTGGTGACAGACGGACAGATAGACAGAAAGACAGACAGACGGGCAGACGGACAAACAGACAGACGGACAGACAGACAGATGGCGGAGCCTTAGTAATAGGGTTCCCGTTTTACCCTTTGGGTACGTAACCCTAAAAACCAGCCAAGTGCGTATTTGACCACGCGCAATTAAGGGTTTTTATCTGAATTTACACACAAAATTATCAGCAGATTCTGTCAAAAATATGTGTGAAAATAAAGCTAAAAACTGATTATTGAGCTGCTACTTTCTACTTAAAATAATATGTGACGCGGGGCGGAAGGCTTGGCGGTACACGCATCTAAGTTTTATCCAACAGGGATTGTCTGGACCTAGTTCTAGCCGGAATGATATCGGATAGACCTAGTTTTATCCAACAGGGAATGGCTGGACCTAGTTGTAGCCGGCATGATGAAGGCTAGACCTAGTTTTACCCGAAAACAATCGGCTCGTACTAGGTTTAACCAAGAGTAAGTGGCTACACCTAGTTCTAACCGGCTCAAACTAGGTGTAGCCGCACTTCGGGTCTTAGCCGTAACATATACATTAATTAGCAGTAATACCTTTCCTAAATACTATTGTAAGCCAAACTTGAATACTTAAGCTGTTGGTGGCTTTTTAAAATAATTTAACATTTTGCCCGGGCATGATGCTTGTGTAAATATACAATGTAAACCAAGTTACGATATCAAACCAGTATTATTCACCCGGCTATGCTTGCCAGGTAATAACTCTTCCTTCTTCGCACTTCTCACCCTGTTAGTGTACGTCGGCGCCTTGAATATACGAGTATTATGCTTAATCGCTTCCAATCGGGAAATTAATTAAAAGCACTAATACATTGTGGGATAAGCCAATCGTTGAGTGGTTTACCTATCGGTTTATAATAATCAGTCATTATTCAGCCGACAGACGTCCACTGTTGCATATAAGCCTCCCCCAAGCACCGCCACTTCGACCGGTTCTGTGCTTCCCGCATTCGTGGATTAGTGCGGCCTTCACAAGGTCATCGGTCCACCTTGTAGGTGGCCTTCCAACGCTACGTCTTCTGGAATTCGGTCGCCACTCCAGAACCTTTGGGCCCCATCGGCCATCTGTTTTGCAAGCAATGTGCCCTGGGTATTATGGGGTAACGATTAGAAAATGTGTAACAGGTATTTTATGCATACATATTTAAATATATGTTTTGCAGTTCTCAATTATTTTGAACAATTAATAAAAAATCATCATGATTATTTACAAGGCAGATGTGAGTGGCGCCCTAAGGGCAGGTGCGTAGTATTCCCAACCGGCGAGCGTGTATGACCAGATGTATGAACGTAAACGAGGCAAAAGGAGTATTCTGTAGTTTCTGCCTACCCCCATGGCAAGAAGGCGCGAGTTTATGTAAGTATGTAATTGATTAACATCGTAGTATGTGAAAAAGTATCTACTTTTTCAGCGTGATAGCTGCTCAAAAATACCAATATTTTGTGAGTTCAGATAAAGAGAGTAACCGATTATGTTCAGCGGAATCACCATCTTCTATGTGTTTATAACAAAAATTATATGTTTACCATGTGTAGCAATACCTACTTCTTCTCAATCTGCTATTGTATTGAAACAAAAGATATTTGAAGGACAACGCACATTCAACGAGAGAAATGGCTGTTTTAATGATACAGAATTACCTAATCATTATGATTCTGTCAAACTTGGGCAAAACTGTGCTCAAACTTGCTTGGAATTCTACAAATGACCCTCCAACGCGACAATCAACTGATATATCAGATTCCCCTCCGAGTTAAGATTAGAAAAACAATAGAAAATCGTTCGTAAATCGTTGCCAATTCAAAATAAACATACATATTATAATGTCATGCGCCGTTCGATGGTGACGCTCGATTAAAACTAATGACATTCAATGAATCTACGCCCACGACACACCTCTTCGGTGCAGTCTAAATAGATAATCGAAGAAGTCATGAAGTGACAATAGCCCAGCGGCTGAGTCGTTGATCTGGCGAGCTAAAGGTCGTGATTTCGAACTCCATCAATTGTTTGTACTAGGTTTGCAAACCTGGTTTTATCTTTGCGAACTAATTTATTTCTACCATTAATTAATGTTGGTCCCGGCTGTCGTTTGTAGATCTTTGACAGTTGTTACGGGTCGTCAGAAGCCAGAAAGTCTGACAACCGGTCTTATCAAGGGGTATCGTGTTACCCAGTAACTGGGTTGTGGAGGTCAGATAGGCAGTCGCTCCATGTAAAATACTGGTATTAAGCTGCATCCAGTCAGACTAGAAGCCGACCTCAACATAATTGGGAAAAGGCTAGGCAAATGATGAGGTAATTGGTACTTACCTCTTACGTAAAGGTTCGTACAGACCGGCGCGATTCACTTTTTTATAGAAATTGTGCTACTAGTGTTGCGTCACGCTTGTCTGCGGGAGCCTTAATTCAATATTGTAACACATAAATAAAACCTAAGTTTTTTTTTGTAATGTGCAATAATAATATGTTCCTGTGTGTTGGTGATGCTACTTAGTTCAATTTGCTACACATTTTCTTTCATGCCCGTATTCCTGAAATTCTTGAATATAAAATTTTTAACCATTTCTACAATGGTTTTTAAAAATCACTTAGTTTTTGTGATCATGATAATTACAACAATTTCTAAAGGCTGTGCAGCAGATTTTGCTAAATAGGTATGTATGTATATATTCTACCTACCTATGTTTTTAATAATCCTTGAACGCGTACTGTGTACTGACGTACCTTGCAAAATCTTTCCCAACTTCATTAGACAACCTCGTAAAATCGAAGATGTCATCATTTCGCAGAGACCACGTGACAGCAATATTTTCATTAAGATCCGTCCCGTCATAACACGTCAGATAATTTAGTTTTGATGCTCCTAGATAAACTGTGACAAAATATGTTACACACTGAAAGTGGGATTTGATAGTATCATATACTACACGAGGATTTCTGGAGCCTGAATCAGCTAAGCTTCTACAAGTTATTTTTTTTGCAATAGAAATAAACAATAAAACTCTTTTTTTGGAATTGACATTCCGGAGGTCAAGAGAGTCCATTTGACTTTGTTATTGGCTTTATACATAGGTATTCCTGTTTAGTTTAGTAAGCTTCTTACAGTTACCAATTATCTCTTCGAAATACCGTAGGTTAACTTTTAAAAAAGTTGGTCACACCAATGCATTCGAAGTGTTAAATAGTAGTTGAGAGAAAGTATTGATAGGTTTACAAAAACCCAGACCCGTAAGAATTTTTTATCCATAATAATATCTACGAGTATACTATGAAGGGAGCAAACCTGCCACAATTGAGTACTGCAATAGGTGCACTGATGATACAACGAGCTCCAACGTTCCTTCGATACGTAGTTACAGTGATTCACTAATTGGAAATCATAAACAATATTAGTCAGTACCTGAAATGACCAATTGGGTGTTGACACACACACATTAATTAGGTAAGATCTGGCACCAAAGGGATATCGACTCTAATCTATACGACTCTGAAAGCCAACAGCTAATTTACTTTGCATACCGGGAATATTGGTGGCAAAAGCTAGCGTCACATAAGAATGAATTCGTAGACGGTCTACGAATTTGTTGTTGGGGCCTCTACGCGGCTACGGCGTAGCACCCGTAGCACTTTTTAATGAACCTGCAACTACCGATTTTGATCATCAATAGTATGTATTACACAATTTGGCAGTTTATAAATAAATAATAATAATAAATATTTATTTATATATATTATAATATATATAAATATATATACATATAACATCATATATTTATTATTGTTATTATTTGTTTTTTTTATATATATATTTTGTAGCAAAAAAGGAAAGCTTGAAACTGGTACCCCTAGAATGATACTGCGAATAGCTACAGTCCGCCTCAAAAAAAAACTATTTTCACTGGGTTATGGCAGTTTTTAGGGAATAACAGGGACTGGTTTTCATCTATGGTGCTGTCAATGTCAACTACAAGGCCGTGTTAATTGGAACGGGCAACCAACTTTTATCTAGGTACTAACCGACAAATTTTCAATCCAAAAGTAGGTTTTCTGACTTTGTACCGGGGGATCAGCGTTGACGTATTCGATTTCTGTAACTTTAGCACTGCGTTTTGGGACACATAAAGATCTTAAATAGTATTCTCGCCAGGAGGCCCGCTGTAGCCATCCACCAACTATGAATGTTAACTAGTTGAATGAAACATCACGCCGACAACGTAACAGCGAATCACTCACTTCAGATAAGAACTATGTACTCAGCGATAGCGCATCATTTCTCATTCAAACATTCCAGTAACGTCCAGACCAGACCACCAACTACGAAGTTCTCATAAATATCTGCGCCGAACGTAATGCGTATGACACACAGTTTATTTCTTACCACAGGACCACAGCTGCAGCTAATACGCAACAGTTTGTTTTGATGCACTTTTATTTTGCAGCGGCTTTTATTAGGATGTTTTTCTTCCTTTTTTTTAAGCTGTGGCGTGGTAAACAGTCTATTTAGATTTTTGTTAAGACGCATAAATGTTTTTATTTTAGTGTATTTTCGTTAAATTTAAATCTATGACTTTTCATCACCAAACTATACAACATAACAATAATATCACGCCTGTAACACCCGAAGAGTTAGACACAGGTGTATCAAACTAATACTATGACTTTGTCTGTTACATTACCAATTTGATAATGAGAGGCTTTTAGATCCTTTTCTTAGGATACGGGCCTAGTTTATAATCTCACCATAGTTACCACACATCAACAGCATTAGTCTTTTGTTTATTGATATAAAGACGGACTAACAAACGATTTCCCATCTCTTTTATACACCAAAAAATATAGAAATACAGACAAATTCCATCGCCATTGACGTCTTAACTCCTGGTATTTCCTAACAAGGATAAAGAACACCTCAGACTAAATCTGTACGTGCAGTGCGGTAAACAATACACACCTCCTTCCTTCTGTAATACAATACATACACCCTGCCCCTCTGTGATACAATAACAACACACCCCCCTTGTTCCCCTGTGCGTCACTTCTTCGTGCGTTGCTTCGCTCCTGTTATGCCATTCTTTGTCCATCTGAGTCATGTTCATTTGTTCCAGCTATTAATATCATAATCAGCCTATAATTCCCACTGCTGGGACACAGGCCTCCTCTCTTCGAGAGGGAGTGGGCTGTAAATCTACCACGCGGGCCCGGTGCGGGTTGGTAGATGTCACATGCCTTTGAATTTTTGGTTCTAGGACATGCCGGTTTCCTCACGATGTTTTCCTTCACCGTTTTGAGAGCAGTGGTGATGAAAATATTTACACAAAGTAAAGCGCCTGCCTGGGTTCGAACCCACGACCTACAACTCGTAAGTCGGGGACGTTACCACTGGGCCACCACTGCTGCTATTAATATGCAGATCATTATTTATGGTACATACATTTGTTCTTTCAAGGTTAGGGTTACGAGGAGCAAGTTGCACTTTTAATTATGTAAAGTACTGCTACAACCACCACGCAAAGGCGAATATGCTTGTTGGAAGTAGAAGACAGACTATAACCCCTGCCAGGGTTGCGAGTATGTCTGAACGGGATATCGTGGCCCTGGCACACAGGCAACTGAATGAACACGGGTGGGTTTTAGTCAGTATTTGGTGGCATGAGGAACTGGGTGTATAGTTCACTCATCCTCCATAGAAAAGAGAGGATCCCCCGACCAGACGGGTGTTGTGTCTGGTGGGCAACTGTCCGACAGTTGATGTCGGGACGTTGTATATATGCTAGTTGCGCGGTAAACTCTGCTTGCGCGATGCAGGATTTGCATGACGTCAGTGTGACGCGTAGTTCGCATGTGGCGATGTTGATACCGCTACAAGTAAAAGTCTGCAACTCCCGCTCCGCCCAGAGCGGGAGAAGTTATTTGATAATTTCCCAACCAAAAAAAAAGCCTATAGCCAGTTCACTGCTGGCCTCTCTAATCACATGCGATTTAATTCGATCCTCGGCCAGTCTCCACGGACCCTGGTAAGAATAACTGAAGAAAGAACAGTAGGTACCATATTCTTATGAAACATTTTCAGGCAGTCGTTAATTTGGCTTTATATAATTAAAAACAACATTTTTGATAGGCGACTCAAATAATACATGGAAAAGATCAATGAATGTAGACAAAATACCAAGGTATGCGAGGACGGGCTAAAATTACGTCTCGCTTACGTCACCAGCCTTAATAGCAATTCACAATATTCGTATTTGATGGCTTGAATCCCGAATATGAATCAGGTTCCCGATTATCAACATCGAATTGGGAAAACGGTAGACAGCAATAGTGGGTATTACTAGACGCGAAAAAAGCCCAACTGCAAAGTGAGAAGTTCTATGTTTGTATACTAAATCTTAGTAACTAATGATATTTACTACTAATGGTACTTCTTGACGGGCCTACACTGTCCTTTTATACCTATTAATGCTGTAATTAGAAAACATTGTAAAAGCCAATAATTTTTAAAAGAGTAACCGTGGAGTTTCTTGCCGGCTCTTCTCCATAGGAAACGACCAATTGGACCCGTGCACCTAGCTTCTGACGTTTCATAAGTGCCCATGTAGGTTTATGTGAAATAACATATTATGATTTTGATTTTATCCTTTAACGAGCTGGTCCGGGGAAGTACTTCCAACATAACTACATACATTTCTCTGCGGCCAAGCTGCGTTGCTGTATTACGTTTTGGAGAGTATAGGAGCCAATATGATTAGGTTCCTATCCTATACATGAGCCATTTCAGCTGGCTCTGGTATTGCAGACATCCATAGGCAGCGGCAACTAGTTACTATCCGGTAGCATATCTACTAGCCAATAACGATACAAAAACTTGGAGGAAGACATTGACTCGGTCGGTAAGCAAATGTCGGTTGTATCAATTCACCAACATTGCAGGTTTCTATTCCACAATTACTCAGCAAGGCATAAAATCTAAATGCGTAACTATTATGAAGACGGTAACATGGCACGCATCGTAACATTTTAAAGATATTCGCTTACAATAAAAAGTTAAAATTACGCTTTACATTACCGAGAAAACATGGAGCTTTAAATAAACTGGTTAATTAAAATATTCAATGAATTTTTCGATGGTCTAGAGGTCAAAAGAGACCTGGGTTCAACCCCCAGGTCGGGCAAAATTTCTAAGAAGCAGCCTGGAGTTTAGTTTTGTGCCCGGTTTTTGGCAAAAGTCTGTCCTGCTGTGTTGCCTGTTACTTGCAATTTAAACATAACTGGTGAAATATGGGTGTACTGTTGGTAGGTATACCTCTGCCTAACCCTTTGAGGAGAAGAAGAGTGATGTAATGATATTATTAAGTTCCGCTTTTTTCGCGGATCTGTTTGGGTGAATGAGGTGACTCAAACTGGGTGAGGATAAATAGGATTATTCATTTCCGTTCTAATTCGGGAAATACTGTTAGATACCGGTATAGATTTAAAAAAGATTGGTGAAATGTTCTAGTACCTAGTTTTGCACAAATAAAATAGACGAATGCTTCAAATTCAAATTGTTTATTTGCAAGAAAATACAAGGTTTACAAGGGAAGATCTTACAGCCTTAAAGTCATAGTATTCTGCCTGCGAGCAAGCGTGTAAATTATTCATAATTTTAAGTCACAATTATTATGCAGCTCAATTGAGTAAGCTAGGTGTAGTGAGTTCGATCCTTACCTGTCGCACTGTTTGACTTGAACAGAATTTGAATGTTACAAACTATGTATTAGAAAGAGAAGAAATAGTAATAAGGTTATGTCTGTTATGTCTCTATTCATATAGAAATGTAATAAATAATAAATAAATAAAAAACTTGCATCGATCAAAAATCAATAAAACTAATTCGCATCCTGCTATAATAAAAAAACAAATCGAACCCAATTTTAATTGAAACATAAAATCTCTAACAAAATTTGCAAACGTCTAATGCAATTAATGGGATAGCCCATTAAAATGTACTCTATCGAGGCGGCGTCCTGTCATTACGGTGCAATTTGGCTGAAATTAAACATCATTTAGTGGCTCATCTTCACAGCATCCGATGAAACACGTCGCTGACCAGATGAGAAATATACACATTATATAATAATTTGTGTACTCATTGAAATGTTTGGACACAGATTATGTGATAAGACTGATAAAAGGTGGACATAATAGTATTAGTGGTAAAATCACTAACATATTATCAAACTCAAACTCAAACTCAAAGCATTTATTTCAAATGAACCAATTCCAGGCACTTTTGAATTGTTAAGGGGTCGGTTAGTCAGAGAGATGAAGCTAGTTGCCCATTCCAAAGCGTAGTAGATTCCTATGGAGAAGAACGCGTAAGAAGTTATAAAACAAAGTCGCAATAAACTCAAAAGCTACAGAACGGATTTTCACACGGTTTTCACCATTGGATGGAGTGATTCATGAGGAAGATTTAAGTGTTTAATTCATAAGGTTTTGTTTAAATTAGCTGAAATATGACGATGATTGTTGAAGATGTCGGAAAAAATTAGCCAACTGGAATCTTTACTGGCGTGAGCCGTGTAATATGAAAACAATGTATATTACGGAATTAATACATTGTTTACCAGGATTAACACATAGGGTACTTTTAATCCTGGTAGTACGTTCTCGTGAGATATTTTCCGACATCCACGCGGGCGAAGACACGGGCAAAAGCTAGTGTCACATAAGAATGAATACGTAGACGGTCTACGAATTTGTTGGTTGAGGCCTCTACGCGGCTACGGCGTAGCACCCGTAGCACTTTTAAATGAACCGGCAACTACCGAATATGATCATGAATAGTTGAATAGTATATATTACAATGTTTGACACTTTATAAAAACCGGACAAGTGCGAGTTGGACTCGCGCACGAAGGGTTCCGTACCATTATCTATAAAACCACCAAAAAAAAACATGTTTTTTTGTATGGGAGCCCCCCTTAAATATTTGTTTTATTTCAATTTAATTATTTATTTTTAAAGTGAATTTATAACTAAATATTCTGTGAATATTTCTAGCGTCTACCTGTTGCCGTTATCAATATCGAGCAAAAACTAACAAAAAAATCACGTTTGTTGTATGGGAGCCGCCTTAAATATTTATTTTATTATATTTTTTAGTATTTTTTGTTATAGCGGCAACAGAAATACATCATCTCTGAAAATTTCCACTGTCTAACTATCACGGTTCATGAGATACAGCCTGGTGACAGACGAACAGACAGACAGACAAACGGCGGAGCCTTAGTAATAGGGTTCCCGTTTTACCCTTTGGGTACGGAACCCTAAAAAGTGTTCAATATTATGAAAGTAGACTTCTTATTGCATATAAAGGTCATGAATATTCTAGCAGTCTCTTATAAAGAAATAATGGACACTCACTCTATGCAGTGGCACCAAAGTGTAGTGCTGTGGTTTAAATTACTAGTCTAGTCAGGCAAGTCCACCTTAGACGATTAATGGGCTGATTAGCAGCAACATCTTTTGTGAGCTCAGCTTTGGCCAAAAGCACAGCTGGACTAGTGCAAGTCTGGGCTTAGGGCTAGTGATTTGGTACATTTTATTATACTTAATTTATCACGGAACCGTTGACAACGAGCTGTGCTATCATGTTTGCTGATTGTAGATAGTGCGATAGACGTATGATCGGAAATCACATCTGCCCTCTCTCCGCTCCCTAATCTTTGCTGGCTGCATGACACATCAGTGCTGCTGGCGCGTCGCCAGGCGGTCTCCACTCCTCAGTGAAGGTTCACTCGCTATTCGCCTTTAATCGGCCATTTGGGCACTTGAACAGTAACTGTTTGTGCTGGAAATAGCAGAGCTCTTCCAGGTGTAGGAAATGAAAGTTATTGGTATTACTAAGTAAGTAGTTTTAATATGGATTGAAGATGTCTGTTTAGAATCATTGTTGACTTTAAAAATAATTTTAAAGACAAGCTATAATAGACAATATTTTGACTGATTTTCATTAAAAAATAGGTCGTTATGAAGTGAGTAACTCTTCCTTTTACTTTTAAACTATGTCGAGTTTATAGATTTTGGCTGTCTTAGGTTTATCGTTCACATGATAGGATATCTTATGTAGTATCTTAGTTGGTAGGGCTATTTGCTTGGGGTGCTCTGGATCTAAATGAGTATCTTCATTTTATGCAATAACTGAGTATAAAACACATTATTCCCTTTCAGATTGCTCGCTCCCTGCGTTGTTTACACATACAAAGCCCGTTTTAGTAACCGCATTACTAAACGCGTGACGGTCGAGTACCGTTTACATTGTAGTTTACTACTGACATCAAGTATCAAGATATTTTGTGCTGTAATGTCCACGGTTTGTCGTGAAACGTGTGGGATGGAATGGATTTGCAAAACGATTAATTCAAATCTCACTCCGTTTATATTTTCATTCAAATTACGCCAGTATTTCCCGAAGGGGTAGGCAGAGGGATAGGTGTACCCAGTATATATGTACCTCCATATATGGCCTGCTTATACATTTTAGCAGTTATATTTAAATTCAATGTAAACGTTCGCTCCGGTTTATATGCCATCTATTATCCCTAGGCCATCTACCGGGCCCAGACTGCGACCGAGAAATTCCTAACAGAAAAAAACCCACCCAACCCACTTCGCCCCCTCTGCCCACCCACTTTGTCAACCCACTATATTTGACCTGGAGATTGAACCTAGGACTGTGGATTGTGTGATTACATTGTGTACAGTGTGGCGGTCATCTGTAACTTATAGTGAATAAGAAAGACGTTATGAGTCGATTTCTTAGTTTTATAGTTACATAGCATTTAAGTTATATTTAAATTACTTATTAGCTAATAGGCTAGATTGTAATGTGAATAACGTACCGCCAGTTGTGATAATTTATATTTAAAAAAAAATCTGTAACTTGATGTTTGCTGGCAGGTCACTTAGTTTCGAAGTTCTAATGAAGCCATATAGATGTCGGTATAGATTGTATATGCACATTCACACAGCTGACCTTCCTGACTTGATACATTCTATTGTTTAGTGAAAACTGAACGATTGCCGATAATTTTATTGTTCAAAGCAAACGCTTAGTTGGTGATTTAATGGCCGTAAACGAACAGCTTTTGTGCCAGATTTGGAATCTATTATGGTGAGCGGAATGCAACCAATAAGCATATCAAATATAAGTAGTTACAGAGAATAGAGATTATTAATAGTACAGCACCAAAAAACGACAAAAGACCGACTCATATTATAAAATGCACGTGGAGGAGAAACAAACACCGAAGTCACACCATTAGTTTTCTAAATTTTTTTCAGCTTTTGGCAGAGATGCTAAAAAGACATTATCCTACATTTGTGCCATATTCTAGAGATCAACACACTAGAAAAATAATTACAGATGTACTTGCAAGAATGAATGCCTTGTTGGTCTAGTGCTCCCAAGCGATACTGCTCAGCATGAGGACCTGGGTTCGATTCTCAGATCGGGTTAAGTGTTATTGGGTTTTGCCATCAGGAATTTCTTAGTAGCAGCCCTGAGTCTGGATTTGTGCCCGGTTGAAGGCAATAGGCTCGCCCCCTATTACATGAGACTTAAACATAACTGGCGAAACGTGGGTGTACTATAGGTACACCTCTGCCTAACCCTTCGGGGATTACAGGCGTGATGTAATGTTATGTACCTACTTGATCAGTATAAAAGTAGTAAGTTCTTTAAACTTGATAATCTTGCTTTATGAACACACTAGCATTTGCCCGCGGCTTCGCCCGCGTGAAGGTCGTATATTATCCTACGGGAACGTATTACCGGGATAAAAAGCACTCTACGTGTTAATATAGGTTATAAACTATACGTATGCTAAATTTCATCTAAATCCGTCCCGCCGTTTTTGCATGATTGAGGAACAAACATCCAAACACACAAACTTTAAAATTTATAATTAAATAATATTATTTAAATTGATCACTTTCCTAATGTTATCTGAATATATCCCATTTTTAAATTATAAATTTATGGAACTTACAATTAGTTTGTATTTACTTAATGATTTTAAAGCATGCTACTTTTCATATTGTATTAAATTGTTGTGCCAGACATCATCAGGGTCCATGTTGAACTTTATAACTATTATAAGATCTTATACACACATGAGATATGCAATAAAGATTTGAATTGAATTGAGTATTATTATATTATATTTATATTATATTATGTTGTATTATATTATATTATATTTTAATATTATATTAAGTCACGACCCAGAATAGGGGTACTTTGTTAGTGCACCTTTCGTAAAATAGTCAGCAACAAAAGCTATATAGTTCCTTTGATTGACGTACGAACATTCGTTGTGTATTGAATTCTGTACTATCCGCTGCCAAGAATGTACGATAGTCGAGTCCATGTTATTTCTGTAAAACGGAAAAATAAAATTGTTGCCAGCAATTTTATTGTTGCTGAGTCGTCACTAATCGTTATTTTGTCCCCAACAGACTTTTATTGGGTTAATAATTCTATTCGTAGGATTTAACTGTCATTAAATGGCACCTCAGTACATTATTGTTGAGCTATAACATACAAGTATCCTGGTTACTAAATGTATTCTTGTTTTAAGTGTAGAAAGTATAGGAACTGGTTTTGCTCGCGACTGTACCAAATTAGTTATTGTGATCCTTTTATGATCTTACAGGTTTTTCAGTACTATATTTACCCTTTGTTCTGTAGTTGTTTTCATTAAATTATTCATTTGGGGGTTCTAGAAATCATTAAAATAAATAGCAGTAGAATAAAAAAATAGCAACATTCTTGAATCAAAATGTATATTCTACGTTAAATCAACAAATCAGAACGTTAATGTCTGGGAGTATATGTATAAACAAATAGGTGGCTACATACATTGCATTCTATAAGATATAAAGTATCAGCTGTTTATCTGACGTAGGCTATAAAACCTGAAGAACGAGGCTACTGCTATTTTGGTAGCTCGGTGAGGTGGTAACCTGGCTCTACACACTGTCATTTTATAAACATTGCCTTACTTGGTATCAAAACTTCAGTTTTGTTCATAATGTCTCTATCGAAATCAAAATCAAAAATAAATTATTTAAATTAGGCTGAGAATCGCAGCACTTTTGAAACGTCAAAATAACAAAAACCAGTCCCCCAAATCACCCGCCCTTCACCACTTCCTAGTGCTTTAGCGGGGAGAACAAATGGCGCAATAAATTTCCTTCGCTTATTGATCTATATACGATATATAAACCCTATCAGCCTCCTTGGTCAAGTGGTCGCACGCGCTACTGCTGACCATGAGGTCCCTGGGTTCGATTCTCGGGTCAGCAAACTGATATTGAGTTTTTCCATCCGGAATTTATCAGTAGCAGCCCGGAGTCTGGATTTGTGCCCGGTTGATGGCAATAGGCTCGCCCCCTATTACATGGGAGTTAAACATAACTGGTGAAATGTCCTTCGGGGAAACAAGGCGTGATGTTATATTAAGCCCTATTAGCTTATTGAAATCGATAGTTATTTTATCTTGTAGTTATTTGTGTAGTGCTTGGGTCACCAAGATACAGGCTGTGTATTGCCTATGTTGCGTTTACAATATAATAACGCATTCAGATGCATACTAGGTCTGCCTTGGCGGTGTAGTGCGTCCGGCATGTTTGCCGAAAGCAGGGTAGATGACTTTTACACAGTTATGAGAAAGTCGCAGACATCCATTATGAACCGAATACATAAATCTGACAATTAAATATTGAGGGCCATATGCGAGGTAAACTATTTCTTCGTATATGGCAATTAATATTCTAGCTAAAACAATACTTAACTATTATGTAATGTAATATTGATAATATTGATTGCTTTGTAATAATTTAATAATAATGAATAGTTTATCATTTGTAATCTGGTGTTTTATATGGGTATACGCCTGAATGAAAAAATATTCGATTTGATTACACTAATTGTTATGCCAAATAATACATTTTAGATTTACTCTCAAATGAACAAAATAAAGAAGAACATTAAGAATTGAAGAAGAGAAGAGAACAACAAACAACATTTAGAAGATTGTATATTTATGAACTTTGTGTAAGATAAATATGGGATGGGATGATAAGACATATTAAAACCTTATTAATAGATCCAATCATAATATCAACAATTCTATTTCCAACTCCAGCACCACATTCCATTTTGGCCATGTATGTATTTACGCTTTGGCTGCCCAGATTTAGATCTCAAGCTTGACTATGTATGTGTTTGTATGGAAATCGTTCCATAAATGTTCGTTGCCAGATAAACGGAAGCCATCACTCAAAGTAACGCATAGGAAGACATCAATCCTTTGTAAGCTGTTGGGGATGTTATATCGTAATGTTTTGTGGTATTTGCTGAACGATGGCTGAATATAACAAAATAGTTATGTCCGATGACGGTATTTTATCACGAGCGAAAATGTGCAATATCATCGCATTTTTAGGGTTCCGTAGTCAACAAGGAACCCATATACTTTTGCCATGTCTGTCTGTCTGTCCCCGGCTTACCTACTCAGAGACTCAGGTACATATTAATCACACCGACAAAGTGGTAAAATAATAATATATCATGAAAATAAAATATTTTTGGTACTCATAAAGGGGGATGATATTATTTTTTCTCGTCTATCCCATGATATCTCGTTTATTATATTTCTTCCCGTGGGTGTCGTAAAAGGCGACTAAGGGACTTACTAGAGAATGGGCGGCAGCGTTCTCTATGCATTTTAACACCATACTGCGATCACCAACCCGCTTGCCAAGCGTGGCGATTATGGCAAAGTTCCCCCTTTTCGGGGAGGCCTATGTCCAGCAGTGGACGTGTTTCAGCTGAAATGATGATGATGATGGTGATTATCCCATGATGTGAGGTATCGTTGTATAGGCCGTTTAAAAGATTCTGAAAACCATTTTTTGATTCAGGGATCCGTTTGCGTAATATTAAGCTTTAGAGTGCTCATGTTTGTAAGCGTCAATTGTCCCCTCCCCCCCCCCCCCTGCCAGCTATATGGTTGTTTTTGGATATGTGAAAAAGTTCATGGCAGTAGTGTATGTAACGAAATTGAAAGGACAACTATCACAGCTAAGTAGGCTTTACATGTTAACGAGTCAATTCTCCAACTGCAAATGTAAGACCAACTTACATTTGCAGTTGGAGAATTGACCGTGAAGTATTTCGATGTATGGGATAGCATGTTTTTCAAGTACAATGTTAAGTTTGTTTTTGGGATAAATTCATCCCAACTACGGAATCCTTCATTGTGCGTGGTCCGACACGCACTTGGCCGGTTTTTTCTATTGATTAATTAGTGTTCATGCAAGATAATACGCGTGTTTTAGGTTTCTAGTTTCCTTGTTACTAGTACTTTGTTAACATATTCAACTAAATATTCCAAGTATACCTATGAGTTTTTGAAGTAAGATAAGATAAAGATTTATTTCTCACCACGATATATAAGTATATTTTAAAATTAACAATACCTACATAATAGTTTTAATTATACTGTGGGAGAATGGTGCCTAAGCTAGGCGTAAGGCCTGTATTTCAGTGTCAGTTTCAGTTAGTAAAGAAACAAAGGCTATGAGGCCAGAATTGTAACCACTGCAACACCTCTCATGCTCTTTGACTCGTGCCGTCAGAGCACGTTTTTTTTGCTGAAAATATGTATAGATAAGGTAAACTCTATACGAGGACTGTTTATTAGAGACACCGGTCATTTTTAACAGTGTTTTTTTAAGTTTATCGTTCAGTGATAAAGAAATTCTCTGTCTAAATTTTAAAATAGATAGTTACAGGTAATGTTTTCAGAATGCTGAAAACAACTAATGAATGATGGGGTCAGACGAAGTTCCACAAGAGATTTCATAAGATTATAATCGTTATATTCGTCTGCCTGTCCGTCTGTCTGTCACAGTTTAATCTTTATATCAGCAACCTTAGTCTACAGACGACCTTGTCACGTTTTACAGACATACTGGAAAATATAGTATTAGGTACACTACGGTTTTGAAGTAATAGAGATATGAATCATTTTAAAAACGTTCGTACCCGTCTTTTTCGTAAAAGTTTGTCGTCTTGTAATTTTCATAAAAATGTGGAATAAGTATTTAAAAGAATGAGCACTTTCAGAAACAAGAAAATTACCAAATTGCATTTATCAGATTTTCACACATTCTTCATACCATTCTGACTCCTTTCATCTCTTTGGCTAAAACATGCATTTTCACAGCCTCTACACTCGGAACTTCCAGGAAAACTAAATATCAACGCGATTATTCATTTTATTTATACGTGCAGCTATTTTCTACCACAAACACATTCGAACACACATAAAAAATCAACCGTCACACCGTCACTACTTCCACACCTCACGAACACACAGCAAAATTCAAAAATGGAATTTAAATTCAAACTGAACTTCTCAATTTAAAATTGGAACTGTCATTTGTTTTAATTATTAATACGTCCGTTTAAATATTATTCGGCGCTTGAATTATGCAAGGTGTGCACATGCCGATTGTGGATCGAAAGAAAAAGGTATCTCGACCCACATCGCGCCGCGATCTTTGTCGTGTTATATTTAGACCAGCTGAAATAGCCGTCAGGGCACACGACCGATATAGATCGCGTTTCGTTTGTTCTACGATTGTCACTAACGGAGGCGCCTTGTCGTTGCTATGATGTTACAACTGAATCGGATACGTGTTGCAAAAAATTATGTAATGTTAGTGTGAACTAGGGCTTAGGTTTTTAGGTTAGTAGGTTTTATTTGATCTTTAACCAAAAAAAAAAAAAAAAAGTGTTCGAAAAAAGATTGGGATCTATGTAGATGCCATATATATAATTAGACTACTTTTAGATAGGTATTCTTTTTGAGCAAATACAATCTATTTCTTCATTGTTTTTTTTTTTTTACTTTGTTAATCTTTAAAACAGAATTTAACTTTATAATAAAGATTGTGATGATGATGTAAAACTAGTCTTTTCAGTTTAATATTATTTGAATGCAAAATGTCAACATTTTATTTAAAAAGTACAGAACATTTTGTAAATAGGTACTTTGCGAACAGCTGAGATAACGATAACGTTCCTCAGTCAAGAATAAAGTTTTCTTTACAAAAGAATAACGACACAATTGACATTCTACCTATCACTACTAATAATATACGAATTCCGCTGAAAATCTCTCGAATTTATGTTTGAAAGCGTCCATTTCATATAGTTTTTTTTTAGTCCGTTTTTATATCAGTTAATAAGTAAGTTTTAATATGAATTAACAAGTTTGATCCATGATATGAAATATCATGAATGATCAGTATTAAGTTCAGAAAGGAGCTGAACTGTACTTTTTTTCTTCATATTTTGCATGATTTTTTTCGACCAGCCGATTTATTTGTTCTATGGTCCCATGAATTTGTCGATACCCGAATTGGTGGTCAGGCAGCAATGAGTTTTGGTCTATTGATGAACAATGTCTCATGTTTTGAAGGAATGGCCAACAAGTTAATAGGTCGGTAGGACTTGACGTCCCCAGGCCACTTTCCAGGTTTAGCTATCATGATTATTTGGGCTACTTTCCATTGGAGAGAATGTACCCTTTGAGATTATTGCATTTTATAAAACTGTAAGAAAAGTAACTCCTGCCTCAGGTAGTTCTTTCAGTATTTTTGCTGTAATTAAATCATATCCAGGTGCTTTATGTTGATTAAGTTTATTGATAGCACCCCTTACTTAATTTTTCGAAACTTTTCCAATGGGCAAGTCGAGTTGGTATGTTTGCTCTAAGTATGATGTTATTTCTCTATGCATTTCTTGAGATCCTTGAACAGGGTCAGGAGTGAATACTTTGCTTAGGTGCCTGGCAAAGGTTTCTGCCTTTACGAAATCACTTTTGGCCCATGTGTAGTCGCATATTGGTGCATGGCTTGCTACCGGCCTGTTAAAATTTTTTTTGCTCACCAGAGAGAATAATCCGAATTGGCCGTTGCATCTAGATTTTTGGTATGTCTCCATGTCTAGGTTTTGGTGACGTAGTTTAGGGGTTTCTTGTCAGCGGGATCTCGCGTCCTTTGCCAGCGTTTTGTTGCGTTTTGCTTCTCCTCTAGCAGGTCTCTGACTACAGACCACAGTACATCTGGAGGGTTAGTTTTCGGTGTAGGTGTGGCGCTCCATGCAAATTACGCAATAACAAAAATGCTCAACTGCCTGAAAAATATCATGCTCAGTCTGCAGAGAGAGTTTATTATTTATGGAAGACTCGACTGGCTCTCTTAATAGTGGGCATATAGTTTTTCGGCTGTGAAGTTTACAAGGCTTTGGTCTCTCTAGAATTTATCAAAATAAATTCTGCCAAATTTTAAAATGGCTGAAAGAATGGCGAATAAAGGCAAATGAAAACAAAACCGTACACGTGACGTTCACGACAAAAGATGTACGACAAGAAGAGATGTACAACTAAAATATGTTGAAATTCCTAAAGCAGAACAAGTTAAATACCTCGGATTGTACCTGGATCGTAGACAGAGGCGGATCCACCAAGCGTGAAGCATTAAGCCTACAACTAAAAAAACACTATTGGCTACTATCAAAAAAGTCCAGGCTTTCGCTGGATAATAAACTTCGGATTAACAAATGCATCATAATGCAAATTTGGACATACGGAATACAGCTAATTCAAACATAGATATACTCCAAAGGTTCCAATCAAAAATGCTGAGGATAATAACTAATGCACCATCGAACATCACTAATGATAACTTACATCGGGACCTAAACATGCCAAAGGTTAAAGAAGTAATCACACAAAGGGTCAGCGCTTACAATAACAGGATTACGACCCATCCTAAAAAACTATCATCAAACCTAATGAAATCCAAGACATTCAGATTAAAAGATTGGCCCAACAAGACTTGATATGAAGGCCGACAAACTATGCATTTATATTGATTAATGTGGATGAGCCAGAGGGCGCATACCAAGAACTACTAAAACTAACAACACAAAAGATCCTGAATGTCACTAAGTGGACAATTGCAAAAAAAACAACAAAGAAATAGTATTACCGTGTAAGCACCTAACTCAATAATATTTATTTCCTTTATTTCATTTTATACATATATAAATTACATTTTTAAATATTAGAATATAAAAAAACATATAAAAACATTTAAAAATATAAAAAATAGTAGCCCACCGCACCGGTATCGGGAACAAGGTCCAAGCTACCAGGTCAGGGCTTAGGCATATTTATTTTATTATTAATGTTTGTGTGTAAGTGTGAGCTTAGAACATCATGCTGGCGTCTAGCAAAAGCGGTCTTGTAGGTTTCCATGAGACCAAGAGGCTTTTTCCTACGGCGTGTTGGGTCAGGTTGGCGTGCTTGGTGTGCTTTTTCAGTACGGATCGAAGCACAAACAGCTGCCTTTCAATATGTACTTTTTTATCTCTTTATAATTGTGAAGTAGGATACATGAAGTGTTTCTTTATCATCATCTTTAGGACTGCTCTTTGTGCTCGCTCCAACTTGAGAAACCTAGTCTTAGTTGCACCTCCCCATGCTGTGATGCAGTAGGTGATGACGGACTGGCACATAGAAATATACACCATTCTAATAGTGTTGAAGTCAGCAGAAGACCTAAGAAGCTAGAATATGTAAATCATTCTTCTAACTCTGGTGCTTATCATAACAAAGTACAAATACCGCTGGAGTCCGCAATCAATCACAACTCCCCGATACTTGAGATTATTTACCTCACGAAGGGACAAGCATGAGCAGTGCGTCTGGCTATTATAAGTATGAGTGTTAATGGTAAAGTTTGTAGGTGGTTTTGTACTTGGATGTAGCTTGAAAGGGATGTAGTAAGTCTTATCCAGGTTCAGAGTAAGGAGATTTAGCCGTATCCAACTAATAACGGTATAAAGCGACGATTCGCCAGGTCTAACATGTTCCCTACCAGCCCCATATACTATAATTGCTGTATCGTCAGCTTAGATGAATATTTTAGAGTTCATCGAGCATAGTTTTATGTAAACCTGGAATAAGGTCGGCCCCAGCACACTTCCCTGCGAGACTCCGAAGGTGGTGGTTTCCTCACTACCAACGTGGTAACCAAATCTAGCATACAATCTACGATTAGTGGGATAACTTTAGAAAAATCGTGACCTAGTCCGCGTATACCGATGTCCTTCAGTTTCGAAAGGAGGGTAAGAACAGAGACTGTATTAAACGCCTTTTTTAAGTCTAGGAATAGGCCTATGCATTTATGTTTTCCATCAAGCCTTCTTGCAATGAATTCACTTAAGCACTGCATCTTCAGTCGAAACTCCTTTTTTGAAACCATAATGATTTTGTGCAATTACGCTATTTTTTATAAGGAACTGAGAGTCAGAGGTTTATTAATTTTTCAAAATGTTTTGTGATGACTGAGATAAGTCTATATTTGGTTACACAGTCACCGTTCCCACTCTTATAGATCGGACCCACGACAGCCTCCGGAAAAACTTCAGAGACTATTGAGCGATTTAACATTATGCGTGAATGGGGGGGGAATTTGTTGAGATGCCATCCCATCCAGAAGCAGAATTTGAGCGTTGGTTTATAATGGCGTTGTTAACATCCGATTCGTCAAGGTGTACAAGTAAGGAGAACAAGTGAGTATAAGGGGATATTTTTAAGAGGCTGTGCATATATTAGATGACATCGACAGAGGCGAGGTGATTTTAGACGCGAGGTTTTTGTCAACGTCAGCAAAGTACTTACACACAAGATCAAGTAATTCTTACAATATCGTCATCTGGTGACTTTTTAGTATTCATGTGAAGTGTATCAAGATGACGAATGCAACGCAGCAGACCCGGTGTAATCCATCCATCCAATCCTTAATATTTATATCTTTCTGGGAATGTTAACCTCGAATGTACATATATTTCTTTATTAAGATAACACCGATTAGGTAATTCGCAGCTGCGTTCGCATCCTCCATATTCATGAGATGCGAGAAGTCCGTACCTTCAACTTCTTGAAATAGCTTAGCGTAGTACACATACATACATACATAAACTCACGCCTTCTTCCCATGGGGGTAGGCAGAAACTAGCGCAGCTTAGCGTAGTCCACTCGTGAAATAGTTTTAGTGGTTTATTGGGCAGTTATGCATCCGCAAGATATACTCGTAGCAAACTTGGCAAATGATCCATGATGAACGATTCCAAAACGAGCATTATTGCTGGTATTTCACATTTAAGAATGATATGATCGAGACAGTTTGCTGATCTCGTGGGGGCTTGAAAATGACCATGCAATGCACTTAGAATTAGGTAGTTGGTTGAGGGTTCATCATCATTAGATGGTTTAATGTCAATTTGAACATCCCCCACTACAGCAACAGTTTTAAATGTTTTTAGTTGAGTAAGTACACTATCCAAACCATTCAAGAAGCCTTGAAATTGGAATTAATAAACGTATTTTCTTTCTATCTTTTCTTTTATATGTTTTATAAAAATGATGGGGCGGGTGGTACACAGCGACGAATGCTATCCTATTATCAATTTCGCAGACGAGGCAATTGGCGTATGAAAAGTCTGGTGCGTGAACAGAACAGATCAAATTATGTTTAGTTAACAAACACCACAGTCCCGTCATTTAGATTATGTATATTCGACGTGAAATGTGAGTTGTATCCGTAACTTTACTGAACCAACAATATCTGCCTGGTCTTTTTGTTGGGGTTGGCTTCCAGTCTAACCGGATGCAGCTGAATACCAGCATTTTACATGGAACGACTGCCTATCTGACCTCCACAACCCAGTTACTGGGTAACATAATACCAAATTATTATATTAATATATTATAATTTTAAATTATAATAATAAATTAAATGCGAGAAAATTTAAAACACATATTAAAAGTACACTTTGTAAACAAGCATATTACAAGTTAGAGGATTATATCCAGGACAGGAATGCTTGGAAACATGCTGGTCCAGCTCCATAGGACAATCTAGAGTCTAGACAAAATCAAACTGGTTGCTATTGTTATGGTAAAATCTGTTATTTTTATGATATTGATTTTACATTCTGTGAGAACCTGTATAGGTTCTCACAGAATGAAAATAAATAATAATAATAATAATAAGTCAGCGTGTGAGTATTCACACGCTGACTTATTATTATTATTTATTTTTTAGAAAAACATACTTTTACGATGTTTGTAAATATGTGAACACCATGTATCTGTCTGCTCTCAAAATGGTGAAGGAAAACATCGTGAGGAAACCGGCATGTCCTAGAACTAAAAATTCGAAGATATGTGACATCTACCAACCCGCACTGGGCCTGCGTGGTGGATTACGGCCCACTCCCACTCACAGAAACAGGAGGCCTGTGTCCCAGTTAATTCGTTTTACCTATTATGGTATAGTAATTTTATTCTAGGTGCATCGTCTGCACATATAATCATATAATTAATGTCATCAAACAAAATATTGTAAAACATTTTTAAAAGAGTACTGGTGGAGTTTCTTGCCCATCTTCTCCTTACGAAACTACCTTTTGGAAAGGGCAACTAGAATCAATTCTATTTTTTTGTATTTTTTGACGTTCAAAAGTGCCTCTTATGTGCCTATTTGAAATAAATGGGTTGACTTTGACTTTGACCAACATTGAGTTAAAAAAATAACATCGCGGTTAATTTCCATCTGAGACAATAATACTAAGCGTTCGTTAAAACTCTTAATAATGTTACGAATAATGTAGGATGTTTATGCCTGTAACAGATACATTAATATAGTCCGAGCACTTATCTGGCGGATATTTATAATTTTTTGCAATAACAAGGTTATCCAAGTCAGAGAGGACATCCTCAACAGGATTAGCCATTATTTACAGGTAGAAGTACTAAAACATTGGACACAAAAAAAATATTCCCAGAAAAATAATGCACCTATACATACACATATTGATAAATCATCAATCTATTTCCATATTTTTCCGTCTCCGTTCATTTTTTTGCGAACGTTGGCAGCGCGTACGCGGAAGCTCCCACAGACTATTGAGGTCGCACTGTTTGGAGAAAGCGGTAGGTACCTACAAGTTTTTTTGTTACAATGTGGAAGAAAGGATGATGAGGTTCATGGACCGTGGTTGGTCAAAAGAATAGTCAATTTTGCTTCATATTTAGATAGTAATAAATACTAAAATGTTCTGCTACGTTCATTAGTTATAAAGTTTACTTAATATAATTACAATGAAGTTTCAAATGTAAGTGAATACCTGTTGTAATTCCTATGAGAAATACAAATTCTTAACCGTAATTTACCTCCGATTATCCAATGACATGCACACATCGTCCCTAACAATTTATCAATGGGAATATGGTAGTCGCCCAAAGACAAACGGCGTTTACATAATTAATAATGTAAGATCTGGCTAAATAGCGCAATTTAGAAATATGCAATCAACATTGCTCACTCCATAATTTGCTAAAGCAGAAGGTAGGACAAGCCAAATTACCCACTTTCATAGAATTTACATTTAATTGCTACCACAGACACCTTTTTGACATCTGCTATCTATGTTCTATGTTAGAGGGTTTGGTTTCCGCACTTAGTCCTTCATGTGGACCATTGTGCGAGGGCCATGGCGGCCGTCAGTGGTTTATTCCAACCAGCCCACCTCCCTCCAGAAGCTGATTGGGTCTCCTGGTCTGCATAGGATATCTGTGAAGGATCTGGGTGAACCGAGGGTTTCTGTTCTGATCTGGGTGACGCCTGTGCGCACATGCGCAATGGTTTCTTCAGCCTCCATGCAAGCCCTGCACAGAGGGCTGTCCGTTATGTCTATTGTGTGGAAGTATTTGTTTAGTGTGCAGTGTCCCGTGATGGTCCCCGTCACCAGGCGCAGGCCGTTCCTATCCAGGCGCAGCAAACGCCTGGTTAGCCTGCCATCTAAGGATGGCATGGTTTCCCTGGATTGCTTGCAGCCCGGTGTCGAGGTCCACCAGTTCTCCGCTTGTGTGTGGGTGAACTCCTGTAGCCACATGTAAAGGGGATGGGTACGATAGGTTCGGGTCCACAGACTGACGCGCCAGATGCTCTCCTAGCTAGTTCGTCAGCTGCGTCGTTACCTAGGAGTTTAAAAACAACAGGACAAGCCAAATTACCTACTTTCATAAAATTTGCATTTAATTGCTACCACAGACACCCTTTTGACATCTGCTATTATAAAGACATTAGATTTGATTAGTTAAAATTTAAATTATATTGAGAAGGTGCTTTTGCCCGTGGCTTCACCTGTGTGGAGATCGAGTTTTCAGATCTTGGTCTACATGCGTACTAAATTTCATCAAAATCCGTTCAGCTGCAAAGCCGTCGAAAGGTAACAAACAGAAAGACAGACATAGTTATTATCGCATTTATAACATTAAGTATGGATTTGTATGAATATCTGAGCCCTAAAGTTCTTCTTCAGCAAATTAATAAATCATCAATCAACATAAAACTACTTGGTTCCATAAAATAATAGAAATAAGTCACTGAAAATCGCGCCACACAATCATGCGATACATTCAGAAATAGATTCACAAATCACACGACCGATTTCCGAAGTATATTTAGAGCTTTACCGCGCATACTAAGTGTGGAGACACTGTAACACCTGGACTATTCGTCACTGGGCACTGCCAATAACCTGGAGAGGAATAACCGTATTAATGGGGTTTTACGCAAAATAGTGCTTGTTTTAGACAGCTTAGCAATGGGAAACTCGGAGAACGTTTGTGCTCTAGTGGAAACTTTAAACAAAGCATGCTTCGTTTCAGGTTATTTCTAAACATGGCTCAAAAGATTACAAAATAAACCAGTGAAGAAGCTTATTAGAAGAGGAGAGTTGAAGATATTCTGTCTTCAACTCTCCTCTTCTAATAAGCTTCTTTTCCCTTCTCATCATTCATAATTCTCCTGCCCTTATACCAATTTATTTGGAGTCGGCACAACATGTATTTTTCTTCCAAACTTCTTTTTAGTCGTCATCTCTATAGTCACCCTCTTTCTAGCGATATTATCTTTCACACAGTCCATCCATTGTTTCTTTGGTCTTCCCCTACTCATATAGCCATCTACATTAATCAAAACTTTCTTGACGACATTTCCCTCATTCCTCCGCATCACATGCCCTAGACAACTTTTGACTCACTTTCAGACTTCCTGTTATATACTTATTTCTTATTCTACCCGTTCACATATTCCTTCTTTTCTCTTTTAATTTTAATTAAATAAATAATTGCCTTATAATATCATACTTTAAATATCCAGCTTGTGAACACAACGTGAATTTAAATCCGACTCATTACATTTTTAACAACATTATTTTAGAGTCTAATTATTATTAGTTGAAGGGGTGACAGGAATATTAGAAAAATACATCACTCACCACTTAAACCGGTCCTGTGCTTTCCGCATCCATCTATTGCCTTCACCCGGGCACAAATCCTAACTCCGGCCTATTACTAAGATATACCTAGTGGAAAAATAATTCAACACGTCACAGACAAGCTGCTAAAGACGCACCAACAATGATGATGTTGTTCGTCATTGGTCTGCTCTGATGATCATACCTCTAAATTTCACTCGTCATAAATGAACACAGAGACTTCCTGTCGAAATGGCAAGTCTACTGACTGCCATTTCGACGGTCAGTCTGCGTCAATTCTCCGTGTGCAAACGAGAATGATAGACATTTAAGCAATCTAGCTGATATTGTGTGCTACCCCTTTGACTTATTGTTTGAATTACGAGAATTTTTAACCAATCCTGCAGCTGCTTCTTAGCAACACGGTTGCCTCCCTGTGGTTGTTTGTACCGTCAAGCCCCAGAAAAAATTAAAAGCATGTCCAAAGTTTTCGTAGAAAAAATATTTGGCATTTAAAACATGTTGACGCTTGGAAGAAACACATGTTTATAAGAATGTAGTCTGTATACGAGTACGTACACCTTATGTACTTATGTGGGCAACACGTCAATTCAAAGTCAAAGTCAAAGTCAAACCATTTATTTCAAATAGGCACATAAGAGGCACTTTTGAACGTCAAAATTTACAAAAAAAATAGAATTGATTCTAGTTGCCCCTTCCAAAAGGTAGTTTCGTATGGAGAAGAATGGGCAAGAAACTCCACCGGTACTCTTTTAAAAATGTTTTACAATATTTTGTTTGATTACATTAATTATATGATTATATGTGAAGACGATGCACCTAGAATAAAATTACTATACCATAATAGGTAAAACGAATTAAAAACTAAGCAATGAAAAATAACTTAATTATTAGATAGATACGTGGTGTTCACATATTTACAAACATCATACAAGTATGTTTTTCTAAAAAAATAAGTCAGTGTGTGAGTATAGGTTATCACAGAATGTAAAATGAATATCATAAAAATAACAGATTTTACCATAAAAATAGCAACCAGTTTGATTTTGTCTAGACTCTAGATTGTCCTATGGAGCTGGACCAGCATGTTTCCAAGCATTCCTGTCCTGGATATAATCCTC
Source organism: Tiliacea citrago (assembly GCA_963921375.1). NCBI lineage: Eukaryota > Metazoa > Arthropoda > Insecta > Lepidoptera > Noctuidae > Tiliacea > Tiliacea citrago. The sequence goes on from OY992796.1 coordinate 2,989,041, forward strand.
TAACTTGTAATATGCTTGTTTACAAAGTGTACTTTTAATATGTGTTTTAAATTTTCTCTCATTTAATTTCAATATATCACAAGGTATTTTGTTGTAACATTTAACACAGTACCCCATAAAAGATGTATGTACTTTAGATAATCTGAAAAATGGTTGATCTATTTTATCTTTATTTCTAGTATTAAAATTATGTCTATCGCTTATCTTGTTAAAAATATGTAGATTTTTCCTTACATACATAATATTTTCATAAATGAATTGGCAAGGTACCGTCATAATATTAATCCTTTTAAATAGTTCCCTAAGAGATTCGCGGCGACGGAGATTATAAATTGCTCTGACAGCTCTCTTTTGCAAAATAAAGATGGACTCAATGTCAGCAGCCCGACCCCACAGTAAAATGCCATACGACATAATGCTGTGGAAGTAACTAAAATAAACCAAACGCGCGGTTTCTATATCTGTTAGCTGTCTTATCTTTCTAACAGCATAAGCGGCCGAGCTTAGCCGCCCCGCCAGAGAGGTTATATGTGGTCCCCATTGCAGTTTCTCGTCTATAGTGATTCCTAGGAAAACCGTTTGATTAATAAATTCCAGTTTTTCTCCGTTCAATATGATATCACATTCGCTACTTCTAACATTAGGTAATTTAAATCTAATACATTTGGTTTTTTTTTCATTTAATACCAAATTATTTACCGTAAACCAATCTTGGACCTGAAGAATAGAGTTATTCACTTCATCAAGATTTTGTGATCGTCGATCTATTTTAAAGATCAATGATGTGTCATCAGCAAATAACACCAATTATAGTTTTAGTTGAGGTTATCGCTCTAAAATATAGCTAAAACGTCTTATTTTTTAAACCTGCTGCCGAAGGTGATAAATGAGAAACAAATGGAAAACAGAATAGGTAATACTCGTTAAATGGTCAACAATCGAGTTTGATGAACTACTTTTCAAAATGAGTTAAGAATGATGCACGTTAAAACCTCGGGGTCGATAATCATAATGAATAAGTGTCACAAATGGCAAGTCTCGATAGGCTAAAAGCCAGTCTGTAGTTTCAGATTCAGACATGTCCAATAATTGCCGACTGGTGGTGAACCAGCCTGGATGAGGCTGGCACAGGAACGTGGAAATTGAGACGAGAAGAGAGAGGCCTATGCTCCAGCAGTGGGTGAATGCTGCGGATGATGGTGAACAAAACAATTATGAGGTAACCTTACACAAAATCGCTAACATGTAGGGAATAGGGTCGATGTTTGATCCTTCCCGGTATGAAAAGAAGCCTTTGCCCTACAGCTCGTATGTGGTCGCATCACCATCACACCCGTGCATGATAGGTCGAGCTCCTCGTACAATATGATGTTCAGCTATTGCTAAGGAATTGACACGACTATGCAGAAAATGGGAATTAAAGCTGTCAAAAGGTGACATGATCCGTGAAATACCATTCCCATACCATTCATTGACGTCACAATTTATTGGAGATTTGTAATTCTTGACTGTCATCGTCCCTCTGACGAAAGTAATGTAAATAAAAATTTTAAGCGACAGGCCTTTTTTGTACAAAGCCAGTTTTTGAGTTAATGTCTTGCGCAGTATGATTCCCGATAAAGTAAAATAATAATCCAGCCTATTATTGTGCCACTACAGGGCAAAGACCTTTGCTCATACAGAGCAGGCATGAACATTGATCACCACGCTTGCACGCAAGACGGATTGGCCCTGTGGTTAAGACTTTGCCTCTCATTAACGAGGTTGTGGGTTCAAAGCCGGCCAAGTACCAATGTGATTCAATTCATATGTACTTTCTGATTTTATCTTCGACATTAAAAGCTACTTGGATATGGTAATACAAGTCCTTGGTAGTTTTCCACGTATAATATAATATTTATATTAAATTTTCTATGCACATCTAGATAATTTTATTAAATACTAGCTGCCCGGCGCGACTTCGTGCGCGTGGTGTCCTACGCCTAACCTATCTCTACCCTACTCCTACGGTACCCTACCCTACCCCTAAAAAACATCGCGGGCGTATGGAGAAAAACTCACCAAAATTGGTCCAGTCTTTTCGGAGTCCATAGACGACAAACAACTAAACATTGATTTACCTCTATATTTCTCTATATTTTATTTTTTATTTATAAAGGGTGTTTGTGTGGTTTGTGGGGTTTTTGTGTGTGTGAGTGTGTATGGGGGTGCGTGTGTGTGTGTATGCCTACATTTAAATTATACACAATGTTTCATAAATCTACCTTCTTCCACTATACAGGGCGTCGCACGGATATGCCACATGGAGGGAAAGTACTTCGAATATTGTAGATACAACATTTTACTGAAAGAAGACATTATTTAACTTTAACTTGTTCTTTCGTGTTTGTGTTTTTATTTCTTTGCGTTATGTTTACCGCAAATAAACGAATTTTCTTTCTATTTGAATTTAAAAAACAATTTAAACTGCATTCATACATATTTAAATAATTACATGGTTGAACCGGAAATCGAACCAGTTACACGAGAAGCTTTATCATACCGATCGAAAGGCTTCATCATAAGGATTATTTTTTGCTAAATAACATAGTGTCACAAATAAAAGGAAGACTATGAATCTTAACATTTGATGTGAAATTTTGTTCAGAAAAATTAAAAGCTGACATTGCCGTAAGGACATACAACCGACATTATCATAAGTACCTATTACTAATAAATGTACCCACTTGAGAAGTACGAATCATTTCCCTATTATAATTTAAGTGCATGATAAAATAAGTAGAGAGAAGAAAAAAAAGAGTGGGTTAAGAACGATAAATAATCTTCCAGAAGAGTGCGACTTTGTATTCAACAGGAAGGGACTAATTTTGAGCATTTGATAAATTGATTCATTTTGTATTAAAAATGTTAAAATTCAAGGTCTTCCTTTTATTTGTGACACTATGTTATTTAGCAAAAAATAATCCTTATGATGAAGCCTTTCGAGCGGTATGATAAAGCCTGTAGCTTTATCATACCGCTCGAAAGGCTTCATCATAAGGATTTTTTTTTTAAATATTTTTCTTTGATTATTTTTCTCGTGTAACGGGTTCGATTTCCGGTTCAACCATGTAATTATTTAAATATCTATGAATGCAATTTAAATTGTTTTTTAAATTCAAATAATGTCTTCTTTCAGTAAAATATTCCTACAATATTCAAGGTACTTTCCCTCCATGTGGCATATCCGTGGGACGCCCTGTATAGTAGAAGAAGGTAGATTTATGAAATATTGTGTATAATTTAAATGTAGGCATACACACACACACGCACCCCCATACACACTCACACACACACACACACAAACACCCTTACATACATACACTCACACACCATCAATCACTCGCAATAGTACCACGTTGACAACCTTTACTATGTGATAGAATGGGGGGCCTGGAGTTCTAAAATACAGGCCTAGGCTTAGGTTAGTCTTCACAGAAAATACAAAATTTTCTCAAAATACGTGTCAAATTAATATGTATAACTACATAGTTTATGATGTAATTTGTGGAGATAAATAAACATTATTTTATTTTATTATTATTTATTACTGGCATCAGTGAAGGACAAATACCGTGAGGAATCCTGGGGGTCTACTCCGAAGCGCTAAACCGAAGTATCGGCCAAATGTTCGGCCGTTTTAAAACTTCCATAGTTTCTTTTTTTTACTTTGAGTCCTTACCAGACTTCAAGTCACAGTTTTGACTTTGGCTTATCTCTTCGACTGCCTTTTTTATTTATTTTTTCGCCGTAGTCAGCAATAGTTAGCCGTAGTAAAGAAAAGACCGAACATTTGGCCGATACTTCAGATTTATGTTCGGAGTAGCCCCTCTGGACTTATCTATACATATAATAATAGTTAATATAAGTCTGAAATCGCCCGATGAAGTATTGGCCATTAATATAAACAAAAGCAGATGTTAATTAATTTAGAGTTGTCCTGGGTATTTTTCCTTCTATTACGAACAATCATGCTGCATTCACCAATTCATGCCAATAAATTAACTTATTGCGGTAATAGACATGATGTCACCTCAAAAATTGGCATTAAATATACAGGTGCCAGGTACCTTGGACAGTGGGCAGAGAGAAGCGGAATCACATAAAAAAAAACCAAATGAATAGTGAATGAGAATAGGTTTTGTTTTTATAAAATCAAAATGGCGGATTTGAGACGTCATTATGTAACGGTGTGAAAAAGATTTTAGAGTCTGACCATGTGGGGTATCAAAGTAAAGGGCTTGAGAAGACGATTCCAAAAACACACTATAAGTTTGGAAATAAAAAAAAGCATTTTAAAAAATCTAGTTAATTTTGCATGTTGTCTGATGTTGATGTTGTCTGAGGTTGCATCAATCTGAAATAGAACTAAAATAACTGCCACCAACTGCATCACAATGCTTGAACAGTGAACTCAATGCTAGATAGTTGCTGAAGAGTAGTAGATGTTGTTGAAGGGCCGCCGTACCATGATAGAATTGAAACTTTTAGCCACCAGCAGTATCAAGTAGCACTGGCATTGAATGCATCTCTTCTTGTCCGATTAGGACAGGCCAGGAAACATACAGGTATTGGTGTACATGAACATATGTATATCAGGTACAAGAGAACGAGGTACACTTATGTTAGTTCAAACCTACTACCTACTTTCTATGCAAATAAATAATATTGTATTGTAGTACCACAATAACACTTTTAATGAGAATGGCGGCAGCCACGGAGAAACGGCATTTTTTTGAAAGAGCACTCTAAATTTTTATAGCGTGCGACTTGCCTTCAAAAATTGTATATTATTAAGATAATAATTCTTACATCAAAGGACATTATGCCATAAAAATAGCTTTATCACAGCAATTAAAATATCCAACAATATTCCAAAAGAAATAAGGGAACTCCCTCTTAACACTTTACATTCAAACTACATAAATGGCTTATTGCTAATTGTCTTATACTGTGAAAGAATTGATTGACAAAAACAAAATGAAAGTAAACTATAAACAAAGTAAACTCTACCTCGGTCCAAGGTGGGACCCAATTAATTAAATAAACAAATAATTTTAAAAAATAACTAAAAAGTAAAAAACAAGTTGTCAAAGCGAAAATCAAAAAAAATTGTACGAGATATTCGCAATTTTTTTTTTATGTGATAAATTCATATGTACTTTCTGATTTTATCTTCGACATTAAAAGCTACTTGGATATGGTAATACAAGTCCTTGGTAGTTTTCTACGTATAATATAATATTTGAACTACAAATTTACAATTTTAGGACTTTTTCCTATACTTGCGCTGTAATACCTTGCTGCTTGCTAAATTTCATGATTCTAGGTCAACGGAAAGTACCGTATAGGTTTTGATTTATTTGCGAGTATCGAAATATGTGGCAAAAATGTCGCTTATATCGCCGTATTTTTTTATTGCGTTGACTTGGAAGCTTGATTTTTTTAGAGCTTCAAGGGACCAAGACTTACGTATTTAATATTAATTTCAACTTGATACCTCCACGTGTTCACGCGGACAGACTGACAGGCAGACAGACGGACAACGAAGTGATCCTATAAAGGTTCCGTTTTTTCCTTTTGAGGTTTTGAACCCTAAAAATAACAAGATTGTTTGGCTTTTAAGTCTAAAATAAATATTCCCAGCAAGCAAATATAGTTTATTATCCAGCCACAAGATTTTTTTTTTCTAGATTAAATATTACTTTAGTTATTAACAAAATAAGAATTGAGACTTACGCTATTTAGTTTCCGCGCTCGAACACGATCAAAGAGCGCATGCGATATTCAATTTTATTACTGATGTGTTAGCGTTTAGCACATAACGGAGTGGCGGGGAGCATGGGGCAGAGCTTGCGTAGAAATTTGATTTAGAGTGCCTGGTCTTAAAGCTTGGTTGGGTTTGGTATTACGCAAACGGATCCCAGAATCGAAAAATGGTTTCCACAAACGCGCAATATTTTTGAACGGCCTATCCAAAGATACCCCACACCATGGGATAAACGAGAAAAAAATTATCACCCCCACTTTTCATGCAAAAGAGGTACACTAAAAATATTTTTTTCAAGAGTTTATTTTACCACTGTCGGCGTGATTAATATGTATACCCATGCCAAATTGTATGCTTTGTAGTACTAAGAGTCTCTGAGCTAAGCTGGGGACAGACAGACAGACGGACGGATATGGCGAAAATATAAGGGTTCCTTGTTGACTACGGAACCCTAAAAACGAGAAGTATTTGAAAAAAAACGAAGAAATATTGAAAAATAAATGACCCAAATCTTCAAAACAATAGAGGAATTTAAATAGACATTCTACTTTCTACAAACTGGGGTAAATTGTTTTCAACAGACTTTGGAGTAGGTCAGGTCGATGCTGATTGACCTACACAAAAGCTGGGCAAAGCCCTCTCCGTGGGTCCTGCATCGGTCTCAACTATTGGCAGATTTTTCGGCGATTTATAAGAATAAGGTTTTATATTTTAGGAAGACGCGATTCTCCGCGTGCCAACAATAACTGTTTGTTTAAAATCAGCTGATTCTTTTCTGCACTTCACCACATTGCCTACAATGTGGAGCGTTTTTGAACTTCGGATGGTGCTCAGAAGACATAGTTTCAAAGAAAAGAGGTTTCTTTGGGAAGTTTTATGTCACTGTGACCTAGCAAGAATATATTATATAAGTACCTATTTAAAATAAAATTATGAAAAATATACAAAATTATTTTATATAAAGTGCTCAATGTTTTGTTGGTATAAATAGGTATTTCAAGGAACTGTTAAAAAGAGTTATTACCACATTCATCATCGCAATTACAAATATTTCATATCAAGATTAATTAAAGAAAACAACTCGTCAGTAGCTAAATAAAAAAAAAAATGATAATGACGTCGTAGTGGTAGTGACACAAATCACAAATATTGTGATTTATATGGTCTCCACCCATATCAATTCATAAATCTCAATGACATTAAATTACTTTCCGAAGAGAATACGAATGAAGATCCGCTTTCAGAAGACAGGTCTAGTTAGCTGACTTGTCAAATGGTGACTCAGCGCCAGCCAACGTCAGAGATCCTATAACCACCTCACAACCTGTTCCCTGCCAATTCTATTCTTAATAACAGGTAACGACATTACCAAACGAATTTAAACTTCAATTTGAAGAAGCTAAAACTGCTTTTCTCTTGGCACGATCCCCAAAATTTTCTGCTTCGGGAATTTAGGTTCTAATTTTGGAAGTGGAGAGTTGGAATTTGCTTGTAGCTGTCTCCTGCATAGTTCCCATCTAATCATATATCGCCAAACGTCATTTTATATTGGTCATAATCGAACATGTCTGGAAGGTTCCACATTGTGTAGTAATAATTAGCCACAAAAACAATGAAGGTTATATCATAATCGGTCCTGAAATAGCCAGGCGAGGTGACGAGGAACTCGATCTTGCTATTTAAATAAACGCAAGCTGTAAGCCGTCAATAGAATGTTACTACGTCATGACGGTAAACGTGTCACTACGCAGCATTGGAAGCGACTCAGCAAGGATTGATTGAATAGGGTGATGAGTTGCTCGAACTATAATATTTAATAAGGTCCACTCAGGGACACAAATATATTCAATTGTACTGTTGGCAGTTATCAAGAACGTTGGTCAAATACACCAGAAAACCTGGAGAGGTAGATACAACATAATTATTTACATTGCCATTGAATAGTCCTATGACCGTTGACAATATCATCATCATCCCGCTTCCCTATCCCACTTATAAATTAATAGGGATAGGAAGCGGGATGGTACATTGAGCTACTTATTTTTCACCTCAGTGTCCACTTCCTTCCTAGCCATATCGACTGTATTATGAGGAACATTTTCTACTAACGACCTTATAATATTTATTGGTTCTATTCTAACACTATGATACAAAGTTTATGACGTTTTGTTTGCTAAGAATATTCCAATCATCGTGTCTAAACATATATCTCATTATGATTGACCTCCACAACCAATCTAAAATATCTTCCCTAAGGTTACACCAAATATTAATATTGCCTGAATATTTACTAGAATCTGTACTTTCTTAATGAGTATAACGCCCATTAAATTTACAGATTAATTAGAAGATGTTCATGCATCATTTGTGCTCTAATCAATGTGTTGAGTAGTATTTGCCAAAGGTCTGTAACTCTCGTACGAAGAGTGCGAAGTATTTCTATAATTCAATCATGTTGGTATTTGTGATGAGTACTGTGCTTGAGTACCTTGGAAAGATCTTCTCATTCTTTAACATTATATAAATTGTCTTCATAAGGATATACATTGGTACCGATTATGTGGTTATCAATACCTACTATAAAAAGCGATAGGTTTTAAACTACAGTGGTTCCGAAGGATTGTAAGTTTTTATGGAAAATCGTAATTTTTGTAGTTGAAACTATGAAAATTGGTATTTAGCATTCCGGTTAAAAATGAAAACTACGTGTTTCATCATTTTTGGAAAATCACCCCCTATGTTTGTATGGGAAACCCGTAACCGCTCAGCCCGACTTTCGCCATCGCCAAAGACACTAGTAATTTAAAGAACAATAACTTTACTAAGGAATCAATGGATTAACATATTTAAATTTTCCTAATTTCCATTGTTGTAATTGTATATGTAACAATTTTTTTCGAAATCCGCACGGGATAGGGAGAATAAAGAGAATTTATATTTTCGTTTTAAAGTGGCATGCAACTTGATAATTTTCTATTCGTTATATATTTCGTTACTATTGTTAGGCTTTGGGATCTTTTATCCTCCAGCAGTCATATATCAACCCGCGCGCTGCTCATCGGATTCTATAAGCAGTGCGAGAAGGCGAACTTATCCCCGCCCCGACCCTTGCTCGAGTCAGCCTGCGCCGCTGAGCCTGTAGCTTTAAATTCGTCTCCAAATAATATTAATTCGATCCAGCCTGTCCCTTGCTGTCCTTCCCCAGCGACGCCCTAAGCCGAGGTAGGTACGTACCCCACAGGGGGTGTCCTTCGCGTGTAGTCGCTTAGTTTATAAGTGTATGTCCTGGCTGGAGGCTTTAATTTATTGAGGCACCCACAGGATAGTCCGGTTAAGACGACAACCTCCTAGGTTAATCTGCGAAATGCCAAATATAAGAAAGAAAAACGGGCATATAAGTATATAAGAAAGAAAAAAGTCATTATAAATGCAACATTTGTCTAGTTAACACGTTAGATCAAGCGCCGCCGCGATCGTTTAGGATACAACTGAACTGTAGGTACTTTTTAGTGCAAAACTATCTTTTAAAAACTGTGCTTTTGAGCGCAATCCTATGTTTTCCAACTTTCCAAATTTGTTATTCTAATATTTTCTTTACCCCGACTTAGTTAAACACAAAACAATAAGTACGTTTTGTTATTTATTACAATGGTTGTTGAATCATTAATAATTTATGGGATCATGGTGCCTCATACTGTAGTGAAAATGTGAGCGAAGTCTATAACCTGGATTAACACATAGGGTGCTTTTAATCCCGGTAGTACGTTCCCGTGGGATATTATCCGACATCCACGCGGGCGAAGCCACGGGCAAAAGCTAGTGTAGAAAAAAAAACCATGCTCAATAAATACATTGTGTTACTGTCTATTTCAGTACGATACCTAATACTGTATAGACTACAGTAATGCCTGACTTCTTGATTTTATAAGCCTATACAGCATGTATAAAAAAGGTTTTACGGGTTTTACCCAATGACGTATTATATATAGACACGTTATCAACAAACATCTCGGCGCTTAAAAACGGCGAAAATACTAGATAACTACTTATACGCGTAAACATTTTTGTCTTTAACTTTTGGGGTATAATTTGTACATCCTCTGAAAACACACGACGGCATGTTTTCTTTATATTTTGCACAGGTTTTCACACACGATATAAATTAAAAACAAACGTAGCGTCGCGCGACAGGTTGGTGCGTGACTGAGCGCAATGTGGCCAATTGGCTTCATTTCTTGTTGCCATTTTAGAGTGCGGACAACATATCTATAGTTTTATACATCATTGGTTTTACCATAAAAAAAAAGTACATACTCGAACCAAATGTATGGGACGGCTGATTATTTTTTCTCCATTACGGTGTTGGTCCCATGGGGGAAGTTGTTCCGTTTGATGGTCAGTACCATTTGACCACACATTTCTGATACACGCTGTATAGGTTATATATTTTTTCGGCCAGCATTATAAACCTGGTTGTAGACAATGTAAGATTATTCTTAACATTTGATTAGAGTGTGGCAAAATTGATAAATCGCTCGTCAGTGGATGGAATGTTTGGCTCGCGACAGTTTCGTGGCGCAAGCGCAACTTCTTCGCGTCTGACATGATGAGTGGCGCTACCTATCGACTATCTACAGGCAAATCTGACTGTACCTTCTGAACTTCTGATCTATTGGCGAGTCTGTGTCGATTTCAAAATCGATTGGAGAGGATTAATCGTCTGGTCTTGTGTCAGATTGGGGTTGACTGACTAGGATGAGTCAGATGTTATTCTAAATTCGGTTTAGATTGATGCAACTCAAGGGTAGAAGTTAATTTATAGACTTAACTTACTTTTGGTTCCAAGAAGTAAGTTACAACATCAGCGACTGTACATATACAGACACAATTACAGACATTATCACAATTATCCCAGTTTATAGACCAAAACACATATTACAAATACATATTTTTCAAAAATAAAACAAGGAATTTTCGTCGTACTATGGCAATGGAGTAACTAACGTACACATTAATACAGTAAAGGACCGTTGCAATTGAGATTTATTTATTTTATTGCGATGGATGAGGATTTTATGTATTTGGCAAAACCATTGGTTGATCTAACTGCTGGTATATTGCGTGGGAGGCCGTATGGAGGTGTTGCCTTGCATGGCGTAAGGATTTGTTAAGTGCAGTGTAATAGTAGCTAACCGAATAGCAGCAATAATAGGTGCAGAGTCGAACCGTGAGTAATTAGTATTTAGTTTATACATGCCTGCGGACTCTGTAGCGAACATTATAGAATTTAATGAGTGCCCGAATGAAATTGTAGCTATTATCGAGACGTGTAATATTGAAAATGTTTATATGTTAGGAGATTTTGATGCCCATTCAGGCGAATGTTTTGGTAGGGAGTTATTCAATTTTGGTGACGAGCAGAGATTATTGTGTGCTGACATAGCCATGCTTTGTAGTGACAGTAATAGCTATACGTTTATAAGTGATGCGCATGGGTGTAGGCGATGGCTCGACCACTGCGGGGTTCAGTCTGCGCGTCTTACAATAAATAATGTTTTTGTGCGTCATGACGTTTACTGTTCAGACCAATTACCACCTCAAATTAATTGTAATCTGCATGTAACAAGAGCGAAGTCGGCATGTCATAGTGTCATAAATAGCCTATAATGTTCCCACTGTTGGGACACAGGCCTCCTCTCTTCGAGAAGGAGTGGGCCCATTGCAGGTTGGTGTAGATGTCACATGTCTTCAAATTTTTGATTCAAGGACATTTTCGTTTTCTCACGATGTTTTCCTTCACCGTTTTGAAAGCGAAATGAAATTATTTACACAAAGTAAAGCGCCTGCTTGGGTGGTTCGAACCCACGACCTACTTTATAACTCGTAGATTGGAGCCCCTAACACTGGGCCACCACTGCTCATGTCATAGTGTACTTGAACAAAATAATAACACTACATGGGGAGAAATAAGGCTACTTACAAATACGTACATACACAGCGACGTGCTCAGTTTTAATAAGAGAGATAGACTTTCCTTCAGTATTAAACGAGTGTTAGTGTGTGCAGAAAACAATGAAGGCACTACAGGATGCAGCGATGCGTAGTCGAGGGTTGCGTTTGGTCGGGAAGGATAGACATGTCTATGGCTGGAATAAATATGTTAAACATGCACATAGGGAGGCCCGGGATAAATTCCAACAATAGAAATGTAATGGTACCTATGCCAAGGTCTGGTCCTAGTTACGTAAATATAAAATATAGTAAGATCAGGTTTAAAAGTAAAGAAGAAATATTGTCAGAATCACAAAGATCTGAGAGATTCTCTCTATAATTTATATGTAATAAATTACTTTACCATTTATTTGTATATAATTTTGAGCTATATTATTCTGTAATATATAAATTATGTTTCGTAAAGTTTTGGAAACAAACTAATATTAAGTTGAATCCAACACCGTGCCTTCCTGTGAGTGTGGACGGGGTCGACGGACGCAAAGTGTATAGTGAATATTTTTAAAGATCATTTTAGAGTGCAGTCCGCGTCGACTCAGGAGCAAAGTGCGACAGAGGTAGGTCTGAATGACTCGAAGGCTCCACGGGGATTCCCTGCTAAGGAGATTAAGCAAGTAGTGACTATTTATCAAAGAGGAAGTCTCCGGGGCACGACGGTTTAGTTGTTGAGCACTTGCTGTACGCTAGACCTCATAATATACCGCATACTTGCGACGCTTTGAACATTTTGGGTCCGTCACAGCTATCTTCCAGTGGATTTAATATAAAGTGTGGTAATGCCCGTAATTAAAAATAAAACCAGTTATGTCTCCGACAAAAACAATTACAGACCTATCTCCTTAGCTGCGATTGTAGGGATGGTACTTGATGGTCAGCTTGAGCGTCAGCTTATTAACATTAAATATTGCGCAGCTTCAGAAGTAAATTGTCGACGGAGAGTGCTATCCTGGTGCTCAAGCAGACTGTATGGTATTTTACGGACAGAAAGACGACAGTTTATGCAGCCTTTCTTGACTTTTCCAAGGCTTTTGATCTCGTATCCTATGAGATGCTATGGTCTAAGCTCCATAGTTTAAATCTGCTTACAGAGCTAGTTAACTTGTTGAAGTTCTGGTAGAGCTCTCAATAAAATCGCATCAGGTGGAATAATGTGTCTTCCGAGCCGTATTTGTTGGAGTGTGGAGTTAGGCAGGGTGGACTGACCTCGCCTGCTCTGTTTAACCTGAACTTGAATGACCTGATTGATGAGATCAGTAGAACAAATGTCGGCTGTTCAATAGATGGTGTCATGATTAACAATCTGAGTTATGCAGACGATATGGTGCTGCTGAAACCCATCAATCAGTGCACTACGGAATTGCTTGTTGTGGGTGAATCCTATGCGGTGACGCATGGGCTTACACACAACGAGAAATTACAAATGTTGATTCTCAATAGCAAACATGTTCTGTGACTATAAGCGGAACACCATTGCAGCGAGTTGCTCAGTTGCGAGGGGACGTGAAGACGTATCTTTTTAGGGTCTACTGCCAAACCTTCTACACCACGTGCAGCTTGTGTGTGAAGTATACGCAGAGAACCTACAACGTCCTACGCGTTCAGTATAATAATGGATTTAGGATGTTGATGGGGCATTTCTGCAGCGCCTTGCAGATGTTTGCGGAAGCCCATGTCGACGACTATCATGCCATAATGAGAAAGAGGGCAGCGTCAATTATTGGCAGGTTGCGCGGAAGCTCCAACAGCATCTTAAAAACATTGTTTGACAAGGTGAACAGCCCCTTTATTAGGCACTGAGAGCGGAGGCTCGTGCCAACATGTGTTGAGCCACGTAAATATTAGTTGTTGTTAGGTTAGTTTGTAAGTTTTGTTAACATAGTCTTTAAGTCTTTGTTATTGATAGTCTAAGGCTTGTGTGTATTTTTATGTGTGTTCCACAATAAATGAGAATATAATATCCACGAAGTACATAATCAGAGATTAGGTACCACCGGATAACTGGATAAATTAACATTGGCCAATTTTATTTGAGCCTTTCTAGGTGTACTTTCTTCCTTTTTTCAAATTCTTTCAATCTTTAAAATGTTTTTTTTAAACAAATCCTTGTGTTGTGCTTCTAAGCTAAGCTAAAGTAGCTAAACTTACAAGATACTGTAGCAGTGTTGTTCATAAGCAACGGTAATTACGATCTTTGTATAAACTGAAAAACTTTCAGCCATTGAAGACTTTGTTTTTAGTACAGCAATTGAGTCGCAACCTAAAAATATGTGTCATGGCTACCGTTCGTGAGAAACACATGATTGACAGAATTCTTAGTTTTTTACACTCTTTAAACAAAAGTTTCATAAATTGACGGTTTTTTACCAGTTAAAAACTGAAAATAACTAAACGCTGTCATCCTTTTAATTTCTTAGTTCTATATAACTTTCCGGAAAAAATCGCTGTTGCACAAAGTTATAATAAAATAAATATAATATAATATTATAATATTAAATACAATATTCTGTGTATTCAAATTTTTATAAAAATATACACAGACATAAACTCACATCTTTTTTCCCATATGCAGGCAGAAACTTCTTTCCTATTTTATTAATGCAATTTAAATAGTTTTGTTAACTACTGCCCTGCATATAATGTTTAAACTTTTTTCTCCCTTTGTAAAGCAAAAATGAAATTGCATTGGATTGCATTATTATTAAAAAAATAAGGCCAATGACTTTTCTCACCCGAAATCATCAATTACGTGACACGATCGACACTACAGGTTATTTACACTCGATACCCAAGGTTGTTCATGAATGGTTCTCCACTGGAACCGCTCCAAGCCGTCTCCAGCGGTATTTATACTCCGTGAACATCGCATCACTGTTCATTGTAAGATTATCGAGTGACTTGGAAGGAACGAGGTAAGGATGATGAGGAATTGGTTTGGTCGATAAGTTGTGTAAGATGTAGCGTGGGAAAGCAGATAACTAAAATGGAATTTCCTAAGTTCTTTAGTAGAGATTTTTTTTTTTAGAATTGAGTTTAATATAGAGGAAATATTATTTCCGACGATTAAAACCTCTCACATTGAGAGGTTTTAATCGTCAGAAATCCAACAAAACTATATTATCTATATTATCTTCAATTCTGAATTTGTATTAAAAGATAATAAATTGAAAACTATATGAAAGGGGATTTCGTCTGTACATACATGATTTTCCTATGCTAGAAAAATCATGTTATTTATTCAACTGTAGGGAAGTAGTAATAGCTACAAGTTTTTCTTTTTGTCTTATCTATCAATACTCCTTTGACATATTTCATCTCCAAATACACTTAAGGAATACTCCATTCCTTGAGACAGATTCATCCCTCCTCATGCCTCTCCAAAACTCTTCATTCATCATATTCGTCTAGTACTCGTATCTCCAAGTGTCTGCATAGCTGCAATGAATGCAGCTCAATTGGATACAACTTGAAACAGTAGACTATCAACAGATGCATAACCAGCACGCCCAGCACTCAAAATAACTCACATATTATTAGCAGACAAATGTTTTTAGAAAGATAGCAATACTAGGCACGTAAACTGGCTCAGGCAAACTTGTAATAACTAGTATTTGCTTGCCTAGCTAGTCTCAAAATTGCGCCAAACAAGTTCAAAGAATTAGGTAAAATCAAATTCACTAGTTTCTTTATTCAAATTCTACTTACAATTAGAATTTCGCACTACTTACAAGGAGACCTATATTAAACTCAAAATTTCCTTCACCTACTGCTTCAAAACGACAACAGAACAGGGCTAAAATAAGAGTTTTAATAGTTTAAATGTACAGAAAAGAAACATGCATAATATACCACACATTTTAGGCCCCTCAGCACCACACGTCAGCATAAAAAACCTTATTTTAATTGAACAACGTAGTACTGGGGCAGCTAAAATGTTTTGCTGAAACAATTTATTCCTCAGTTCTGAGATTCAGCCTCTATTTATTTTTAATGTAACACAGCGCGGGTATATGAGTGTTTGTTTGATATTTTTAGCACTAACGTCTGTTACGTTTGAGAAATCTATGAAATTATCAGCTTCAGTATTCTCTGTAATGTTGCATATATGTACGTATGTATTGCGTGTATTTCTGTGTCTAAGTATTGTATGTCGATGTGTATGTATTGTAAGAACGTATATTGGGTTATTTTTGATATTATCGGTTTTTGTTGGCAGGTGTTTTCGATCAGTATTCAACAGGCATTTAATTGTTAAAATGAAAGATGGAGTTATTGTATTTTTTGGTATTGCTCATCGCCTTTAATTGTAAATTCTTATGGGAGGTATTGAATAATTTCTTGGGCTGATTTCAGACGTCAAATTTAAATAATTATATTTTTTATCATTACTTATAATTATTAGTTTATCAGTTATATTAGTTAGTATATATTTAGTCATCTGTTCCAGTTTTCTTATAACATTATTTCAGGCTCAGATTATAGAATAGTAGTTCTTTCCATAATCTGAGATTCCAGGTTCTTCCACTCTGTAGCATCAATAAAGATGTATTGATTTACTCAAGACAGGACTCTTTTCATTGGTCATTGATTTTTGGAGAACGTAACTAGGGTAACAATCATGGTAACAATCAAGAAGAACAGACAGTTATGGGCCAGAACTGTTCGCTGTGGCAAAAGATGGATTGCTGTAAAAAAAAACAGTTCTTTCAGCTTACAAGATTATCTCATTAAGAAGCAGGTACCTCCTTCCTCGTCGTGTTTATCTGATGATTCATAAAAAGCACCAGCTGGTTAACAAACTGCGCTATTTTTATTTGGAAGTTATCTTAAGGTCATCACGGTTCTTGCACATGAAGAAAAGCAATTTTCAGAGAAAGTTTTGGTAATTTAGTGGCATTCAAACTTCTACAAAGTTTTGCTGTGTGCCAATGTGTGCTTTTATAATTTCTAACGTGACGATATTACCGTGGACGCCATTTCACGGCATCACGATAACAGGGAAGTAAAATGTATGGAAATATATTAAAACTTTTTTTTTCTGTCCACGATAACGTTTTAACGAGCACGTAATTCCATACATTTTATGGACGTGGACATGGACGTCCATGATAATAATAGTCACGTTAAAAAATATAAAAGCGCATAATGTCACAAATGCGACCCATTGTAAAAAACTGGACCATCTCTGTTCTTTATTCAAGTTCATTTGTGCCATTTTAACACCAAGTGCAGCGGTAACCGACTACCATTTCTCATAATTACTACCATTATCATCGTTCCGTGTGGTGCCTGACGTAAAGAATAGCACCATCCTATTTCTTCCCGTGGGTGTCGTAAAAGGCGACTAAGGGACTTACTAGAGAATGGGCAGCAGCGTTCTCTATGCTTTTTAACACCACACTGCGATCGCCAACCCGCCTGCCAAGCGTGGTGACTGGCGATTATGGCAACCCCGGGTCCTTTTGGGGGAAGCCTATGTCCAGCAGTGGACGACTTTCGGCTGAAATGTAGTGGCTACCCTTGAGGAAGAACACAGTGGAACTACGGTTTTATAAAGTGCCATTCATTTTGCTTCCAGAATACTTGACCACCTTCCGTATCTTTTTAGTATCGACCCAAGGAGGCAGGAACCTTATTCGTTCAGAAAATCATCATAAACTCCCCCATGCTGCCTTGTAAGGCGCATTCATAAAAGACATGTAATACTCAAATTCCTGTGCGGGCCGGCCCTCAGTTGTGAGTCAGTGCGGGCTAAAATTACCAGCCATGACGTCACCCGCGTGTTCCACTGCCACAAAAACGGATTAGCGGCCACTTGCCAAATTTAGTTGTTATTGCTCTGACCTGCTTGAGAAGGCGGCTCCAGGAGATGGTCATTAGTCTGCAAAGAGAGAGTATTTCGAGGTGTTGACAAGAGGCGCCGTTTAATTTGCACGCAAGTGTCATGTGCAACAGAAATAGGCGCTTGAGAATTAAATTCATCGCCCACTGTGGGAGACGCGGCTTCGGCCATAGTAATTTTCCACGCCTGACCGTTAGGTTTTAAATTTTTCTTCACCTGAATCAATTCATAGCATTTTTAGATTCTAAGTACCAAATCTATCCCCGAATCAATTTGTACCTTGTCTTGTACGAAAGGAACTGCTTCCTGCGATGGTTTTCTTGAAGTGTACATTACATAGATATCGATATCTAATGTTTAAAAAGAAGTTCCACAAACTAAATTCTTAGGAGTACTCTTAGACCAAGATTTGAATTGGAAAGTACATTTGGATAGTTTGTGCAGTAGGATTAATAAGTTTGTGTATGCTCTCAGACAAATAAAGAACATAACCAATAAAAAAACAGCAATTACAGCATATCACGCCTACATAGAATCTATCTTACGATACGGGCTTATCCTTTGGGGTAACAGTACAGATAGACACAGAGCATTTATTGCGCAAAAGAAATGCATTAGAGCCATTTGTGGTATCCGTCCTGACGAGTCATGTAGACCGTTCTTTAAAAAACTAGGTATATTACCACTTCCGTCACTGTACATTTTTGAAATTTGTAATTATGTTTATAATAATAAGGGATTGTTCAAAAGAGCCTATCAATTGAATTCTCGAAATAGAGATCCATGCAGACTTGTGTTGCAGGATACTCCTAAATCAGCCAAGTACGCAAAAAGTTTCCTAGTCATGTGTATACGCATTTATAACAAAATACCCAAAGAATTAAAATTGTTATTTAATATTAACTCATTTAGGAACAAATTATTGAAATGGTTGAAAGAACACATGTTTTATGACATTAAAGATTTACTTAACAATAATCTATAATTTATGAACTTTTGTCATTGCGAAAACTATTATTATTGTATTAACCTTGTATCTGTGACATTGTACTTTAAAAATTTACTTATAATTATTATTTTGCATGCAATTGATACAAATATCCTGTGTAGCTAAACATGCGGACTTTAGATTAATATCTGACTGTAACAACTTTATACCATGTTTAAGGCAAATAAAGACTTATCTTATCTTATCTTATCTTATCTTAGTAATGTACCTCTATGTACGTGTACCCGAGCGACGGGTCTACCTTTGCCCATGTATTTTTTTAAAGCTTGTATTTTAACTGCTGGGCAAAAGCCTCCTTAGCGGCTCCTCATACACACTTCTACACTCATGTACGCTCTTTGCCGCTGTCGGCAAAAAACTGGTGGGCTGAACCTGATCATACATACATTTGTATGATCCGGTTCAGCCCATCAGTTTTTTTTTATATTCGTGTATGTTATAAATAAAAATGCTATGCGTTGGTAAGCACACATCACTTGAGAACGGCTGGACCGATATTTGTTTTTTTTTTTTGTATTAATATGTTTGTAATAGCCTGAATTAGGTTTTATGGAAAGTAAAATTGGAAAAAAATCCTGGAAAAATTTCAAATTCGGGAAAACTGAACGTCCTTTTTTCTATGGGATGTTTGTATGAATTATTAAAATTCGGACCGGACAACATCGGTTGGGTCAGCTAGTAAGAAATAAAAGTGGCCTATTCAGAATGAGGCTGACTACCTGTCTGCAACAATATCAAGAATATGTGTGTGTAGAAATGGTATTGACGATTTACAGTCAATAAAAAAACTTGTTTGCGGTCACAGTTGCTCCAGCAAACGTCGATTAAACTATAAAAATGATCGTTAAACTGAGATTTATGTGCACAAGAAAATAAAGAAAATATGTTATTCACCTTAACATATTTATTGATCCGTGTTAATACTATTTCCGCTGCTTTTGTACACATAATATACAAACTTATAAGAATGTCAACCTCCACTGCATGTAGTAGGTACCTACATTTTATGTAATGAAGCTTTTTCAATGTCATATTGTACTTTCCAGTCCGTACTATCCTGCTTATTTATTAAACCATTTATGAACATACATATAAGATAAGATAAGTTAAGTTTTTATTGATTCTCTCTTCACAAAGCTGAATTAAAGTTAATGTCTACAAAAAAATGTCTCAGTTTCCACCTTTGTGAGAGACTGGTGCCTGATATAGATTTTTGAGAAAAACCTGTGTTACAGGTCAACACATAAAACATAACATAACATCACGCCTGTAATCCCCGAAGGGTTAGGCAGAGGTGTACCTATAGTACACCCACATTTCGCCAGTTATGTTTTAAGTCCCATGTAATAGGGGGTGAGCCTATTGTCATCAACCGGGCACAAATCCAGACTCCGGGCTGCTACTGAGAAATTCCTAATGGAAAATCCCAATAATACTTTGCCCGACCTGGGAATCGAACCCAGGACCTCATGCTCAACAGTAGCGCTTGGGACCACTAGACCAACGAGATGTTACAGGTCACCCACAGGCTCGAATTAGCTTTTACAGAAATGCCGTGCAAGAGTTGTAGTTAAACCTTATGTATAACAAAAATAAAAACTAAGTAAGAGTTAAAAATGATTAATACAAATCAAAGAAGAAGTAATAACAATAAAAACAATAATATAATTATATATAAACATACAAGAAGAAAGGAACAGAAAAATACGTACAAAGGTGATGCTTATTTCTCAAGAATTCTCTTCCAGCATACCTGCGATAGGAAAGTAAACAAAGAGATGTAGACACCGTGTGTAAGAGTAGAAGAGAAAATAGAATACATAAAATCAAAAACAATACATTTAATAAAATAATATGAGAATATACTAATATACATACCTATACTTCTAAAATAAATATCATACAATATATTTATTATTTTAATTGAATTATAATAGGAATAATTATAATTCAATTAAAATAATAAATAAATACGCAACTATGACGAAGTGGAAAGATAGTGTTCTTTCACTCTTCTTTTAAATACTGAAACAGTTTGGCAGACCCTTATATCAGGTGGCAGTGAATTCCACAACCGTACCGCTTACTCTTACGGGAAAGGAAAATTTCTGGCGAGCTTTATGATCTCGTCAACGACATATGAGCAAGCATTGTATTGCAGTATTCCCCCT
Organism: Tiliacea citrago; assembly: GCA_963921375.1. Taxonomy (NCBI): domain Eukaryota; kingdom Metazoa; phylum Arthropoda; class Insecta; order Lepidoptera; family Noctuidae; genus Tiliacea; species Tiliacea citrago. The sequence continues at coordinate 3,009,881 of OY992796.1, forward strand.
CTGTGTAAAAAGATGCTATTGCCGAGCAAGAGCTTTCAGTATGACAATTCAGAGTGACGAAATGAAATGTGGGTGTACTATAGGTCACCTCTGCCTAACCCTTCGGGGAAAACAGGCGTGATGTTATGTTAGTGATCATAAAATTGACAAGCTTTAAAGGTATTCACTTGCAATTATATTTTCGAGCCGTTTGGGGTTGAAACCCTCGGGCCGTGGGGTCCGAGTGCTCATGGTCTGTTTAATGAAATGTCAAAACGGCTAGTTGACACTTCCCATTACCCAAGGGCTGGCTTTTACCTTGGTCAGAGGCTAAGCATTGCCATACAACGTGGCAATGCCGCCAGTCTCTTGGGTACATTACCAGCCGACAGTGATGTGGATGAAATTTTCGACGCCATTTTTTAATTTGTGAATAGTTTTAGATCGGATATAATTTTATTATTTTTATTAATGAATTAAGTAGGTTATTTATGTACATATTATTTAAATACCCTTATAATAATATAAATAAATTATCAATTAATAAAAAAATAAAAAACATATTTATTACGTACCTATTTTAGGTGCGAATATTCCAGTTTAAAATTAATTATCTTAGCTAGATATTATAATATCTAAAATCACTTCAGCCAATATTGCCAAATGACAGCTAATCCTTGTTTACAGACAAATATAATGTACTTTAAATAGCCTGGCGAGACTATATGAGTGTTTGTGAATCATGGTACAAGCTCGCGGTGGGGACTAACGTAACAGGGCGTGGGATCATGAGCCCTTTGATAGCACACGTGGCCTGGCGGTGGCAGGCACAGGTGAGAATCGAACGTCGGACATTGTAAAGTCTGTATTTTAAAAACAGTTACCTTTTCTATTAAAAAGGGTGTTTTGTCCATAATGACCAATTAGAAATCACCAAAATTTCCAGCTTTTCATAAGTGTCTTAGTATGGGTTCTGTGTTACAGACTGAAGTCTAATCTGATGTATCAGAGAAACACTGCAGTATGCCACTATTTTTACAGGTGTTTTGAAACGAACCTTCACAACGATCCTGACTTAGTTAAAAAACAAAACATGATTAACAAATTGGTATGCAGTAAGCAAGATGATGGTTGTATCTACATATATGTCTCTAGAGGATCCATTCAATGAGGTGGTATTGCAGGAGAATTGTATGCACTGAACTTACTTTTTAAAACCGAAATCACACTAAAGTGGCGACACCTGCTGAAAACTTCCCATGTCTTAACTAGGGTTACTACATAGCCTCCGTATCACATTCAAAAATAATTCAATTAAATTTACGTAATGTTAAATAACTAATTAAGATAATTTTAATCAACTATAAACCTCACTACACAGTAGCAATATCGATCACTCAACGTGAAACGTATTAATTTTGTAGCAGATCGTCGAACGAATAATTACAAGATATTAGAGCCAGCGATAAAATAATATCCAATCGCTGATTGATTAGTTAAATGAGCTGCCACCGAATTAGAACATTGACACCGATCGGGTGTGAGTAACGCGGGGTTAGGGAGTGGGTGCACTGCATAAGCGGAGCGATTTAGAACGACTGCAAGAAGAAAGGAAGCTGTGAGGGAAATTAAAAGAATTATTTGCGCGGGCTGGAAGAAAAAGTCGGTACTACAATACGAAAAATATTGTTTTGGCATTCCATAATATCACTTCTTTGAATAAAATCAAATCATTTCGATATCTGCTTGAATTTGGGTAATACATGAGGTGATACATAATAAAATAATTAAACATCATCATCATAATTAAAAATCTAAAGAAATAAAGAGTATGAAACTTCCCTAGCTCGGTTAAGAGCAGGCAGTCTAAATCAAATTTCAAACGCAAGCTCCGTCCCTCGCTACCTGCCACTCCGTTATGTGCTAAACGCTAATACATCAGTAATAAAGTTGAATATCGCGTGCGCTCTTTGATCGTGTTCAAGCACGAAACTAAATAGCGTAAGTCTCAATTCTTATTTCGTTTATAGCTAAAGTAATAATTGATCTAGAGAAAAATATCATGTGTCGGGATAATAAACTATATTTTTTTGCTGTTAATATTTATTTTAGACATAAAATCTAAACAATCTTGTTTGTTTTTTAGAATTATCCTTAAAAAAGACTTAACATAAAAATAGGGAGCCTCGTCTTAACATTGACCAATGACAATAAAAGCACTAAACTGACACTGCTCTTCCCTCAGCTAGTTTGCTTTTAAATCGGTGAAAGCATCAATTCATATATTTAGCTAATCGTTAATATTTGCCGTCATATTAAATAAATTAATTAAATTCATTTAATTCAGGTAAAACCCATATTAAATATAATAAAATAAAATTTCACAATACTGCAATAGAATAGAACAAAATGTCAATGCAATTAAAATAAACGAATTAATAGGTACAAATTATAAAGGATGGATGAATCATGAAATCAGATAATATATAATTGCCGAGTTGTCCTCAGTAATAAAATATGCTCGTGAGTGTACCCTTAGAATTGTTTCAGAATTTATTTTTTTGCCCATTATTAACATAGCCTGGTTCTAATGGTTGATTCATCATTATATAGATTAACGTTTAGCTAAATATATTGCTGCCATCACCGATTTAACAGCAAACCGAATTCACGACCTGTTGCTTGCTAGTCCGTGAATTCGATCACACCTATTGAAATTATGTATATTATAGCGCAAGCGTCTTTAGCTCAACTAGTGAAAACTTTCAGCATCCCTTTTTAATTTTATCAAAACCCACGAATAAAGAAAACATTTCTTTCTATAATTTTCACAAACTTTCTTTCAGCATTCTAATCGCTTCTCCTATGTAACGTAACAGCAGCACAAGTGCATGCGTCACCTGCAATGCATTTATTGTTCGACATTTGCCAACAGTTTCGATTTGGTTCAACATGACACTCGTTGCTAACATTAGGAATACTCCCGGGTTCGCTTGCATTCCAACTAGAGAGAAATGTCGAAATTCTTATGAGACGTTATAAATTCCGTGAATATTTGAAACTAGAGGGAAATGAAATGTTTAAATGAGTCCAGCCGGGATTATTATTTTTTAGGCTCCTAATGACGCCATCACCAGGAGCCTATTTAATCAAAACCAACAGCCAATAATCTGTTAATTTTACAAGTTTCATTCATAAATATTTCTGTTATAATACACAGCACATGTCGTGAAAATGTGACTTTGTATTTTTTTGTTAAATTTGTCGCATTGTCAATTAGATAGGGCAAAGTCAAATAGGGCCAGGGAAACAGTCCTACAGTATCTGCCTACTAATTATCCCATTAAAAACTTGGTAAAAGTAAAGCTTTAGCCATTTAATCGGCTTACGTGCAGTAGTGTAATACTATTGTATTATATGCTGTTTGACTCATTTAGCTGTTTGATTTTGCCCGGGATTACAACAGCTGAAGCACATACATCAGTATTTGCAAAAACAATTGCGAATAGTATTGTTTCGTTAATCATTAAGGCGCTGACAAGAGGCAAATGATAAAAGTAAGGCTTGTCTTTTAAACAAAAAAATTGCCATATATATATAGTTTGTGGTAGCGGAAAAAATATATGTATTTCTTGAACATATTTCTTAGAACTTAGTTGCTACCAAAACACGTTTAGAAAAAAATCTCGATACAAATTAACAGTAAACTAACCATTTACTTTGAGTTTTAATCCAAAATATCTGTATTAAACATAAACGTACGGTTGGTATTTAATCAATAATAAGAACGTCTTATAAATTTGTATGGAGAACTTGGTTGTTTTTTATTTTCGATTACTCAACTAATTTTTGAGTAAATAGATAATTGCTTCATATTTTGCAATAAATTACAAACGTTGTTTCATCGCGCTTCTCTTTCTTTTGTATGCAGTCTGACAGTGACCGCGGTTTAGCTGTTGTCAGCGTCTTAAAAGAATACCAGGATACCTAACTCACGATTTTTTCTGTAAGCATCGTGGGATGTTTATAGACATTAATCTTGCAAGCACAAACACATAGACACAGAAATTCTATCTTTGTATAACTAGTAAATTAATGTGTCGAGAATTTTAGAAAACGAGAACTTTTAAGATCTGAATCCGCGGTAAACTTCGAACAAAAAATGTATACCTATACTTTTGATTGGGGTCCTGGGTTGGTACCTAGTGTTATTAAATTTTCCAGCAGGAATTTATTAGTAGCATCCCGGAGTCTGGACTAGTAGATAGGGTCATATAAGCTTTAGGGGTATCTTCATATTTCTAACTGACTGACTTCTTGACAATTCAAAAATGCATGTAAATGGTTTAATTGAAATAAATGCTTTGAGTTTGAGTTTGGGTTTGTGGCAATAGGCTGACCACTATTTCATAGGAATTAAACATAACTGTCGAAATGCGGGTGTTCTAAGGCAGATATAGGTACCGTTCGGATAATACAAGCCTGATGTCATGTGTAATAATAATAATCCTTCCCATTTCTTCTAAATTCACCGCAAATACTGAGAATAGCCATTTTACCTAAACCATGTTGGTAACGTAGATGACGTGAAAGCACAGAGCTCCAAACATTTAGGTCTGACGTCATCACTTTATACCTGTGGGTTAGGCAACCTCGCATACCGCCTTCTCTAAACATTACCTCTTTAGGAACAATGGTAAATTACTGAGGGTAGTCATAGTTCTAACATTATTCGAGTTATTAAGGCATCTGAAGGAACACGGGTGAGTTTTAGACAGTAAAAGTCTGACACGCCCTCCCGCTCCGCCCAGAGCGGCAGAAGTTATTTGATAATTTCCCACCAAAAAAAAAAGTCGATTTTGAATAAGGTAAGTAGACCTGAATTTCCAATCTAATCATTTACATAGGTACAAGGATCTTTTAGCTCACAGAATAAGCAAGCTGAAGTGGCAATCGGCCGGCCATATTAGCCGTAGAACCGATGCCTGTGGGGGTAGACGTCTTCATGAGTGGAGACTGCGAAACATAAGGACGTTTGCCGATTCGCCCGACGACCGCACGAGGACGCCCTCAGGCTAGCTGGAGCGACGATCTGCGCAGGGTGGCTGGTGGCAGCTGAATGAGAGTTGCCGAGATTCGAGCTGAATGGCGTGCAATTGGAGAGGCCTATGTCCAGCAGTGGACTGCTGTAGCCTGATGATGAAGGGTCTTTATGTCCGTATGACGTTGACGCTGTTGGTATTTGGTATTTGTGAAATTATTGTTTTGAGACATGTATAAAAAAAACAAGATGGCGGCATTAGGTCCCATTTTAACCCCGCGCCAAAAGAACCTTGTAGCAACATATGTTTAGTTTATGTTATTTAGGTGCCGAACAAGTAGACGGCCCACTTGATTGTTAGTCGCCGACGACGCCATTATACGTAAGTAATACCATAGGCATCGCAAGCGCGTTACCAGCCTGGAGATGTGTCATGTGACACATCACACGCAAATAGCTTGTAATCACACGCACCGACTATTGGTGGCCCACTGGTAGCGGCTTCGACTTACGAGTCGTAGGTTCGAACCCACACAGGCGCTTTACTTAGTGTACATTATTTCATCACCACTGCTCTCAAAACGGTGAAGGAAAACATCGTGAGAAAACCGGCATGTCCTAGAACAAAAAATTCGAAGACATGTGACATCTACCAACCCGCACTCGGCCCGCGTGGTGGATTATGGCCCACTCGCTCTCACAGAAAGAGGAGGCCTGTGTCCCAGCAGTCGGAACATTATAGGCTGATTATGTAACTTTATGTGTACACGCACCCTTCATCCCGGAACACAACAACGCTACTTGATAGCAGAAATAGGTTGAACTTCTCCGGACGTGCTCCTTCACAACCAAAATCAATCTGTCTAGCCTTTTCCCAATTATTTTGGGGTCGGCTTCAGGTCTAACCGGATGCAACTGAATACCAGTATTTTACATGGAGCGATTGCCTATCTGACCTCCCAGGTACTGGGTAATACGATACCATTTGGTGAGACTAGTTGTCAGACTTTTGGGCTTCTGGCGACCCGTAACGACTGTCAAAGATCCACGAATGACAGCCGGGACCAACGGTTTAACGTGCGTTCCGAGGCATGGAGGACTCTCGGTATGTAATGTATGTCAATAAATTAAACCGGGTTAATAGACATTTATTACAATTAAAACCCATTAAATACAACATAATTTATTTAATCTAGTGAAGTTGGCATGAACGGCATTTGGGCTGTCATCGCATGATGACAGTTGGTCAAAGTATTACAATAGTCCACTCGACGTGTGACTAGATATAAATAGGCATCACTCATCAGGTACGCGTTAATATGACAGTCGCCATGTGCGTGATGATGAAGTATGATAGATGGTAACAACCCTAGGATAATGGTGAACTTACTGGACAGTTTGTAAGTGTCAATGACAGTGGTTTTGGGTCAATCAACTCAGCGTATCGCAGTCCACTGCTGGACGTAGACCTCTCCCAGGCTGCATTACAACGCCCTTTCCTTCGCCTTCCGCATCCAGTCTGTCCCACTTTTTTGAGGTCATCGGTCCATCTAGCTGGGTGGCGTCCTACACTACGCTTGCTGATTCGCGGTCCTGGAGTAGACTCCAGGTCTCATTTGCTCCGCCGACCATCGGTCCTGCGACAAACAGAGCCGTGGTTTTGGGTAAAATGCGGGTATTCAGCAGTTGCATAATAATAATTATGCTAAGTTGAAGACTGAACAAGCAGCTTCTAGGCATGCACATCGTAGATCTCACGTGGTCAAACGTGGTGGTATTGACCACGTATGCACTAGTGCAACCAATCTGGAATATAGGTTTAGGTTTAATGTAACTTTATTCTCAATAAAGACATTATGTCACTCACTTGAGAACAATCCTAGAACATTATATACATAAGTTACACAAAATTCGTAGTCATCAGTTACATAATACCAAAACATACACATATTACACAAATTTCGTCGACGTCAGTTACAAACTACCAATGCATTCATTTCCCCAGAAGTGACCGATCCGCGATTATACATATACTGACTAAACAGTGTAGATTAAACACAAGAGTGTAGATTTCTTATACTAGAGGGTATTCCATTATAAAGTTGTATAATTATTATGATTTAGTAGGTACCTAGCTAGACGAGGGGCAATTTGTGAAAGGGCTCATCCAAAAAAGCATAGGTACATTTTACCTGCCAGTGATTCTGCTAACGGAGATTCGCACAGAATCATAGAACTCATCTGAAAATAATAAATATTAGTTAAAATTATTTCTAAATGGAAAACGGACACAGTGTTAGTGTACCTATGATTCTCAAATTAACATACGATTATGCTTGTAAATATATCTAACGACTGCACACATGAAGCGCCGCAATCGGTGCATATAAACCGTGTGTAAAAACATTTTAGAAAGAAACAAGGATAACATTCCTATGGTGATGTTGGTGATGATGCACTTTTATCAAACTCAACCAATCAATCTGCCAAGCCTTTTCCCAACTATAATGGGGTCGGCTCCCAGTTTAACCGGATGCAGCTAAACACCAGTATTTTATTCGGAGTGACTGCCTATCGGACCTCCACAACCCAGTTAAATAATAAATGAAATAAATGTTTTAGGTAGGTACCTACTTTATTTATGCATGGTGATGCCAGCGGATTAATTTTTGTGTTTTTTAATCATATTTATTCTTATATATTTGGTTGTATAGGCATTCTATTCTAAGTACTGTTTGTTTTATTTAATTTTGTTAGCTATTATGTACAACTCATTAAACCTGACTTGGGTTCCGTACGTATTTTTCGGGTGACCACTGAAAATCAGCGCTGTGCTGTGGGTCCCCCATAGCACAGCATCATGCTGCGTGCAAGCCTTCTTTCTTGTCACAGTCATGACGTGCAGCTGCCGACTATTTGTTTTACCAGTTTATGTTTTCATATATCTTGCACGTGTTTCTGTGACAAATAATTTTTTTTTTTCTTTCTTTCTTTCAGTTATTGGATAACACGATTCCCCATGGTGAGACTGGTTGTCAGGCTTTTTGGGCTACTGACTACCCGTAACGCCTACAAAAGATCTACGAATGACATGACAGCCTGGACTCGTGCTTTCCGAGGGACGGAGGCACTCAATATATAATGGATGGTCACCCATCCACGAACAGACTGCGGTAAGCGTAAGTTAACCTTTGGGCGAGCCGTGTGGCTGTTATTATTTAACCACGAGCCCCTCTTCCCCCGTCTTTTGTCAAACTCAACTATTGTGTGTTCCCCCTATTTTTATGTTAATTTGCATGAATATTCTGAAACAGTCACACATACAAGCAAAATTAAACCTTAGTATATGATTTATTGGATCTTTTTCTTTCCATGTTACGTAATTGTAATATTTTCGCTCGATACATTTTTTATTCGAAAATCTTGCCTTTTTAAGGATAATTATAAAACAAACAAGATTGTTCGGCTTTTATGTCTAAAACAAGAAAAAGAAAAAGAGAGCAAGAAAATATAGTTTATTATCCAGTCACCAGATATGTTTTCTCTAGATCAATTATTACTTTATTTATAAATCTGTAACTTTTATGGTGTACATAATAAAGAGTATTCTATTCTATAAATTAAATAAGAATTGAGACTTACGTTATTTAGTTTCGTGCTCAAACACGATCAAACAGTGTACGCGATATTCTACTTTATTACTGATGTATTAGCGTTTAGCACATACTGGAATGGCGGGGCATGGGGCGGAGCTTGCGTGGAAAGAGACTGCCTGGTTAAGACCAGGCAGAGAAAAATAATATTTTTTTTTTGGGTCAAACAAAACACTCATAGATCCCGATGAAAATGGTGGCTAATAAGAAGAATGGCCTTGACCTTACTATAAGTAATAAACAGTGTAAGAATACAATTATGACATAATAGTCAATGTAATTCCACATATTACAATGTTCCACATGTTGTTGTACCAAATCACGGGACAACATGTGTCACGCACAGAAATATGGCCACTAATGATTCATGGATACTGGATATAAGTAATCACGCTGACAAGAATATCTAGCGAGACCAACGGTATTTATATAGACATAAATTGTATATTTTTAGACTCAGGAAAAGAAATGAGAAAATAGTTACTGAATTACGTTCTTCCTAACTTTTACATTACCTACTTTTTGGCTATTTCATCTGTTAATAAGTTGGCTTGCATTTTCACCTTTTCTTGACGAAAAGAAGGTAGGTACCCAAAATCCTATTGTAGAATACGGAGGTATCTCTCCACCATCGATTTAAAAGTGTTTATTTTCGATCTTTATAAATTCAGTCTCTACCACCCTACACCTCTCCTCTTTTACTTGCCGTCTTCCCAACCATATCCGAGAGTCACGACATTTTTGTTTTTGTCAACTGTCTTGCTGAATAACGTCTTTCATTCCCTAAATTATCAAAACCAACACTAATGTAAAAACATACAAATAAAATACAACTGAATGCTCATTATTATAATAAGTAAAATCAAATCTACTGTTGATCAGCCATATTCTTTTCATTCCACTTCTCAATATACTCCTGCCTGACGGTCTTAACATCTACAGTTGCCCCGGAGGCGACGCTTCCAGCAGTGGTGGACTTGTTCTTGCACCTGATGAAAGGCTCTATGAAGGTGCGCCAAGTCTTTCCGAAGATCTGCATCAGGCCTATCACGGAGAGGCCTAGGAGGAAACCCTGGGAAGGAAGAAGAGCTCTTAAAAGAAAAACAAGATTCTTTATTTTCCTTGGTTAGCTTAGCAATCATAGCATACAGACTATGTTCAAAGTTTGAAATTAATATTTTCCAGATAAATCTCATACCTAATCTACTCGCTAGAACAGATGTAGAGGCTATATAATCTATCTGAAAATTTTCAGTTGGTATTATTTTATTTTGTAACCCACTCTTATAATATCAGCATTTAACGAAAAATTAGGGCAATATCACTTGTCAACAATGTAGCGACACACTAATGATGTATATTTTAACCGACTTCCAAAAAAGAGGAGGTTATAATTATGTTCGTCTGTACGTTTGTTTTTTATATATTTTCACCACAGGTCTGATGAGGCACACCTATAACGATTTGGATATTTTTTATAGTAACTCGTGCATTTGCTCTCGGAAAGCACCATTTAGTGAAGTGGAACATCCATGTGTAATGTTCGTAAACGGGTGCCGTCAGTAGGGTCTTAGCTGCCACGGCTTATTTTAATTGTTTTTTTTTTGTTTTTATCTTTTTATTGCGGACGTTTATAACGTGCACGTCTTTCTACATTGTTCTCATATGTATAATTCCAACATGAATGATGTAACCAATACTTTGTAACAGTTCAATATTTTGATTTAAAAGAGTGTCCGTGGAGTTTCTTGCCCGTTCTTCTCCATAGGAACCTACTACGCTTTGGAATGGGCAACTAGCTTCATCTCTCTGACTGACCGACCCCTTGACAATTCAAAAGTGCCTGTAATTGGTTTATTTGAAATAAATGCTTTGAGTTTGAGTTTGGAACTGATGATGAAGACTACAGCTGGCCACCAGAACTACTTAATAATAAATATTTCACGGTTGCGATTCGATTAGGTACTGTAATATGGTTGCTAAGCAATTTATGCTCTTTACAATGCATATAGTGATGTGGAGCTCCAGTTCTCCTGGTTCTGACAAGGCGAATTCCTCAACAATTAACAGTCCCTATATCGGGAAAAGCAATATTTTGTAAAAGGTGATGAGCAGTTGAAATTGACGGCTATTGTAACGTAGATAAATTACAAACTGACCCACCAAAAAGTGAAAAATATAAAACTTTTTCCAAAAAATAACAACCGACTTCAAAAAAAAACACTAGGTACAAAGTGAAAAATAACTTTATTTTCGGAAGTTGGTAGCGACAAACTAAAATTCTGATTCAAAGACACCAACTTCCGAAATTAAGTTCCGAAGTTATTTTTCACTATGTAGTGTCTTTTTTTGGACAAAGTTTTTTGTAATAATTAATATCGTGGCTGGGTCACTAGCCCCCAAAATACAGGGCCGGGCCTTGTTTGGGAGTTAGCATCAGGTTTTGGTTCTGGCAATATTTATTATGTTAGAATATGACTTTTGGATTGATTGTCTGTCATATGTACCTATTCTTAATTCCAAAGATAAAAAATAAATAAAAATTATATAATATAATACATACAGTTTTTATTTGTTTTAAATTTTATGGGCCAAGATACCAATAAAACCCAAACGTGACAAGACGTTGCCTTGATACTGATTTTAATTGAACTGTTATTTTTACAATTCACTTAGACTTATGTCTCGAATTAGCTTCTTACACACATATATATCATGAAAACAAACAATATAAGATATAACTCGACCTCCAAATATACAAGCTCTAGAATTACTGAATTAAACAGTAAAGGTGATTACATATTAGAGCATTTTCCCAGCGTTTTTTTAAAAGAACAATTTGTCAAATGTTTGTGTGCTCGTGAGTCTATTATTTATAAGTAGGTATCTCGAAATTAAAGACGTCCTTTATAAATAAACTAGCTGTTAACGGTGAAAAAACATAACGATCGGTTCAGTGGATTAGGAGTGTAAAGGTAACAGACGGACAGACGTTCCGCCTCCTCCTTCGCGAGCATCACCCTGTCTGAGTGATGCTCGCGAAGGAGGAGGCGGAACGTGTGAGGGAGAGCCAAAATTCGCGCCCTCACGCCCCTCGTCGCCGCGGTAGACGCCCCGGGCGTTGGGAGTCGCAGGCTGATTGCCGGCCACCGTAGGCGCGGGCTTGCGGACGGTGAGCGATGGGTAGCTCACCGTCCGGTAAGGACCAGGCCCGGGTCGACGGCGCGTTGTGTTCCACGCGCGCCTCAAAGATATGTTAGTACCAACTGACGGGGTCCGGTAGGGCCAATGCCTGCCAGGGTTGCGAGTGTGTCCGAAAGAGATATCGTGACCCTGGCACACAGGCAACTGAAGGAACACGGGTGGGTTTTTGTCAGTAAAATTCTGACACGCCGTCCCGCTCCGCCCAGAGCGGGAGAAGTTATTAATGTCATAATTTCTCACCCAAAAAAAAAAAGAATTAGGTATTAATAATATTAGTATGGACTACATCCCGAGTGTTACACCTCCCATTCTCAGCCGTTATGTATAGTTTAAAATCAAGCTGCCACAAAACATTCTTAATATTAAATACAATTTTGTGAGTCTGTATGCTCCATAACATTTCATTCCAAAGACACAGAGTTACCTAGTTTTTGAAATAGCAGCATGGCACCTTGCCAGCGACTGGCATAATCAATGGCATCATGTTTATCTCATCGGAGTACGAGGATGTTTGTGCAATATCTAGATTGGCAGAGCTTAGGATTGAGCCTATTGAAGACGGAGCCACGTTTCCGGGTTCAGGGAGAAATTAGGGTCAACGAAGACATAACTTTGTGTATAGTATAGGATTGTAAGGAGTGTCTAACATTTTGACTGCTCGTTAGGCGCAGTAGAAGCTTTACGGACGTGTGGGTTTGACTGCCGCAGTGAAAATGTGATATCTGATGATATATCATTCTAATACCTATATGGCTACTTTTGGTACAGGAGAAATTCCGAGTGAATTATTTTTTTCCATAAGTATTTGAAGAACAAATCTGTTAATACACACTTAAACTAATTTTGGATTAAAAACCTGATTATCCACCATATTTAACAATAGTTATCGCTGGCATCGATAGCCATATTTCATGAATAATTCTAAGTAAATATTCTTACAAAAATAACAGTACTTACAATACTCCCACCAAGGTCTGACACAAACAGGTGCCAGTCGTAGTTGTAGCGCTCCTCGTACACCGACACCATCATGCTGTTGAAGTAGAAGTACAGCTGCAAACAGAGACACAGGCATCATCATTACTACCTAATGTGGGAACTTATACCCCGTCGTTCAACGCATTCAGTAAAGACACGTTGAATTCGTGGTGTTTCATGGATTCTCTGACGACTTCTTCTCGAACTATTAAAACCATTTTTTTCATTTTCATTTAATGTTATGGTGCTATCTACGCGGGAGAGGATTAAAGCGCGTAGCTGCACATTATTCTTTCTTTTTTATACATCCATGTATCAACAAGAGTCGGATATTTCTGACTAGACTCTTCCAGCAGACCAGCCAGAGTTAAAAGTATTTATGGCAGATCCCCTGAATGAGTCAATAGACTTGGAAGTTAAGAGATCCCTTTCATATATGTACAGAGTTGGGTGTTCCCTTACATGCGTCTGCAGAGCTGCTTCACCTCTACTCATAGACCACGTCTGGACCGAGCTGTCCCAGAAGTAGAATTGTTGCCTATCCGTCACGAACCCGTTGTATAGGAGCGAGTGGCAAATGCGAGGGCAGATGTTGCAAGAATGATTCTCGAATATTCTGGAATGTATAAAATAATGTTTGTAACCTGGTGGCTGAAGATCAAAGAAATCATACATTCCTCTCAAACTTTTATTTAAATGATTGTACTTCCATCTACCATAAAAGTTATGGTATGGCCATTACTGGATATAATCGCCACTGAACTCAGAATTCTTTATAATATTAAACATGAAATAGCAACCGAATTTGTGTGGGGAGACTCGCATAAAAAGCTTTTGCAGAGAAATTGATACTTAGGCTATGCTTGGCAGAGGAAAAGACATGGTGGACTAAAGGCTAGTGATTAAAAATCAGTGCTCAATTTAGGTATGGCTGCCGAAAGTTATTAGTTAGTAAAACAAATGAAAGAATCTATCCTATATAGTCTTGCCCATCAATGTAAGTGAGAAGAATAAACATTATATGCTCACTGGTCGTAATGAGAGATGAGTGCCCTCATGCTGTTGTAGTTGTTACAATAGGGCACGTAGCTCTGCATCCAGGGTCCTGAGCACCCCGCATGCTGCACCGCCTGGTCCCAAACGTACTTTGTGGTGCACTAGATAAAGATAAATAACTTACTCCAACGACGGTAGGCTCGCATTCATGAACCTAGGCTTGCTTTCATATTTCACTGTATCTTTGTCTGTTATAGCCTTCATCTAAATATTCATAGTCCTAACACCAGTCCAATTGAATTCTAGCCTGGATTACTTCTAATCCAATGGCCAATTTCGAAACTTATATACATTGTATTAATTTGTTATAGCTATTAGTTTCCTCTGCATGTGCAATCCAGTTATTTATATCATACGATTAGTTGTGATGAAATGGACTACTACTACTACTGGGTAATTGAAGTAAAATTACCTATTCAACATTTTCTGTTCATGATATACGAGGTTATAAGCTGTGTTAGTACCACGGTCGGGTCTTGGATAGGTGAGCATTCATCACGCGTCAAGAAACCTTCAAATTAGTTTTGATAGTCTTACCTACAATAGCCTATGACAGTCGTTACAGGCCATTGGTGATTTGTGAAAGTACTCACATTGCTAACTGGCAAATATTTTCACCTGTAAGGCTTCTGCCTCGAAACTTGCGGGCAGCGGGGCGGCGGCGGCGACGGGTTGGGAGCGGCAGGATCTAATGCGTAAAATCAAATGGACCGGCCCTCGAAAACAGCGGCGCGGCAGCGGCGCGGGGGCGGGCAACGAGCTGTGCACTCCAGTCAAGCGGTGACCGCCCGCGCGACTGCATTGCAGTGTTGTGCAGTTTATTTTTGTGACGTGTCGAATCAAAAAGGTGTTGTCACCGTTGTTCAGACATTTCGTTCGCGAATAAAAACAAATATCTCGACGTCACAACGATGAACACAACACTACGCCGCTATAGTGCCGCGAGATCTGCCTGCTGGTTTCGAGAACGGGACTACATTGCCCGCGCCGCTTTCGCGCCGCCTCCGCCCCCGCCCCGCTGCCCACAATATTCGAGGCAGAAGCCTAACGGGCTATTCATAATCGTGTCGATATGAGAAGAAGAACCAACCTTAAATGATTATGATGGATAGTTACCTAATAATGACAAATTACCTCATTAGCGCTGTAGTTAGCCTGGTTAATGCACGGGTCGTCGTTGCTGCTGATCATCTTGTACTGGTCTACCTTCAGTTTTACGGTCAGGGTCTCGCCCACATTCACGTACAAAGAGTCCACCATCCCTCCGTTGTACACTGTTACCTCTGGATCAAAAATAAGGAACTAGGAGTTATGAAACTGATTTTATATTAGAAAAATCTTTTTAATGTTTGCTATGGGAGCAAAGGAGAGATATCTGAAAAAAATCAATTTGTAGGAAATACAGGTAATAATAATGATAACAATGTAAAACGCAATGTTCCCGCGGATAGAGTTTAGCGGCCAATCGTCTTCCCCGCACCGTGGCAATAACTTGTGTTCTGTATAACTTAATTATGTAAGAAGTATCAGTGTGTTTAATATTCATGGTCATCTGTCAATGGACTTTATCCTGGACACTGGAACTTTATTTACACTCCTTCTCCACCCACGATACAAAAAGGTCCCAACACAGCTAAAGCACATCAGGGGCCGCAACCCTTGACACTAAGAAGCACGGCGTAAAGAGGACTTAAAGACTGATTTAATTTGATCGATGATGATATTTAAACCCAGCGGTTGAATCTAGTCGCACTGGATCGACATAAGCGGCTGCTCTATTCTAATCCATCACTGGTCACTGAATGTTAGACTAGATTGAACAGCGTTAACATTGGCCCACTATCGATCCAGTGTTAACAATACTCAATACTCAATATCTTTATTGCTTTACCATAATGTGTACTTAGGTGGTAAATTTAGATCATTATGGACCCTGTAGGGCACAGCAAAAGGGTACGAGAGAGGAAGCCCTGTTTTAGGGAATCATTAAATTGTTGTTGTTGGGAACAAGTTTTAATTTACATATTTATAATCATAGGCAGGAGATCGCGAAAAGGGTACTAGAACATTTCGCACTATTATTTATGTATTACTTTATCTGCAAAAGTACTTTAATAATTTAGATGGAATGATGGATGGATTGTTACTTACTGGATTTCACGTTTGGATCGGCATATTGGATCAATGTAAATCAGCCTTTACTAAAATATTGTTTACCAAACACCTGTGGAAAACATCGTGAGCAAACCAGCATGTCCTAGAACCAACAATTCTAAGAGATCTACAATCCCGCATTGGGCCCGCGTGGTGAATTATGGCCCACTCCCTCTCACAGAGAGGAGGCCTGTGTCTCAGCAGTGGGAATATTATGGGCTGATTATGTAAACACGTACCTGTAAATGGTTCCTTAGAGTAATGGATATAGACGTGGTACCCAGGCGGTATGATGCTAGTGGTGGTGGCGATGTCCCGGGCAGTATGCTTCAGAGACACCGAGTAGCCCAGAGGCTTGGTCGCGTGGGTGCTCAGGATCTTAGGAGTCAGGGTGAAGCAGCGACCGAGAGCGAAACCCATTGTCTGGGTCAGTTCTACATCTGATGAGTATGGTGAAAGATTTATTTCTAAACTCTTCGTATGCTGGTAATTACAGAAACAATTAAAAAGCCATTGTGTCACGCGTGGATCCACGTTCCGGCATAATGTTAATAGGTAAGATCTTATTGTGTGTTGCCATGGAAATTATCTTCCCTGTCCCTAGCGTTTTATCAGTGGCAGGAGCATGCGGGGGTAGCATGACAGTGACCTTCACTCTACTTACAATGAACTGCGATCACCAACCCATTTCTTTGTCCAGCCTAGTGAAAAAGGCAATTTCCACTATCACTGTTCTAAACTAAGACAATTATGGATAACGAGAATCAGAAATACATAAATAAGTTAAAGATCTTACTTTCCGGTTCACCGGCAAGACCGTAATGCAGAAAGAAGTCTTCCTCGTTGAACGTGATATTTTCCCATAAGTCATCCAGGCTAATGTTTTCGAAGTCAAAGCGTCGCCAGGCGGATGTGTAATGAGGATGAGCCTGCAGGCCGTACTCCTGAAATATAAAATAATCATTATCTATTTAGTCCTGTTCGCCACAAGGTTCGAGTCTCATAATCATTCGGCTGAATCTTTAACTCCACTGGATGTGGGCAGTACAGGATGCATCATTGCCATGTGCTTACGTCCATAGCTAGATAAAAGGTGTAAATACTTATTTGTTCTTTTAGCGATAACACCGCCCATTGTGTCACCCTATGTAAAGTTTCAACATTTATATCTGTAATTTTTATGGTGTACTCGTACATAATAAAGAGTATTCTATTCTAATTAAATAACTGAAAACCTCTTCGGGGGTCATTGTTCTTACTCATCCTTATAATAATAAAAAAATATTTATTTCATAAAAACTAAGAACACATTGCACTGTATACATGGAGATTATAAATTTACATTTGTCACACTATAAGCACAATTATATAAGACTCAAACCTTAAACTAGGTCTAACCTGTATCTTAAGAGATTGGGTTCAGCCTTATGGGTACAGTAAATCATTGCAATTCAGTAACAAGTGAAACAGTGTCGCTGTTACATTAAGCCGAAGTTATTCTACGAAATAAGCGTATGTGGTTACTTAGTGTGTTGTGTATGTGAGTGAGAGTTCGTTTGTGTGCGTGTAGGTGTGAGTGCGTGTGGATCGGTGTGTCTGTGCATGCATGTGTGTGTCTGTGAGTGGATTTTGCGATTGTATTTTATGAGATGTATGTTAGAAAATTCTCCGTTGTGAGGTAGTCCTGTTGTCGTAGCCATTGAGTATAAACAACTTTTGTCTTGTTATTTTAATTACACTTTGATAATTGGCCTCCCATTATCAGTCTCGTGGCTAAATGATAACAGCCGCACGGGGCGATTGAAGGTTGCCGCGGTCGGTTCGTGGATGGGTGACCATCCATTACATATCGAAACCCCTCCATGCTACGGAATGCTAGTTAAGCCGTTTGTCCCGGCTGTCATTCCGGGTCTTTGACAGTCGTTACGGGTAGTCAGAAGACCAAAAGTCTGACAACCAAGGGGTGTCGAGGTCAGATAGGCAGTCGCTCCATGTAAAATACTGATATTCAGCTGTATCCGGTTGGACTCCAACATAGTTGGGAAAAGGCAGCCAGATTGAATAGGCCTCCATATGTCTAGAGAATGGAAGGGAAGCGTCAACGCCACCTCAATGCGCTAGAAAACGCGAGATTCGTGCTTATTCTTTATAATCATTATATACAGTATACAAAACCGATATTAAAGAGATTATTGGCGCATGACTCTCTTTCATTTTAAAAAGATGTTACAGAAAAGGGTAAGTAGGTACTCACCCTCATCTTATCAAACTTGTAAGGCGGATCCCTGCAGAAGGTGACGCTTGGGTAGATCAAGGTCTTGTTGAAGTCAAAGTGAGTGTACGTGGTGACAGGAACGTCAATCATTTTGTAGATGCATACCGTTATCTGAAAATGGTAATATCTTTTAGGGCTTTGCTGCAACTCTTCCTATAATAAAGGGTATGTAATCCTATACATACCCCTTGGTAGTATGAGGAACAGGGTGTAAAGTTCGCTCATCCACCATAGAAAAGGGAGGATCCTCCGACCAGACGGGTGTTGTGTCTGGTGGGCAACTGCCCGACGGTTGATGTCGGGACGTTGTATATATGCTAGTTGCGCGGTAAACTCTGCTTGCGCGATGCAGGATTTGCGTGACGTCAGTGTGACGCCTAGTTCGCATGTGGCGATGTAGATGCCGCTACAACCCTATATTTTTAACTTTATAGTAGGTAACTCCAGTTGAGATGAAACTATAAAATTTTATTGAACCATGCCTACTTTTTGACGTAACTAAAAATTAAAAATGTTGACTGCTTTTACAATATTTCTTGGTATCAATATATCATGTCCCGGAATTCACGCACACTACTAAAGACCCCAATTAGAATATTATGTTATAATCATAATACATACACTGAATTTATACGACTATGTATTTTTTTTTTTTTTTTTGGGTGGGAAATTATCAAATAACTTCTCCCGCTCTGGGTGGAGCGGGAGGGAGTGTCAGACTTTTACTGACTAAAACCCACTGTGTTCCTTCAGATGCCTGTGTGCCAGGGCCACGATATCCCTTTCGGACAGGCTCGTAACCCTGGCAGGAAACACTGTATAAAACATTGTTTATTTATTAAATTAGTTATACTGATTGTGGGAGAAAATTGTGGTCAGATTACAAATCTACGGCACACAGTCGCATACACGTACCTATAAGGGTCTAGCGTAGTAGGTACTTCGTTAATTTTAGTTTCTTTTGACTGTACAGCGGAAGTGTGACAGTAATTTACGTAGTTTTAATTATTTTTGGGGTAAAAAAATCCCTATAGGTATTAATAAATAAAAAAACCGGCCAAGTGCGTGTCGGACCACGCACAATGAAGGGTTCCGTAGTTGGGATGAATTTATCCCTAAAACAAACTTAACATTGTAGTTGAAAAACTTGTTCTCCCATACATCGATATACGCCACGGTCAATTTTCCAACTGAAAATTTAAGTTTGTAATCGCAAAAAAGTTTTTTTTATGTGATAAAACTACAAATTTGCAATTTTCGGACGTTTTCCTTTACTTGTGCTGTGAGACTTTGCTTCTTGCCAAATTTCATGATTCTAGGTCAAAGGGAATTACCCTATAGGTTTTGATTTATGTGCGAGATATTCGAAACTTTTTTTTATGTGATGAAACTACAAATTTACAATTTTCGGACTTTTTCCTATACTTGTGCTGTAAGACCTTGCTTCTTGCCAAATTTCATGATTGTAGGTCAACGGGAAGTACCCTATAGGTTTTGATTTATTTACGAGTATCGAAATATTGCGCAATAATGTCGCTTAGAGTTAGAAGCTTGATTTTTTAGGGCTTTAAGGGACCATAGACGACCAATAAGAAATATTTGATATTAATTTCAACTTGATACCTCCACGCGTTCCTGAGAGAAAGGATCTTGACAGACTGACAGACAGACAGACGGACAACGAAGTGATCCTTTCAGGGTTCCGTTTTTTCCTTTTTAGGTACGGAACCCTAAAAATTACTGAAATCGAATCAGTAAACGATTCTGAACACACTGCTTTCATAATGTGCATTTAGTAATCAGTTATTCGTAATTCAATTACATATTGTTTAGGTTTTACTAATGTTTAAAACCATTTAGTACCAACCATTACTCTAAAACCTATTTAGTATTTAAGCATGTTTATTATGTACATACCTGCTGCACTACAACTCCAATACACACGATAATGACCACCGTTTTGATCAAATTGGGACCTTGAATGCATTCTGCACACTTTTGCCGAATCTTCCACCTAGGATCTTCTTCTACCTGTGAAAAATAAACAGTTACGTTCATCAAAGCTAGGAACCAAAATCGTTCTGGCGCTAATTCAGTGCTCGTTTCATCTGACTTCTCATACTTGAAAAGATACCTTTTCCATCAGCTGCAGGTTGAGTACACTAGAGCATCTTTTGTATAGAATTCAGTTTCGAACAAACCACTAAATCTTGGTGCTGCTCAAAACTGAGGACCCTAATACGACCCACTGACCGAGGATTGTTTTCGTTCTGCATTCATTTTTTTTGTTAACTTTTATTTTTTTAGACGACAGTGTGCACTGAACTTCCTTATTCTTTAATAGTGTACAGCACGCAAAAGGTATGATTTGTATGTCGATCCTGGAACAGTCCCCAGTCTGTAATTTCATTTGCAATAAATAGTACATATTCTCTATACTCGGAAAAAATCAAGCTTTAGCAAGGTACCGAATTGGCTTGGCAAAAAATTATACGGCTACAAATAACCAAGACTTATTTAAATCGTCCTATACAGCTTTGCACGGAAACAAGTAACTTACGTTAACCAAGTTCACTTGTTCAATTCTATACTTACTCCATTTGAAATAAGATTAGACATTTAAATAAACTTTTTTACTGTCCGTTCAACCGCTTTTGACTTCTATTCCGTAGGCAATGGCCTTAAAAGGCCGATGAAAAAAAGGCAGATGGAAAAAACACAGGGGCGTTTAAAGACAGATTGCCTTAAAAGCAAAAACGTGGTTACAATACCAACTGCCATTGGCCATGCCACCCACGCAATAGAAGTCAAAATCGATTGAACAGACTGTAAAAAAAAGGTTTGTTTAAATTTCGGATCTTATTTCAAATGGAGTATAGCATCAAACTTTGCAGGCTCCGTAAACCAAGTCGCTCGGTTGTAAATAGCCTTTACGTTTTTTCTGTGTATTAATTTATTACGTTCCCTAATGCATAAAAGATGTTACGGAAAGGCTTATTTATAGCTAGGTACAAACTATGGATAGGTACTGTCGGCTAATAGGGCACAGCAACAGGATAAAACTACGTGGAATTTAATTGGCCTTATTAAGATAACAGAAAAAAAAAAGAATGCAATACCTTCTCTTCAAGACTCATCTTCTGTATTCCAATTTTCCTGTGATGTGGTTAATTTCCCATATTGCACGACCGAATTTCCGTCCACAGCAAGGATATGACAAAATGGAAGTGACCATGAAACGCGTTATATTCCCTATAGGGTAATTTATTGAGTCGTAAATAGCATTATATTAATATAGATAGCGCTTATTGCAGTTTAGTGGATAATCTAATGGTAGGATTATGCGTGTCCAAGGTATATTTTTGTTGCCTGTGTTATTTGATGTCAAACAAGCCGACGAACGAAGGTCCACCTTGTGGTAAACGATCACAGCCTCCTATGGGCATACAAGAAGGCTGCCTCTTGTATGCTCTTGTAATTACACTGGCACTGGCTTTACTGGAACACAGCATGTTTGGTGGCTGAAATAAGCATGATACCAGTACTTCCGACTAGCTCCTTTGAAAAGAGATCTGTAGATCTCATTAATTTGATTCATTCGTCTTTTCGAAACAATATCATTTTCTTGTAAAATAATTATATTGTTTCGAAAAGAATGAATTAAAAAATAAAACTGGACTCATAAGTATCCTTGTGATCGACATCTGCATAAATAATCGTGGGGAAGTATCACTGTAAAGCGTCTGGTCCAAGATAAAACAGAGAGGCAAACTTCAACATGTGATGTTTTAACAGCTATTTAGTGTTGAGCTTTGAACAAGCGGCCCGGTAGATTTCACTATGACAGCCATTCTATGTGGAACACATTCCTCGATTAGGCATATAATTGCCATTCTAATCAAATGGATTGATGATATCTGCTACTCTTTATATTTTAAAAGATTTGGTATCTATGTCTTTCATATAAATACGATCTATTTACATCATTTTCTATTTTTACTAACAGCGCTATCTATCTGTTATTTTGGGAACTAACAATGCAAGCAACTATTGCTTCTAGATCACGACAGGTGGCGTTGTTCATGACAATGGTGTTGATAAGTAATACTAAATTGGAAAATTATGCTGTATTATCCAATAGGTTGTGTAAAGGTTAACAAGTCCAGTGACACGTGGCTGGAGATTAATAACATAACTAATAACTATAACAGTAACACCCATCAAACTGTACCGAGTTCCCTTGGTAAAAGTGGATCAATCTTCATACCTAGGGCATTTAGTTACTGACGGTCTCAGAGACGATACTTACTTCGAGAGGGGGCAAAGGGCGTTGTCAACTAGAGCTAATATGATAGCCCGCAGGTTTACATGCTGTTCCAAGTCGGTCAAGAAAACACTTTTTAGAGCTTATTGTTCCTCATTGTACACGTACAGCCTGTGGATGAATCATACTCAAAAAGCATACGAAGCCTTCCGTGTCCAATATAACAACGCCTTCAGAGCGCTGATGGGACTGCGAATCCGCGATACTGTAGTGCCTCAAATATGTTTGTCGAAGCTAGCGTCGTCTGCTTCTATGCAACGATGCGTAAGCGAAGCGCGTCTTTGGTGCGCAGGGTGCGCGGCATCCGCAAATACGCAGCAGCGTGCTGGATGATGATAGCTGACAGGCTCGACTGTTTATACATACGACGCGGCAGTGACTTGCACGTTACCTACAGTTGTAGACCATTAATGTAAGTGTAAGTGTTGAAAGTACGGTGATTTTCGTTTTGTATTGTATTGTAATGTTAATGTATTGTTTGTTGTATGTGTACTGTATTAAGTATTATCTATAAGTCATTGTAACTTGAATTCATAAATGAATAATAATAATACCCCACCATTTGTTCCTCTACGTTGACGTCGTGGTGGGGCTTGCGCGTTCCTGAACTCTAGGTATATACCGGTAGAGTGTACTTTGCCAAAGCAGGTCTAGGGTGAGAAGCCAGACCAAGAGAGATACATAAACCCGCAGGGCAGCATGTGGCTAGCTGTTGGGCATTAGCAACCTCTGCACGGAGGGTCCGTGAAGTCACCCGGGAGAAGTCTTGTTTCTCACCTTTGGTTTACCTTTATTGGCCGGCTGGAGTGAGAACTGATGAGGAAAAGAGCTCCCGCCTCATTTTCATTTTTATTTGACAAAGCGTAGATTTTTTATGGATTGGTACTATCTTTCAAAATACTGTAAAAGACGGATAGCTGTGTCGCTATCTTATTATTTTTCTATTACAGCCAAGAATTTAGCTAAACAATTTGCTTCTATTGAGCAATGCAATGACATGTTAAATAATTCAGCTAATAATTTGGTACCAAAAATTGACATTAAAATTAATTTAAATTAGAAATCAGGACAATAGAGTCAACCTCTAGCAATAATGTACAGAATTGCAAAAATAAATCAAATAAAAGTTTAAAATCAGTCAATAGTATCAACCTGGTGCATCAAAATATTCAAGGATTTCTGCACAAAGATTTAGAAGTAGAATTATTTATGAATTTTAACAGTATTGATATTTTTTGTATAACAGAACATTGGCTTAAAAGCCACCAGTTCTTGTTCAATTTTAATAATCACCAGGTTGGTAGTTCGTTCAGCAGAGTAAATGCTATACACGGTGGCTCATTAATTTTAGTAAGTAACCAGCTTAAGTTTAAAGACCGTAAGGATATTGTGAGCCTATCTGTTGAGCGGACTGTTGAAATAGCCTGTATAGAATTGGAGCAGTTTATTGTATTAAGTGTGTACAGACCCCCTTCAGGATTGTATGACTGCTTTGAAAAGGTAATGGATGGTGTTGCACAAGATTTGTAACTCGAACAAGTCCATTATCACTTGTGGTGATTTTAACGTTAATTTGTTAGAGAACTCAGGTTCTTGTAGTAAAATAATAAGTCTGTTTCAGTCATACAATCTTGTAAACCTATTTTTGGAGCCCACAAGAATAACCTCTACTAGTGCCACATGTCTAGATAATATTTATACAGATATTATACCAAGCCACAAAGAAATTATAAATTTACTAGATTCTGATCATTGTGGGCAAAGGATTACTATCCAAAAGCGAAACAACAAAGTGGCTAAAAAGGATATCACTGTAAACCCCAAAACAGCACGTCACTTGGAAGCTTTTAAAGGTAAACTCATTGATAAATTACCAGATCCATCTGTTAATGCTGATCTTAATCATCTTTATAATGATTTTTTAAATATTTATTGTCAACAATTTAATTCCACGTTTATTCCCAAGACTATCTCGGTTAATAGTAACGCATCTTTCAGTGATTGGGCTACCATTGGTATTCATAAAAGTAGAACACGGCTTTATGAGCTGTACAATGAAAGGTATTATGTAAACACTGATGAATTTAATTTGTATGTTAGAAATTATTCAAAATTATTTAAAAAAGTTTGTTGTATGGCCAAGTCGCGTTATTTGAGTTTGAAGATTAAAAACAGTAGTAATGTAATTAAAACGACTTGGAATATTATTAATAGTGAAACGGGAAGGTCTAAGAACCGAAATACTGACTATAGCCTGTCAATTAATAACAACATAATAAAATCAGCCTTACAAGTCGCCGAGGCCTTTGAAAATTTATTTTCAGATATTCCCGTTTCTACTACTAAATCCCTAAGCTAATCTCCTTCTGTTACTAAAGACTCAGCGTCTTTGCTTAAGGAAAATGTAAATGTTTGCGATTCGGAATTTCATTTTGAACATATTACCTGTAGAGATATAATTAAAACCTTTAACTCTTTACATGTGAAAAAGACTGCAGATCTGTGGGGTAATTCTGTAGAAGTTGCTAAGTCTATTATAGACATCGTAGCACCTACTTTAGCTCTTATCTTTAATAATTGTATTGACTGTGGGGAGTTTCCTGACCTCATGAAGAATAGTAAAATAATACCATTGTTTAAATCAGGTAGTACATCAGACCCCACAAATTATAGACCTATTTCAGTACTACCTACCTTTAGTAAAATTTTTGAGAAATTAATTTTAGACCACTTGCAAAGATTTTTTAATAAACATAAATTACTACATAGCAAACAGTTCGGTTTTACAAAGGGTCGTTCGACTACTGAACTGAACTGTTAGGACATATTTATAATGCATGGGAAGATAAATACGATGCCTTGGGCATTTTTTGTGATTTGTCCAAGGCTTTCGATTGCGTTTTTCATGAAACGTTAATCAGGAAACTCCGCCACTACGGGATCCGAAACACCGCTCTGGATCTTCTTACACGTCAATGGAAAAATATTTCCCGGATCTATAGTAACAATGGGAGTTCCACAGGGCTCAATTCTTGGTTCTTTCTTGTTTCTTATTTATATTAATGACTTGCCTTACCTCTTATAGGATAATCATGATATAGTGTTGTTTGCAGATGACACTTCATTTTTGTTTAAACTTAAACGTCAGCAGCTGGTTACTGACGATGTAAATAGCGCGATCTCAAAAGTAGTTCACTGGTTCAATGTTAATAATTTACTTCTAAATGAAAAAAAAACCAAATGCATTAAGTTTACGCTACCTCACGTTAGGCAGGTGAAAACTGATGTGTTGATAAAGGGCGAAGAATTGAATCCTGAAGATAGCACAGTATTCTTGGGCTTAACTTTGGATGCTAAGCTTCAGTGGGGCCCACATATAGATAAACTGTCAAAAAACCTAAGCTCCGCAGCATATGCTGTTAGAAAAAATCGTAATTTAACTGACATAGAGACAGCCCGTTTAGTGTACTTTGCCTATTTTCATAGTGTAATGTCGTACGGTATTCTGTTGTGGGGAAATGCCGCCGACATTCAGACTATCTTTGTTTTGCAGAAAAGAGCTGTACGATCAGTTTATAAATTAAGTACAAGACACTCTCCGAGAGAAATTTAAGGAGATTAATGTAATGACTGTACCTTCTCAGTATATTTTTGAAAATCTTTTATATGCCCATAAAAATATAAAATTGTTTAAAAAATCCAGTGATATCCATAATATAAATACTAGAAACAAACATATATTGTTGTACCTACAACAAGGCTCAAGAAAATAGGTGCCTCGTTCCGATGTCAATGTATACGCTTTTATAATAAACTTCCAAGCCACGTTCAAGATCTAAGCCTTAATAAATTCAAATCATGCATTAAACGTAAGTTGTGTCAGAAAGCCTTTTATACCGTTAAAGATTATATTGAGGACAAAAAGGCTTGGGATTGAGCTGCTCCAATTTTTACTTATTGAAGTGGTTTATTTTTATTGTTTGATGTTTTTTTTGCTAACTTTTATTATTTTATATACGTAACGTAATATATACGTAATGTAACGTAATGACATGATTATTTACTTGTAAAGTATTATATTATTTTAATTATTGTGAATGTGAAGTCTATGTGGGTTATTGCTCTTTTATTTTTATTTTCACTTTGTGTTAATCATTCTCAGTTAGTGTTAATCATGGTCTGGCAGTTTGAGTCATTTAAGCGGCCTACCCAAATGTCCTTTCTCTGGTATTGATCGTCGCATCGTTGAGCTCCTTACGTTCTGAGTAGAGCTGCACGATTACTGACAAATGCGTGCACTGACTGGTCAGGTCCACTCAATCTGTGTGGTTCTTTCCTCAAAAGACCATTTCAGACACCAATCTGCATGGCCTTCACATGATCTGACCAAGATTATGTCTGGACTTTAAAAGAGACTGTGACCTCTGAGTTTGTTTCGGCCTTTCTTCTCAGAGTAGTCAGATAGGAAACGCCGACCTCATCTAGTTTTAAAAATATGACTGACGTGTAAAAGTGTTTGTACAAATCTACTTACAGAAATAAAAATCATTTATCTTTTACCTCTTTTTTGGCTATAATGGCCGGTTTGAGTGGAGATTCGCAAGAGCAAACGTGCTCGGAGGAAGGAAGTTTTCCAGTAAAATGCTGGTAGGGATGCTGACCATCTTCCGGCCCTGGAATTTTCCTAATACCGCTGGAATACCTCTCAACTCCTCAAGCATCTCAAGACATTTTGCCCCCTTGTCGCTACGTCACTATGTGCTAGCGATAGTTTCCGGTGGCCCATTATTGAGTGTGCAAGTCACCCCCTGCCGTTTTATATGTGTAGGTATATTTTATGTATAATATTGATCAGGCAGGGGACCCACTTTAGCCACCCAAACCCATAGCCCACTAAGTTTTGTTTTTGCACCAACCGCGGGTTGTCCTTGGGTGCACTTGCATCGTGCATACAGGGATAATCGTCGGTTGGTGCCTCATTCCATTTAAAATTGTATAGAAGGCCCCTGTGAGTTGACTTCGGCCCCCCATACGCCTTTCAAAGGACCCCATGGTCCCGAGATATGTAAGTATATAAAAATAATAACATCAGGTCTCGTATTATAGAAAGCAAGTTGATTGTCAATAATAGCCTGGGTTCTAAGCCCAATTAAAACGTTATAGTAGAAAAGTTCATTAATACTTCAACTAGAACAAGCAAGGCTCCATGCTTTGCTTATTGTTACCGAGGCCGAGGTTGGCGTTCTTTATAAGGTCTGGGTCACTTGTCATGTATCATTATAGTTCACATTGGATGTGTGACGACGCTAACGACGTCCGGTGTATACCTCTGTAGTCGTCCCCTCTGCCGAACCATGCTAACTGACGTAGACTTGTAGGAAAAATATCGATGTATCGATACAACGATATTTTTTGTTCGATATAGCGATAGTTTTTGAGGATATCTATTATTTCGGTATATCGATATGAAATATCAAGTATCGAAAATGTATTAACGATATATTTCCAATAGCAACACCGTTGTCCCCACTAACTAAAATTGCTGGGATTTTTGAATCCAGCAATTTACACGACAGCAACAACACACGTGTACACAGCAGTAAGCAGTTTAAACTTGTTTTCATCTATACTTTATTAATTTAAAATTTTACATCGGAAATAATGTTCCTAGTTTGGTATTTATATGAATAAAAAACAAACAATAGAATTTAATAAAGTAAAAATACTTTTCAGAAAATTTCGCCGATGTATCGGATGTTTTTTTTTTCGATGTATTGATATTGATATCAATATTTTTTTTTAAATATCGATACTTTTTGGCACTTTTTGCACCCCTAAACTGGCCAATCACTGTACAGCATGAAGTGTTGCTTCTTACCTCGTGTCGAGATGGGGCATGAGACTATTCTGTGTATTATGAAGAACATGAAATAAGAAAACATTTTACAAGCTTTTAGCATTTTTTATTAAAGTTAATATTTACAAAATACACGTACCGTGCACTACCATACTAGATTAGCTTATAATATGTGATATCACTTAGAGGCACAAACTAAGTACGAATAACGAACATTACATTATATGCGATCACAATAAATAAAGCGGTAACATACTTGTTACTGTATCGCTGTTTATCACAGCTGATTAATTGAAGGCCCTTTGCACACAAGGCGATGAAAATATTCCATACCTGACCATTGAATTATTGTCAAACAAATTCCTTTCCAGCTTTAATTTTCATTCAAAATAATTGCATTTCGGAAATATGGTGGAAGTAATAATTCACCTTGAGTTACATTTAAATGATCCTACTACTACAGCATACATTTGATGAGTCTAATGTCAGTTGCGTAAGCACGTAGGTATAGGAGTTGCCTCGTGTGTCCGAGGTTCCGTAGTTTAAATCATTGTATCGGAAACTTGCATAGCCTTGCGTAAAAAACATGTAAGGGGACTGAGCTATAGGTACTTGAATAATTAAGCTTAATTACAAAATATACTCTCACACACAATTTGTGCAAGGTCAAAGCCTTTATTTATCAAAAAATTGAGCCGTCACGGGACGACTGGCAGATGTAAAACATCGTACTACAAACACATTTACACACTGCTACGTATGGACTGTATAAGTGTATAGTGGCCGGTCGCCGCGGTTCAACAACAATCGGTTTTACGTGCACCTATAGATGTTTCACATCAAAAATAATCAAAGTGTACTTATAGACAAGTACAAAAACTAAAAGGTCCCCGAATCGACAAAATGCAATTGTCAATTTTTAAGCGATTGATACACATTGATGCGGGAATGGATGGATCAAGTGCAATTGAAGCGATTGAAAATATTACTGGTACAATAAAAATTGATCGTTTCGGGGACCCCTAAGAGTCGTCTTTCGACGAGCTCTAGACCGACGACTGTCTAACAATTTAAAAAAATATATAAATTGTGTGTTTCGAATTAGTGTTTTTTTTTACAGTGATTGTGGCAATGTTTAGTATATTTCAGATGAAACCACTTTACTTTCTACGCAGGCTTGCGGGTGGGTTCATTTTAGACAGCCCACTGGTTTCCAAACCTGAATGAAAGTGTGCTGCTGAGTATGCGAACATCAGGGGTAATTTCGTAAAACACTGTAGCCATGGGTTTCATTCTGACAGTTCCACAACATTGATTGCGTTATTAATGTTGTTGAGCAGACAATTTTTTCAAATATATTAAGCAATGGTCTGCAAAATCATTCAGATTGTGATTGATGTGTTAGACAATTTGGGTGCTGGTCTGCTATATTATCCAAATTGTTTGGAATGTTTATTAATTTAAAAATATTTTCTTAAAACCACAAGGCATCTATAAATATACTATAATACTCGTACTAACGCTTCCGACTAGCATACGAACTGGGATGTCAGTCCCCTGTCACTTCAAACTCTAAGCCATAAACACTTAAACATTCTGAACGCCAGTTATTATTACTAAGTTCACAACCTTATATTTAAGTCCTTAAATATCTTAAATTATAGTAGAGTAGAGTACAGAGATAGTACCATTAAAGTTTGTATAACTGACGTTCAAAACGAAACTTGTTCGTAAAAGCAACGCAATTGCATAGACACTCTAACATTAATTTGTATCAAATACCCTTTAAACAGTAAAGGTCATAATCCAACTGAACAGTAGTATGGTTACAACAGACAAGGGACTAATAGCTGCAACACCAGAATTCTGCTTAATCTTAGCAACGATCGAATTCGTGGCATTCTTGACTTTATTCACGAACTTATCCAAGATGTCCGATCTAGGCGTGATATCGCAAGCGGTATGACTAATCGCGTCTACAACAGGAGCTGAAAAGACCCTAAAGTTCACTTCGTTAGGGTCTAAACTTCCGTACATCCAAATTGGCATCCTATTTGATAAAATCCACAAGTTGTCGTTATAGTCTACTTTTATGTCCGTCGGGTACACCATAGTGACTTCGTTCATGTAGATCCTGCCTTGGTTCTTCATCAAATATTCCTTGTTCGACGTCTTCCAACATGCAACAGCGTTCAGGTTCACCAAAGAATAGAACAAGACTCCAGTTTTCGGATCGACAAACGAAGCACTGGATTGAGCGTTCGGTCCGCGAGTTCCCAATACCTTGAAAGCGTTGAAGTTTTCTTCAGCGAGCGACTGGTTCCTCAAATATTTCGTCGACACAGAGAACTCATCGTAACTCGCCATCGGATGGAAGTACAGGGTGCTGTAGTTGTCAGCGTTGGGGGCCGAGAGACCAAGACCGAATAATGCGTCGGTCCAACTGAAATTAAATCCTTTGACACTGAAGTCACAAGCTAGTGGATCAGGGTGGAAGTAGTGGTGGGTGATCCTCCAGGATTCGTTCTTTTCCCAGGAGTACACCACAATCGCAGGTTTCCCCAAATCTCCTGCATAAGCATAAGTATTCTCACAGTCAGCATCTTCGACGGCTATGTTCGCGAACCCAGAATCTTCTTTGACCTGATCTGCAGGGAACACGTACTTCCTGATCAGGTTATCGGTTTTCAAGTCGTAAACAATGATGGAAGGTGGGTATTTCGTCACGTTCTTCTCTAGATTGCCCATTTTCCCGTTATCGAGGACCCAAAGACGTCCACAGCGGTCAGCCCTGACGCGGAAGGGTGACACTATCTCCGGAGGCTTGCCATCCATGCCTATGGAGTGCGCTGCCCAGCTTGGGTACGGGATCAGCTTCGGTGACGTCGTTGAGTTGTCTGAAAAGAAAAATAAAAGCAGACGTATGAATTACAACATCCGTAAATAGGACTGTTTTTTTCTTTAATTAATATAATATTACTGTTGGTTTACCTGATTAAGATAAAATAAAAATAAAATACACCTAGCAGAAAAAAATAGCACACAAATTCAGTAATAGATACAAAAACGCTGTTAGCTTTGATATCTTTACATTGGCCAATGATAGTTATTTTGTAACCAATGATTATTTAAGTATACCCATAAAAAACATAATGTCAATATTCATCAAAATATAACAATATTTATTGCCTGATGATAGCACTGTTTTACTTAACTAAAGTTACTCATAGCATCATTCAAAACTAAAAGGATCAATTCTCATAATGGTTTCACGGTAATAACTATTTTCCATTAGGGTAATAACAGATGCCGAATTCAACCAATTAAACATGTTACGTTATAATTATTATTACAAAGAAATTTTAATGGGTAGGAATGAAGTAAAGTTTTCTGCTTCAGGCTAGAACAGAGGAGACCAATGGATTGTCTTTCCATTGCTGGTTAAGTGTAACAATTACTTTCAAATTATTTTTCTGATGAAAACAGGATATCTTATTCTGAATCAACAGCTATCGAAGAAGCTGAAGGAGTCAACTAGGACTGAGACTACTAAGAAACTAATGAACTTAAAAAAGAGGGCGAAAATCGAATGAGTGCATTTTCTGGTTTAGCACACTCAGCAGATTAGGTTCATATCTTTTTATTTCAAATACTTAGAGCAGTTCAAACCGTGGTGCACTAATAAAAAAGTTATGCTATTAAAAACAAAACATTTTTCTCGAAGGAGTCAGAAAGCTTCATAATCATTATCATAATCTTAAGCAGTGACGGTGATGGTTATTGTAAGAGTAAAGAAACAATTCATTCTAACGACTTGCGTTGACATACGTCTCGTTCGCAAATTAAAATAACTATTGTGCAAAGAATACCTACTAAGTAAATAATTTATTCTCATCTTGTGCCGTGACAACCTAATTTGCAAGCATAAATGTGTTAGATTAGCAACTTAGATGGTCATTACTATTGTATGCAGCATGTTGTATCTTAGCAAATTAAGTTGCAAGATTGTGTAAGATCTAGAAACAACAGGGCATTTGATATCTGTATTTATCATCATTCTTGCCGTTTCTAATCTATTCTCCCTAAGCAAATCTAGCAGGCTTGGCATTTTCCTTAGTATTTTCATATTTTTTTTCCGCGTTGTGATTGCCATCTCTACGATACTTCTCGGTCTGCCTTTGTAAACCGAAAACCGATTCGTTTTTTTTTTTTTTACTAAAACCGTGAAATTGGTTATACTCTCTTTAGAGAACTGAAGTTTCATAGTTTTCGTAAGGAACAAGCTTTAAAATGAAAAATTGCAATACCTATGCAACCCTATCAGAATACCAGCGCTGTGGTATTTTTTTTAAAATATCGCAGCAGTATGCTGAGATGGGGCCTTTTTGGCATGGAGTTAAATCCTATTTTTGTGCGTGTCCCAAATAAATATTTTTCTTTCTTTTTTCTTTTTTCTTTTATGGCAATATAATTATGTACCTAAATGGTCATAGTGTCTCTTTTGATTGAGGGATCAGTGAGGCCAAGACCTTAGTAACAATTAGCCATAGGATCGCGAAACGGGAGCCTACTTTAAAACGGGTCCAATAAGTCGATTTTTAGAGATATGACATCGTTTATTCCCAACCATAACCAATTTGCTTAACTGATTTATATCAGCTAGGTATATAGCAAAAAAAAAAGACTCTTTACAGAATCTGAAAAATGTGAAGTTTAGGAATGATTAACACATCTTACTGAGAGTAAAGTGTACAAAACAATTTCGCAAACAATGTGGTATTCATTAAAGAAGTGGTGAAAGCTAAGCAATTAATTCCCGGTAATAGCTCATAAAACTGCATTGACTGTCTTAACGATTACCGACATTTCACAGTTGCAACTAAATGTACACACAACTCGAATTACGTTTTACTTGACATTTTAAAACAAAGATTTTTCTTTGCTGTAATATTACTTACAAACATTCTCGAATGAATGTTAATTAGAACATAAATTAGCAGTGTCTATGTGAGGACTTTACAAAGCTTTATTAACTTTTTTTACTGTTTACTATGTAAGTAGCTTTCGTCCTCTGTTAAAGAATCGACACCATCCATCATAATCTATTCGGTGTCTTCGGAAGGTTTACAACATCTACATTAGCCATTATCACAGGGTTTCATCCAAGCGATTTTACCATTTCTTTATGCAAGCAAAAATTAAGTTCGTAAATAAGCCTCCATTGCATCTAGACTTCCTTCTTCCTACGACACTATTATACTCGAAGCAGTATTGTCTATTGTTTGCCTGCAATTTATAATGAACTACTACTGCTACTACTTCCTCCTTAAAACTATCTCCTTCTACCAAATCATTACAGAAACCAATTTTACCTTTCAAATTGATGTAATTCAAACTGGCAGGCACTCCCGACTTCCATCTTGGTACAGTTATAAACAGCCTGTCTTCATATATCTCCAGGCCCATGGGAATGTTGTTCTCTGGTATGAAGGTCTTGGTATCGATGGCCTGGGTCCTGGCTGCATTGCTAGGGAATTCGTAGTCGATCTGCTTCCACTCGTAGACGATGTGCAGCTGGTCCATACAGCCGCAGAAGTACACCAGATGCAGAAGAATGAGGGACTTTAGGCCCCGCATTTTGAAGAGCTGGAATTTAGAGAAGAAAATTGGTTAGAGTTTAAGTTTAAAAGATAGAGATGGGTAGATCTAGGAGTTAGAGATTCAGGATGAGACACTTGATGAAAACGAGGTTATTTTATGCGAGATGGTCGCCTTGGCAACGATGTCTGAAATTTATTCTACCGACATTCCTATGCTTAACGCTTGCAGTGTTTTGAAAGTTGTAGATAGTGGTTTTATTTTAATAACTACAAAGGACAGGATGAGTGCATCATAACGCCAAATTTGCATCGCAAAAACCGACCAAGTAGATACTAATAAAAAACCCCAGTTTTAATAAGTCAATCTCGCATAGTAATTACATTATTACAATCAGAGTGTGGCGGTGTACAAATCGAAAGGCGTATGGCCTTGGACGAGGTCAGAGCATATTTCTTGTGACCTTGGCTTATAGGAAGTAGGTACTTGTTTTGGTCGTAAGGTTAAGACTGATTAATTATGTAACCAGTGTGAAATTGTTTTTGGGACATGTTTGCTGTGCTTGTTATCTACATTTATTGCGTATTGTTATTCTAAATTATGCAAGAGGTTGAGTTCGGAGGAGTAGCTAGTTTATTATTTTCTAAGTAGATTCCGAAGTTATTGTTTCAATTTATTTATTTTCCCCTGTTATATACATGTACATATTATTATTTTAAGTCTGTTAGCGTATATATTATGAAAATATTTTCCTTACCTCCGAATTTAAACTACTATTTATTTTAAGGGAAACTTTTTACTTTCTGGCATTTACTTAAAGTTGGTCGCAGTAACTAAGCTAGGTCACCAGACAAAATGGATTCAGTTAGGTTAGAACTGTGAACAATTGTGAGATACATGTAATGTTGGTCGTAGTTACCTACTTGGCTATTTAGTTGTTTTAGATCGCCAAAACAAGAATTATATTTGAGAATCACAAAAAGAGGCTGATTTATTTTATACTAGGTTTTGCTCGCATACATGTCGGAAATAATCCCACGAGAACGTACTACCGTGATAAAAGTATCCTATGTGTTATCCAGACCCGTAATTATAAACTATCCGTGTGCTAAATTTCTTTCAAATCCTATTATTAGCATAATACTAATGATTGAAATACTATTGTGAATTCATGCAGGCCTATTTTATTCAATTCTATTTTTTTATAAATTTTGACGTTCCTAAGTGCCTCCTAGGTGCCTATTTGAAATAAATAATTTGACTTTGACCTAGGACATTCTGCTAGGCTCAGAAATTATGCACTACGGGTCGTGATTGTCGTGACCAGAATACCGTCTTCTATGCAAGCAATACCGGGATAAAAAGTTATATAATATCCGTGTGGCAAACTCCATCCAAATCCGTTCAGCCGTTTTTGCGTGATTGAGTAACAAACATACAAACTTTCACATTTAATAATATTATTAATTTAATACCTATATATAGTTGGAATTAGTAGGAAGAGCGTCCCTTAATATTTTTAGAAAATCCAAATGAGAATATTTCGAGGTTCGATTAAGTTCTTGCCTTCAAGAAATATTTTTGACAAAATTTTAAAAGTGTAACTTATATTGTAGTGTTGAAAGCACTATTAATATTCTTGTCCAGTAACAAACCAAACTGTTTGAACAGCTTTTTAAAGTGCCTCAAAGTCTGTGTAGGTATTAAAGG
This sequence comes from Tiliacea citrago, assembly GCA_963921375.1. NCBI lineage: Eukaryota > Metazoa > Arthropoda > Insecta > Lepidoptera > Noctuidae > Tiliacea > Tiliacea citrago. Next base: position 3,045,710 of record OY992796.1, read on the forward strand.
CAACGGAAGTCCCAGTAAAACAAAAGGCAATAAGGAAGCTAAATAACCCAACTCGGTATTTCGAGTCAAGCGGATGCTTCTGACTCATGATTTCGATGAATTTTCACTGGGTTTTACCAGTTCTTGCCTTTAGGTAACGCTCAATGTGAAGTAAATATTTAAAACGAAAGTATGTGATTTGCCTCAAATGATTTTTGTGCCATGTAGTCAGTCATGAAGTTTAAAAGTATCTCATTTGACAGTTACCGTAAAAATACTGGTTTTTAACAGAACGGATTCGAAAATATGATAATAAAGGCTCTTACAGACAGGTGCGGATCGCGAGCGCGACAGGCAGCGACAAATAAATTGTGCTACTAGTGTCGCGTCGCGCCCGCGATATCACACCAGTCTGCACGAGCCTTTAGGGTGTCGCGTAGTTGCTAAGTTAATTCTCTTCGAACCTCGGAATCTAAAGGTTGTCTTCAAGAAGCCTAAAGTCTATACTGATATTATACTGAGTACCTACCTAATTAAATAGTTCGTTAAATATTGCTATACACCAAGTTTGTAGGCATGCAAGAATATAAATACAGAAATATTCTACTGAAACGGCGTATCATTTTAGAATGAATTGGACAACTTTAAAATATCAAACAGGTACCTACCAGACTACCAGCACTAAGTTGATACGTCTCCTTGAAATTTACGAAAGGCCATTGAACTCAGAGTCAATTCAAAATTCTTAAAAAAAAAAAAAATAGGTTTGTATTAATTAATATCAGCATCAATTTTGTCAGTTTTAAAGCATGAATATACATGAATGTCGATTTAAAAGCTCAGCTCAGCTCAGCTCCGATATATGTCTGAGCATCGCTTTAGAATGGGTACCAAATACCTAAACGTGATCATTTGACGATCAGGTATACTCGTAGTTACAGCCACAATCTTAGCAGGAAGGATTACAGCAGTTAGATGAGAGTGGCAAAGGACCGAGTTAAGGCTCGAGGCCGAGATATCGCGGGCGCTACAAGGGTCGCGCTCGCGATATCGCACCAGTCTGTACGAGCCTTTAAACGTGCAATTGAATAGGCCTATATTCAGTTTTGGGCTGCTATAGGCTAATATAATGATGACACGCTCAAAACTCGAACTCGAACTCGATCATGAAATATGTCTATTTGCAGTCCTTTTGAAGACACTTAAATATCAATCGAAAGGACATAATTATAATCATAATAAACAATATAAATTATCAAACCAAGCCTCTGACGCAATGCGAACTTACAGAGGAGTAAACATTATAATTCAATACAAACTGCGTCAATAATAAGCTAATACCTCCCATTGTTGAGCACCACAAAGGATTTTGATATTTATTACTGTCAGGTTAAAGGTGGCTGTTGAGTGTGGACCTGTTAATGTGTCGCTCGCCGATTGATTCCTTCGTTATCGACTGTAATCATTTTATGAAGTTCTGTGATCATGTGTATATAGGTATCGGCATAGTTTTGAATTCTTTCTCAAACGCAACACGAATTCCTGATGGATGCGCTAAGACATGCTGTGTACGGGTGTCATACAATCTTAAATCTTCCCTTATGAATCATGGCAAGTACAGCATAATTTTCGATCAACCAAACACAATATTTGGGTTCATCGTTCTGGCTACTTAAAGTATTTTATGTTATCTAGCTAAGCTATCTAAAGCTATAGGAAAAGGTTATTTTATTTTTAATTATATCCAAATTTTACTTCAACAACCCCGGAAGGTCGAAGCGGTGCAATCCCGTTTCGTGTGCCATTTGTTCCGACTAACTAGAACTCAATCCTTGTGCGTGCAGGCAGAAACTTTAATAGGGCGTGTGAACAGCATCACTTCGATCCTTTTACAACAGCAGGATAAAGGTCTCAGCACACATATGGGATCGGAAAGGGATCGTAACCGTAACGCCTTTCGCCTCGCTGTCAACCAGGCGTCAACCTACCGTATGCACGTAACGAAAGCGTATCAGCAGCGCCTGTACGTCAACTCGGCTACGGCTAGGCGACACCGCGCTTACGCCTCGCCGCCCCCTGGCTGACCTGGTTGGCACCAGATCAGTTTGAATCCAAACGTTAAGTGTAGCGCACGACGAAGAGATGTGAGCTCGGGTACGGAGAGACGTAAGCGCGGGGACGGAGAAACGTAAGCGCGGGGACGATGAGCCGTAAGCGCGGGAATTCAAGTTCGGAGCCTGTTCCGAGGCGAGGCGATTACGTTATTATTCCGATTAGTGTGCGTTGCAGTAGGGAGTTTAATACAAACCATTCTGAACGGCTCGAGGCGATACGGTGACGATCCCTTTCCGATCCCATATGTGTGCTGAGACCCTTAGCATGACGCTTCTGTAGAATAGAAATCGCTTGTCTACCGAAAATGTTCTACTGTCTACACGGAAACGCCATTTTTTCTACTCTTCGGTCGGCAAAGTGCTTCTCTATGGTTCTCGTGCTAAGCCTGCAGGTGTGTCCGTGGCCAGAAAGTGCTTGAGCTTTAACTTTTTCACCTGGTGCTTGATGCTGGAAAGATTATGTTAGACAGAGTAGACTAGTTTTATCACCTATATTGTATTGTTGTATGTATAGGGTATTAATATGTATAGTTTTGGCTTTGGCGATTTATTGTTTTTGTTGCCAGCGGTACTGTGTTGTTCACAGATTTGTAATATTATTATTCTGTTAATTAAAATAAAAAATCAAAGTCAAGTCCTTTATTCAAACTAGGCTGAAAGTCACTTTTCGAACGTCAAATTATATGTGAATACTTGTAGTCGGCTGTTAGTCACATTTTCAATTTGTTAGTCTGTTTTATTTAGCTGCAAGTCTTCCAAAGGAAATAAATAAATAAATTATTAAACGGGTTATCAGTAACGCTGTTTTTTGGAAATATTTTCCCGGAGGAGCTATCTACGTATTTCATAAAGACAAAGCTACGTTTTAACAAGTCACTGTTTCCATTTGAGTTGTAAGCTCTTTCTATTTACTTATAACAAACAATTTCACATTTAGGTAAGTGATGCGAGGTTTTACATCTTAGCTGAGAATAAAGTGTTGGATGAAAGATTCAGACAGACAGACATGAATTGAAACAAGTTAATTGCTTTTAGAAAACTCATGCCCAGTAGTTTCCTTCAACTCGTGAACAAGCCTCTTCCCTTCGGGGTAATTACGTAACTCTCAATCCGAATGCCATTCATTTTGATAATTCAACAATATTCATTGCGTTATTTGCGATGTCAAGAAGACAAAGTGAGTGAAACTGTGAATCGTAATTGGGGTGAAGGTCTTCCTTTAACAGATAAAAGGTAATTCTGCCATTCCTAACATGCTGGGTTGCTGATATTTCTTGCTTTATTAGACACATACCGTGGGGACGGAGTGTCCTAGTCTTTGCCATTTAAAATGCATACAAAATATGCAAATTGAAGATAATTCACAAAATACTTATACAATGTTGTTTACATAATTGTCTGGTAATAAGACAAAGACACATGTGACTGGTGACCTATAACAAGTGGTGACCTCTAGCGGGTGTTGCAATAACTATGTGATGACGTAGACGAAGCTGTGAAGATGAAGCGCTTAGAGGTTCCGCTGTCTGTCCGACCATCCGCACGTCCGTCTGGCATAGGGCTGTATCTTTTGAACCGTAATAGATAGAACTTGAAATTTCACAAATGTGTGTACTACCTACTATGGCCGCTATAACGATAAAAAATAAAGGGGTTCCCCATACGGGAAACGTGTTTTTTTACTAAAGTAGCTTTGTAGGGTTCCGTAGTCAACAAGGAACCCTTATACTTCTGCCATTTCCGTCTGTCTGTCTGTCCCCGGCTTAGCTCAGAGACCCTTAGTACTAGAAAGCTGTAATTTGGCATGGCTATTAATATGAATACACACGCCGACAAAGTGGAAAAATAAAATCTTTTAAAAAAAAAATGTACCTCCCTTACACGTAAAATGGGGATGATAATATTTTTCTCGTGTGTCTCGTGAATGTACGATGTGAATATCATATCTTTGGATAGGCCGTTCAAAATAAAATATTGACGGTCTGCGAAAACCATTTTTCGACTCAGGGATCCGTTTGCGTCATATTAAGCTTTAAACTGGTAATTTTTGTTAGGTGTGTGTCCCTGCCAGCTAAATGGTTGCTTTTGGGTATATGAAAAAATGCATGGCAGTAGTACCTACATATACATAACGAAATTAAAAGAAAACTATCACAGCTAAATAGGCTTTGCTTTCCGCATCCAGTCTGTCCCAGCCACCTTATTAAGGTCGTCGGTCCATCTAGCTGGGGGGCGTCCCACACTACGCTTGCCGATACGCGGTCTCCACTCCAGGACTCGTCTGCTCGGCTGGATCGGCCATCGGTCCTTCGGCAATTGGCAATTGTTGGAGAATTGACCGAGACGTATATCGATGTCTGGGAGAACATATTTTTCACTACAATGTTAAGTTTGTTTTTGGGATAAAGAAAGTAGTTTTATTCAGAATCGAGATACTCGTATATTATGTTATTGTGCTCAATACATAAAAATATTTTTCTTTATAAGCTTGTTGCCGCCTACCCCATTTAAAAGAATCTTGACTGAGTCTTATTAAAAGCCTACTTTAATAAGACTCGGTCAAGATTCTTCGTAAACTTGTCTGAGATTGCGTGGCAATGGAAAATAATTATGTGATAGACAAAAGAATACATGGACGATAGTGTAGGAGCTCGAGTCCCGTTACTTAACTAAATCATTAATCGTGTTACTGTTATTGTTACCTGACTGGAGCCGTGGGAATTGTATGTACTTCTAAATAAAGAAAGGCACATCTTCATACATAAATCTTCATACTATTAACTATGGAATTACATTAGACAAAGAGAAAAGGTCACAAATTAACTGTAACTGTATACCTACCTACCTATCAACTAGATGTCTAGGTAAAATTAAGGATATCATTGCTTTCAATAAATTTAATCTCAAATTGGGTTAATTAGTAATTTCACATAAGACTGTAATCACTTTATAATTATAAATTGACACACTTTAAAACCATGTATAATTCAATGTCGGAAACAGCAATCTTATTAATTTTCTCGAAGGTTTGTTCTTTCGCGGATACCTTATAGGTCTATTATAAGAAAACTTGATGATTATGAGGACTGTTCCCTTTGATAGGGCATTTTATTGTAGATGTTTTCGACCAGCACCCTAATTGCACACTTTCCATCACAATCCGAAAGATTTAGAAAGAACCCGTTAATCCATTGCTCATTATGCTTGAAAAATTCGTCTGCTCAGCAACGTAAATAATACTATTAATGGTGTTGAATTGTCAAAATGAAAGGCATTACCATTGTAAGTGCGTCACGCTATTACATCGCCGATTTAGGGATGTTGATGGCAACTTAGACATAATGGGCGTAAGGGTAACCTTCTGAGCGTAAATTATATCCAGCATTATGCAGTACAACTCAGGAAAAATATCACCAAGTTAATAGGCATTTTAAATGTATGCATTCCGATTGTCCGTAAATTAATTCAAATGTTCAATAACAAGTTCCGAATGCATTGATTAATTTCCTACAGTAAGAGCCGTAACGAAAACTACATTCAAATTCAAACTATACTTTTTCACGCATTTTCGAATTAAAATCCCGTTCGTATGATTTTGCATTTCTAATTTTATCAGGTTATTCCCATGACAAATTAAAAGATGGAGTGAGTCATTTGGTCGGCAGCTCTTGGCCTAGGGTTGGACGAGAATAATATTTTAATTTAAAAATCCGATTGTATTTTTAATTGTTCTTACGATAGTAATTAACCGAACAATCACAACTTGCTGATAATTACTTTTGATGTGGACACGGAAATCAATTGATTGAACAGAGTATCCGTAATGAAATCCGGTTAGAACAAGATATTCCTTTACCTACGTATATTTATGAGAAACCAGTTAGGCAGAAAAAAGAAACACTGTTGTATAAAGTAGGTACTCCAGTAGCTACCTCCAGAATTAAGCTAAAGTCGGATTTGAAGCTATGTCGCGGTTATCACTAACCCACTGCAGCGGCACGCTCCGGGCGGCAGATCTTTGCGAGGCCCTTGTCCATTGCGTAAAGTATGTGAATTGCAAGTAGGTATTTCTGATGATTGATGAGAAATGAAATTTATAAATATGTATATCATGTGGCCACGACATGCAAAAAAAAAGAAGTTAATGCAAGGCCGAGCGCAGCGAGCTCGAAAATTGTAGCACCCCGCTTTGTAAAGGTTAGGTTTTTCTTTTGACTATTCATACAGAAATAGAAGATAACTAAGTAAAAGCGAGCGGAGCGGGTTGGAAAATTTTTGCATCCCGTCTCGGATAGGTAATCTTCTTTAGACCATTTTTAAGGAAATGGAATATGTTCGTCAACTTATGATATTAAAATCGAGAAGAGATTGAAGAATGCAAGAGCAAGCGAAGCAAGCTCGAAAATTTTAGCACTCAACTTTTATATTTTGCATACGTATCCTCAAACTACAAACTGCCTTTAAAAAAAACTTTAATTCTTTTCTTTTTTTTTTACTTGCTGATCATATTAAAAGTAGGTACTTCTCAAGACGGTTAAGTAAAGCATTCTTCAAAGTAATTAACCCTACTAGATATTTGCATGATTTTACGTATAATGTCATCCTCCTTTGACACCTCTGATTGCCTGCCGTGTGCCGTGACTTTTTAGTGGACATATAATTTTGCATCAATTTCCATAATAGACCGGCTAAGATGGCCCGCGAAATTCGATTAAGTTTTTAGCAATTTGCAGGTCAGTGTCAGGTTATAATAATTGGTAATTAAAATATAATTCGCGACCGCAACAAATATAGCTTTACAGAATTATAATCATTAGAATCAGCAATACAACTCCCTGTGTTAGAATTGCCCTCAAATGTCATGATTTTATGAAATAGTCATACATTATGAACTTATGAGAGTTGTATTGATGATTTTGATACAGCCGCGAATAATATTTAGATCAACATACAACCTCATACTGACCTGCAAATTGCAAAAAACCTAAGAAAATATTAATTTCGCAGGCTATCTTGACGGTAAATTGGCACCACAAGCAACATGGCAAAACGAAAACCGAAAAAAAAAATACTGAGTTCAAAACACGATTACCTAGAGGTGGTACATGTCAAAATTGAATTAAAGGTGATAAATGTCAAAATAGGATTAGTGGTACATGTCAAAACACGATTAGAGGTGGCATTCTTGCATAATCGTATAACATTTGATAGATAAGTCAATAAACCTATGAAGAGATAGTAGAACCACACCTGTTTTAAGTACTTATTGATTGCACAATGCAGACTAGATGGCGTGCGTAAAATTCCGTTGGGGACAGCGCAAGGTGAACCGGTCGGCTAAGGAGTAATGGGCCAGTGATATACGCGCCTACACACTTACCCACTGCCTTCTTTTACGATTTGTATGATAGATTTTGTTAGCAGATTATATTACTACTTATGCTAAAAGTAAGAGTCAAATTGAGATAAATGCTAGAAGATGAGAGGTGATCGCAAATTTTGTATTGGAATACTCCGTTTTGGAAAACTGAGAAATATTACATAAAAGTTCGTTATCTTGTAGATAAGTTGTAAAAGGGTCTTGTGAAGTAGTGCCTAAAACTTCAATTTGTGTAACAAATGAGCTTCTATGTCTACGTAGGATAATCTTAGAAACTTTTCATAGTTGTTGCCACGACTAGAGTAGGTAAAAAACGCAGCATCTACCTACTTAAGTTTTTTTTTCTTTTACAAAACTCTGACTTTTAGACTAATTCAGTTCTTTGTGTAACTTCTGCTAATATTATTCACGCGGTTCTTTTTTTTTAAATTATATTTTATTGTTTTATTTATCTAAACCTCAAAGCGACGGAAGCAGCGATTATTTGTAATTGGTTTTCCTTGTTGCGAAACCACTTATTTAACTAAAATATACGTATAATTCAATCCGAAGGTAAATCTGAATTATTTATAAGCCCAGTCGTAAGTGGAAAGGTTAAAGGGCCATATGGAAAAATTTCGTGCCTTTTTAAACCTGACTTTTCCTTATAAGCGAGTGCATCACGACCTTATAGGCCAAGAGGTCCATAATGAGAAGTTGGCTTGGTAAGCCATTATTTTTTATTTATATTTAGTATCGCACCAGCTAAAGGTTTAAGTTCCTTAAGTATCTTTTGGGCCTCGTTTAGATTGAGTTGCCAGTCCGCATTTGCTGGTAATGTGCAAAAAGCTGCATACAGCTTTTTGCACATTACCTATAAACCTAAAAAGTAAATACACATTTCCCTGAAGCACTGCAGTTTTTTTAACCTTTGACCTCATGTTATTAATGACACTTGATAACCATCAGACTTTCCGAAGTAATGCACGGCCTCCACAATTAAATCTACCATCATATTAATGTTCCTGCAGGTTTTCTTTGATTTCAAAAAAGCAATACAAAATACTGGATCTTGCAATTTTGCACCACGAGCCTAAGAAGTTTTAGGGTCACAAAAATATTTTGAGGTATCTGGCAATTTCTTGATCCCTTCGATAAATAGGAGGAACGGCGATCCCTGATTTTCCGGACTCCTTCAAAACACCACTAGATGGATACCTAGTGGTGATTTGAAGAAGTCTCTCTATCAATCTGCCTAGCCTTTTCCCAACTGTGTTGGAGTCGGCTTCCACTCTAACCGGATGCAGGTAAATACCAGTTTACATGAAGTTTCATTTTACATGAAGCGACAGCCTATCTGACCTCCACAATTCAGTTACTGGGTAACACGATACCCCTTGTTAAGACTGGTTGTCAGACTTTCGAACTGCTGACTACCCGTAACGACTGTCAAAGATCTATGAATGACAGCTGGGTCTCGATATGTTAAAATGGTCATTGGTCACCCATCCACGAACCGATCGGGCAAGCGTAGCTTAACCTTCGATCAACCCGTGCGGCTGTTATCAGTTAGCCACGAACACTTCTTGAAGAAGTATCTCTACCAGAGTAAAATGCTACCCACGAGAACTTCCCAAAAATAAGACTAAGCGCCTTCAGAAGTCAAAGCCAGGCTGTCGCGCCCATGGCTTCCGTATAAATTATCTTTGCTTACATGTAACATGTCGTGAAGATAATGTACATAAAGTCGACCAATTAAGTGGGCAGGCTTGCAACGAAATTAGTGGGTCGAGGCGAGCGGGGCAAGTTGACCGGAGCCCGCGCATGGTTGCGGAAAAAATAATCGACACATGTCGCGCTCATGTGACAGGCTGGTAACTGTGGTAATGTTACTAGTTCTTGAGGGCCGAGTCTAATGTGGTCTTATTTTCTTTACTAGGTGAGCTCCTGGCCTGGTCGAAAATGTTTGTAGGTACCAAGCTCCTTTTCTGTTGGGCATGCCGTGCCAATGCGCTTGGTTTTACCGAGAAAACGTATGTGACAGAGAATGAGACTCACTTTCGCTTTTGTAATATTAGTGTGAATATCGCCTAGATGTTAATTAGTTTAATTTTGATAAAATGTCACACTTGGAGACAACTTAAGATGAGGTCTTTGCACCCGCAGCTTTCGCGGTTGCAACCGCACGCGGGCATGGGAAGTCATTAGGTATATCACTCTGTTGTGTTCGTTAGTGCGGGTATAATAGTCCTCCAAAATGAATTTCGGCCATGGCAACCAATCTCAGCGGAGACCAGCCTTCAACGCGGGAGATATTAAAGTGCACAAGTGCGTGCGCAGACACAGCTGCACTCTCCCTTCCCTCACTCTCATAGTCCAATGGGACGGCGATCCGACACAACCGGCGAGAGATCAGGCGCTGGGCCATTCCGAGGCACGGACACCGCCAATTTCCAAACTCCAAGATTTTATTAAGGAATTCCTAATGGTTAAACCCAATAACACTTTGCCCGACTCGGGAATCAAACCCAAGAGCCCATGCTCATCAGGGAGGGAGGAGGGAGGTTACCTATACCTAGAACCCTAAGAGATGTCAAAAATGCTACTGCAGTATCAAAGCCTCAAAGGTCAACAAAAGCCAAGGAAAAATATGAAAGCGTTCAGTTTCAGGCGCGCTGTTCCGGTTTGTATATGTTACGGCTAATACCCGAAGTGCGGCTACACCTAGTTTTAGCCGGTTAGAACTAGGTGTAGCCACTTACTCTTGGTTAAACCTAGTACGAGCCGATTGTTTTCGGGTGAAATCATTTGGGTTAGGTTAGGTTAGAACAGTAACCATTAACAAGCGAAGGCGAGCGAGCGAAGCGAGCGTGCCGCGGGAGCGGCCGCCGAGCGCCAGATCCCCTCTATTGTTGGTAAATTGGTTTTATACAGGGATTGTCTGGACCTATAATTCTAACCGGCTAAAACTAGGTGTAGCCGCATTCGGGTATTAGCTGTAACATATACATTATATAACAACAGATCCATAAAAATATACAAGTAATTTTTTATCAAACTATTTTAATTTACCAATATCGGACGCTAATATAACCAACAATTAAAGCCATATATTAACAGTTGGACGTGTACATAATTGGGCTATAAAACAATTAGTTAAAAACAAGTTGATGTGTACCGTGACGCACTTGTGTCAATACATTCGGTTTTACTATGATAGTTACAAACAATTGAAAGTCGTGTAATATACAGAAATAAGTATGACCTACATAATGTAAAAAAAATATACCATTGATGGCTACTTTTGTTCTAACATCTATATAGTCAAATGGTCTCTGAACATTTTAAGAAATGCTGCATAGGAATGACAGTCTAGCGGATGGTCCATCTATTGAAATATGCGTCATCCTGAGACAATTTCTGCCTTTTACAAAAGCCACATAGGGGGCGAATTACAGAATCTCACTCAAAACTAATTTTAAACTAGTTTAAACCCCGTGAACAAAAAAAAAAAAAATAGGTTATGTATACGGGCCTTAGGCTCCCTGCCGACACGGCCACCAAGGATTTATCCTGCCGAATAAGCAATTCAACAACAATCAATCCTAAACGAACTCAAATGAAATCTATCCACATTATTTTCCAACTTAACCAGACCCATTGAACCAGTTTCGAACACACCTAAACCAAAGAAGGTTTCATAACCATCATTGACTATATTCTTAGTCAAATGTGCCATAATTGATACAAAATCTACTCAAAGTGCTCTAGTGGTTATGCAAATAACCGAGGCCAATTTGCCGTTCACGTCTGTTTAAAAAATAATTAACGCTACATGCTCTGCTATGTTTCGGTCTAGATAATTTTCAGCGGGGAATTAATTAGATCCTAGTAATTAGTTACAAAATTATGTATGTTCTGGTGAAGTCTTCCTGACGTAATGATGTAATAGACACTGTAGCTCAAAGGTTTCAAAATTCTCATGGCTTCATATTTGTATCTGATAAAAGAATAGCGCTTGCTTATGCCATGGAAGATGAAGATGCCAGCTAGCAAGATGGTAGCTATTCAGTATTTTTCAGATTAAATATTATATGGGTAGGTACTTACCGTATTTTAGAGAACATTGGAAGAAAGAAATAAAGAAATAATAACATTTATTTGGACACAGTTCGTGAAACACAAAATACAAACAACAAAAGAAAAACAGTGAAAATAATGTTTTAACAACAATAGTGTGTTTCACGGCTGCGCCAAAAAGGTTCATTTCAGCATTAATGCCAGACAGATGCTGTCTGACGCTGGTTTTCTAATGAAACTTTAGGGACAAGTGACAGGAAGTAGGTACATTGGGTAGTGCTACTGCTGAGCACGAGATTCGGGGTCCAATTCCCGGGTCGGGCCAACGTGTTATTAGGTTTTTAAATCTAGAATTTCTCAGTAGCAGCCCCGAGTCTGGTTATGTGCCCGGTTGATGTTAATAGGCTCGCCCCCTATTACATGTGACTTAAACAGAACTGGCGAAATGCGGGTGTACTATAGGTATTACCTACACCTCTGCCTATCCTTTCGGGGAGTACAGACGTGATGATGATTGATGTTATGTTGGGTACTCCGTGATTGGGACACTATTAGCTTCATGAAATTGATGTCTACGATTACTTTGGCTGTAGTGCTACCTAGCCTTTCAGTATGTTTGAGCTCAAAGAGCTTTTTTTACCTTGACATTGATAGAAACATCGCAAACACAATGACGCCAAGAAAGGTCGCGGATTCCGAATGATATCAAAATATTGTGTAATAAACCTAAATGTTATTTATTTTATTGTTTACATAAATAAACGCACTTTTATTACTTTGGCCTACTGTTTGACGGGAAGTTTATTGTAGATCATTATTAATTTATTATAATATAGTTAGAGCAGTGGTGGCTCAGTAGTAACGCCCGCGACTCACAAGTTGCAGTTCATAGGTTCTAACCCACACAGGCGCTTTACTTTGTGTAAATTATTACATCACCACTGCTCTCAAAACTGTGAAAGAAAACATCGTAAGGAAACCGGCAAGTCCTAGAACCTAAAATTCGAAGATCTACGAGTACGTACCCGCACTGGGCCCGCGTGGAGAATTACGGCCCACTCCTCTCACCAAGAGGACGCCGGTCTCCTAACAATGGGAACATTATAAATAAGCTGATTATGCATAGGTTCACTTTTATGTAACAAATCAAAATATCCTTCTTTTCACGGTAAAGGGAGATTTTATAAGTTTTGTTTTCGGCGTTAGAGGTTAGCTGGAAACCTGAAAAACGCGTTTTAAACAGACTATACTCGTATCTAGAATTTGTAACAACTTGTAGGAATGCTAATATAGAAAAAGCCAAATATGTATTTATAGGTAGGTGTAAAAACGATTGGCTCAAGGTCAGAATACTGAACAGATATTTAAGTAATAATGTCTCACATACAGCAATCAAACTAACATCCTATTTTTAAATGTATGTAGGTACTTAACTTAATTTTAAAAGTTGTGTATGGAGTTTGAGTTTGTACTGATAATTTATTTGTCACTATGAAGTGTTAATTAAATTATGATTCAATATTAGGTATTAAAATAATTAAAATAGGACATACCTAGATCTTCTTGTTAGATTAATGATCATTAATTTGTTTATTTATTTATTTAACCATTTATGTACGCACATATATATAAACATACAAGAAGAAAGGAACAAAAAAATACGTACAAAGGTGATGCTTATTTCTAAAGAAATCTCTTCCAACATACCTCAAGATGATGATGATATGAGATGATTTCAATGATTATTTTTTATTCATTTAGTTATTCACAACAGTGTTGATTACTAAAAAACTTCATTTTGGTGACAATATGTACCTACCTACCTATAATTCAATTTATAGTCTTTCTCTAGTTTGTCCGACCAATCCAAATAATCTAAAAAAAGTTTTTCTATTTACTCTACTATTGGTCAACCAGCTAATTGAGACTGTACGACGCACGACCTTATTACCTACCTTCTTATTACAACAAGAATTTAAGAAAAGAGCCCTTAGACACGTATCTAACTATCTACATGCACCATTCCTCAAGACCTTGTATGTACTACACCATACAGGGTCAAATTAAAATAGCTAGCATGTTTTATAAGGGGGGTCAATGACCACTGGTAGTGGTGTTACTTAAAGTATCAGTTGAGAAAATCTCTTTTCTTTTATTTTATCGTGTTTTGATATCGATACCAATCCCTTTTGTGAAGTTTACACAAAAAAAAACAAATTTGTGAATCTGATATTTCAAGTGACTACACTAACTGCGGTCGATGACCCCACAAAAATCATCTAAATTTATTTATTGTTTTATCATGTTTAGAGATATCGATAGTTCGATACCCATCGCATGCGGAGTTCCGCTAGCTAATTTAATATGTCCTGTATACGAGCTTACCTAGCACCGTGATAAAAGTCTAAGGGGCACCCAGCCTCGGTATGTTAGCGCGTGTCACGTACTACATTTGAAGGTTGAACATGTTGTTAATAAATAGTCCACGTTATGGCACGTTACTAATTTATGTTCCGAACTTGCACGTTTATTATAAACATTTTCTAGTAATAAATAAGGTAGCTGTACTCAAAGCCTCATTCGCGTGGACAAATAACGTGCTGGACGTAAAGAACAGCACCATCCTATTTCTTCCCGTGGGTGTCGTAAAAGGCGACTAAGGGACTTACTAGAGAATGGGTAGCAGCGTTCTCTATGTATTTTAACACCATACTGCGATCGCCAACCCGACTGCCAAGCGTGGCGATTATGGCAACCCCCCTCCCCTTAATTGGAGGCCTATGTCCAGCAGTGGACGTCTTTCGGTTGAAATGATGATGATGAAGAGGCCAAAGACCTTATTTTAGTAGATAAAAGAAAATGGAACCTACGAACATGTTTGATTTTATGACGTCAATGTAATAAGTAAGGTAAATAATGAATATATTTTTAGTTAAAAATGCCACACCCCTTGCAATATTTCCACAGACCTATAAAATGAATTTCAACCACAAGCAACCACAGATTAAAAATAATTTACGTCATGCAGCAAATTAACTGTGGTTTTCCAGAAGGTAGTTGTGGTCAGTTTAAATACAATCCTAAAAAGGTAGGTAAATACAGTACCGTATCAGATTGCAGAAATGCAACGGCTCTGCAACATTAAGATTTTTCCAATAAATCTTTCCTTTGTAGGACAGAACTTTTAAAGTGTTTAACTTTAAATGTTCGGAATTAAACTCACGGAGCAGTTTGCCTTTTGAAATCATGAATAATTGATTCCTTTAGGTGGATAGAGCAGCTAAAGAATTTACCTATTTATTTATTTGATCCCAATTGTACATACTTAAAAATAGCATATACGTATAACACAACAAGAAATATAAAATACCACTTTTCACGACAAAAAACCGTTGCATTTTGAACAATAGTTGTATTTAGTTAAGTTTAACTTCATCCGTTGTCCCTGGACATTGAAGGCAAGTTTACCCATAATAGCTTATATTAAGGGGTGACACTATCCTTGCTATGAATGAAGAATACACTTTATTTTATAGCTGAAGGATCGAGAAAGTAGGTAAGTCTTGGTCAGAAAGATATCAGAGAATAGTAGAAACAACGTTGCTAAGAACTATAAACTGCCAACATAATCCAAGTTCACTCCTTTTACAAACAACCCGTTGGGAATCATAAATGAAATCCAATCAATATAAAATGTGTCTTAGTAGAATTAATGTAGGGACTAATATAATACCATTACTTATACCTATATCGAATGGTTGTACTAGCAAGCAATACTGGAATTCCACCGGCAATGCAATCGAATAGTCATAAATACCAAGTTTCCTATCAACACGATGATTTCAGTACAAACTGCGGCATTTAATGCTAAATTCTTGACATTCTACAGTTAACTTTTATAGCTCACCGGTTAATTTTACGAACGGTTAACAAAGCGTGTGGTAGGATTTCAATTCAAGAAACAGTTATAACAATGTCGAATATGATTTTACCAGAAATTGCTTTGAAATTGAGTAAATAAACGAGGTTTTTATACGTAGAAAAGGAAACGTAACTTCGAATGCTGAAAATGCTTGTATTCAGCTAATTAAGCTGCATCCGGTTAGACTAGAAGGCAACGACGACATATTTGGGAAAGGGGATGATGATGACGATTAACGCTGTAAATCGATTAAGTAATGAAAACTGATAAGAGCGAATTCCACAGCCTTTTATACCTAGTACCTAGATTGTATAAGTCTTAACCTGCGAATGACGTCCGAAAATTCAAGATTTATTCGCAGGACTTTGGTTCAAATCGCCCTAAACAAGATAAGCTTAACAGATTTGACAACTGCGAAAAACGACATGCATAATTATTTCGTAGGGTTAAGTTCGTTCAAAAAATACCCTAATGTAACATTGATTCACCATGACGCCATCGCCACCTCCAAAGCCATCAGTGCTCCACGAAAGGCGACGAGGCTCACCTTATTGTTCCTGAAACGCTACATGAATCACAATGATGACAATTCGTGACCATAACATAATTAAACTGAATTGACTTTGTATCTAAACAAATTAATGTGTTTAACATACATATAAACATGTATAGGTGCAAATTGGAGATATACATCATGTGACCATGGTACTTATGTAAGAAAACTACGTAGGTAAGTATGTGAACGAGTATTTCAAATTTATGTCACGTGAGTGCTGATTCCATGAAACAGTGGCAGTGGAGGTAAAAACGAAATGTCTGATGGGACTTTGAGATTATTATTTACTTTATTTGAGGTTATTACTTAATAAGGAGGTCGTCAACAACAGCAGGTAATCTTCTTACAAGGGTATCATACAGAGTTCAAGGTGTAGCCTAAAGGCTTGAAACTTTTTAGCTTTTGCGAATACTTGTAAAAATTGCTTGAACAAAACGCACTAGATAGTTCCGTAGGAATCTTTTACAAAAGAAACCAATTACTAACAATTGAAAATCGCAAAATCCACTACGTAATTGCCTAATGCCCCGTGAAATAAAAAACTTTGGACCTGACTATGATGCATTCCATTAAAGAGTCTGACTGCTTTCCATCAACCGCAGGCTGACAAAAAGATGCACAAGCGGCAGCATAAACGCGTCATCAAATACAACTTATGGTAAATGGTTCACGAACCCAGATTCCTATTAAATATGAAATTTACTCGCGTCATAATACGTGACCGCACGCAGCTGACTGTACGACGATATTGCCTTCGTTGACGAGGCAATATCGTCGTACAGTCTATCGCTCTCCAGTAGTAACAATTTGACGTTTACACCACCTTAATGTGATAGCAGTGAGGGCGATTTTTGTAGGGCATTGACTTACCGGTCGACTGTACCCATTGACGACCAGTATTACCAACTGGCACGCATTAGTTATTTATTGGTACCGGTACCATCTTTAGACAAAGATCATTGCGATTCCATTCGGTACTTAGAGTGTGAACAAGAATTTCTCTAGTTAGTGGTCAGTATTAGTGCGAGCTTTATAAGGTATAACTGGTCAACGAAGTAGGTAGATATACGAGTATGTGGCTAGTAGCTGCGGAGCCTGTGGCCACGAAATGGACAAGAATGATAAAGCTAAGGTTGTAGCGTCTTAACATTGTGCAGTTTACAGAGGAAGCCAGAATCTTCAATAGCAATCAATCCGACAAGGGTAAAGAGACAATAAAATATGGTTAATCTCAGGAAATGATTCAACTGCCTTCAACTTGGAACCCGCAAGGAAATTAATTAGGAAAATATAAACATCGTTTCCACGACGCGGACGACCCTCTTTATCAAGCAGATGACAGGAAATATGCCAGTTTTATATATACACACTATGCTGAGATAGCCTTTGGAGTTCATACAAGACGATCCTGGAGTATTTTGCGAAGGTGATTTCGGGAAGTTTGGAAACTCAAAGCATTTATTTCAATTAAACCATTTCATTCACAGGCACTTTTGAATTGTCAAGGAGTCGGTCAGTTAGAAATATGACGCTTTGCAACTCCACGGACACTCTTTAAAAAAAAACTTGAGTGAGTCACCGAAGGTAAACAAGAATTCCTCTTGGAATTTAATGCTTCAGACAAAAGGGATCCGTCAGAACTTATAGGAAACAATTTAAAACTTAATTATAACCAAACACAATGTTAAGAAATGTTAAAGATTTTATGGAGCTACAGACTGAATTCATTCACAAATTTTTAAACGTTACGAAAATTACATGTTTAATGCACGTTCGCTCTCTAATAGATCAATTAATGTTATTATGTTATCAAAACGAACTTCCGTTATTACCAATTCCGGCGCTTATGAGCAATCAAATTATTAGAATTAAGCAAAATTAGACTTTAGTGAATCGTAGTAAGCAAAAGATAATGTTCTTAAAACATAATTAGTGGGTTTTGGGGAAAATTAAAGAAGCACAAGAGCTCTATGTTATGTACTTTCAGGGTTAACAAGTTAAATTTCGGGATCGCAAAAAGTCTGGCTCGGATTGGATTAGATTTTTGAACGTTTTGGGCGTGCGTGGATCAATTTCGCTTGTCTCCAAAAGTACTTTAAGATTTGGTTTTCCTTCTTCCTTTCCTTTTTAAATTGCTTCTTCAACAACAAATTCGACTCCGTCAGTGCAACTGCTTAGGTACCCTTAAATCTCGACATCCATATCACCCCTAGGTACGTGTGTGGTCTTACTGATCTGCCCTTTCCTGTATTGGTGATTTGCTCTTCATTTTGAATTTTAAACCAAGCAAGCTTTTTTGTTGATATAACTTTGTCTATTTAAACTTGAACCAACATCAACTAAATCATTGAAAGACGATTTTGGTCTTTATGGAAATACGAAAACTTTGCAAGACAATCAGTCAGGAAGTGTTTTTCTAAAGTTTTTGTCTCTTGTCCTATGGTCAAATTCTTGGTACGTTTATTCCAATAGGATATCACTTCTTTTGTATTCATGTAGGTACCTACTTATTTAAAACATTGAAACTCTCAATGACAAATCGGCAATAAACCTTTTCAAT
The DNA here is from genome assembly GCA_963921375.1 of Tiliacea citrago. Taxonomy (NCBI): domain Eukaryota; kingdom Metazoa; phylum Arthropoda; class Insecta; order Lepidoptera; family Noctuidae; genus Tiliacea; species Tiliacea citrago. The sequence continues at coordinate 3,064,280 of OY992796.1, forward strand.
TCTCATCGTGTCTCATTAACAATGAAATATTAATGTGAAAAGGCTTTTGGATTAAGCTTTAACAGCTCTATAAACTTACTGATCAAAAAAAGGATATGCTCTGACTCATCGCCAACTCGGGTCGGTAAAATTTAAGGGCACGCATACCGTGAGGGTCCTTGGTTTATGTCCCGAGTCACGCAACCAATTTTATTGGTTGAGGCTTGTTTTTGTCCCTAATAACTAAGTGCGGGATTATATAGTTTTTTTTTTATAATGAATTCATCATTCTCCTGCCCTTATCCCAATTGATTTGGGTAGCTATATTAGTCGTCATCTAGGTAGTCACTCCCTTTCTAGCCATATCATCTTTCACACAGTCCATCCATCGTTTCTTTGGTCTTCCCCTACTCTTATAGCCATCGACATGCATACTCAAAACTTTCCTCACGACATTTTCCTCATTCCTCCGCATCACATGCCCATACCATGACAACCAATTTCCGCATTTTTTATAATGAATTTTGATGAATAAATTAAATTGTAAACCCCTCATCATCATCTGCCTAAGTAATTTGGGGTCGGCTTCCAGTCTAACTGGATGCAGCTGAATACCAGTATTTTACGTGGAGCGACTGCCTATCTGACCTCAACAACCCAGTTACTGGGTAGTACAGTACGATACCCCTTGGTAAGACTGGTTCTCAGACTTTCAGGCTTCTGATGACCCGCAACGATTGTCAAAAATCCACGAATTTCTAAGCTCCTAAGGATATTATTAGAATCCAAAGATGTCTGTCGAAAACGAAATGCTAATTCTGTTATAGAAACAGCATAGGTACATTTTTTTATCAGTTTTGCAACACTGTGAACTCTACACGCCCCTCTATGGAAAAAGCGTGGGTGACACTGTTGCACTAATCGCTATGAACTCTACTTGAGCTAGTTTGCATTAAAAACTGGGTTATCTGCTAATAAGAATCTTATTAGCCAAGTAGACAGCACACGACTACTTAACATCGTCATTATTTTCAATAAAAAGTTTGGACTGTTTTGAGAACCTCATCTAAATTCCTCAAAAAAAAAGTTATGGCGGAATTAAAAAAAAAACTACAACCGCGTCCGAACAAACTTTGAGCGGGACCGTTAATCGGCGCACGCTTTATTTCAGCTTATCAAATTAATTGAAATAAACAATAACACTCACCTAGGAATCTCTCCGATAATAATAAAAGTTGAATCAACAAGCACTTAGTTCTTAAAAGGTCGTATTTTTCATTTGAAAAACGAACACACAACCATTCGATGGAATAGCGGTACGCAAACTGAGGCTGAGGTAACAAGCTAAACAGCCACAGCCTATTGCCTCGATCGTGGCGGGGCTACCATCACACGCTCGAGATTCTTTTAAAAATATATTTCTGACCTTTTCTACTTTTAACGAATAAAAGAGAGAGAAAATGTTGTGATTTGATTACGAGAATTAAGTGAGTCATTGCCCCGTAGTAAACCCGCAATGTAAGTGCTGTGGAGGGTACCGACACTTTTGGAATTCTCGAAGACATTTTCTTATTGGTGTTATGAACATGAAGCATAATGGTTATGCTCTTTTACATAACAAATGCGAGTCAGGAAGCGGAGTCAGGCCTCTAGCGGTCTGTCAATGAGTAGGTGAGTATTTTTATTGTTTTTCAATTCTTTGATGGCTTAGGTATTAAATCACCATCATCACTAGGTACTTAGGTTTGTAAAGTCAGACCGCCGCCGAGTGTGTCTCAGTGCCAGAGTGTATCCTGTTTGATTGAATAGCTTATCTCAAAAACTGCTGAATGGATTTCGATTCAAGTTTTCTGTGACCCGGGGCTGCAGGTCACCTAGAATTTGGGTTGGTGCCTAAATTCTTATCATTATTTCAATTTTAAATAGCCTTTATCATCAACTTAAAACTAGTATTAGAATTTATTTAAATTTAAGGTTTAGGACAGGTATCAGAAATCTCCAGATTGCTTTGCTCTTTAGTATAGGCCTCCCCCAAGCTGTTCCATAGCTCACAGTCACGGTCTCGAGAAAAGTCAATGAATGATTGTAATTAATTGCCTTAAAAGACTATCAATAATGGCCCTACAAGCCTCCTCGCTTGCAGAGTAATTAATTATAATTGGCAGTTCTTTAGTGACGGGCTACTTTTATTAAGAAATTAGCTTTAATTTGTTTGAATTAAACATCAAGCGTCAATTAGGTATAATAACTAATTAATTATTAAATTGTTGATGATGGCTATTTGGCTAGCGAATCGCGGCCAATGCCCCACTGACGCTATATGTAAGTTAACCTCTGCCTACCCCTTAGAGGAAAACAGGCGTGATGATAAAGGCGATCTCTATAGGTTATTTATTGAATGAACAAAGAATTATCCTAAAATGTGAGGTCATGTTCACTAGTCGTTAATGGCTATTCTCAATATGACAAACATTAGTGAACATCGAAAGTCAAAACTCGTTTGATTACTAGTTCATTTATAAGTTTAAAAATTATGTATTAGGTATGTTGAAACTATTTGTACTCCTCGTCACTTGTCCCTAAAGGTTCATTAGAAACCCCGCGTTAGACAGCATCTGTCTGGCATTAACGCTGAAATTAACCTTTTTGGCCAATACACTACAGTTGAAACATTATTTTCACTTTTTTATTTTGTTATTTGTATTGATGTGAAACATCAATAGGCGCACGTAAAACCGATTGCTGGCGGGGCGACGCATGCCACGTGGCGATCGGCCACTATACAGTCTATAAGTGGTAGTGTGTAAATGTGTGTGTAGTGTGATGTTTCACATCTGCCAGTCGTCCCGTGACGGCTCAATGTTTTTTATGTTTCACGAACTGTTTCCTACCTAGTAGCTGCTGTCCTCTAATTCACCCGCGTGGCTTGTTCTAAAATAAGTTAATCCTGATAACATAAGCTATCTGCCAGTGAAAGTCCCGTCAAAATCGGTCCGGTATTTCGGAGATTAGCCGGAACTAACAGATAGGCAGACAAAAATGTTTATAATTGCATTCTTTTTCTTTATATACTTTCATAATAATGCATTTAGTAAAAAGCTGTAATTTTGACATTACAAACAGACATTTCAATGTTTGTTTTATGATGTATAGGATCCTAAAATTCCACACAACAATGTCACCCTAGCTATCTCAATGACTCAGGTGCGTGCAGACTTCCCACTGCGACCAACGACCAATGTCAACCTGGTCGCGACTGGCCCCACCCAAACCCATTCTCACGACCACTGGTTACACCTTAAAAACTCCTTAAATAATTTATAAACGCCTATCCTAGTAATTAGGTAGATTTAACTTATTCAGAAATCTAGAAGCTTTTTGAAAATATTTGTACAAGTCACGTCACTTTTAGGCGTGATATCACCATAAAACTGATGATTTAGCTACTAGATTATCCTAGTAATAAAGCTACAATTCACTATCAGCACGATATGAAAACCAGATAATTCCTTGAAATTATTTATGAACTCTGACTCTCTCTCTTTCTTGCTATTTTGATGAAAACCGGCTTGTTATATTATTTAGTTGTATGTTACATGATTGAATTTTGATGTCTTCTGAACATCAGCTATTAGTGTAATTAATTGTAGCGAGCATGATACTAACAAAATTTCTTCTGTGCGGGAATTGAACCCACACCCTGCAGCCTGGCAGCAAGCACTGATTGCATCGAACAATCTAACCTAATAATGTAAAGAGGTAAAATTGTGTGTTTGTTTGTAGACGTAACTCTGTAAGTAGGTATACTAATCGCACTGGTCGCTCACAATGGGTCTTATTAGAAGGCTTAAAGTCACCCAATGGGCAATGGAGATGGCTATGTTTAGAGTATCCCTACGTGATCGATTCAGAAATGAAGAGATCCGCAGGATAACCAAGGTAACCGACATAGCCCAAAGAATTGTGGCAGTGGGGGTGGCAAAGGGCGAAAAGTTCTGGAACGGCAACCGCGTACCGGATAACGCATCGTTGGGAGGCCTCCCACAAGGTGGACCGATGACCTGGGGCCCAAGTCTGCTATTTTTATAAATTCAGTCATTCCAACACGACCCCATTGTCATTTTGCTAAAAGTTCGTAATCTGGTAAATTCATAATGGTCGATCATTTTCTTTGCAATTTCTTTCAATGTAGTGTCAGTTGCCGACCATTGGAAAGTCATAATGACGCCATTATAATAGTACGAGTAGATTACCAAACTTGTCAAAATTAAACAATTATGAAATCAATGATCGACCATTCTGACACTATTGTAATAGCAGACTTGAGGCCCTGGTGAAAGCCGTAGGAATCCCTGGTGGACGCGGGAAACAGAACTGGTCGAAGTGGTGGTGCTTGGGGAGACCTATGTCCAGCAGTGGACGTTTTTCGGCTGAAATGGTGATGATAAATGAATGAGCTCTCTCCGATTACAAAAGCTATTTCACTAATAAAAAGCTACACTATTGCAGAGTGCTTTATGGTATGTTCTTATGGTAGGTATAAGTAGTTGACTTCCACGCCGACGGAAGTCGCGGACAGAAGCTGGTCAATTGTTATATTATGGGACAAGGTTATTCGGTAATCATTCATGATGTATCTTGAATGATTATCCTCAAATAGGTACATCAACTCGATGTCAAATAAACTAGTGTGCATTGACGTAAACACCATGCAGACTGGTCGACAATGAGATAAGGTGCGCCTAGACTGGTTGACGGTGACCACCGGCACTGACGGGCGGCCTCCCCTTTGATTTTAATAAGTAAGCGAAGTGAGTACAACATCCGCACTCATGATGCCTTCTATAAGGTCACAACGAAATTCAATTACAAGTGACATTCGTTTTCTTTTTAGCTTGTTATTAAAGTGGTTCTGTTATTGTACTGTAATGAAGGAGGCTCCACAAAATCTTCTCGTAAATGTTAGTTAAAATAGCTCCGTTAATAGCTTGTTTTCAACAACTGAATGGCCAGCCACAAAAAATCATTGATTAAGATTTACATACATAAACTCACGCCTTCGTCCCATGGGGGTAGGCAGAAATTATATAGAACGCCACCTGCTACGCTCCTTACATACCTACTCCTTTTGCTTCGCCTACGTTCATACATGCACGCCGGTTGCGAGTACTTCGCACCTGACCTTTCTGAAGAACATCACCAATTAGGTCACTATATATGTCCTCCTAGGGCCTCCCCTCCCAGCGCTTCCACGCTCTTCTGCCTTGTAAATACCTTTTGTTAGTCGCCTTTCATTCATCCTCTCAACATGAGCATACCATCAAAGCATAATACTATTTTAAAATTTTGTCACTACAAATCTTCTTCCACCCACACCGGTACCATATCACATCATCATTCAGCCTATCATTTATAGTCACACCACACACTCGCTTCACAAGGAACGCATTTTACCTGTGATTAAGATTTGTTCACCAATTTCTTGATTTGGACATTTTCCTATATAATTCGTAAATGGGCTCATCATACTATCTATGTTATGAACAGAGTTGTATGTCTCAACCCCTGGGCTTTTATATTTTAGTAAGATGAATAAAATTAACGTACAACGTCAACATTGCTATTTTATCTACGTTAGGCAACTTTCTAACTAAAATTATGTCGTAATACAGAAAAGAACACTGCTCACTGTTGCTTGAATTAAAATAAGTTTTAAGACGGTTAGTGACACTATTCAGTCTTTCTTACAATATAGATAGCTGGTATCTCAGTAGGAATACATACAACACTCTACCTACCTCGGCAAATGCATGCATAACGTAGATAATCTATCTCTAGAAATATTACATAGAGCAAGCCTCCTTAAAAAAAAACAGCCCGTAAGTACTGGTTAAAATCCCAAAAAAAAACACAAGAAAGCCATAAAATGAATAAACGAAAAACTTTTTTTTTTTCATTTTTCCTATGGTTTTTTTCCGGTTCTAATCTACCAGTTACAAAAGCCACTCAGGCCAGCAACATTGGTAGTTTTCTGTCAAAACATTAATGAGTCAGTGTCAAACCGTCAACTAATATAAGCCAAATTATTGATTTTTGACGAATCGTGTATCTTTCTCTTACTTGAATGTTTGACTATCGCTGTGTCTTTTACTACATGCCTCGACTACTACTACTTTTTATTTAACAATCTGGAATGCAATTTTCAACACTACTATTGTTTTAGGTTTCGTTTTAATATTTCATAAATTCTGTATTAAACCTTAGAATTACATGTGTAAATACAAGGTAAATCTGATTTTTGTGTAAAATATTAAAGTTATAATACAACATGCTGCGTACTATCAATAATATAAAAATGTATCTCTCTTTTATTGTTTTGTTGTCTTGTTTCACTTATATTTCTGCTAGTGCTTGTGTTTTTAACGTGAAATTGAAACAAGTTCTCAAGAATCAAGGCTTCCACAGGTAAATCTATTCATGTAAGCTCAGGTGTCGCATATAAATCAGGTAGCCAAACATTTAGAGTTTATCACATTTTTAACTAAAACTGTTACCTTTTTCTGAGCCTTTTTCTAAGTATGGTAGGGTTAAGGTCCTATACAGTGTAAATATATGTTTCAAAACACTTATACTGCTAATTTCGAAGCACAATAAGTAGAAACTTTAAATTTATTCTTTAGCCAATCATTTTCTTAATTTTGTTTAATTATTTTACTGCATTGTAAGTACGTCTTGTAATGTAGTTTCATTTCTATCCATGGTTAAAAAAATATTTTTACAAGCTTTTAACTTGCTTTATTTGTACCTATTTGTTTTGGTTACAAATTAATCATACATTTTTGAAGAACTTGCTGGTTATTATGGATAAACTTTAACCATCAAATACAAATAAAAATTATTGCTGTTTCAGGAACATAACCTATGGTATAGTATTTAACAGTGATGAGGATCAATGCTGGCTGTACATGGACTGTGTCGTAGGACTGGACCAGACCCTGCCACATGGTGTGTATGCAAACCCAGATGAACTGAGCACTTTAAGGAGACTGAATAAGGTAAATGGAATAAAAATTATCTTCATTTAATTTGCAACAATCTTGCCCATATAAAATACTTTAGTGTAACGTGCCATCTCCACAAGCGAGAGAATCGCGGCGATGGTCTCGTCGTGCCAGCAAATTCAATAGAAACACAATCAATCTCCACACAGCGATTCACTCGCCTGTGGTGGCGCTTAAGACACTAACATAGTACTGACATAAAATCATAGTACATAAGTCATTTTTACTAATACTTTATAGATTGTGTGTGGCTAGAAATAAAGAATTGATTTATTTAAGATCAAGATATATTTCTAATTATTTCAATGTAGCTTATATCACTGGAGTTCAGTTTAATGATCAATAAAAAAAAATTCTTGACTCTAATTTTTATTCAATAACTATCTGATACACTCTACTACTCTACACTCAATTAAATACAGTCCTTATTACCCACAGTATAATTAGACTCCTAATACAAAATACGAAACACCAAATTTATATCTACTCTATAACATTCCAGCTGAATGCAGTACCAAAGAACCGCATAAACACTGAGCTGCCCGCAGAGCACTCGTACCCCACCACAACGTACATAACGGAGAGGATTAAGGACTGCAAGGTGTATATGTGGCTGCCTGTTCATGCTAGGTACCATATGGCCATGCCTGGTGGTGGGTGAGTAGAATTAGCAATAAATTGTATAAATTTACTACTTTAATCTATTACGAACATTACATGCTCCAAAAAAAGGCTTGATAAACATCCTTATTTACATGATTTTGACACTCAGGACCAGAATCCCTGTTGAGTTTTATAGAACTTGTGAGATATTGATAACTTAATATCTATTAATAAAATATTCAGGTGCTTTTTTTGCAGATTATTTTTAGGGTAAAAATAATAGAAAAACTTGAAGCAAACCTTGCAGCCTTTTGTGAAAGCTAAGAATGTTTTCGCAGAAAACTGCAGTGCATTGAATGATTTTAAAAATTCTAGTTGAACATAACAGTGACAGGACCAATTATCGTCAATCTTTCACTTATTTTACCCGCAGAAGATAATATTTTATAATTTGTGCAATACTTGGGTTTATTTTAATTACATAATATTCTTGTTTCTGATTCCAGCATGGCGCGAAACACCATAGGCCCACCGAAACTGTACCTCCGCTGTCCCGACCAACGCCTGGACTTGTGCGGCAAGGAAGCAGCTCCTGTCAACTTCCTCTGTAACGGCAGCTCCAAGGAAAAGTGCAGCTGGAAGGAGTTGCCTTACACCTTGGTGAGATAACCTCTTTATTAACGGGACCTTGCGTAACCTTTAGATATGGACGTCTAATTTTATAACACTACCCTAGACGTGCAGGCTCTTGTCCTGTATTAACGGGCGCCCTTTTTTGACAAAAGTGTATCCAATTCCCTTGAAAACTATGTTTGAATCAAATTATAGATTTTAAATAACAAAAAGACGTTACGATATTCACACTCTACAGGACACTAAAGCACCCAGACGTAATAACAATAAATCTTCTGTTGTCGCGTTCAGTATCCCGATTAATCAACTTTTTATTAAAATCTAAATATATAATATGTCACAATAAAAATTATAGCATTTCCTACGCAATTTCGACAATAGCTATGTATTTAGCTATTAAAAGAATTTAAACTTATAAGCCTAATATAAGTAAGTTAAATATATATATAACCATAAGTTTAATATGTCACCGTATAATTATGAACATCTATCTAGCGAGATTATAAACTATCGTAAAATTGTGAACTGCAACAAACCATTTACAATTTAAGGGGGATGCGCTAAGGTAGCCCGCAAAATTCAAATTTTATTACGTTTTTTGCAATTTGCAGGTCAGTAAGAGGTTGTATGTTGATCTAAATATGATTCGCGGCCGTAACGAATATGGCTTTACAGAATTATAATCATAAGAATCGGCAATACAACTAAATTTCTTCGAAAAATCCAATTGAATGACAATTTCTGAAATAATCATTCAGTAGGATTTTATGAACTTATAGAGTTGTAATGCTGATTTTAATTATTATAATTCTGTAAAGCCATATTTGTTATGGCCGCGAATCATATTTAGATCAATATACAACCTGTTACTGACCTGCAAACTGCAAAAAACGTAAGAAAATTTGAATTTCGCGGGCTACCTTAGCGCATCTCCCTTAAAGCATTATTGTTCGATAGTTTATAATCTGTCCATGGCAAACCAACAAATGGGGAAGAAAACTGACGGCTTGCTGGTAACGCTTGACTCACAGAAAATGTTGTCTATGTCTATGATGGTTAGATAGTTTCAACCTTCATGAAGTTTAGATTTACTGAGATTTGTGGTAAAATATGCAACAATTATGAGGTCGGTTATACATTAAAAAACCCGGCTAAGTGCGTGTCGGACCACGCACAATGAAGGGATCCGTAGGTGGGATGAATAAAATTTATCCCAAGAACAAACCATTGTAGTTGACATGGTCACAGTATTGAGAAATTTACCACGTTATTTTAAAACCATAGACTTCTTCTAGGTTTTTCTGTAATCTATATGAATAGAACTATTTTCAGTATTTTTTTTTAATTTAGGCTTTGTAGTTTCGATATAAGGTCTGTCTGTAATGGTCATTTTTTATCTATTTTCTTAAACAACTTTCAAACTACGGTATTTATATTAAATCTATTAAAACAAATATTGAAGACCGTCACAGTAAGCCTTTTCATTTAATGTGTCACATGGTACAGTTTGTAAAACTTAAAATTTTCTCATTTGTCTCTCAATTGTGACCCCCTTATTCAAAATTCACGGCCGTGTTTGGGTCACATAAATTCATATTCATACAACATTTCAACGTAATAGGTCCAGTAGTTTCGGAGCAAATCGGCTGTGACAGACAGATAGACACACGAGTGATCCTATAAGGGTTCTGTTTTTACCTTTTGCGGTACGGGAGCCTAAAAACTACAAATATTTTAAAACCCTATTCCTCTCTTCCACAGCTAACAGACACGCTAGTGTGGCCGATCCCAGTCGGCAACATGGATCACTACCACGCCATCTCTATTGGCACAGCCTTAGTCATCGCGGTCGGCTCGCTGTACCTCATCAAGGCCATACACGAACACAAGCTGGTCGCCATGTCCTTCAACCCGTATACTTCCTTGAAGAAACAACGTTAGGAAGATATTCATATAATGAACTAAAGAAAAGATATTATTTTTGGATTGAAGGGAAAATCAAAATTTCTCTAAATGGACATTCTCGTCAATTTGTTGAGATTACATTCCAATGCACCATGGTGAAATTGATTAATTGTTTTAGGGTCGATTTTTCAATCGTCAGATAACTAATAACTGAGGAATAAAATTGACGGTTTGACTGGTTTTGTATAGAAGAAATATCATACCGCAAAATTAATCCTTTAGGTATTTCCGGCGCACAAATCCAAACTCTACCGTGTTTCTGTGATTTACCTAATATATGTTTTGAATAACTAATATCGCGGTTGATAAATAACTTAAGACTGATATAGATGCTCTAAGATGCTCTATATTACGCATTTATAGGACGGGGTCTAAGATATTGTTGCAATAAGATGGTCAGTGTTATAAAATAATAATTGTTACGGTTAAAAGTTGAAGCACTGCTTTTTTTTGTTTTTGGGTGAAAAATTGTCAAATAAGTTCTCCCGCTCTGGGCGGAGCGGGAGGGCGTGTCAGACTTTTACTGACTAAAATCCACCCGTGTTCCTTCCGTTGCCTGTGTGCCAAGGCCACGATATCCCTTTCGGACAAACTCGCAACCCTGGCAGGCATTGGCCTTAACGGACCCCGTCAGTTGGTGCTGAAACCTCTTTGAGGCGCGCGTCGAACACAACGCGCCGTAACCCGGGCCTGGGCGTCTACTCTCTAATCACGAAATCCGTACTTTCGGCCGAAGTTTTGGGCGTTTCCTACTCCGTATCACTTACGGACATAAGATTAGTTCAGAGCCCGAATTAAAAATGAATGACAACATGATTTGATAGTGTTCCCTAATCCCATAATGTATTTACCCGTTAGAAAAAATTAATTTGTCACTTGTTTTGACGGATCAACTACTTTCGGACGGGCTCGTATCTTCGTTGACGGACTTAGAGAGTAGACCCCCTGGTCCTACAAGCAAGCCCGCGCCTACGGTGGCCGGGAATCGGCCTGCGACTCCCGACGCCCGGGGCGTCTAATGCGGCGACTACGGGCGCGATGGGGTGAACCTTGTCTCTCCCTCACGCGTTCCGCCTCCTCCTTCGCGAGCATTACTGCTTCGCAGAAGGAGGAGACGGCCTCCCATGCACTCTCACTCTGAACCATGGCCTGAACAAGGTCCGGGCGCGACAGATCGCCGCCGCCGATCGCCTCCGTGAGGTCACGGTGGAAGCACTGCTGAACCTGTGTTTGCGTATTGGGTCTGGTCTTAGCATACATCTTTAGAAGGCTTCCAACTAGATTAAATTTGATTGTTATTGTCATAAAGTTCTTATTTGTACGAACATCGACAACCACATGAAACGGGTTTGGGTAAGTAAACAACCAAGTTCTGAGAAATATGTTCAAAAATAACATATATTTTGCCGCTACCACAAATTAGGTATATAGATTTGGCAATTTTTTTGTTTAAGACAAGCCTACCTTTATCATTTGCCTCTTGTCAGCGCCTTAATAAGGAACTCCGCAATACTCGGGGTACGCAGGCCCCGCAAACTTGAGAACATAGGAAAAGAAAACGAACATAGGTTCTCAGTCGTATAAATACGACTGAAGCGGCACGGGCACGAAAACATTTGTCGTATACCTTTGCACTGGACGGTCAATAGGTTAATAAACGTTACCACAAGTGTATGTAGTAAGGTTTGTTATTCAATATCTTAAAAAATCCTTTGCTCTCATCTTTGATTTTTTTAGCTTATTAAAAAAAAGCAGTTGTTTCATAGGTACATTTTGACCGAGTAGGTATTTTATTCGGCTAAGTAAGGAAACCCACGTTTAAACTGCTAGCCGTAACACAACTTATCAGTATTACATTTGTATTTATTACAAAAATATTGTGCTTAAATGAAAATAATAATTATCTGTGTACAAATTATAATAACATAATTATAGTTTCTCTGTAAAAAATTGCCCAGTTTTATCCTAGATCTATAAAATATTTGAGTATGTATATCTTAACATTCTTCTTATTGTATGTAGTGAGTACAGTCGACATAAGAAAAAAAATGACTAGCTCAGAAAATAACACCTTTGCACTACGGAGGAAAAATTAATTATATTCTGTAAGTATTAACTTTATAAACATAATTCACACTCAAACGAACAATGTCAAAGATTTTACTACCTACCAAGCACACGCACATTATGGGTTCAAAACATAACCTTTCGTTACCCATCGTGGAGGTTAAACAAAGTTGCAGTTGGTACCTGGGCCTCAAGTCTGCTATTACAATAGTTTCAGAATGGTCGATCATTGATTTCATAATTGTTGATTTTGACAAGTTTAGTAATCTACTAATATAATGGAGTCATTATGACTTTCCAATGGTCGGCCACTGACACTACATTGAAAGAAATTGCTTAGATTGGTAATCTCGTACATAATGTATCGTGAAATTGTAAAATTAATATTATTCGTGTATAATTATTGATACAAGTGCTTAAATTCGATAGATATAGCTATACATATTAAGGATTTGTATTTGTGAGTAATTTCGTTGCAAAATCAAAGAAAAATCAATGAAGTAGCACCAGCTGTCATCCAACGGACGGATTTAAAATCACCACTTAACCCGGGGAGTAGGTATTTGTTTTAATTTTTAAGCTTATTTATGTAAAAATAGTTAGTTCTTACCACACCTTTTGTAGTATAACGTGTACATTGCTCGACCCTGTGAGCTGCGTCCTAAAATATAACCCTATAATTCTATTTATTGTACTGGACATTATGTTCATGGTTATCTAGCATAAAATCACATTAAATACGTTAGAGACCCCATAGAAATCACTGCACTTTATTACTAGACATACTTTTGTTATGTTAAATTACAGTATCAGTGCCAGTTCATGAAATTAATGTTAAGAACAGATTTACAATCACTTGGAAATAGTAGTAGGTACCCCCAACCATTTCACAAACTTAATTTTATTGTTTTTTCCCTTTTATTTTCTAGAATTTTACTATCTCAATTAAGACATAACAGTGAATAATAAATCTATCCTCCCATAATTGAGTTTTACACACTACTTAGCTTTTATCACTTTGTTTTCTTTAAATTCTAAATTACTTAAACTCACCCTAGTACTTTTTTTTTTTTTTTTTTTATCCACATCTTATCACTCACTTATTCCTTTTAAGGACTCACTTAGCTTTCTCTTCTCTCATTCCAGGGTGCCTCTAGGGTTGGCCTATCAATATGTTGACCCGTAGAGCTGCATCTTTGGACGAAAAACTGAGGGCTACATTGAAAGAGTTGGAATCTAGTCAAAAACAGTGCAATCAGCTGCTACAGGAAAGAGATGACAGCGAGGTTGAAATTCAGTTTATTAATAATAAGAACACTGAGCTTAAGAGCCAGTTGGCTGAACTACATATAGAGCATATGGACATACTTGACCAGCATCAACACCTCAGTCAACTTGTGTCAAATTTCCAGCAATGTAGTGACACCCACGAACTGGCTTTGAGACGGATATCTGAATTAGAACTGGAGTTAAGCAGGGCCCACAACACTATAAGCCATTTAGAATCTCTCAAAGCCAGTGAGGAGTCTGCTGTCACCTGCAGTCTTTATGATGAGTTGGTTGGTAGCCGGTCCGGACCCACTTGTGTTGAGCCAATTGTAACAATAGATTTAACTGATGATACTATCACTAAATGCCATTTGTTTACTAGCCATAATAAGATAAAAAAATATATTAAAATTAATAGATTGATTAGAAAAAATCAGAAATTGTTAAAATGCCAGAAAGTTAACAAATTAAATACAAAACTTAGGCAAAAAAATCTAAATTTAATTCAAGAATTAAAGGAGTGTAATAGTGAATTACAATTATGTAATACTATGTATGATACTGACACTCAGCACGTTCAAGATGAATTGTTTGTTAGGGAATATGCTCTAAAGGATATCTTTAGTAAATATGAGGCTTCTCAACAAGACCTGAGTAAGCGCTTGGAGGAGGCCAATGAGTTGGCAGACCTGGTCAAGTACAATGCAGAGAGGTATGAGTCTCTGACAAATAACCTCTCTTTTAGCTGTGCCTGCTCCCAGGCACCCCAGCCTCAACATGTTACACCCACACCCTCAGTGGCTCAGCCAGTAGGTAGCAATATTAGTAATAATAACAGTATGAATAATTTGATTAATACAACATATGTATTTTCTGACAAATTTGGTCAAGGTTTTGGTAGTATATTTAATCAGTGTTCGCAACAATATGTAATTAATAATTGTTTACCCGGTGCCAGTATTAGCCAATTAATTATTACTAATTATACATGTACAACACACGTACATGTATTGTATTTATTATTTATTATTAATTTTTGATAGCTGCGCCACAGTATTTTACTTTTGCAGCTATCTTCGTGTCTTTTGTTAAGTTATCCCTAAATTGTACCTAATAAATAAATAAATAAATAATAAATTAGTTTTATTAAATTGACAAAAATAAACCCCAGTTCAACTGTTATTTTATTATATGGGGATAGTTTAACTGTAAGAAAAAAGGACATAGTTGAATGTGTCCATTTGATGTTACATCTCAATGAGACAAATAGTTGTAAATTTATTTTTTGTGCCTTGCCTTATTCTCACTATTTGTCTGATGAGCATAATAGGCACATTTATAATTTAAATATGTTAATTTATAATAGGACTTGTCGTCACAGTGACGCTATTTTATATTTTGACTGTAATCAATTTATTACTGATTACAAACTGACAAATTATACAATGTATTTGCCACCTAGTTGTAGGAGACATATTGCTAATCTTTTAGCATACAATATACATAGTGACACTGTTACCTGTAGTGTACCATTGATTACTGTTAGTAGTGGTACTAACACTACTTTTGATACACCTTGTAGTTTAAACTATTAGGTGCGACAACGGGTCAGTCGCATATGTTGAATGTTGTACATCAAAATATGCAGGGTCTGTCTGGCAAAGAGCTAGAGTTAAGTTTATTTATGGAGAACTATGATGTTCAGGTCTTATGTTTGACTGAACACTGGTTGAAAGAACATGAAGTGGTATTTATGAATGATAATAATTTTACTGTACAAAGTGCATTTGTAAGGAAAAGTGCTATTCCCGGTGGATCTTTAGTTCTTGTTTCAAATATGTTGAAATGTAAACAACGCTTAGATTTAGTTAATCTTTCCATCGAGCGTACTATTGAGTTGTCTTGTGTTGAACTCGAGCGATACGTTATAATTTGCGTTTATCGACCCCCCTCTGGGGATTTTATTAGTTTTGAATCAGTAATGGAGGATTCACTGAATAGGTTAAAATCTAGTAATAAAAGTACAATTTTGTGTGGAGATTTTAATATTAATATTTTAGATGTTACTCCATTAAGTATTAGACTACTCAATCTGTTTAGGTCTTATAATTTAAGTAACTTGTTTTTTGAACCTACTAGGATCACGGCATCTTCGTCGACTTGTCTAGATAATATATTTAGTGATTGTGATGCCAAAAATAAATTAGTGTTTTATAAGTGACTTAACGTCTGACCACTGTGGTTTATTAGCTAGCTTCCCTATGCCATTACGTAAAAATACGCATAAAATAAAATGCAGGCCTTATACAGCTAGTCGTTGCAACAAGTTTAAAAATAATATAGCACATAAAATTACACCATCTATAGTAGAACACGAGAATCCTAATGACATCTATGGAGCCCTTTTTGATGTTGTACAAAAGGAGTACCAATCTACTTTCAAGACCAAATCCATTAACATTAATGGTACCTCCGTTGGCTTTAATCAATGGGCTACCCCAGGTATTTATAAAAGTAGAGCGAGACTATACGAGTTATATGGTTTGAAAAAATACAGGTTTGATACTCCTTTTCTAGAGTATGTCAAAAATTATTCAAAATTATTTAAAAAGATTTGTGTTTTTGCTAAATCTAAATTTTTAAGCGATACAATTAAAAAATCTAATAATAGATAAAACCGACGAATAATAGATAAAAACCACTTGGAAAATTATTAACAATGAAACTGGTAAGTCTGACAAGAAAAACAATTAGAAATTATGGTCGAAAACAAATTAGTTAATAATGCAGCTGACGTAGCTGAAGCATTCAATGAGTTTTTTGCCAACATACCTATAACTACGACTCGCTCCTTAAATTCATCCCTGTCTAAAGCTGAAAATCTTTTGCATAGTAGTGTGCCTAAATGTAGTCGTTTATTTAGCTTCGAACATGTAAAACCTCATGATGTAGTTAATGTTTTTATCACACTTAAATCTAAAAACACTGGTGATTACTGGGGCATCTCCATTAAACTATTAAGTAATATAATAGACATCGTAGCCCCCTATCTAGCTGTTACTTTTAATAAATGTGTTGATTTAGGAACTTTTCCTGACCTTATGAAGAGTAGTAAAGTCATACCTTTATTTAAATCAGGTAATAAAAATGACGTTGGCAATTTCAGGCCTATTTCTATCTTACCTGCATTTAGCAAAATATTTGAAAAGTTAATACTCAAGCAGTTGCTAAGACATTTTAATATAAACAGCCTCCTTCACAATGAACAATATGGCTTTACAAAAGGTCGTTCGACTACAGATGCGGGTGTTGCACTGCTGAAACACATATTTAACGCATGGGAGAACTCGCAAAATGCTATTGGAGTTTTCTGTGATCTCTCCAAAGCCTTTGATTGCGTGCACCATGACACTCTTTTGCGTAAACAACATCATTACGGCGTCCAAAATGAAGCTCTTAAAGTAATAAATTCTTATTTGTATAATAGGTTCCAATGTGTAGATGTTGATGGTGTGAAATCTTCCGAGCTACCAGTTCAGTTAGGTGTACCTCAAGGCTCAATTCTAGGCCCATTCTTATTCTTAGTGTATATTAACGATTTACCATTCTATATAAAGGGTGTCTGTGACGTTGTACTGTTTGCAGATGATACCTCTCTTATTTTTAAAGTAGACCGGAATAGACAAGATTTTGACGACGTAAACATTGCACTCTCAATGGTTACGGATTGGTTTACGACAAATAATTTAGTTCTCAATGCCAAGAAAACGAAATTTATAAAGTTTGCCTTACCGAATGTTAGAAATTTAGGTCCCAACATCGTTTTAGATAAAGCGGTGCTTGAAACTGTAGACTCGGCAGTGTTTCTGGGTATAACAGTAGATGCCAAACTTCAGTGGGGACCTCATATATCAAGCCTAGCGGGAAGGCTCAGTTCGGCCGCATACGCCGTCAGGAAAGTAAGACAATACACTGACGTTGATACAGCCCGATTAGTCTATTTTAGTTATTTTCATAGCGTTATGTCCTACTGTATTCTGCTGTGGGGTAAAGCAGCTGACATTCTAAATATTTTTGTACTCCAAAAACGAGCTGTTCGAGCAATTTACCAGCTGGGTGCCAGTTTCTCTAAGAGATTTTTTTAAGGATATTGGTATACTCACGGCGGCATCACAATTCATCTTCGCCAACATCTTATATGTTAGGCAAAATATACACTTATACACTAAAAACAGTGATATTCACAATATTAACACCAGAAATAAGGATAAATTACGTGCTCCTTTTCACCGGCTTCATAAGGTTCATAACTCATTTGTTGGACTTGGTATAACTTTTTATAACAAGCTACCCTCTTCTTTGTTAGATTTGCCTTTTAATGCGTTTAAAGTTAAAGTTAAATCCAATCTTTGTTTCAAAGGCATACTATTCTATCAATGACTACTTAAACGATAAGAATAGTTGGTCGCTGTGATTAACTCAAGACAATGTTCATGTTCTTTCTCCAGAATTAGCGTACCTACTGACAGGTTATATGAGTTCATATAATTGTTTATTTTTATTTGACTGTCTAAGTCAATTTATTTTTATTTATTAGTGACATAATATACTCATGAAAATGTTTTTTTTATGAGTTGTATTGCAATAAGTGGTTAGCTAGCGACCTAGACAATTGATTATATTATTCTTGCCTGAGCAACCGGCAGCAAGTTCGTCATGCTCCCTTAGATGTCACTGCTTGCGGTAGCGTCGGGGGTCGGGTTGCCTCCTTCCCTCAAATATGGCGAGGGGGGTGATGGCTGATCTTTGCGTTATGCTCGTGAACGGGTGCTGCTTGTGGTGACTGGTCGTCTTGCTGACCATGGTTTTATTATTGTTATTAATGATTAACTGTTTTTTATTTTACTACGATGGTGCTAGTTTATCATTTTTGACTTCGAGTTGCAGCTATAGCTTTGTGTGGGCGGGCACGCCCATTATGCCTGGAGGCTTTTATTTAGGTACGTTCTGTTTACGTTATTTCTGCTTGAGTATAGTTTTCGACGATTTTTATGTTTTTTTTTGGTATAGTGGCGTGTGCTAGCTAACATAAGGCAAATAATCTAATGTTGTGTTGCGTAATGCAAATTCTTTTACATTTTATTGTATAGATTCAAGTTTTATATCTGAACAGACAGCTGTGCTGCTGGGGAGTTTGTTGCGCCACTTCTTCTCTCTTCGGAAGTGGTGAAGGGTGGGCGTTTTTGGGGGACTGTCTTATGTAATTTTTGACGTTCGAAAAGTGCTGATTCTCAGCCTAGTTTGAATAAATGACTTTTGATTTGATTTGAATGACAAATGAATGACATTTCTACTAATGGGTTTTATAATAATGGCAATACGACAATGCCATTATAATAACACAATTATATTACGAGAACATTGACCGACCAATGATCGACCATTATGAATTTACCAGATTACGAACTTTTAGCAAAATGACAATGGAATCGTGTTGGAATGACTGAATTTATAAAAATAGCAGACTTGGGCCCTGTTGGTTACTTATTTCTTTTGTTGGCATTACCATTCATGTCGTAGGAAAATTAACTATAAATAATAATGATGTAGGCATTTTATCAGTTGCCTATCGCCGGAATTTGAGTAGGTAAGTACCTCTTTAACCAAGTTTTTATACTATAATAAAAACACGAGAAATAGAACAAATATGTTTTTGTTATTTTCCTGTGACAGATATTTTTTTTAATCTTAATCATTGTCTAGTCATGTAGAAAATAATTAGCTGCATTCGCATAGTGATAACATTGTGAATTGTAAGATTTTGTTCAAAATATGTACAAATAAATCAAATTGTTTGTCTGTTTGTAATGTTAAAATTACAGCGTTACATTTTGGTCAGTCTGTTTGTTCCGAATTATCTCCGAAACGGGTGGACCGATTTTGACGGGATTTCACTAGCAGGCAGGTGATTTTATAAGGAGTGACTTAGGATTTAACATTTATTTTAGAATAGAAAATGCCACGCGTGCTAAGCCGCGGGCACCAGCTAGTAGAAAATAAAAAGTCGCATTCACATAGTGATAGCATTTTGAACTGTAGGTAAGATTTTATTCATAATAAACAATATTATTGTAAATACTATTCTGCGTTTGAATATTTTTTTTCCTATCAGCCTGCACCTTTTTTTCTTTGCCAAAGAAATATCAACTTTACAACGTTTAAATAAACATGTTTTCTTTTCTTTAGCACTAAAATCTGCTACCTTTCGCCAGGTGTCGGTGATTTGGAATTACGTTTTAAAAGTTTACTATAACTCATTGCAAGTTTAATATAACTCGTGACATGACCTAAATCAAGACAACATTTTTCATGAAGATCACGCTCATATCCGAAACCGAGGCGCCTTATTGCCATCAGTTCCCGTGACCAATACATTTCCCAAAACACTGGAACAAAAGGTAACAATTAAACAGGCTCATACTTTCTGTGGTGCGTTCTAGGACATCCAGACCCTCTGCATGTGATGGAAACGGCCACCGTGTGGTAAAATCTGTAGAAACCACAACCTTCCCAGACGGTAACCTATTCACAAAGATTTCCCCATGATAATAACTAGAGGCTCGAATTATTCAAACGAACGTATTTAAATCAAATAATCCTAACTAATATTATAAATGCGAAAGTAAGTTTGTTTGTTTGTTACACTAAAACGGCTGAACGGATTTTGATGAAATTTGCCACCATGACCTGCTTTACGACATAGGATATATTTTATCCCGATATTCCTACGGGGTCGAGCCTTATGCGGGTGAAACCGAGGGGCGCAGCTAGTAATAAATATTCCGCAAAGTAGGTGAAGTCGTGAACTTTATCAGAAAAACAATATTGTGAACATGAAACATGAGGTTAAACGTAAACCAGCATTCACAGAGGTATCTAGCAAAATATTTAATAAATAAAAACCACATTAAACATTGCTTTTACATCAATCTTCCCTTTACGGGAGTTACGGGCTTGCAACCGCTATTTCAATACAATAACAATATACCTACTATTTTTTCAATTTTGCAATTCATACTTGAAATCAACTACGAAAATTACCAACAATTCTATGCATAACATTAATACAAACTTCGGTTATCACTATCACAATCAAAAATATTTTTTCAAAGTTTCATACACAGGATTAAACAAGTAATCAGACATATTCTTACCCCAAACGAAGTCTATATGGTTCCACTTTTTGTAGGGCATGACGTAGTACTCTACAACGTGCCTTAACTCTCCCCTGAGACGCTTTACATCCTCTATGGCCGACAAACGGTCATTCTCACCCACATACAATGAAACGTCAATAGGAACCTTACTTAAGTCATATACCGGGGGCTGAACACTACCGTACTTTACCAAATTCCCGATGCCATAATCGTACTGTTGAAACCTCTTCGATACTACGATTTGTAGTAAATGTACGCCGTTCTTCATCGATGAGCCGCCAGGGTAGTGTCCGAAAGCTATCGGAGCAAACTGTGGTTCAAACTGTTCGGGGTCGGAGCCGGCGGCCACCGACGCGGCCCCCACCACACACACCTCGTACGCCACAAGACCTTGCGTATACGCGGTTCGGAACAACGCCAATAGCTCTGAGGAATTTCTTAAAAACTCCCCGTGCCCTATAAATCCTAATGCCGCACTAAGGTGAGGTCCTCCTGCTAACGATAAGATAGGAAAAAACGGATGCTGTGCATTATTCAAATACGCTATCGGGGCTAAACACACAACATTCTTAATTTTCGAGCAGTATTCTGGTTTCAGGGATCCCAAAACGAAGAACAGTGATGTCCCTTGCGAGTGCGCGATCACCTGAAGTTTTGTCTGTCCTGTCTTTTCTAAAATAAAGTTGATCATGGCTGGTATGTCGAATAGAGCCATCTCGTGGAAACTGAACTCCCAGAACTCTTAAAAGGTCAGGGTTCAGAGTCATATGAGCTCGGGAATGCAAGTTTCCTCTCGTGTTTCCGAACCAAAGATCGTAGGTGTTGTTGGATAGCCACGCTGCTAAAGAATTAGGTCCTCTTATGATCCAGGTGAACGAAGAGTCGACAAAGCCATGCTGCATGAAGACTGGTTTTTCTTTATCTCTGGGAACATTAAATAGGGTCTAAATGTACCCGTCTTTAGTGATTACTTCGTATTTGACGCACGGGTAGTTGTATTTGTTCATGAGCGCGCAGAAGTCCAGTCGTCCGTCTTCGGGAATATTCGCCAAAGACAATGTTAAGTCTTCTAACGATAATTCTGCTGTTACATATTGCAAAGATATCAAAAACACTGGCACAAAATACCGAGTTAACATTTTTGATATTTTCTTTGCTAACTTGTTTCAATTATAGAGCGTGGATTGTCTTATGGTGTCTTTAGTTTTGCGTCATACAGCGTACACGTTTGTATCGGTTTTTATAGCAATTTTATCAACTAAACTACATAAATTATCTCCGTTTAAACTTCTCTGTTAACGTAACTATTGAAATATGAAAATAAAAACCGGCCAAGTGCGAGTCGGACTCGCGCACGAAGAGTTCCGTACCATTATCTATAAAAACGGCAAAAAAATCACGTTTTTTGTATGGGAGCCCCAAATTAAATATTTGTTTTATTTTAATTGAATTATTTATTTTTAAAGTGAATATACACTTGAGAGCAATAAAATCGCACACGTTGACTTTTTGTTGTTAAAGCAGTTTTTTTCATGAATGTGAATACATATTAAAATAAAACTTTCACTATTTCACTATTGAATGTTTACTTCAGTACCTTTCTAATGATATCAAATACAGTGTATAAAAAATACCCATAGGGGGTTTTAGGGCACAAAACCCAACATACGGATAAAGAAAGAATAAAAATAAAACTCAAAATGCTTGATCAATTTGTTTTTTAATAAGGTGTATCCTCCCCTAGTCTTGATTACAACTCTTAATCGGTTTTTCATGGACCGTATTAATTTCACCATGAAATCTTGTGGTATGGCGTTCCACTCCTCTTCAATGGCAAGTTGAAGCTCTTGGAGGCGCGTAGGAGCAGGGCTTCTTGTTCGAACTCTTCTTTTTAGCTCATCCCAGACATGCTCAATTGGATTGAGATCAGGACTAGAGGTGGCCACGTCATCGCGGTGATTACAACGTCTTCCATGTAGTCGCAAACTGTTCTAGCGACATGCGGTCTGGCGTTGTCGTGCATTAAGAGAAAATCTTCTCCCATAAGCCACGCAAGCGGCCTCACATGTTCTTCGAGCACTTCTTCGACGTATCGTGCAGCCGTCAAACTTCTCGATCTCGGGCCGGTATTCGCCGTAGTGATGAATACAATGTCAGTTTTAGTGTCCAACATTATGCCACCCCAAAACATACACGATCCACCTCCAAAAGCCACACGTTCGCTTATGCAGCATTGTGAAAATCGCTCTGATGACCTTTTGTAGACCCTAGAGCGTCCATCATGACCATGTAAAGTCATTCTGCACTCATCAGAGAACATAACAGCCCGCCATTGGTCATACATCCAATTTAAATGTTCCCTAGCAAATTGTAGCCGGGCTTGTCGGTGAGCTGTGGTCAATTTGAGGCCATTTGCTGGGCGATGTGAAGTCATTCCTGCTTCACCTAGTCTTCTTCGAACTGTCCACCGACTTATACTGACATTGCGAACTTCTCGAAGCTGTTGTCCCAGTTGAACCGCGTTCAGTTGCCGATTTCTCAAAGAGCTTGTCACAAGAAAGCGGTCATCACGCTCTGATGTTGTGCGTCGCCGCCCAGATCCTGGTCGCCGAATGTAGCCACCGGTCTCTTGGAACCTCTGGTATACACGACGAACAGAGTAGCGGCTCAAATTTAGCCGTCGAGCAACTTCACTTTGGTTATGGCCTGCTTCGAGCAAGGCAATAACTTGAGCGGATTCTGCGGGCGTGGTATCCATATTTTTCCAGTAAATCCGTATGCTTCCAGTAGAGATGTTATCACGTTGACCTTCGGTATGTATCTGATTAAAAATTCCAATAAACCGACCTTTTTATACCTGCGGCTAAGGGTGCAAGTAGTGACAACGCAAACGCGTGAATTTGGGGAATTCGGTGTACGGTCGGTTTTTGTAAGTTACGTGAAGGTCAATATTATTATTTCTTTTTTTTAATTTTATGTTTTTGTAAAGCTAAGCTTGTATGCTTTAATTTTGTCTAATGATTTTTACTCAATATCTTTAGATTTTAGAAAACAATCAGTAATAAACCAAATTACAAGGGGTGTGCGAAGTTATTGCTCTCAAGTGTATAACTTACTACTTTTTTGGAAAAATACTAACAAATTTAATGGTAAAGCTGGTTTCCCCGTGAGCGTCGACGGTGTAACTGATCATAAAATGATTGCTAATTTATTTAGGCAACAATTTACTGTGCAGTCGTCCTTGAGCACTCCGCTTAGTACTGATAGCGATCCCGGGACCATCGTGACTAGAAAACAAAATATCACTTTATTCTCCGTGAAAAATGTATCAAGAGCTATTACAAATATGCAAAGGGGAAAGTCACCTGGTCATGATGGTCTCAGCATCGAACATTTTAAATATGCTGGTGTGCATCTGCCAAGAGTATTGAAGATGTTTTTCAATCTCTGCTTAAGTCACTCATACTTACCTGAGTCGATCATGCGTACAATAGTGGTACCGATAGTTAAAAATAAGACAGGTGACTCGTCTGACAAAACTAACTATCGGCCCATCTCGCTTGCGACTGTAACTGCCAAAGTGCTTGACAGTGTGCTAAATGGCATTCTCGAACAACATGTGGACTTACATGATGCTCAGTTTGGTTTTAGGTCAGGATTGTCCACTGAGAGTGCCATTCTGAGCTTAAAGCATACTGTCAAGTACTATACTGAGAGGAAGACGCCGGTATACGCGTGCTTCCTTGACTTATCGAAAGCTTTTGACCTCGTTGTATATGACCTTCTGTGGGATAAGCTAAGAGGTGCGGGTGTGCCGGCGGATACCATCTCCCTACTCAGATACTGGTACTCAAACCAGAAAAACCAGGTGAGATGGGCCGGTACGTTGTCGGACGAATACAGGTCGGAATGTGGCGTCAGACAGGGTGGGTTGAGTTCACCTCTTCTGTTTAATTTGTACGTCAACCAGCTACTTGAGAGACTCAGCAGCACTCATGTCGGATGCTATATCGATGGTACCTGTGTCAATAATATTAGTTATGCAGATGACATGGTTCTGCTGGGTCCCTCAATAAATGCAGTGAGGAAACTGCTTTATATCTGCGAGCAATATGCAGAAGCACATGGACTAAAATACAATTCCAAAAAGAGCGAGCTGCTAATCTTCAAAGCAGGCAAACATCGACCTGCCCATGTGCCTGCAGTATACCTCAATGGCGTTGCACTGAAGCTGGTTGACAAATTTAAATATCTGGGGCATATTGTAACGGATGACCTCAAGGATGACGAGGATATAGAGCGGGAACGCAGGGCGTTGGCGGTGAGAAGTAATATGCTTGCTCGCAATCTCGCTCGATGTACAACTCAAGTAAAAATAACGCTCTTTAAAGCGTATTGTCAATCTTTTTACTCGAGTGGCCTGTGTGTGAGCTATACGCGACGATCCTATGACACCCTGCGGGTTCAATATAACAATGCTTTCAGAGTGTTGTCAAGGCTACCGTGGCGCTGCAGTGCCTCCTGGATGTTTGCAGAAGCCCACACGGACGGCTTCAAGGCCATAATTCGCAAAAAATCGGCTTCTTTACTGCAGCGTCTGCGAGGTGCTAAGAATGGCATTCTGAAAGTCATTGCGGCTCGCTTTGACTGCCCCATTCAAAAACACTGGGTAAGGGTAGTGAATGGTCTTGTATAGGTAGTAAGTAGTCTACATAAAGATGAGTACTAACAATACTAACATAATTGTAAGCTAATATTGTTGCTAATATACTAATAAGATATGGATTTAAATTATCTGAAATAAATTATTCTATTCTATTCTATTCTATTCTATAACTAGACATTCTGTGAATATTGCAAGCGTCTACCTGTTGCCGTTATCAATATAGAGCAAAAAAATCACGTTTGTTGTATGGGAGCCCCCCTTAAATATTTATTTTATTCTGTTTTTTTAGTATTGGTTGATAAAGCGGCAACAGAAATACATCATCTGTGAAAATTTCAACTGTCAAACTATCACGGTTCATGAGATACAGCCTGGTGACAGACGGACAGTCAGACGGCGGAGCCTTAGTATTAGGGTTCCCGTTTTACCCTTTGAGTACGGAACCCTGAAAATCACTCGTGTTTTTTGACTTTTTTAACAATTAATAAATGAAAAAAGATAAATTAATAGGTATCAATGAGATATTTTTATGTATAATGTAGGTATTATGTCAACAACTCTAGTTGAGTTGCCAACTTTTTGTAAAAGAAAAAAAGTACCTAATATTAAGGTCGAAATGGGAAACAAACAGTATTTCGGAAAAAATAACAGTTTTGCTATTCGATGTTTTAGAACCTAGATACATACCTAATTCATTATAGTGCTTCACGCGCAACTTATCAAGTTAACCCCAATTTTGAAGGCCACCACTTAACATATATCACTGAATACACTCATTCTGTGAATACTGAGGTGGCACAATTAACTATATTACTTAGTATCTAAAAGGTATTCATAAAACAATTATCTATTTACAGTTTCATTCTGAAATTAAGTCTAGCTGCAGTAGCTGCTACTTAGTAAATGAAACTTTTTATTTGGGAGATATAAGTGCGCCGCAATTATCTTTGCCGCGCACTTTTTGAATTTGGAACATCTTAGTGTTCAGCGCCAAAGAAATCAAACACAAATATTGTTTGAATAAAGACTGGCTGGTACGACGGCCCATAGTCGCGCCGCCGGCTGAATAAAAAAAAAGAAATCAAATTAAAAACGCGCGAACTACAACCTGCATTTTCGTCAATTTTCACGGATTGTTAGAAATTCATGGTTTTGTTTTGAAAAATTAGTTCTTCAAGTGACAGTGAAAGTATAGAATTAACTGCTGAAAGTAGAAACATATGAAAGCCTATGGTAATTTTATTGAATGGAAAAATGCAAGAGGCCCCAAGAATTTTTCAGAATCTGTGTTTTGGCCTACTTCCAGTACTTAGCCAAAACTAAACAACCTTCCACTCTTTGGAGTACCTACTCAATGCTAAAATCAACAGTCAGTTCTAATAACGACGTAAAACTGGACACATATTCGAAATTAATAGCGTATCTGAAGAGGATGTCCGATGGGTTTAAACATAGGATTTAAACCTAAAAAATCCAAAGTGTTCTCAGTCAAAAACGTGGAGACTCCTTAATGAGGCACCCGACAAAGTCTTTCTTGCCGTAAAAGTAAGTAACTACGAGTATGTATATGGTGGATTAGTAAAGTATAACCATAGAGTTTTAAAATGTGCATTTTATTGTAACCTGAGGGCTAATTGCGTAACACACTATCAGTAGGAATCGGTTTCAATTTGACAGTTCAACAACCTTCATTGCGTTATTTACGTTGTTGAGCAGACAATGTTTTCTAACTTATGAAGTAATGGATTAGCAATATACTTCAAAATCATTCCGATTCCGATTTAAACTGCGTTACGCAATTAGGCTACTGTACGTCGATAGATACTTGTCTTATTCACATTCGGTTTTCTTACAGGTAGCTTTAATTTTCGGAGTAGGTACATGGAGCTTGTCGTGGCAATGAACTTTTAAAAATAACTGTTGATGATGTCGAAAATAACTTCGATGATTTACTGTTAGAAAAGCTGACAGACACAAAAACAAAAAATCCTTCGTAATCCGAGGAGAATACAAAACTATTGTATAGAAATACCTGGACCTGCGTCCTGCTGATATGAAGACCAATCGGTTTTTCATCCGTTATCAAAATAGCAAGTACTTCAAACATGTTATGGGAAAAAATAAAATTTCTAACATGCCACAAGAATTCGCTACTTATTTGAAGTTACCAGATATCAAGCTGTATACAGGACATTGTTTTCGTCGTACTTCTGCTACTCTTTTGGCAGATTCTGGAGCGGACTTAACTGTTCTCAAGCGACATGGAAGATGGAAGTCGAGTGCTGTAGCAAAGAGGTTTATAGAAGATTCCATTGAGAACAAGGCGAAAACATGTGAACGCATCGTGGAAAACATTAAATTGCAATCTTCAGTTAATCCATCCATGCCACTGTCGCCGCGCCCATCTACATGCAAACAACGAGAATCACCGTCACATTTTCCTCAAAATGAACCAGATTCTGACATTATTTCAAACACGCAGAATATAAAATCTACAACAATCTGTATTCCTAATAAAACTGTAACAAATTTTCATATTTGCGAAAATGTCTCAAATGTAAATATAAGTTTTTAGTTGTTTTATTATTAGATACTATTTAATTTCAATTGAGTTGTTACTCTATGTTTTATTAAATAATAATATTACAATTAAATATGAGGCGCCTTTTATTTTCTCATAGTGGGTGATGAAAAGTACAGTGTATCACTCGGGCGCAAAATATATTTTTGGCTCGAGCGACGTACTTTGAATCCCTCGCTACGTTCAGGATTCTAATAAAGAATCCTTCACTTCGCTCTGGATTCAAAAAAGCGCCCTGGCCGTAAAAATATTATTTTGCTCCCATATCATACAATCTACTATTTCATCCCATCTATTCGAAAAGAGCCGAAGGGTTCCTCGATAAGTGCGAGCGTAATGGGTAATTCCGGCGGCGCATTTAATAATAGGGACGAAATTACTTTTGAATTTGGAACATCATTTAATTACAAAGTTTGAACGCAATTCGCTTCGATAAAGTCCTGGCCGATTATAAAAAAGCGCGCTTGCCGACGCGGCATTGGCTAACAAAAAAAAAAAAATGCAGCCTGAAGTTATTACGATTACCCAAGTGTTGTGTGTGTATGTCAATCCGACTGCAGCGAGGTGTGAGGAACGGAGACGTTATCTCTCCGAAACTTTCACCGCTGCGCTGGAAGATTCTTCAAGGCTCTGTACTGGAAAGGGCTAGTCATCAACACCAATGGCGAGTACGTCGAGTGATGTACTCGCCATTGGTGTTGATGACTAGCGGTATTCGGTTTGCCTACGATATAGTTGTCATGGCTAAGACCATGGAGGACCTCAGTACAATGCCCGATGACCTCAGTAGTGCTTCCGAAAGAGTGGGTCTTAAAATGAACATGTACAAGAGGTCATGGCAAATGCTCATGTAGTTTACACTCATGAAGATCGGAGAAACTACACTCGAAGTTGTGGACGAGTATGTTTACCTAGGACAAACTGTCCAGTTAGGTAGGTCCAACTTGGAGAAAGAGGTCAATCGTCGAATACGACTCGGCTGGGCCGCGTCCGTAACACGTGGTTTTTTTTCGTAGGTACTCTGTTGGATTCTCAACGTTCTCAACGTTGAAAATCCAGTGCGCGTACTTAAGTAGCTAGTGTAGCTACTGCTTATACCTACCTACTATATATTTTTTAATCATCACGCGTTTAAAAAATATATAGCAAAACCCCTTCTAATTATTATTAATGAATTTAAAAGAAATTAGAAGGGAACTGCAGCCAGCAAGAGGTGATTGCTCTCAAGAAGAGAAGAAGTGAATAAAAGACCTGTCACAGCCACCTTTTTAAGGTCGTCGGTCCATCTAGTTAGGGGGCGTGCCACACTACGCTTGCCGATACGAGGTCTCCACTCCAGGACTCTTCTGCTCCACCGGCCATCGGTCCTTCGACAAACATGGCCAGCCCACTGCCACTTCAGCTTGCTTACTCTGCAGGCTATGTCGGTAACTCCGGTTCTCTTCAGGATAACTTCACACATACTCAATCGCAGCAAAAACATACTAATATATCGTGCACAGATAGACTTTTAATAAAATTGTTTCAAAGAAATCTAAAGAAATAAATAATTATAATACTATAGAACTTCTTTCAGCTGGCAAGCTCCATCTACCCGCATTGTACGAAACCGTGAACACTTGCAACGACTTGATTTCCCTGTAGTACAGTATGTACCGGCGCTCCTGCGAGATGGCACCACGGTCGACTGGTATTGATCTCGTGCGAGCACTGAACCTTTCTGTGACCGCGGATGAACGCGCCTCATCTGACGGATGTTGATGACAGCTATACTTAATACCGCCCCTTTCATGTCCTAGCGCTGCCTACTTCCGGGTTTGTCAAATTCATTTTCTGCTGGGAACTTCTGAAGTGTGTTTTGTTTTTTTGACAATGTGTCCTAGACCGGAAGGTCGAAACATTGGTGCCTCCGGAAAACTTAGGAAATTGTCTAATGAGCGTGGTGAGGTGCGTTGAGGATGCAGTGTCGGTGGTGGCGGGCTGCACGTGCTCGGCGGGCGCGCGGCCGCGCCGGGGGCGTGCCGGCGTGCGTACTCCGCGCGCCGCAGATATGGATTTAAGATTAACGAGGCCACGTAAACGCGGCGTCGCGGCGGGGGCCGGGGTGCGCGCCGTGTTTACATGCGGGTGCAGGCGGCGGGTGCAGCGGGCGGGCGATCGATCGCTGGGCGGGGCGGGCGCGGGGCGGGGGCGGGGGCGCCGGGCGGCGGGGGGCGGGGCTCGCGCGCGCCGGCCGCCAGTCCGCCTCGGGGCCGCGTCCGCGCGGTCGTCGCCTGATCCCGCGGTGCGGCGCGCCGGAGTGTCTCCACGGGCGCCCGGTGGCGGCGGCGAGCCTCGCGCCGCCCGCCCCCGCGCCGATGCCGCTGCCGGCCGCAGTCGCAGCGCCCCCCACCCGCCCCGCGCTCCCGCCGCTGGCCGGCGCCGCGCGCGCAGCCTGGCCTGTCGCGACCTAGCCGAGACTGCCCCGCCGCCCGCGCACCCCGCACCGCGCTTGCGCCCCGTGTTCCTGTGGGCGCGCCAGCGCGACGGTACTGTGCAAGAGGTCCGCTGTGAAGATTACGATCCGCGTAACCGCATCCGTATCGCGCGCACCCCGACCGGTTGGCGAGTTATCCCGCGTACTAAAATCTTTGACTCTATCCTTGTGACTAGCGCTCCGGCGCACGAACCCCCCGAGCCCAGTGCTCCCCCTGAGCGGCGCCGGCGCCGACGCTCGGGCAGGCCGCGGCGGAGGCGCACGGACGCGGCCGCGCCCGCGTCCGCCTGGCTCGCGCCCGACCTGGAGTCACACATCCCGTCGCACACGATCGCGGTGCCGCGCGTTCCACCCGCGCCCCGCACACCGCCCACGCCGCCCGAGCCCACGCCGCTCGACAACTTGCTGGCGGTGGCGGAGCTCGAGTTCAATCAGCAGCGCGGCGAAGAGCTGGAGCTGGAGCTGCAGGGCGCGCAGTACCCCTTCCTGCCGGGAGCCGAGGAGGTGGCGCAAGACGTCATGTCGTTCGAGCTCGGCGACCCCAAGCCACCAGATGAAATGTTTTTCGAGCAGCGCAAGACGCACGTGCCCGAGCGCGCTGCGGAAGAAGATGTTTTTCATAATGACATGGGAGTGCACAAAGATCTGTTTGAAACTATAAGTGAAGCGCACTACCTGCCCGAGCTCGGTGGGCCCCACGACGAGGCGCTGCTCGAGTCGCTCGTAGAAAAGGGCTGTGAAGATAATCAAATTCTTGGGCAGGCACTGGACAAGCTGGCGCATCTCGTGCACGGCACCGACTACGTGGAGGAGGAGGACGATATGCTGCTCGGAGGCGCGCCCGTCGCCGACATCATCGACCGGCTCGAGCAGTCGCTGGAGTCACCCAGTCGGAGCAGCATGACGGCGGCGCAGGGGCTTCTACATCTACATCACATAGGGGACCACCTGCCGCTACCGGACCAACAACAGTCCATCGAACAGTCCTACATGACGGACGAAGTGTTCGCGTCCACCGACCCCCCGACTGATTGTGTGCTTGAAACGCTATCTACGGCGTCACAAATGCAAAATTCTAACGAAGTTAACCATTTAGAATATGATGAGAATGCTGAGAAGAGGCAACGGAATGTTGATAATGCGGAAGTGATGTATGCTGAACATGAACAAGTACCTGAAATCCCTGAACCCTCAGAAGAGCAAAAATATCAACCATTGCCGGATCAGAGCGAACGAACTTTACCCAGTGAACTACAAGCTCAGACTAATGACGACTCCACTGAAAATGTCACCAATAACATTTCTCCTAAACTAGAAACTGACGATAATGCATGTGATGGCGAAAGTAATTTTTCCAATACTATAAAAGTGGAAGCCCCGAGCATAGAGTTTACGAAAGACCTAGAAGATACGACAACCGTGGAATTGGTGGCTACGGATTTAAGTGTCAAAAATGTGAAACCTAAAAACTCTGCCCGAGTAGTGGCTAGCGATGCTGAAACTACAAATAACATGGAAGATAATTTATCAGAAAAGAGCGACGACCTACCTAGAGATCTAAGTGTGCAACGAAGGTTACCCACCCCGCATGCGTCGCCGAGAAGGATAGACATACCGCGAGCGCCGTCGAGAGAATCGGATGCCATGCAGTCGCCTCAGCCGAGTGGCATCCCCGCCGTGCCGTCCTCACCTGAAATATTTACTATGCCTCAATCAAAGAGCAAACAATCATTGTTTTTAGAAACTTTGTTGTCTTCGCCCTCGCCTAAGATGTACACGTCAGAAGTAACTATTACAAAACAGCAATGTGAACCGTTAAACTTAGGGAAACATCGAAAATCAGCCAGTCCAACTGTAACCAGCTGTTCAGACGAGATTAGAAAGTTAAATAAAGAATTTGGTGAACCTCATGAGAAAAAGGGAAGACGGGAGTCTACCGATGATTCAGTTAAAATAAATAAAGTATTCAATAGGTGTGATCGGGATGAGCACCATACCGAGGCTCAAACTAAGTCGAAGAAAAGCGAGGCAGAAGAAAGGCTTCCGATGAAATATATCGAGAAAATGAATAAAATGAGTACACTCGAACAAATACAAAGTCTGAGATCGGGTTCTAGTTTCAACATACCCGATCCCATTCTAATTCCGAAAAACAAGCTGAATCAAATCCTTACAGCTCCTGGTATTGAAATTCCCTTGATGCTAATGGCTAATCCTGAGTTCAGATTACCAGACGCGTTCCATTACCCCATGGTTCTGCGAGATCCGGATATACTGGTCATATCATTTTCGCAATTAGAAAGTATAATATTGAACGAACCGAAACGGCCGGCGTCGCCGAAAAAAGAGCCAAAGCCACCTACGCCAAAAAGTACAATATGTACAACAAGCACATCAGGTAGTGAAAATACGACGGCTATAAGTCAACTCGACCATATCAACTCCAGTACTCAACCGAAGCCGATACCATCGATGGACGCGCTAGCTGGCGACATCGACGCGGCCACTTCCGCGGCGCTCAACCAAATGCTCTGGCTACCCTACATCAGCCAACTCGAGGCTATGGCCGCGTGTTCACAAAATATGGATTTCCTAAAAGCACTAAACTCGTCTGGTTATGCCGCTGGGCAGGGTTACCCGGAGTTATCACAGGTGTTTAACCCAAATTCCCGTTTTGGGGGACAAACAGGGTTCCCGGTGATGCCACAGATGGACTACGAGAATCGGATGCAGTACGCTATGTGGCAAGAAGCGATGAACCATTCGAATCAACAACAAGCTCAGAGACAAAGCCAAGCCAAAGCTCGCGCCGAAGAGTCTCAGGCTAAAGAAATGGCATCGAAATCATTAGATGTGCAGAATCCTTTCGTTCACTCGACAAAGAGTCATCATCATCAAAATAAATCACATAGCAGTATGTCGTCTCGATCTAGTCCAATGGCCAGCTACACGGCCAGCCAGCGAGCCGCCATGCAGCACAACTCATTCCTGCAGAACATGTACCCGGGGATGAACCCTAACATAAGGCCGAACATGCCTCTGCCGGGACTTCAGATACCATACTTTAATCCTAACATGATGGGCAGTCAGCGGTCGCCGCGGAGTCAGAAGAGCCCGACATCGCCGTACTTTCCAAACAACAACTATCTGCAGTCTATGCAGCATTCCGAAGCGCAAGCCCATCAGAGGAGTAGTTCGACTGGGTCGCAGGATTCGCCGCGGCCCCGGATCAGTGTTAAATCTTTGCAAAACTTGTTGGCGCCGCCGCAGCGTGACGGTGGGATGCCGATGCCATCGTCGTCGTCGCGGCGGGGCCTGG
The DNA here is from genome assembly GCA_963921375.1 of Tiliacea citrago. Classification (NCBI taxonomy): domain Eukaryota; kingdom Metazoa; phylum Arthropoda; class Insecta; order Lepidoptera; family Noctuidae; genus Tiliacea; species Tiliacea citrago. The sequence goes on from OY992796.1 coordinate 3,098,116, forward strand.
GTCCGCCGGCGGCGCTGGCCCGGCGGCGCGAGGAGCCCGAGGTGGGCAGCACGACGCCGCTGGGCGAGCCTCACCTGCCGCCGCACCCGCACGACCCGGCCTCCTTCCACTTATGGCATCCGCTGTTCGGCAAGTGAGTCACTTTCATTCATGTTTACCGCTCGTAAAAAATATTTGCATGCTCTTAAGATATCGCAGTATTTACTTTTCTTATTCGATTTTATTTGATTTCGTAATTACCATGTGCTTATGCAGCGCTGGGGGTCCTTCGAGACGTTGTGAATTCTAAGAAAATAATTATGAATGTTAGGTAGACGTGCACGTGTACAACAGTACACACAAGTTTTGTTCATCGGTGTTTCGGTAATTCCTTGTTGCTTTCTTCCTTTACTTTCAATACAGCAATTAAAATTCGTCGTTGTTGTCTTGTATCATGTAAATACATTTTCACTATCTTTCTTTTAAAAAGCTACACGGAATTTACATCAAAGTATGCCGATACATATGTAAATTCCTCGCATAAACAGAACTGGTTCAGTACGTTAATAAACTGTAGGAGACGTCGCTATAGTTATTAAAGCACAAAGCACAATATACTTGGGCAATATTGTAGGCATTGTTTATTTATACATAGCCTTTATTGGGTCAGGCCAGGCGGGCAGAGCTAATTTTGCCCAGAATCGATCGACTTCCGAAATAGAGGCGAAGTTGAAGGGTTAATAAGTTAATACGTTGGGGCTGTGGGTCAGTTCGTCGTCTTGTCAACGTTTAATTAGATGTGAGACAGAGCCAAACGGGAGCTTTGTAATTGCCATGAGACTTGGGGAACCCAAGGCCCTATAGAATCGGTAATTTTAACCTAAACCCAAACGAATACAATTGCGTTTTGCGGTTAAACTACCGAACCGATTTTGAAGACATTCAGCAGAGAGGTAAATTGGTAATTAGGGAAAGACATACGTACTTTTAACCCTAACGATTTATATAAACTTAAGATTTAAATGGATAATGTAGAATATTCACAAAGCAAAACATTACTGATTTCCCATTTGGATTTAGCATACGAAACTATTGTATTCCATTTCCCAAAATTTGCAATTTGCAAACAAAATTCTGTTTCTTCTCCTAAATAAATAACCAACAAATAGCAACCATACAAAATCGTAAACAAGTAGACCAATATAAATTACTGTCCGTCTATCACTTCACGGTTATAAACCAGTTGATTTCATGCATACATTTTAATGAAAGAGAATGCTCGATGCGTCTGTCTGTCGGCCAATAAAACAACTACAGTTCTGTAGATGTAATTAATTAACAGAGAGGCACAAATTAGTGATAATATGTAGCTAGAGACAAATGACTGTAGGGTATCGTAAATAGAGAAATTGCTGAGTATGTGTATGTTGCATGATGGTAACTACAAAATTGCTAGATTGACTTTGATACCATAAAAGGTGACACGAATATTAGCAAATTTTTATTGACTACTGTTCTGAAAACATTGAATCTTATTCAACAATAATGACCAATAGATTTTATCTCGTAAGAATTTACCAAGAATTAAAATTACAGTCTCTTTTTCTTTCCGTCCATCCAAAGGTTGTCTGTAAGATATCGCCTTGTGCGATTAGACGCCTGTTAAGGCGACGGTGCGACGCGATTCTGGTATAACAACAATCAACAACAAACAACAACAATCAACAAAAATTCAATTTCCATGAAGTGTTCTTAGAAATTGTTCTACTAGGGTCGCGTCGCGCCTGTCTGCGGGAGCCCTTATACACTTGTTTAAAATATGTGTGACCTTTTCGTTTAATGTGATGTACAATAAGTGTTTTAGTAAATAAATCCTTCCTAACTAATATTATAAATGCGAAAGTGTTTGTTTGTTACGCTTGTATGCTAAAACGGCTGAACTGATTTGGATGAAACTTTGCACATAGGTAGACCATTACCTGGGTATAGAGAACATAGAATACTTTTTATACCGGTAATATGTTCCCGTGGAATCATTTCTGACCTCCACGCGGGCGAAGTCGCGGGCAAAAGCTATGTAAAAAAAAAATACATTTTACCCAAATTGAAGAAATTATTTATAAAAAAAATCTAGCCACTCTCTTATACGAGTAGGTATATAAGTATCTGAAATGGCTTTGTATAATCATGTTGCTTACATTTTCCGAAGGTTTTCCAGCATGACTCATAATTTTTATGACTTCTTTAAGAGCAAGCTCGTAATGTTTTTACCATCGCTGTTTTATTATTTCAGTCAGTAGGTACACAGCATACAGCTCTTATCTTGAAAGTAAGTAAAGTAGGTTCTATAGTTATATAGAATCTACTAACAATAGAGTTGGTTCAATATCAAGTCAACTCAAACATGGATTAGCCACGTGGTCCTTACGTACAAAACATCTTAACATTTTTAGGGTTCCGTACCTCAAAAGGAAAAAACGGAAACCTTATAGGATCACTTCGTTGTCTGTACCTATGTCTGTTGTCTATCAAGACCCTTTTTCTCAGGAACGCGTGTAATAGGTATCAAGTTGAAATTAATATCAAATACGTAAGTCTACGATCCCTTAGAGCTCTAAAAAATTAAGCTTCTAAGTCAACGCAATAAAAAAATACGGCGATAATAATATAAGCGACATATTTAGATACTCGCAAATAAATCAAAACCTATAGGGTACTTCCCGTTGACCTAGAATCATGAAATTTGGCAAGAAGCAAAGTCTCACAGCACAAGTAAAAGAAACGAAAATCTACAATTTGTAGTTATATCACTTGAAAAAATATTTTTTTGCAATTACAAACTTACATTTTCAGTTGGAAAATTGACCGTGGCGTATATCGATGTATGGGAGAACATGTTTTTCAACTACAATGTTAAGTTTGTTTTACGGATAAATTCATCCTAACTACGGAACCCTTCATTGTGCGTGGTCCGACACGCACTTGGCCGGTTTTTTCTTAGGAACTTTGAAACATTTTGGAAAAATAAACCCATCGATGGAAGGAAGATCTGCTAATCCTAAATCCATTATAACTTTTTAAAAGCCGATTATTTTTAAAAGAGTAACCGTGGAGTTTCTTACCGGCTCTTCTCCATAGGAAACGACCAATTGGAACCGTGCACCTAGCTTCCAACGTTTGGCCAGGCATGTTATATGTGATTTTTTAATTTTGGTTTACTAAAAAGATCTTTAGGAGTCGAACTAGTAAACTCATTTACATTAATAATCTAAAGACCGATCTGCCCTTACCAATATAATAGCTCTAGGATACTACTTCCTTTTCTTTGCGGATATTGGCAATATCCTCGATGCAAGCAGATTTTTTTATGAATTTCTTGTTGATTATTATTTATTTCCCCATAGAACAGCAGTTTTTCTAGGTAAGAAAAGATTCTGTAAACTCGAAACCTGATTGGTTCAGTGCGTGTCGTGTGGTCGCCACTTAACTTCTGCTCATCCAGTAAATGGAACTACTATGAAGATCCTATCTGCTTATTAAAGCTAATCACCCAGGGACTGGGGTTAGTGACTCGAATAGTTCCATCCTAGCTACCTTTACTTTGATGACGATATTTCCTACTCACTAGTTTATTTTTACTAAACCAAATCAACTTTTTACCAAGCAATAATACAAGGCAGAACATAATACAAAATAAAATCACGCTTGTTTTCCAACATTTAGTCAGATAATGTTCCGATTTTTTTTTTAATTTGCAGGTTTGTGTCAGGTTAGATAGATAGATAGATTTATTTATTTGCATAGAATGTAGGTAAATACAATATTTTTGAAATACATTCTGCCTCATGGCATGCAAAAATTCGTATTAACGTATAATAACAATTATTCTATTAACAACCTATTTAATTACTTAATATAATGAACATTAGAAAATTAAATCGTCTTGTCATTTAAAAAAAACTTTTTACAAAAACATAAGAACCGACTACCAAAATTAACACTACAAAGTGAAAAATAACTTTAATTTCGGAAGTCTTTGGTGATTTGAGTTTTTTGCCACCGACTTCCGAAATTAAAGTTATTTTTCACTTTGTAGTGTTAATTTTGGTAGTCGGTTCTTATTTTTTTGTAAAAAGTTTTACATTTTTCACTTTTTAGTGGGTCAGTTTTGAATTTATCTAAGTTACAATAGCCTAATGTTAACTGCTCATCACCTTTTACAAAATATTGTTTTTCCCGATGCTGGGACGTTGCTTGTTGAGGAGTTCTCCTGGTAAGAACCAGGTGAACTGCCACTCACCATATGCATAGTGACGAGCATAAATTGCTTAATCGCAACCCGTTAAATAGGGGTACTCATTATTATAATGTTCCGGTGGCCATATGTGGTCTCCATCATCAGTTCCACTTCACCAAATGATGCTTTCCGAGAGCAAATGTACGAGTTACTATAAAAAATACCCAAATCGCTATAGGTTTGCCTATAAAATTTGAGGGTTTCCCTCGATTTCCATGGGATCCCCTCATCTGATTCTGATTTGGTAGCAATGGAACCACCTCGGGAGTATACCCTTTCAAACAAAAAAAGAATTTTCAAAATCGGTCCATAAAATTGAGAACCTCCTCCTTTTTGGAAGTTGGTTAAAAAATCTGATACATAGATAGTAATAGCATTTTTGTATTAGTATTTTTTTAAGGTACTATTTAAATCTTCTTAAAGGTTGCTCTTTAATCAATGTTGGTACATGGTTATAAATTAGAGGAGCCATGCACATAACACTATCAATAATGCAGTTTTATATCCACCTATGCATAACTTATCTACGGATTCAGTTCTTAACTACAAGTTTAAGAACTCAATACGAAGACGAGTCCTGGGGGCCTTCCGAAGCGATAATCCGAAGTATCGGCCGAAAGTTCGGCTGTTTCTTGACTTCCAAAGTTTCCTTATTTGTCTTTGAATCCTTACCCGACATAAAGTCATGTTTTGGCTTTGACTTATCTCTTTACCGTCGTATTTTTTTTTTGCCGTACTCAGCCATAGTCAGCCGTAGTCAGGAACCCACCGAACATTCGGCCGATACTTCGGATTTATCTTCGGAGTAGACCTCCTGGTTCAAGTATTTTTCAAAGTCGGGAGTGATAATTTTGTTTGAACAAAAATGGCTATTTCTAGTATATACAACATTATTTTTAGTATATGCGAAACCTGAATATAGTTCAGAATAAGGAACTGAATCGATTTCAATTATTTTTACACCATGTTATATTTTGTCCCAAAAATATTTAAGTGTGATGGAAAATGTTATCACCATTTAATTACTTACAATACAATCGCCGTTCGGAGTATCATTTCTTACGAAATGTATGGGAAAAGTTTTTTGCGTTTTATGACTTTTCTAGTATTCAAACCTCAATTGGTCCAATAGAGGTTTTTGATCCTTATAAGAAAGAGGATAGATTGACATAAAAAAAAGTTTTTGTGAAAATTGCCCATTTTCCTGCTGACTGTACATTTTTTTGTACCAGATCTATTTTTAACATCAAAGTGACCGACAGCTGCATACCTGTTTTTAAACAATATAATCTATTAACTTTTGCATGTCTACCTATACAACATTATTTTTAGTATATGCAAAACCCGAAACACGTGTCTAGTATTATTATGTAAAGAATCTATGTACAAAAGTAGGTTTAGGTACCTACTGCCTAATTATTATCAATGAGCGTAAGACGACCCTGGAGGCGCGGGGCGCCGTTTGCATGTTTTTGTACGGACAACCCTGTAACATAACAACCTTTTAACTTTCTGATTTTTCATAATACAGTTTTGAAATTTTGTACATAGATTCTTTACATAATAATACTAGACACGTGTTTCGGGTTTTGCATATACTAAAAATAATGTTGTATAGGTAGACATGCAAAAGTTAATAGATTATATTGTTTAAAAACAGGTATGCAGCTGTCGGTCACTTTGATGTTAAAAATAGATCTGGTACAAAAAAATGTACAGTCAGCAGGAAAATGGGCAATTTTCACAAAAACTTTTTTTTATGTCAATCTATCCTCTTTCTTATAAGGATCAAAAACCTCTATTGGACCAATTGAGGTTTGAATACTAGAAAAGTCATAAAACGCAAAAAACTTTTCCCATACATTTCGTAAGAAATGATACTCCAACTTAGTTTTTTATGATCGATAGATGGACCGCTACAACGAAGACTGGCCAAAAATAAATAAACATCGTATTTCGAAATCGAATTCCGGCAATTCGCAAGGCAGTGGATACAAACATAATGATGGTCCTATAACGTGACCACCTCGCAGTCCTGATCTCACGCCTCTACACTTTTTTTATGTGGCGCTATTTAAAAATTAAACTTTATAAAAAGAAACACAACAGTGTTCAGGAACTCAAAGATTTACTTACCACGATTCTCTATGGAATTAATCCTAGCACATTATCAGCTGCTACTCAGTCTGTAGTAAAGAGAATAAACTTATGCCTACGTCAAAACGGCTACCATTCTGAACACCTCATAACTTAGAGCACAAAAGTAAAATTTCTAGGTGAGTCCAAATGTAAAGTTTCAAGTTTTTAATTTTAAGGTGAAATAATACCCAAAGTAGAAGTTATAGTTTTTTATTTGTTTTTCGATCAGTCGTTTTTGTAGCGGCCAGTTTATCGATGGTAAAAATTGTAAGTTGGAACTTCTCATTTCCTACGAAATGTATGGGAAAAGTTTTTTGCGATTTATGACTTTTCTAGTACTCAAACCTCAATTGGTCCGATAGAGGTTTTTGATCTTTATAAGAAAGAGGATCGATTGGCAAAAAAAAACGTTTTTGTGAAAATTGCCCATTTTCCTGCTGACTGTACATTTTTTTCAAAATCTGTGAATGGGGATCAAAATTCCATAAAAAATTATGGATAGTCTCTTAAGACCATTTTCGCGTAGCTGCAACGGATAAGGTACTTCCCCTTACTGCCCCGCTGAAAGTTTCCACCCTGTATATATTAACGACTAGGTTGAAGACAAGGAAGTTTGGCATTAATTCCGTCTGCACATGTGGTTTCTCTGGCCTTTCTGGTCTCTACCTCATTAATGGCAAAACTATGTAAATGTCTAATAGCTGCTCCTAAATTACGATGTTTATTTTTATTTTATCTTTTTACATACTTTCCTAACATAATCTTTCTTTATTTGACATTATATACCTACAATTTAAATTCAAAAAGATTTTTACTTTTATTATTTTAATAATATTTTATATGTACCTATAGATTTTTTTAAATATTTTGTGAATGTGAGAACGTTGTACTTAATAGACTGTAAATTTGTAGACCATTTTCTATTTTGCTAAGTACCTCGTACTTGTTGACGGGCCCACACTGTCCCATACCTATTAACACTGTAATTTGAAAACATTGTAAAAGCAAATTATTTTTTAAAAGAGTAACCGTGGAGTTTCTTGCCGGCTCTCCTCCATAGGAAGCGACCAATTGCATCCGTGCATCTAGCTTCTAACGTTTCATAAGTGCCCATGTATAGGTGAAATAAAAAAAAATGATTTTGATTTTGATTCTATTCTATTCTCGACACTAAAACTGAAACACTCACCCGCTCTCATAATTAAATATTAACACCGCACTTCCCTACCAAGACCTGCAGTAATTACACCAATCTAGACTTCAAAGCGGACTAATCAACCGTTTAAACATTCACGAAGAGAGTATACGAGTTGCACACAAAAATAGACCACAGATTATTAGAATAGAGAAAAATCGATAAATGAAGTACTGTCGACGAAATAATCCTATTAGACCAACCTACTCAGAATTTGCTAAGAGCATTAATATTTTATGATCAATTTATATTACAAAGGAATTATTTATTTAACAGAATATAAAGGCTGTAGGATTTATATTTGTATAGATAAATTATGTACATGTTTGATGTGCGCTTAAGCTATGTTTGGTTTGTCAGAGGTGTCAATATAGACCGTGTTCTTGTGGACGTCTATCATCGTTGTTGCTTTGATAATAAATTTGACTGATGTTCTAAGAATAGGTGTCTGCTGTCTGGCTTTATTAGTGCCGAGTTTTGGCAGAGCTCGATTTAGAAAAGTTATGTCTGGGTAGAGCAGGAATTTGAGCAAAGTTTTGTAGGTATAAAAGTGACTGTCTGAAAGGAAAGCTGAATGTTTTGAGTTAGTCCTTTAGACCCTTTTCCCTGTTTTACGTGCTTTCTTAATTAGTCCTATTAAAACTTTACGTTTCTAGACTACAAGATAATATCAACTTTCAAAGTAGTTTCAGGTATTCTGATTTTAGGAACCCTTTTACAGAACAGCACATTTAATGCCATGTCCGTATATTTAGACAAAGTATAACTGTGAACTCTGTGAAACTAGGAATAGTATCCAGCATTCTAGCCCGAACAATTACATAATCACGTCCCAGATATTCAGGTGTTTCAGCCATTTCTGTCGCCACCTTTAAACTTTAAACAGAAGCGACCTACTTTCGGCTTTTAAAACCCGATTCGCTATATATGAGTATACTCCGAACAGCAGTATTAGCTTGCTGCCTTTTGACATATAAAACTTAAGGGTGCTATCACAAAAAAAAAAAGTTTTTCGTCAATTTCTTATCTAATTGTGAGAAAGCTCGAAATAATTGAAACATTAAGTCTGTCTAACCATAAAAGTACAGTTTTCGTGGTGCTAAACCATTCGTGTCAGTCTCAGCACCTGTTAATAGTTTCATCACTTTTGCGCTCTCGAAAATACAATGTGTCCCAGGGATAAGTGATCGCCCGGCGATTTTTGAATATTTGTACAAAATTATTAATAATTATTAACAAAAAAATGTGATATTAAGGGGGCAGGGGTTTTTAGATTTATTTTGAAAAAACTGAAAAGAAGAGTTTTTTTTTCTTCGAATTTTAATTTTGTTTTTTTGTTTAATAAATGTTTTACTACATTTTAGTTATGTTTAATGATTTTAATTGATACACTATGATGTCGGCTAGTCAGTAAAAAAAAATAATGGAAAAAGATGAACAAACTTAGGAAATATCGTAAAAAAACTGCAGCACGTCACGCGTCTTTACAAAAAAAAGAAAAAAAATCATAAAAAAAACTAAAGCCGCTAAGTCACAAATATAAATATAATTATTAATAATTTTGTACAAATATTCAAAAAACGCCGGGCGGTCACTTATCCCTGGGACACATTGTATAGCTTATTTCGCCGTTCATTAACTTAAAGAAGATATTGTTTATACAATATCTTCATATATAAAATGAAAATATAAATTTAAATTGAATATAATATATAATATATAATTTGTATATAAATTTTAATATTTATGATTAACATAAAATAAAATTTTGATTTTACCACACGAATAGCTGAAGCCCAGTGTGTGATTTTTTAATTTATTGATATGGTTTGTTAAATAATAGGAAAAAAAAATTACCGACAGTATTTAAAAAAAAATATAGGTTTTTCAACATTATTTTCTGAGACTATTTGTAACATTTTGATAGTTCTTTTTGCTATATTTTTGAGTTGAACATGTCTGCTTACATAAAATATTTTTAATAACTAAATTTACGTTATTATATTGAAGAAAAATGTTCCTAAACTCAACACGATATCGCCAATTTTGTGTGAAGAGGCAACGGAAATTATTTTTTACAATATTATAAACCAACATTTTCGAATAAAAAATTGCTACCAATGGAGATGAAGGAGTAATCTATCTGTGGCAATTATTAGTTACATTTGGTTTTCATTTGGCAAATTTTTGTCAGATTTTGTGATAGCGTCCTTAATGATGCATTAAAATGTGCTATCTCTTCTACAGCCAGTCCAGCCAGCATAGTGCGTGCCGCAGCAGATACAAAATTTTGTAACGAATAGGGAGCCCAATAGTCTGACAACCAGTCTTAGGGGGTCCAAGAAGTGTCGTGTTACCCAGTAAAACCCAGTAACTGGGTTGTGGACTTCAGATAGGAAGTCGCGCCATGTACAATTCTGCAGGTACTCAGCTGTATCCGGTTAGACGGCAAGAAATGAGACTTGGCCTGGTACAGCCAGCCTTAAGATTATGGGTCAAAAAAGGACCTCCTTTAATCCCCATAGTTGTATGGGAGCCCCCCTTAAATATTTGTTTTATTTTAATTTAATTATTTATTTTTAAAGTGAATATATAACTAAATATTCTGTGAATATTTCAAGCGTCTACCTGTTGCCGTTATCAATATCGAGCAAAAACGAAAAAAAAAAATTGTTGAGTGCGACGTGGGGGGCGTTTGTTGTATGGGAGCCAAATATTTATTTTATTCTGTTTTTTAGTATTTGTTATAACGGCAACAGAAATACATCATCTGTGAAAATTTCAACTGTCTAACTATCACGGTTCATGATAGTTAGACAGATGATACAGCCTGGTGACAGACGGACAGACAGACAGATGGCGGAGCCTTAGTAATAGGGTTCCCGTTTTACCCTATGGGTACGGAACCCTAAAAAAGAAAAACTCGTTGCCATTTTTCGCTGCCAGTACTTTACTGAATACGTGTCCCACGAGTCGAATTAAGTCATTTACATTATTATCATTTCACATGTCAGTTCTAACTGTCCGTCCATTAACCATCAATAATAAATGTAATAATCGCTGGCTTCGCCTGTAATAGGGAATATTAAAGGCAAGAAACTAGGCCACCTTTGTTCTAGAAAATGCTTCTTGGAATAGAAAAAATTATGCCCGTTGTCACGAACACTAGGCGACACATAGATGAATCAAAACGCGCTGTTAGATTTTCAACTTTCCTCGCTGAGTCGAGTGTTGAAAATCCAACAGCATACTTTTACTTAGGCATTCATGTAGGTAAGTCTTAGTGAAAACGGGCATTACTGCCTACATTGTGTTCCATTTTTTTGAGAAATGTCGACTATCGATCGGTGCTAAGTGTCTTGTTGCAGCTGTTAAATGTTACAGAAGTATTGCTGAACTAGTTATTTGATTTAAGGAAAGTTTGTATTAAAAAGTTTCGTAATTGTCCCAAAACTGAAAATTAATTTTAAGTGAACTTGAAAATGGTATGTTAGGAGATGATGGATTGTGAGATCAGTATCTAAGATCGAAAATAGATAAAACCTGATTGCCTTGTGCGCCTTGAGATATGATATAGACAACAGACATTTACTTATATGATGTCTTCCAAGAAGAACCGTATTAAAAAGCAAGATTCTTCCTCCGTTTATGGAAGACTTTCCTCACCTCGTATCTCTCTTGCCAAAGCGTGATTTCGGCTTTATCTCTCACAAGCTCGTACCTAAATAAATTAAATTCCAGGCTTTTCAGCCCCATTAAGTTTTAGCAGTACTTTCTGACGTCTTCCGAGATGTCGTTGATTGGCTAATGTCGTCCGGACTCAGTCGTGATTGGTCGATAAAAGTTTAATCTCGCTCCGGATTGGCTGGTGTTTGTTATGTGCTTACGCGATACAAACATTGATTCTTTATTAGGTCGTGGAGACGCAGTTCTTTATTGGAAAAGTTTATTTGTATAGAAGTATTTTTGTACTGTTCGTCCTTCCTTATTTTCCTTATTCTTATGTGAATCATTTAGAACTTGTATCTAACAAGTGGTTTTTTAGTCCAGTTGGTTTCTGTTAAGAGTTACAAAATAATAGATTCCTATAGTGTAGAATTATCATTCTACAAGTGAGTATTCAACCTTTTTTGGAGTTCGGTACTGGCATATTTCTGTCCAGGGCGTCTACTCCGAAGCGCTAAACCGAAGTATCGCCCGAATGTTCGGTCGCTCCTTTACTACGGCTAACTATCGCTAACTACGGCGAAAAAAAAAGGCAGTCGAAGAGATAAGCCAAAGTCAAAACTGTGACTTGAGTCGGGTAAGGACTCAAAGTCAAAAAAGGAAACTATGGAAGTTATAAAACGGCCGATACGATTTAGCGCTTCGGAGTAGACGAATATTTTTTTTTCTAGAGAGAGTCATGTAAGATCAGAAATTTTTCTTTGAGTGGTGTCATTTTATTTTCAAATGGAGTGAGAAATAAACTTTAGAACCATACGGAAATAAAATAACACCACCAAAGAAAAAAAAATTCTGACGTTCCACGAATCTCGAATAGACCAGATTTTTTTTTTATTCGTAACCTAGACAGAAATATGCCAGTACCGAACTCCAAAAAAGGTTGAATAGGTACATACTGTGTAGGTGTACTTGTAAATTACGAACAGCAATACGAACCAATATTTCATCATCAGTAGCTCGAACCAAACACACTGGATCTAGTTATACCGCCTTCAACATTACTGGCTAAAGGCTGGCTCGCACAATTTTCCGCGATGAAGTGAATTCTAATCGGCGTGTCTGAATGTGTACGAGGTTTTGCGAGCAGTTCCAATCCTCGTGGAACCGCTACTTGTTGCTCCTCATTACTTATGTAACACTAAAGCCTCTGCCATCCCAAACACTGATATTAAAAATCTGTTTGAAATTTTACTAACAAGCAGCCCAGAAATATATATACCTAGAGATGAAGTCATGTTGACACTTGTCAAAAAAAACGAGCCAGTCTAACAGTAGTCGCATATGATGTGTAACATCTGACATCTCACCTTGGTAATAATAAGCAACTGAGCAGCGACAGAAATAAGCTAAATACTGAAATATTTATACGAATAATTATTCATAACCTGCCCACGAAATTCGACCCCGGCCTCTACACAAAATATACAATCTTCATAGTACTTATTAATGCCATGAGTACACTAATTCCATGCTATTATAAAGTACTTACAAATTTCATGCTATTAAAAAGGACTTATTCCGTGCTCAAGCTGTCACTTCTTGTTACACACTTCCGTCCCTTTTTACGAAATCACTCCCACAGATAGCGAGAGGAAAGATGTAACACATCTATAAAGAATATGTGACAGTCAAAAGTGATAAATTGCCGACTGGAACTAGGTAGGTAGATACTTTATTAAAATGGCTTATTACTTTTTCAATTTCATCCTACTCATTTATATTAACATTCAAGAGTTCATCCATGGAAATAACTCAACAAAGTCAGAGGAAAATGGAAGAAAGAAAGACTGATTACTCAATTTTAATTAAAATGAACATTATTGCAGCGTGCAGTAAAATATGTTATGTCTCTATAAAATCGGGTGGTGTGCTTCTGTCTTTGTCTCGCTTGTTGGTGGTGGATGTTGATGTCTCGCTCGCACGTACGTCACTGGGCCTGGACAGGCTTCGGCAAGGGGCAAGCTACATTGATTTTATTGTGATTCGGGTATGTTCGATACTGCGATGTTTGGTTATTGGACGTGGCGGATTCGAAGCGGCCACTGCTGTCAGTTTCGGCTTTCAGAAAACTTGGAGGAACAGGCTCGGCTTTTGTGTCTTCTTCGCTTTTGTTATTTTAGTGTCTGTTGCGCAGGCTTCGTATAAAGGGTGAATAGATCTCTATTTTTTTATACAGTATTTTATCTTTACCGTCTGGGGCTATAATAGAACGAATTTATTCAAAGTCTTCCTAAATTGGGTAGTTCCAATTTTAGAGACTTGCTCCAAACGACTTTCAATTTATCAAGTTGCGCAACAAATTCATCTTCTGTAGTAACTCAATAAGAAGTTATTTCCTTTTTACGACGTCTTCTATGACCTAGGTCCTGAGTCCTGACCTACCTAACTAATCTGGTTATCGACTTTTCATTTTCAATGATTGAATAAAGTTTCCTAATAAAATCAGAGGTACTCGTTGCAATAAAACTTTACACCTTGCCAAATTGAATTTAAGAAATACAGTTTATTTTGAAAATATCAAACATCATTTAAAAACTAACAGACTTAAAATAATAATAATATACTTATAGAAGTAGGTATATAAAAAAAGAGGGGATATAATCATAGGGCATCAAAAAATTCGACCGCATCGCTGTCAACAGGAGAAATGCCCAAAACTATGGCAGCATTTAAATTGTATTATTTACTGTATTTTCATGAACATTTGGGCCAAGTAATCAGAGATGCGATTGATTGCTATTTAATTACTCGTACTTTTTTAAACTGAATCCTCTTTCAAATATCTCATCCAAATCTTTTGCTATATTACCTGAATCTCCAACTTCATCAGAATCAATCTTAGCTCTAAATTCACATATATCTGACACTCCATGTCCTGTAACATTCACATTATCATTCGTTACCATGAAACGACATGTTGCATCACAAATCTTATTTACGTAATTATTATTTTGTTTATTCTGCTTGCTCTGTGCAGTTCTGTTAATTGTGCATTTGCTCTGTACAAACATTTACTTGTTTTAAAGATTTATTGTAGTTCACGATTTGATCTGATCTGATCTAGACAAAATCAAACTGGTTGCTAATATAATTGTATATATTTTTTTTTTTTATGACATTGATTTTACATTCTGTGATTACCTAAACTCACACACTGACTTATTTTTTTTTTTTTTTTGGAATACATACTTTTACGATGTTTGTAAATATGTGAGCACCGTGTATCTATCTCATAATTAAGTTATTTTTCATTGCTTCATTTTTAATTATTTTTACCTATTGTGGTATAGTAATTTTATCTAGGTGCATCGTCTTCACAATCATATAATTAATGTACTTAAACAAAATATTGTAAAACATTTTTAAAAGAGTAACGGTGGAGTTTCTTGCCCATTCTTCTCCATACGAAACTACCTTTTGGAAGGGGCAACGAGAATCAATTATATTTATTTAATATTATGTTTTTATATTACTAACTTTGCCCACGGTTTCGTTGGCTTCTTAGGGGAATTACTTCATGTCCATACTAAGATTAAAAGTTTCATGCTTATGTGTTAATTCAGGAGGTGGTTTATCTGTTTATTACTGTTTTATGTTTCAATATTGAGGCTCGCATTTCAGAACTATCTCACCTGATGATAAGCGATGATGTGGTCGACCATGGTTTACGCTTCCCTAGAAGTAACCTTTTTACTCTCAACTTAAATACCCACAGGTTATAGCTATCCGGAAACATACTCCGGTAGGGAATCCCGCTCCTTCTACTCATCTATATCTGTATCTACCTGTATAGAGTCCTCACTGTTCTCAACTCCCACACAAATCAAATCTAATGGACGATCAGTGCTCTCTGCTACACTAACGCATCCTTACAGTGCATCCATTGGCAATTTGGTTTCTCACAGAACTCCACGTGACAATCAACACACTTGTCACGCTTCATCCTGACCTAGTAGGTTGGTCTATTATCCTATCACAGTATCACCCTTACTGGGTGCATCCTGTGCATGTTGTTACGTTTGTATGTGTGTTACATGCATAACATGGTTGAATTTTATCGGTTATATAAAAGTAGTCTGACTTTCCGTACCTACATTAAAGATCGATAGAATCTCATTACCTTCTTCTCGTGTACTATGTTTTGCTACAGGAATGTAGCCTTCTGCAAAAGTAACACGAGGATAAAGAATTTTAACATTGATGAAACATAACCGAAACGCGAATTAAGCATCAACATCAAAGTATTGAATATCAATACTCTCTTTTCTTGATCTCTTACATCTTACAAATCTAAAATATTCATACCAATTTCTCTAAGTACTCCTAAATAGACATTATATTCGTGTACATCGAAACAACTACAATAATATTACCAACCATCATAATTCCAAATTCTCTTTGTATCCCCATTTTGCCATTGCATATCTCCTAATAAAATTATCGTTAGATGCTAAATACGGTACCTGTCACACACTCCCTAATTATCGTTACATCCCAAGGTTTTCCCCTCTCCCTGGATTCAGCTGTTACAACCTTGAGTTCACCCGGGCGTCCTCAACCCGGTGCATCCTCAGTTTTGGCTGTTCCCGGCGACCTTGCGTTCCCGGGCGAACTCAGTCTCGAAGCAGGTCAAGGCTAGGCTGCAGCGTCAATAGGCTGCTTCCTGCGGGGAGTGCGTTCCTATTGACGTATGTAGCTGCAATAGTTCTCTCGTTAGTTGTATGATTGATGTGATTGGCTCGTTGAGAATTGGCAAGTGATGGATGAGGTCGGTTATGGCATGGAAGTTTTGTTTTTTGGTGGGATATTTCCTGGATTTATGCCAGAGCTCGGTTCAGTTGAATAAAGATGCTAATAAGGGACGTAATTCTCTCTTATATTATATATTTGACGTTCAAAAGTGCCATCTATGTGCCTATTTGAAATAAATAATTTGACTTTGACTTTTTTTTTCTATACTTAGTGGCGTGTGCTAACATACTTAAATTTAATTTAATGTTTTTTGTTGCGTAATGTAAATTATTTTTCATACCTAATATTGTATAGAATCAAGTTTTTCTAACTGAACGGACAGCTGTGCTGCCGGGGAGTTTGTTGCGCCACTTCTTCTTCCCAGATAAAACACTAGGGAGTGGTGAATGGCGGGCGTTTTTGGGCGACTGTCTTATGTTATTTTGACGTTCGAAAAGTGCTGATTCTCAGCCTAATTTGAATACTTTTGATTTAGATTTTAAATTTTGATATAATGGCTTTTGGCAGTATATTTCTGCTGTAAATGTGGTTTGGTGCACAAAAGACAAAACCGTCTATCAAGTTAGGAAACGCATAACTTTTTTGTTGTTCTGCTTTATAAAATGCTGTTTAAGGTATGTTATATGATATCGATGCGGCCATTCTCTTAGTATCTATAATATTTTCTCAATCACTTAATCTTACGACACACACGGAACGAACAGTTATTTCTAAAGAGACCGCATAACTAACCGATTAAAACCATAACTCGTTAGTTTTTCAGCGAAATGATGTAAATATCGGCGACCATATTGAAATAATCGTTCATAACCGCAGTTTACCGTTCCGGTCTTATTTCGCAAATACCGAAGCAATCTGCGGCGCGGTGATTATGTGAAATGGCGATGTTGGTGTTTTTCATTATACTATAAAAAACGTCAGGTTTTCAGTTGTTAATTAACAACATAGTAAATAAAAAATCTTATAATCGGACTACGGGATGAATTTATCCCAAGAAAAAACTTAACATTGTAGTTGAAAAACATGTTCTCCATACATTCCAACTGCAAATGTAAGTTTGTATAAGGCACAATATTGAGTGACTTAACATGTTATTTTAAGACCATAAACTATAGAAATATTATCTCGATTTTTTTTTAGGCTTAGCAGTTTCGGAGATGAGAGTGGGAATGGTCAATTGTCATTATTTTTTTTAATAACTTTAAAACTAATTATTTTAAAATTATAAAAAAAATATTTTGAAATCCTCACAACATGTAAAGGACATGTTGTGAGGATTTAAAAATATTTTTTTTTATATGTCACACGGTACAGTTTACAAATAAACAGTAAAAAAAACCTTTTTTTTTACTTTCAAAAATTTCCCCCAAATGTGAAAATTTCAACACACATTTATATACGTTTCACTTTCGCGTTTGGGTCACAGAAATTCATATGTGTACCAAATTTTAACTTAATCGGTCCAGCTGTTTCGGAGCAAATTGGCTGTGACAGACGGACAGACAGACAGACACACGAGTGATCCTATAAGGGTTCCATTTTTTTCTTTTGAGGTACGGTTCCCTAAAAATAACCTCATGTCTCGAAATCGTATAGTAAGTTTAGGCTGTACGAGATAAGAAAGTATACCATGGAGTCTCACACACACACAAAAACAGGCTGTTAATTACCTTCCAGCACCCTACGCGCCACGGTTACATGAAAAATAAAAAGTACATACCTACACTCGTAAACTCACGCCATTTTGGTGAAAAATGTGTTCCAACTAATTATTGATGTGGACCGCAGCACCACAGCTCGGCTCGAACAACACGTAAATTGTCCAAACCACTTTTGACAGTTGGTTAGATTAGAACACTGGTTTGTTTGAAAGTTATTCTGACGTTGCAATCCTGTTACGAAAGTTACACTGAATTCAGTTTAGTTCACAAATTAATAAAAACAGCTTTTATGAAATTAGATATAAAATAATTATGGTATTTCATAAAAAATATATGGTTACCCCATCTGGAATTTCACGTTAGCAGCCCGGAGGCTGGATTATTGCCCGGTTGATGGCAATAGGCTCGCCCCCTGTTACATGAGACAAATATTACTGTCGAAATGTGGTTGTGTCTGATTTCCCATCATCATCTACTTAGAATCTTCCCAACTATGTTGGGGTCACCTTCCAATATAACCGGATGCAGCTGTATACCAGTATTTTTCCAAGGTGTCCCAAAAAGCCAAAAATCAAATGAATGAATTAAGTTTCAAGCACCAATTCAAATCTAGTGCAAAATCTTTTTAGGATTCCGTAGTCAACAAGAAACCCTTATAGTTGCTTCATGTCCGTCTATCTGCCCGAGGCTTAGCTCAGAGAAAATTAGTACTAGAAAGCTGTAATTTGGCATGGGTATACATATTAATCACGCCAACAAAGTGGTAAAATAAAATGTTGTAGGGTTTCTCGTCTGCCGCATTGTGTGCGGTATCAATAGATAGGCCGTTCAAAAATATTGCGGGTCTGTGAAGACCATTTTTCGATTCAGGGATCCGTTTGCGTAATATTAAGCTTTATAATGCTCTTTTTTTGTTAGAGTCAAGTGTCCCCGGCCTGCCAGCTAAATGTTTGTATTTGGATATGTGAAAAAATTCATGGCAGTAGGATATAGTATAACGAAGTTAAAAGGAAAACTATCACAGCTAAGTAAGCTTTACAAGTTAACGAGTAATAATCGTCCAACTTACATTAATTTTCAGTTGGGGAATTGACCATGACGTAAGCGAGGTATGGAAGAACATGTTTTTCAACTACAATGTTAAGTTTGTTTTTGGGATAAATTCATCCCAACGGAACCCTTAATTGTGCGTGGTCCGACACGCACTTGGCCTTTTTTCTTCTTCATTATACGTAGCACTTACTTATATTATGCTGTACATTTGGTTCCCGAGAGTGTTTTTTTTTTCCGTACTTTTCGAATCACTTAGCCCTCCCGATCCTAATTTGTCGTAACTCCATGGAGGAACACCCCAAAGGGATGGCTTACCCTCCGTTAAATGGGTTTTTTTCATAATGATGTCGCCTTTGAGGATTCATTTATGCCGTGGGCACTAGAGTAAGAAAAATGAGGACTCTTTTCGCTGTGTTGTAATCATAGCCTTGAAGAATGTGCGTCATTATGAATGTTAGTTGTTTAGACCCATTTTAAGTAGGTAAATACTTGCGGTCTTATTCATAAAAAGTTATCGAAAATCATAAACCTATTTTAGTTTATAATAGGTTTTGTGACTTTCTAATAAACACAAAGATCAAAGTGACAAATAAGGACAAACGAACTTTAGCAGCATTTTAACTAAAATAGGTTTAAAAGACGTTTATGAATAAGAGCCTTATTGTTTAATAATAGCATGACAGTAGAGCGAGATAATTACCTATAAGGAATGCTTGTAAAAAGTTATAGCTCATTAAGCTCCTCAATCCAATGTGATGTCACACTAATTTAGAAGCTGACCTAACGCAAGTATTGAATATTTTGGTTTAAAAAAAAAACAATTTATACCAAACCCGCTGATAGTCTGCATCAGACCTCTTTTAAGCTTTCCACAAAACTTGCAATTTATCCACACCAATTACACACTGGTATCTACCCTTTAAGAGTACGTGTGGACCTGTGGTAGTCTTCCACAGTGCGGCAAAAGCCAATAACACATACCTATAGGTCATGTCCACCACAACGTGCTCCAGCGAATCTCGTTAGCCAATCAGCCCGTCGCTCACAACTCCACCGGGCTCCCCTACAGCCGCAAATCGCTGCAATCACAACACTCCACACGTTACCGACCTGCTATGACGCTGGTAGATTTATCAGCTACTTCTCTGTCATTATTGATGTGTAACATCTTTCCTTTCTGTGGGAGTGATTTCGTGAAGAGGGACGGAAGTGTGTAACAGGAAATGACAGCTTGAGCATGGAATAAGTAACTACTTTTTAATAGCATGGAATTAGTAAGTACTATATAGATTGTAAGTAGAGGAGGTCGAATTTAGACCAGTCGACCACTAGTAATGAATATTTTTTGAAGAAATATTTCAGTATCTAGTTTTATTTAATTTTGAGGTTAATTTCTGTCGCTGCTCGGTTGCTTATTACTGTAAAGGTCGCTCGTTTTTGTACTGTACTTGTGTGTTGTAGGTACTTGTAAGTACTATGTTATTATACAGGGTAGATTTTTGAGATGGGGCAGTAAGGGCAGCTACTCTAACCGTTGTATCTACAGAAAAACGGTTTTAAGAGACTGTCCTTAACTTTTTGAGAAATTATGATCAATATTCACATATTTTCAAAAAAAAATTACAGTCAGCGGGAAAATGGGCAGTTTTCACAAAATCTTTTTTTTATGCCATTCGATCCTGTTTCATATAAGGATCAAAAGCCTCTATTGGGCCAACTGAGGATTGAATACTAGAAAAGTCAAGATGGTGACTTCACCATCAGCACCAGTTCTCCTGGTTGTTACCAGGAAAACTCCACAACAATTAACATCCCTGCATCGGGAAAAGCAATTATTTGTAAAAGGTGATGAACAGTTGACGTTACGCTATTGTAACTTAGATAAATTACAAACAGACCCACTACAAAAGAAAAACTTTTTACAAAAAAAACCAACCGATTTCCTAAAAAAACAAAGTGAAAAATAACTTTAATTTCGGAATTTTTCACTTCCTGTGTTTAGGAGTATTTTTTTTTTTTTTAGTTTTTTGTTTTCGCTATTTTGTTAGTTTTTAAAGTTCTTTTTATATTGTTATCATGATTTTGTTAGTTTTAATGTTCCTTTTCCTGTGCGTGTCTCGAATAAAATATATTTCTTTCGTATTGGAAATCATGTCTTTTTACGTTTTATAGGAAACATTGTTTCTGGGGCAGGATCCAGAAACATTTAACAATCAAAACTGGATTCGGATGATCGAACCTTTGATCACAGTTTGTGTGTGTACTTTATGCCGAAACAGGTGTAAATATTAATAAGTAAAAGAAACAAGAATCCCTACAAGAACTAAACTTCCATTTACACAATGGCCAGTTAATAAAATTCTGACGAAGAAACCATCAAATCAGAACAAACCCGCATCAAAAATAATCTAAAGCAACAAACTTGTACAACCATTTTGTTCTGTAAAATCTTGAATATTGATTTTGAATGATCTATTAAAGAGGTGTGTAGTTAACATGAGATCCAAACAATACATCAGTATTTCAAGACAAGCTTTTCAACTTCAATATAAAAGACTAATGAATAAATTATTTCATCATATGGGAGAGGGTAGTACTCTTAGTAAGTAAAAAAGTAATGAAAATGTCATACAATCAATACAATACAGTGTGTAGGTATTTTTTTATCATGAGATCCAAACAATACATCAGTCTTTCAAGACGAGCTTTTTAACGTCAATATAAAACACTAATTAATAACTATTTACATCATATTATGGGGGAGAGTAGGTAGTAGCAGTACTCTTAGTAAATATAAGTAAAGATGCCCTACTCACAATCTGCTTACTCGTGGTGTTAGTTAGGAAAGGATCTATGTCATAGGACAGGACAGGACTCTTTTTGCCACAAGAACAACAGCAGAATACTCTTCTGCTACAATTACAACACACACTAATTACAAATCAGTTTGCATATTGTAGTTAATGCTTTTGTACAGACATCTATATCACGAACATCAGAGATTAACAACCGTTTCCTGAAAGCCTGATTACTTCATCAGATTTACTGATGTAGGACTTACCTGATCAGTCAATCTGCCTCCAAATCTCATGTTGGTTATCGTGATTTGTTGGCGAAAATGAGAAACAGCCAATCGAATGACAAATTGTTATGAATGTATTGTGACAATAATGTCAAACAGGTTTTTAGAAGCCGGGTAAAAATCAGTGTCTCATAATCCGATGTTTATTGTAGCCTTTCATACGGCATAGTGAAAAGTCTGAACACAACATGAATCAAAAGTGAAAAATTATTTCATTAGTGAACCGATCCAACGATGTTAGATTTCGGCATTTATCTTTCACTCGCCTACCGATTGATTGGAAAACGGCCAAGTGCGAGTCGGACTCGCGCACGAAGGGTTCCGTACCATTATCTATAAAAATCGCAAAAAAATCAAGTTTGTTGTATGGAAACCCCCCTTAAATATTTATTTTATTTTAATTTATTTTTAAAGTGAATATATAACTAAATATTCTGTGAATATTTCAACCGTCTACCTGTTGCCGTTATCAATATCGAGCAAAAACGAGCAAAAAAAATCACGTTTGTTGTATGGGAGCCCCCTTAAATATTTATTTTATTCTGTTTTTTAGTATTTGTTGTTATAGCGGCAACAGAAATACATCATCTATGAAAATTTCAACTGTCTAACTTTCACGGTTGGATGGACAGACAGACAGACGGCGGAGCCTTAGTAATAGGGTTCCCGTTTTACCCTTTGGGTACGGAACCCTAAAATTGAAATGAAAGGAGAGATGAACGTTCATTCCTATAAAGGGTCAAATTAAATTAGCATGACGTGATGGATGTCCAAAAAAATCTCATCAAATTAATTTATTTTTTATTTTATCATGTATAAATATTGATACCCATCACGTATACGGAGTTCTGCTAGCGAATTTATTTTGATCCTGTATAATTTTGTGTGTTGTGTGAATGTGGAAAGAAAAAAAAATGAGCCTTCTCTCGAGTGGAGTGTCTGTTATCGGCTTTAGTTACTTATATGGTTTTAACATAAAATGGAAGTTAAGAGAATCAGATGAATAGAGATGATCTAAATAAGTTCTTAGTAACTATAATATGTGAAAACTTGGTACCTCCTATTCCAATGTCTCTGATAAAACTGACACAGGCCACTTTTTCTAGATCAGAATCTGAAAGCAAGATTGATGCGAAAGATGGAAATCTATTCAAAGTCAGAACAGGATGTCCGAGCATCTGGTCATTAAAATTGTCTATCTTTAGTTCAAAGACTTCCTTAATCTGGCTGACTGTCCAGATTTGTTTGTTTATACAAATCTAGAAGTGTTTCTACGTTCTATCATATGTATATTACTCTGACTTTGTTTTATTTGCAGGGGACGGTATTTGTTTTGATATGTGAAAATTTTTGTCGAAATTATAATGTACAGACCGCAATATTTTCGAAGAAATCAGTACTTAGGAGTTTGAAATACGCTCAGAACTCTTATACATGTGGAAGCTTGTAATTAGCAATTTTCCTACCTACTAATGATTTTGAATCGCGTTATTAGTCTGTAAGCTTTCTGTAAAATAAAAAATAGGTAAAAAAAGAACGGTCCAAGTTCAAAATTACAGTTACACAATTTGAAAAAACGTAACTGAAGTAACGTTTGACATATTTTTCAATTTTTTTTGCTATTCAGCTTTTGTCAAGCAGTTTGTTCAAAACATTCCTATTTTTACTAAAACCAATTTTCCATTCCGTCTATTGCTGCTTACTAGCTATGCCTTTGACCTTTTTTGCAGTCAGAAGTTAGCCTTAACAATGCACCAATCAATTGTAATCCGACTCAACCCGCTCCTACAGTACATCAAAACTTAAGCTTAAAAGATTACAGTCTCAAACTTCGTGATTACTGAGCTGTGACTTCGAGGTCACGGGTTCAAGTCCCCACAATGGCCGGTTCGTTCACCTCTTCTTACATCATTATTTGGGTTACGCACCAAAACTATGACTGGTTGCTATGGCTGCACATTGAACCTACGCTGTGTGCCACTTCTGTAACGATCAGACCTTACTGGTTCATTTTGCATTGTTTTGTTAGAGACACATTTTCATCATTTTCGTGACAACTCCGTAACGGTTACGAAGCGTGTGCGTAACGTCTTCAAACCGTCGATGGACGTAGCGATTTTGTAGCAGTTTCGTAGCGTCTTCATAGAGTCTACGTAGCTAGTTCGTAGCGTCTTCGTAGCGTTGGCGTAGCGTCGGCGTAGCGTCGTGCTGAGTAGGTTTCGTAGTGAAGAACTTTGGATAAAGAACCTTGAATCTGGTTTTATAAGTTCATAAGTCAATTTTTGATGACTGAGGGCGGTACGCTAATTGTTAGTTAATTAGCAATACACTGTTATCGACTTAATCTCCAAGCTTGGAAATTATTTCGCCTTTTTATCTAGATAGCTGACCCTTACTTAGAACCAGTAGGTTTGAATAAGCCATAATATAGGTATACAATGTTTCATTCCCAATTCAGGAATACCCATGCGACAAACAAGATGATCTATTTAAACCGACAAATGTGAGTAACACTGAAACCCTGAAGATACAATCTATCCATCGTCTAAGCCAGTGCAGTCGGTAAACTCTTGAAAAGGTTATGCCATACATTTTGTATCTTCAGTAATTTGGTGCCTTTTACGGCAACATGCAACATAGACGTGGCCATACATAAATTATTGCAGATAGGTAGTTTACGAGCATTAGAAAAAGCAATTTCCTTCATTTAGTGATAAGTTAGGTCATTTTATTGCGTCATTCTTTAAGTATGATGGATTGGTAATATAGCCTAGTTAGATTATGTTTTGAAGTTCTATTCTTTGAATACAAAATTGTCCTGCCATTTACCGAAGAAGTAGATCGATGCAGAATACACTATGACAGGACAGCATAGCATTAGTATTATAGCGGTTTTTGTGGTGGCATCTTTGATTAAACACAGCAAGATAACTAAATTTTGTTGCGCATATGTTCAAGTAAGCAATTAGGTTCTTCTGACTACTGGTAAAGATTTTCATATGCCATCGTTTGTTCAGGGGTCGACGGCGAAGCGTGCTTTCCGAGGCATAGAGATGTCCCGATGTGTAAAGAACATTTGCAAAGAGTATTCCATCGTGGCAACCGTGGCTTGAGCAGTATACCTAGTTGGTTGTCGCAGGTCTCTTCTTCTCCCATATCTCTTGTCACGGTTAAATGTGGTTGCGTTAGACTTAGGTACATTGAAGAAGTCCCGTGACTAGTGGAAGCTCACAATGCAATGAATTCACTCCAAATGTATTCGTAGTATCGATCTATAAAAGAATCACTCTCCACGGCATCAAAAATATTCTTCAACCAGAACGCGAAACCAAATTGATTTATGTTCCTACGCAGTGCCGTATTTAGCAGCCTCTCGAAACACTCGGCGAAGTACTCCACCAGCATTTACATACATCATATATCTTCCTACCCGTATTTACTCGTGTTCCAGGCTAACCTAAAAGCCTTTTAATTTATTTAGGACACGCTTTCACGTGGGGTCACTACAGATTTATAGTAGGTAGGTGTCGGTAGAATTAGTTGGCAAACTGAAGAGAATTATCTATGGTAGCATTGTAAAAGCGTTATGGTTAAGGTTGATAGTTCCATGGGAATACATTGCCCTATTAAGTGAGAGTGCTTTCAGTTTTTTGTGATTAGTTTCATATCAGTATTCTCCTTTTTGTGTCGCGATTGTAGAAGAGAATTTCAAGACCTGTTTCAGTCTCTAGAATGGCATTCTCTTTTTCGAATTATCTTTCAGATAACTATGTAAAATGTATGTGTGTGTATGTGTATGTGTGTGTAATGTATGTATCTGGGGGTGAGGTCATAAACTTTAGTTATTTCAGCGCTACATCTCAAAGATCACTGAATTATTCCCTAAAATTGAAATGACTAGCCATCAGTCCCTTATTTCATTAAAACTAGAGAACCACTTATCTGATTTCCTACTTTAATTCTAAAAACGTAGGTATCTTATTTTTAGATACCTGATGGTTAAAACCGACACGAGTAAATAAGTAGGTATTATAAATGTCTTGGAAGTTAATAAGGCGTATCATCTATATTCCATTTAAGAGGCAGCATCCACGTCTCAACGTGGGCGGGCAGCTACTAATTATTTCTGAAGGTTTTTTCTTCGATAATTTCCCAAGTTCGACAGAAATCGCTGTTAAGAGAAACACGTGTTCAAGTTAATCAATCAAAAACTTTCTTAGAATATAATGTTTCAATTTCCAAGAATCAGTTCCAATAAATTTAATATAATTTTGCTAATTAAAGTCAGTAACTATACTAAATTTTAATGGGTTTTGATCTTAATATAATCAAGTCCCCAACCAACCAACCAACTAACCACCAACCAAGGAACCAACCAATCACCAACCAAACCAACATAATACTACGCTAAATTCAATAAAATCATAAACTTAGTTATAATAAAATTAACAGCTAAATTAAATCTTGAGGCATGATACAATTTAAACTAAAACTACAGACTCAAAAGTACGATACAACAAGGTTTTAATGCAAAAGCACATAAAACAATCTGCAACTAGGTGAGTGTTGCCATACTAAACTAAAACGGTGCAACGCCCTTCAATAATAGCACCCGACCTTTTGCACTGCAATGAATATTAATGAAATTCACAAGAGGGCACTTTAGGGCCTCAACATTTAGCTTATTTTACTTACAAAGTGCAGCTAACTACCAGCACTGATTGACTCAATTGTTTTAAGTTAAATGGGACATCTTTTTCATTTTGAATTTGGAAATCGGAATTTCTGTGGGACCTGTATTTTTATATGTAGTCTATACGTCGTAGGCAGATTGTATGATTCGTCATTAAAACGCTCGCAGTTGTGAAATATGCCGAAGGCATATTGGCAACTTGTTCAATTGTTATTATTTCGATATCCAGGGTACCACGACCGATATTATTTTTCAGGGTTTGGTTAGGTTAGAACTGTGACCAACCGCACGTGACCCGAGCGAGCGAAGCGACCGGTGCCGCGGCAGCGCCCTGCCAGCGCCTTCGGCATATTTCGTAATTGCGAGCGTTTTTAAATGGACGACGCCGTTTGTAAAAAGCGGAATCATAAAAATTGCCTGCGACATATACATACAGTTTCTCTTTCGTCCATTAGCAGCCCGTTTGTTTCCTTCTACTAAATGCTAAGTGTTATTCGGCTCTCCATTAGGAATTTCTCAGTAGCAGCTCGGGGTCTTATTGACTCGCCCCCTATGTGGGTACTTCTGCCTTTCCCTTCGAGGAATACAGTCGTTATTGCTTCTTTAGTAAGCGTTGTACTATGTTCAGGCAGCACCCTGAAATTCTAAATAACCTTATAGTTACAGAGGTCAGACCGTACAAATGCCTGCTAAAATTCATCCGAATCAGTATTTAACTAAAAACCAACACTAATTGGGAAATGCCAATGAATGATACGGGGAGTATAGAATTCCCAACAGCCAGATTTACAGTGGCCATCCGTACTTCTGTTCAAAAACATGTATTCCAGGAAATATTTGAAGAGCAGGTGAAAACCGCGCTGAAATCCATCTGGTAGTTTTTGAAACTGGATATTTGTTCACTGAATTTTACACAGAGATGTAGCCTGCAACTCTGAAACTTTATTGAATAAAATGTAGTTATTGTTCATTGTAACTTTATTTAATTTGAACGAGTTTGCATGAGTGTTGCCTTATTTCCTTTTTCAGGGTTCCGTAGTCAACAAGGAACCCTTATACTTTCGCAATGTCCGTCTGCCTGTCCGTGGCTTAGCTGAGACTCGTAGTACTAGAAAGCTGTAATTTGGCATGGGTATTAATCACGCCGACAAAGTGCTAAAATAAAACCTTGAAAAAAAATTGTAGGGTACCTCCCTTGCACGTAAAGTGGGTTTTTTTTCTCGTCTTTCCCATGTAGTGTGTGTGTGTGTGTGTGTATCGTTGGATAGACCGTTCAGAAATATTGTCAAAACCATTTTTCAATTCAGGGATGCGTTTGCGAAATATTAAGCTTTAAATTGCAAATTTTTGTTAGAGTCATGCCTCTGCCAGCTACATGGTTGTTTTTGGATATGTGAAAAATTTCACGGCAGTGGTATTCAATTCAATAAATTTATTTCA
This sequence comes from Tiliacea citrago, assembly GCA_963921375.1. Taxonomy (NCBI): domain Eukaryota; kingdom Metazoa; phylum Arthropoda; class Insecta; order Lepidoptera; family Noctuidae; genus Tiliacea; species Tiliacea citrago. The sequence goes on from OY992796.1 coordinate 3,126,133, forward strand.
GATAAATTACAATCGTTAGTAGAGTTATTATAATCATCCAAACATGTTTATTTATTTTTAATACCTAATAATAACAAATATATAACAAAGTTAAAAGGAAACCTATCACAGCTAATTAGGCTTTACAAGTAATGACTATTCGCCCAACCAACCAACCAACCGACCGTTGCAGTTGGAATCTATGAGAGAACATGTTTATCAACTACAATGTAAAGTTTGTTCTTGGGATAAATTTAACCCAACTACGGAACCCTTTATTGTGCGTGGTTCGACACGCACTTGGCCGGGTTTTTCAGCTAAAGATTTAAGTAATGAAAAAGGTTAACTTTAACTAAAGTTACTGTAATTTAGTCTACTTTTTTATGGCTTTTCATGGATAGTTTTCTTTTGTAACTTGAAATCTGAAAACAGCTTTTTACTGAAAGTATGTAAGAAAGCCACGTTTGACGGCACGGTTGGCGCAGTGGTTGAGCGATTGACTGCTGCGCTGCGTGTCCCGCGGGTTCGATCCCCGCACGGGAAATATTTGTATGACCTACAAGCAGTTGTTCCGGGTCTGGCTGTTTGTGTATGTGAAACGCACCTACGATACAGGAGAAATTCCTAGTGTGGGGCAACGTTTCTAAAAAAAAAAAAAAAAAAAAGACATTCAAATTAGAAATACAGTTTCCTAAAATGTAGTATCCAGTACATTCTGCTATAGCCATAACCATCCTTTAGCGATTCAGTATAATACATTGAACAACGTACACCAATAAATTACACGTAACAATATAATAAGAACGTTCTAGAAACATGAGAACGGCAGCCGACCTCCATCATAAAATTATAATTTTCCGGCAGCTATTCGCGGTTTTACTAATTTGCATAGTAAGTAATTGTTCCACTAATATTACTTATGTACTTACTATTCCTAGCGGTATAGTTCGTCCTCCAGCTTGTATAATTGTTTCGGTAAGGACGCAAAAACATATTAGTGATTTTATTATACTGCCAAGGTTTTGGAGGGGGCGCCACTCTATATTCAAGTACCTATTCAACTCAACGTTTTGCAGGCTCATCATCAGCCAAGCCTTTTCCCAACTATGTTGAGGTCGGCTTCCAGTTTAACCGGATGCAGCTGAATACCAGTATTCTGCGTGGAGCGACTGCCTATCTGACCTCCACAACCCAGGTACTGGGTAACACGATATCCCTTGGAAAGACTGGTTGTCAGACTTTCGGGCTTCTGACGACCCAAAAAAGATCTACAAATTACAGGCGGGACCAACGGCTTAACGTGTTTTCCGAGGCACGGAGGGGTCTTGGTATGTAAAAGATGGTCACCCATTCACGGACCAACCGCAGCAAGCGTAGCTTAACCTTATCGATCAACCCATGCGGCTGTTATAACTTAGCCACCCTCAACGTCACTACACGCCCTCAACGTTTTGCATTCTATTGCTGGGTAAAAGCCTCGTTCAAATACCACAACACTCAGTTCCTAGCGTCTCCCATCAAGTTAACTCTTTGTTTTAGCAAACATTCAACATCAGAAAGCAAAGACTTCTCTCATGCAAAGAACGAGCCAACATTGATTACCAGTCTAAATGTATAGCGTCCAAGTTTCTGTTTGATATTTTCTGTCACCAAACATCACAGTGGTGTTGATCACCTAATGAAAAAGACATTGTCAAAATCCCGTCAACATTCTGGTACTAAAACCTGGTCCTTAGAATTGGGTTCTTCAAAAGTACTTTAATCAGATTTTTGGAACTTAAATCTGGTCCTTAAAATCCGGGCTTTGTAAACTAATTCCAGCAGTACCATCATCATACACACATAATTCGTCGTCAATTTCTGCCACCACACGTACGGTACTACAAGTAGACCATGAATCAGCCACAACAGCTACCGCTATTGTTTCGGGCTTTGTGTCTGTTTGTCTATCCTCCATTGTTACAATGGAAAGTTACGAGAACAACCCGATATGTATCTTTTGTTTCGTTTTTAATGCTATAAACCGCTTATAGACCAACTGTGCTATATCTATGTTGTTCGGTATAATATGGAAAATTTTATTTATTATCTTTTGTGATCATAACTCGTAGGATCGTATTTATTTTTGTAACGGGATTGGAAATTGTGTTTTCTATTGTTGTTTGTGTGTAGTGTTTGGTTGGGATTGATATTGGAAAGATGTGTGGTCGCAAAAGGTTCTGTTTTTATCAAAACACTGCTGACTGTCTCATAATATTCAGCACTTCTTGCGTCACGAAATATTCGATGATAATCAGACTTTCTTGAAACATCAGGCATTGTGAATTTTCAATCCGTACTTGAGTTGATGCCTGTCAGAGGATTACATGGTCTCCGCTGTGTAATTTTCATATTACTGCACTCCACTCCTTGTCAGTTGATCTTAGGAGAGCATCGTACTCGCGCTTGTTAAGATAAAACAACAATCTCAAACATATACATTCCTGCATTTCTCAGCTGTCAGTTGTTTTTGCAATTTTAACTTGCTTTACCCAATCCCTTACATACTAAAGCTCCATTTAGACGGTGCAAGTTATTGCCTGTGACATACCAACAATTGATTGGCACCGTCTAAACAACACGTACAATTGTTACACGATACGGGCAAGTTTGTTGCCGTTCAAAACTGGTATAAGTGTAAACAGCACGTACAATAAAATCGCACGTGCAATAAAATCGCATTCAATTCTGGCATGAAAATTTTCTATCATTCAAACATGAGCAAGCGAAACAAGTTTCAAAAATCTTGAGAAGACGCTCAATAAAATTTAATAAAATATTTGGCAGCGGAAATGCAGACAATACTTGAATCAATTGTACAAGAACGTGAAAATCTGTGTTTAGACGAGGCACAACTTGCATGTTTTATTTGCCCAGGTGTAAACAGAAGTCGCATGCAATTATTGAATGACAAAACTTGTATTCAATTGTTGTATGCCATTTTATGGAAACCGCACTCGTGTAAACACTTGCATGCAATTCTTGAATGGCAATAATTGATGATTGATTCATTAATGATCGTTCCAGAAACTCGCAACGTGTAAATGGGGCTTTACCCATATGCTTAATTTAGTAAACCATTCTGATTTAAATATAAACACTTGAAAGAGAACACGATATAAATCATCCATCACTTAAAAAAATACACTTGATGCCAAGTTTTTAAGTTTCAATCTTTATTAGACAGTATGTGGTTTCCATCAATGTCGCCTGACGACAAATGTCTGCTTTTCGTTTGATATGACAAGCAACTGAAATATTGTGGACTGGCATACTGTTCAAAGGCAAACATTTTTCAACATTCTGTTCTTTAAAAGAGTCTTTGATTTTATCGATTTATTAATAGAATGCATACGATGTTTTAATGTTAGAAGTGAATAACAAAGCTCTTTGATATTTGCTTTATTTTTATAGTGCTGTTAGAAGTTTACCCTCTAGATGACATTGATGAATATTATAGCAAAAAAGTTGGCAAAAAAATTGAGACCGCATTACGCGCATTTATAAAACAAGACGAGAAAAGAGATGAAAACTTTGAAAAGAGGAGAGAGGTTTTTTCCTTTTGTTTATGTATTTTCAAATATTTAGGTATCATAAAACATATTATCACACATTATACTCCCTTCGTTACTAGAGTAGTGCTGATTGATATTGGTTTTACTCCTAAATGAAACTTCTAATAAAAAGTTTTCCTATTCTCAAACATTGGTAAAACAGCACTTTACCGGTCTACCCCAAAATAAAACGCTTTAAAACAATCCAATTGAAACTACATCGATCGGGATGATCGTAACTGCAAAACCTTTTATATCAGACGAATCGAATCGCGTAAAAAACAATTGGAGCTCAAAACGGAGTAAAAAAGAAACAATGAAATTTAATTATATACTACAGTTGTAATTATTGTAAAGAAAGTACGGTAGTAATGTCTTTTTTTATTCAGCTTCTCGCTCTCAGTCGACAAATAAAAAGAAGTCTTACAAACAATTTCAGCAATTATCCAATTTGATAAAATTGCCTGAATGTTATACTTTTAATTGTTAAATATGCTTTTTGTAACTGTTTGCTGGGGCTAATAACATAGGGAAACGACTTGGTAATGAACGAAGTGTAGAGGTGTGAGTTTTAAGAATCGATTAATGGTTCGTTTACCTGTAGACAAACAGTATACGTGGAGACTCCGTTGTTTTAATAATGGATAGGACTCACATAAATACGTTGGTACGTAGATTTGGCTAGGAACGGATAAGTCTGGTCGAATTATTTAACGAGTGCTTTTGGAACATACTGGCTGTGATAACTTTTAGAAAAGTGGCATGATGTCAACAAAACTGATTTTTAAAGAGTAACCGTGGTGGTATTATTGCCGGCTCTTCTCCATAGGAAACGACAAATTGGAACCTTGCACCTAGCTTCTGATGGTTCATAAGTGCCCATGAAGGTTTATGTGAAATAAAATAAATTTACCTAAGTACCGACCAGTTAAAATAGCTCGTAACTACAGACATATCGTCTAACATTTTCCTCATTTAATAAACAATGCTGAAAAATGTAAGACTCAATGCAAATATTCCTAGCTTATTATCGCTAGCTACTAGTTCTAAAGTTTTATTTTGTTTTAAATTCCAGGTCTGCATGAATGTACAGAGTATTGATATGTGAGTTCCTTATAATTTTATTCACGCTTTGCCCTATTTGGGGTGAGCAAATTATTCACTTTAATTTAAAGTTTCGTCACAGTTTTCTTATGTTTATGAGACACTAAAGCACCTACTTGCCTAATTAAAATTAGGACTCGCACCGGTGAACAACTTTAGATTCGAATTTCAACCACCTTAGTTCACATGCAATGCAGAAAGATAGAATCTTCCAGCAAGGTTTGATGTCTAGATAAACTAAGGCACTGTTACGTGAATGGGCACAACATGGCATTGCCTAGTATATCTACTTAATACTTTTGACCAAAATCAAGGCTCCCGGAGACGGGCGTGACGAGACGATGCGACGCGATTGCGATAGAACAGTATCCATGAAGTTTTCATAGAGATTGTTCTACATATCTCGCTTTCACGAAGCGCCTGTCTACGGCAGCCTTAAGGCGATCTAAATGCTATGCAATCATCACCACTGCGCAATTTGGGTCTGTCTTTCTGGTTTAATTTATTGGAAAAAAGGCTCGTCTTTTTCCCCCATTATCGCCTGAAGCCTCGTGCGTACCACGATATCGCGGGCGCGACAGGCAGCGCGACACTTTCCATAGAAACTGTTCTACTAGTGTCGCGTCGCGCCTGTCTGCGGGAGCTTTCATGGTAAGCAATGATGCGGTCTATGATGGTGCACGCTTGCGTAGAAGTAATCTATTTACTCTCGACTTGAAGACTCCGGTGTTAGCTATCGGAAAATACTCAAAAAGTTAGGTTGTCGTCATCAACGTGCCGCCTCAATGGCGACATTATTTCAACACACGGGTAGGGCTGGTGGCCAGTAATCATAAAAAATATAATAAGATAACATAATTCGTACAAAGACTAATTAAAATTTTCAAACAAACTAAATAATAAAGCTCTCTCTTTCCTTCCTCTTTGCACGTTATTCGTTTTAATTTCATTGATGCGATGTTTTATTAAATTAACAATGTAGCAAATAATGTGCTTAAAGCTAAATAAAAAATAATTCGTTAGGTCCTAGGTACCAGTCATCACTCCACTTTCCTCATCAATGTAGCTATTGATCAGACAAAACAATTCATTTTCAAGTTTTTAGTTTTCATTTCGTTAGTTAATATTCCTCATTCCCTTTCAATATAGTGTGCATAATTCTACTAGTCAAGCCCTTTCATTGGATACCCATATTTAGGGCGTTGTGAAAAAAATAAAGTTATTCGCCATTTTGTGGTGGCGGCCATCTTGAATTTGAAATTTGTCACAGTGTTTATTATCCTGTATCTCAAGCTCTTTTATTTGATACCTATATTGAGGGAGTTGTGAAAAAATATGTAATCCGTCATTTTGTGGCGGCGGCCATCTTGGACCGATTTCCATCAGACATAGCTAAGAACACCACAGAGTACATTTGTATGAAGAACACTCCCGCCTAATTCACGTTTCAAACAACTAAAATAACAAAATCGGTTATGCGTTCGGGAGGTACGATGCCACAGACAGACAGACACGTCAAACCTTAGTTTTTGCGTGGGGGTTAAAAATGTATAATAAATCAATAAATAACATTTAATCAAATTAAAATAACATCATAAAAAGAAAACGCGAAACCGTATCTGTGTATTAAATTAATGTCGCCACGCTGTATATCTAAAACAAAATCGTGTGTTTGCCAAAATTATCGTGTCTGTCTGTGAAACCGCTGTAAATAGTTCTTCTAAACTACTCAAAGCATTTTGATGCGGTTCTCACCATCATGTAGAGAATGTACCCCGGGTGGTTTATGTGTATAACACATTTATAATTAACTTAGATATAGCACAGTGGTCGCGTTACTGTTGAGCATGAGATCCTGGGTTCGATTCCCGGGTCGGGCTAAGTGTTATTGCGTTTTTACATCTGGAATTGGTCAGTAGCAGCCCGGAGTCTGGATTTATGCCCGGTTGATGGCAATAAGCTCGCCCCCTATTACCTGGGACTTAAACATAACTGGCGAAATGTGGGTGTACTATAGGTATACCACTGCTTAACCCTTCGGGGAATAAGTACACGTGAAGTTATGTTATAAAGCACAGAAATCTTGATCTTTTGTCAAGTCCCGAAAACCAAAACCACGCGAAGAATGGGCAGGTCGCTAGTTCTCTATAAACGTAAATAGTCTTGACATAATCTCAGTCGAGATAAGCCGATAGCCTATTACGCATTTCATCCCATCGCCAGCTAGGATACTGACGTCACAATTGCGTCACGCTAAGTTTTGTGACGTCATTGTTACGACCAACGATAGTTTTAATTTTGATTAAATTGTTAGAGGAATTGATTGATTGCATCAGATAAAGGTTTGTTTAGTGAGTGTGAACAAGTGACACGTAGAAAGAAAGAAAATAAATAAAAATAAGTTTATTTGTCACAGAAACACGTGCATACAAAAAGATAATTAACTCGAGTAGGGAAAACAAAACAATAAAACAAAACAGATCTACATACAACCACGAGCACAAAAAACAAATAGTCGGCAGCTGCACGTCATGACTGTGACAAGAAGGCTTTGCTATGGACCCACAGCACAGCGCTGATTTTTAGTGGTCACCTGAAAAATACGCAGTTGGGTTTAATTATTTCAAAAATACACAGTGAAGCTTCGATCAATAATGAAGGGACACCTACGTGAAAGCTGTTACCATGAAATCAGCACTTGACTGTAGACTACCAGCAAAGAAATGATTTGTCGGTTATAAAAAAAAAACAGGTGTTTCATACTTCATTTCATACTTTAAAACTGCAATGCCTTCACCGTCAAAATTGTAAAATATAATAATAACAATTTGCTCGAATTTGCATTCATTTTTTTTTCTAAGCGTTACGAAGTTTGTTGATGCTTGTGCTTTTTCCACTCAAGTTTTTCTCGTAGAGCAATCTACCTTGTGTATCACGTTACTAAATCACTTTATAAGTAGAGCATAAATGCACTTTACTAAATCTACGCTAGACTAAGACTCAGGTTCTTTACCTCTATCTAACTATAATCAATCACACTAATATTATAAAGGCGAAAGTTTGTGATTGTGTGTGTGTTTGTTACTTCTTCACGCTCAAACGGCTGTACCAATTTTGATTTAAAAAAAAATATGGATATAGCTGACACCCTGGATTAACACATAGGCTACTTTTTATCCCGAGATTCCCACGAGATCGAAAATTACGCGGGCGAAACCGCGGGGCGCAGCTAGTAATATTATAAATGCTAAACTGAGTTTTTTTTGTTTATTTGTTTGTTACGCTTTCACGCTAAAATGGCTGAACGGATTACTATGAAATTTGACACATGGGTAGACCATGATCTGGATTAGGACATATGATCCTTTTCATCCCGATATTCCCACGGAATCAAGATGATGCGGGTGAAACCGCACTTTGTTAATATATCGGTTACAGTGCCACCCTAAACAGAAAGCAAATACTGAAGGTTAAGTATTCCATTTACGTTTTATTTACCATCAATCGTTGGTCTAGTGCTCGCAAGCGCTACCGCTGAGAATGAGGTCCTGAGTTTTTCTATCTAGAATTTCTCAATAGCTCTCTCTCTCTCTCTCTCTCAGTCTGGATTTGTGCCCGGTTGATGGCAATAGGCTCGCCCCCTATTACATGGGACTTAAACATAACTGGCGAAATGTGGGTGTACTATAGGTACATCTCTGCCTAACTCTACGGACAATACAGGCGTGATGTCATGTTATGTGTTACACTGTCCACCCATACCTATTAACACTGTAATTTGAAAACATTGTAAAAGCTAACTATTTTTAAAACAGTGGAGTTTCTTGCCGGCTCTTCTCCATAGGAAACGACCAATTGGAACCGTGCACCTAGCTTCTGACGTTTCATAAGTGCCCATGTAGATTTATGTGAAATAAAATATTTAGATTTAGGTTACCATCGTCACGTACACTACGTCTTTGAGAAAACAAAATTGCTGGAATCGGGTCTTAATTTCTTCTGAGGAACCCGTCCTTTTGATAGGCTAAGGTGGGAGGTGGGTGCTTTACGCAGAATTCGGAAGCATTACGATGGAATACTAACTAAGGCTTTTTAATGGTACAGATCGTCCCTTTGTAGACATCAACACTAAGGTCGTGCACATACCTGAGTTAAGACTGTCTTGAATCGGACTCAGGTAGAGATCTGTAGACCTTAGGTAATTAGCTCGTGCTTTGGCTAAGACAGGTTCCCGTCTCTATCTTGCATTCCTAGTTTGAAAGTTGTACGACAGTGATAGTAATATAACGCTTAGCCAAAGTACCTCCCAAATATCTAACATTTATAGATATGTGACTTAGTACCTACTTAGTTTCCTTGAAAACAATGACGGCGTGCACATCCCCGACAAAACTGTTATGTTTTGGCAGACAGAACTGGTCTTTCTATAGCAGACGGAACTGTTTTGACTCTGGGCTGCACGGCCTCTAAGACAAACAGTAGCATTGTTGCATTTCTTCTTATCACAATAGTCATTATTTTGTATCTTTTACAATCTAAATGATTTCTTTAGCTAAATGTTTTCATTTCATATATCCCTTCTAAACATGGAAGCTTGTTAAGTTATGTGATTGAATAACGTAAAGAGGCTACTGGCTAAATTGAAAACTTATGCCCGTCGTCCCCGCCACTGACAAGTAGCCAGTTACAAACTCAAATCATCAATGAGTAGCCAGAATGTCACAGCACTAGTATTTCAATGGCGGTCCGTACACGACACAACCAATCACAAACTAGTTAATAACGCATTAGAAAGTCGCGTCGTGTACTTAATTCACCCAGGTTGACGTTAATACATAGATTAACTACGATAATATGGCCCGCCCCTCCAAAATTCAAAACGTTTGAAAGTATTTACAAAGCGTCGCCACGACTCACAACTCATGTGTGCGTAATGAGACGGCCGTCAAACAGAAACTAACCCACGGATTTGTAGCTCGACTAGTGGCGTCAAATCATTCACTCATTATCATTAGTATGCCGCTGCACTGACGTACTCTATGAAACAGACACATGCGTTGTTGTGCGCGATCGGCTAGTTATGATGAGTTGACCAACAAATCTGGTAATAAGTCAGATATTACGAGTACTGATTGCACAATAACTATGAAAAAGTTCGACGAATACGAAGACGAATACTTACAACTACATACAAACTCTTTCGTAAGGATGTGACTACACACATAGAAACAGTAATTTGGAGGGGCGAGCCATGTTATCGTAGTTTATCTTTACGTGGCGCCTAAGGCTTTGCCAAGGAAACCGTCGTCGATAAAAAAGTTAATGAATGCGGCATTCCTGAGTCAACGTGAAATACATTGGTATCAGGTTAGCGCCACCTGTTACATTACGCCATACCGTGGGTAGACTGGAAGGACTAAAAGCATGGCCCACAGTAGGTACTATATAGTATTATGTAGTAGTATATAGTGAAGGTTTCTTATTAGAAAAAGTTCGTCTTACTGTTATCTTCATCGTTCTTCTTCATCACTTTGGACGCCATTATCTATGGCAATACATGTAGGTCATTATTATTTAAAACTTAACACCTTACTTTATAAACCTCAATTTGTACTGTATACTCTCATGTTTTTACAAATAAATTATCTTTTATCTGTTTATATTTTTTTTATAAAGCATCCTATCTGTCACTCATAGCTGTGTGACAGTCTCAAAAACTCGTGCTATATTCACTAAACCTCTCAGATATGACACTATTGTGGAAGAAGATCTTTTGCGGTCGAGAAGTTTTTTGCCCGTTCTTCTCCATAGAGATCTACGTTTTGGAATAGGCAACCAGCTTCAACTTTCTGACTGACTGACCGACTCTTTGACAATTCAAAAGTGCCTGCAAAATGGTTTAATTAAAATAAATACCTTGAGTTTGATCTAGTTACGTCGTATGACTTGCATGTATTTCCAATGGGAACATACCAAAAAGTTCCTCCTTTTTATTATACTCTTTATTATCTTTCTCTATATATATTATCTCTTTAATTTGTCTACTTTGCTAAATCATGTGACAATGTAAGAATCTATACAAGAATACATCTATCATCACTACACAAAGTTCCAACTTCATCACCATAATCTAATTCAACTACACCCGTCACTAAAATTTCTCTTGTTTCCAAAATAGAATTGTAATCATATGGATTTCCATCTCCCCAACAATGGAGTCTAGCTGCGGCAACCTTTTTTTCTCCAAACTTTGTTATGCGTACTTCGAGAGTTTCTGAATATTTTTTTTTCTGTTCACAATGCCTCGAATATTCTTTGAAATTTCTTTTTATGTTAAAGTTTTGCAAAAATTTTGGTTCTCAGCTTTCGTAAGGTATTAATAGACTTATGTTTTTGTTTGAAAATTGATCGCATTTACTTAGGTTTAAAAATTGTTTGTGTATTTGTGATGCTTCTCCTTTGTGCCCCATGTTTTCGTAGTTATAATTTTTCATGTAATATTTTCTTATTGTTCGAAGGTAAACTCCAAGGTAAACCCCGCAAAGACGAGCAACTAAAAGTAAATGTAGTTTGTATTATTTTAGTAGTTAGAACTTAAGGCGAGGCGAATGGGAAGCAACCGATATTTACACTAATTATTTTGATGTCGTCCCTATTACCGTGTGGTTCCGGAATATCATAGTACATATCGTTTTCGACGTGACAAACAACGAACGGACTCTTTTATCCTTTTAGTAGTGCATGGTACGGTATTTTTATGAAACAAGCAGAATGCTAGAAAATGCGCCGATAAAAGCCATAATATATATAGATACTCAAAGAAATCCCTTCAGATATAACCCAACTTTATTATATACCTAGATATATTCTTGCTTTTATCGAACATTCATAAAGGTTTGAATACGCTACAAACAAACAAATTGGATTGAACAAATGTTAAACAAAAACCAGACTAAACTTTTAGCTACAACAACACAGAACAGAAGCAATTCCAACAGGAGTGCTATAAAATGTACATTTAAACTACGTCCATTAAAGTCCATACATTATACTTATATGGTCGGTATCTAATAAATTATGATTAGTGATAAATGCTGCAACCTTAGCCTACTTAGTATTCAGTTCAACGTGGGTAAGCCTTCCAGTGATTGACGATGTATGGCTAACAAGAGCTATGCAAGACAATATACATATCCTACCTGAACGTAGATTTCGTTCAGCTTTTATATCATGTCTTAACGAATGTTATTGGTTAAAGAAGCGAATCTCCAAATCCTTCAACCCTCTCTTCTTCAAATCGTCCACTATAAATTTATCGATTTGCACCCCAAAAGTTAGTAACTTACAATCACTTATTTCATTAGCTCTTACAAATATCTACTATGTAGATATTAAGACATTTCAAGGTGATTTGATTTTCCTAAAACCATCTCAAGCATCATTCTTACCCCCGCCTTTCAAGCGACAAAAACACCTCATCAACTAGACATTCCATATCGCTAGCATCTATCAGCTATTGGACATCAAGCCCACGTCTCACAATTGATCGCCAGGGTCCATTATTCCATAGGTCTCCGCACTTCAGTGACCTATCGCTGTCCTACTTACGACGTCTCGTAATGAATTTTTCATCGCTACCGTATCAATTATATTGATCGGTGCTATTCATACATTACCTACGTTCTGGTTGAGGCAGGTCGTATGACATTTTAATTTTTAATCAACTGCACCGTCATTCTTCGTGGTACTAATAATTGTAGGTTGAATGACGAATGTAAACTACTGCACCTGATATTTGCGCAGTAGAAACAATAACATGTGTTTATTTCATTGTAAATACTAATTTGTTCATTGCATTTCAATTTAAATTCCCATCATTATTGATAAATTACTTTGATGTACTTAGTTAATGGTTTGTCTTTGATCATTTGTGTCAAAGGGCCTGGAGGCCAAGTCTGCTATTTTTTAATGATTGGTCATTATGACGACCATTCCAAGGCAACGCCATGACCATTGTGCCAATAGTTTGTAACCTCCTAAATTCATAATGGCGTGACAGTGGTCCATAAGGAAGGCAAAATAATAGGAATTTGTCAGTACGAGATTACCAAATACAGACAATTTTTCCAATGAAGTATCAGTGGCACGTCATCGGACAATCATAAAGAGGCCTTTTTGTGAAGGTGATTAAAATTAAAATGCTGGATTTTGCGTATTCAATTAATCAAATCAGAGCAGTCAATTTGTAAATGGCACTACGAAGAGGTATCCAAAAGTACATTGTCTGCTCCATCTAAATCAGATACTTTTGGAATAGACTATACGTTCGTACCCTCTAGACTCCAATCCATCTAGACTCCAGTTTTCGAACTCAGCTCAGAAACATAGACATTCCTATGTATTCAATTTGCCAATTAGCAATAGTGTCGTGTCCTCCAATCAGTGCACGGTTAACCCCTTTGACCAAAACTCGTGTTGCCTACCTTTATTGACACAAAAAATCTGTTTAGTTTAGGAATGTAGTTAGTTGCATTTTAATCAAATTAGCACATCGGTTAAGCTAGAAATTAGCAATCGTAAGAAGGTTCACGACGATTAATGGTTAACTACTACTGCAGATTCCAAGAATCACTTTCATTTAATCTTCCTAACATGTTATAGCTATGAATGGGGCGGGGGACAAATTCAAAGAAGACTTTTTGTCTAATTTGTGAATTTGAGTCTTGCCAGATGGCAACTAAATATTTTAATAACTGTACAGTTCATAGAGCTTTGCTATTAGACCTCCGTATAGTATTATATCCGTGATAATATCTTCCAGCTATAAATTACTGATTAGCGTTTAAGGGCTTTTGGCTTCTTTTAATAATTTCTGCCTACTAGAGATAAATAGCTCTGATAACGAAGTAAACTCAGCTATTCTATCTACTTGTTAGAAATGTCAAATGAAGGCAAACGGGTTATTCCAGTCATTTTAGTACACGTTCACGACTGACCATAAAATAAAACAATACTTACTTAAATGCACTAGACAGTAAATTATGACCACACTATTACTACCTACATGGCCATGTGGTTGAGGAACTGGGATTGATCCATAGTTATAGTTGGCTTTGCTTAGACTTGGTGACGACATTATTATGTAATTTTTTCACAACAATGTTGATATTGTTGAAGTACAGCATGGTAGAGTACTTCTACAATTGACTCATGTCGGACCAGCATCGTTTCCTAGTTAAGTCATGTCGAAGAAACGCTTTGTCGAGTACAGTAGTGTCGGAACGAAGACAGTTCCATATTGTCGCAATAAAATCTTGTCGTAGTACGGTTTGTCAAAATTCAGTTTGGTAGTCCTGTTGCGGTCGCCTTTTCTTCTTGGAGAGTGTTATTCTGCAAACATCACTCAGAAGTTCAAACGTTGTCGAGTAGTGAATTGGTAGGGATAGTTACGCGGTCACTTAGCTAGGTTTACTGACTTTATGTTCTTAATCATCTCTAATTTATTTCTTTATTTTTAAATTTTATTAACACGGTTAAACAAATTACAATAATTAAAGGCAGAGACACAAGCACAGATTTTTTTTTTTATAAAATTCTGGTAAAAACATAAAACAATTATAATACTATCATGAATCCCTCTCACAGTATTTCTGAAGATGGTTTTCAGTCAGAAAGTAATCCAAAGCTCATCCCATCTCTATCTTGTGCTTGGTCAGTCTGTAGCACTAACTTCCATTCACTCCATAAAACAAAACTAAAGAAAACTTAGTTGTTATAACTTTAGCTACGAACCCCGCCCGTATTGTTAGATGGTATCGCAACATGCAACGTTGTAACAATGTTACAGAACACGTTACGTACCGAAACAATGCAACATTGATGTTCTGTTTTTGAATTATGTTAGACAATGTAACACAGGTTATACAGGCTGACTTTGAAAACATGCGACAAAATTTAAGGGAGTGTTTTACCCATAAATATGAACAACTTTTACTATGTGACCAAATTAGGATTCGAAAAAAAAAAGTCGACCTTCCTATAAAGGTTAATATAACCGATTACAAAATGGTCCAATCGGTTATATTAACCTTAAAATGCGCAAAAAAAAAATCGACATCTTATGATGTCGATTTTTTTTTTTGCGAATTTTAAACTGGTCCGATAGTAAAGGTAAGGCTTAAATTTTGTCGCATGTTTTCAAAGTCAGCCTGTATATGTTCCCTGTTATAGAACGTATGTTGTGATAGAGTGGCTTCTCAGTTGCCATTCGCATAACTTCATTGGAAGGCTGTTTTGTAAAAAATAAATAAAGCTATGTACTATAAAGGTTCGCTCTTCCTTCATATATTCTCATATGACAGTCAAAATATATTTAATCCTGCTTTCAAATAAAATAAAATAAAAAGAATATGAAAAGAAATCTTCTTCATATTTCAAACCTCTGCTCAAGAGGATGCTGCAAGTATCTACATTGAATACACTACGAATTTAATTAATTACGGGAAAGCAATACGAACAATAGAATATCGATGGCGATGAAAAATAAATTATACAATCGAACATCAATAGGGATAGGAACAAAGCCCGAGAACACGCGACTAATCAAAGAACAAAAAACAACAACAAAGGGCGTAATCCTTATGAATTGCATGCACGTAAAAGCTTCCGATACCTACTAATCAACCTACGTATGTACGACGACATCTCGATAACCATACTATACCAGTGTATCTGTATGTACAGCCGAACAAGCTATTTGGTATACAGGTAAAAATATTCTTCTTTCCACTATACTCCCAATATTCATTTGAATTGTGTACGTAGTAGCTTTTTAAGCTTATGGCATATTTAAAAGAGGGATTTATAAAACTTGACTACGCAGTACCATCATAAACTTTATTTATTTAACTGTTTATGTACAGACATATAAACAGACAAGAAGAAAGGAACAAAAAAATACTTACAAAGGTGATGCTTATTTTCAAAGAAATCACAACATTGTTCAAAAGTAGTTGCAAGCTGCTTGTATACCAAATCAAATAGCTTGTTTGACTGTACATTGATGCATGTACTGTACCAGTGTATCTGTATACCTATGTCGATGCCCGTAGGCAGTGCATTACTAGTCTGTCTGTAGCTCTCTTTGCACTCAGCGTGTTATTGCTCGGCTGAGCTTAAGTGGTTCTAACGTCCTCAGTGTAGCCAGTGTTTTAAACTGAGATTTTCTTGATAATGTCTTACTGACGGTTAAAAATAATCGTCTGTTTCTTGATAAAAGCGTTGTAAAAGTAAATATGTTTTGGATCAAATGACCAAAAAACCAATGAATAATTTTAATATGGAAAACGATAAGTTACACCATAGGAACAACATAGTTGAAAGAGAATAAACAAAAATAAACATTGGCGGAGAAACAAGGCTTAAAGCTCTGGTCTGAAACATAATTTTGTCTCAGACTGTGTGGAAATAGTCGCAAAAACTGAAAAAAGGAAGGTGAAAACAAACCAAATATCTTATCACGAAAACAAATAAAAATATTAAACCTAATTAGGACTTAGCTCCCGCTGTACTAATGAGAAAAATCTATTTGTATGATCTTGACGAGTTCTCAGTAAAACTATTTTAGGTGAAGATAAAGAAAAAATAAATAAAAGTCTACTCCTACAGGTGTCTGTCTCATTTGACGACATTCGACAAAGGTCAAACATCTTTAGAAAAGTATGGAAAGTAGTCTTAAATGACAAATATACTTCGTTGAATATTAACGTCTGTAAGAACACTTGACAATGGCCAGGTCTAAGTGCAAGTCATGCTGTAGGTACTGTTGTATAAGAATGTGCATGTTTGACAAGATTTTGAACTTTGGATACAGGTGCTTAGATCCGTAGATAGATTTACCTAGATGGTTATGTACAATGTTTTACAACAGTTTAAATTTTCTAGAGATGATAATTACTATATCTTGCAATTTAATACGTCTTAGACATATAACCTTATGTTATATCACCCAGTTACACGCCCACATGTTTTTAAACTCTCTGTATATTCCTAGAAAAATAACAAAAAAATTGACATAACACGTTCGTCTATTGTCAATTCCTCAACATATTCGTTGCGGCGCTAACGTAGCGCAACACGGAAGAGGCGTGTTCCTCCTACGTGAACACGCGTTCGATCCTTCTGATGTGTTGTACTGACTGAAGCACGGGCGTGTCGGTGTAAGGCACAGTGTTGCTGTGTGTTCCTCTTGGGAGAAGGCAAGGTATTGATTGATCTGTGTGAAAGGCTTGGGTCTCGCTCCGTTCCTTTGAGTTGCTCGGAGCGGTACATTCTTATCTTTGTAAAATGTTGCAGTTACGTCGGTACCTAGGTACACCTATCTGAGTTTTCTTGCAGCGTGTTTGGAACGTTTGAAAGGTTACATTCGAAAGCATGGCTTCTTAGAAATGTTCAGTCTTTCAATGAAAAATATTTTCATCCAAACTAAGGATTTTTATGATAAATGTAGTTTTTCATTAGTGCAGCCAACTACACACTGAATTTAAGCCTAACAATGTGCGAAAAACTCAAACGCCTGAGACGACTCAAACGCTGCCGAAGGCGCGATTAGAATTCTCGAAACTGCGCCTTTTAAGACTCCAAGTGGTCTAATAACTACTGTTAGTGCTCTTAGCCCCAAATTCCTTCCTTTCAAGCCAATAGCATACAATTTGCTGCGATTACTCGAATCCCGTAGTATCGCACGCCCCACGGCTTTTGCAATATCACGGGAAAGGACTTCTGCCTCATGGTATAGTAAGCCGCACATCAGTGTGGTGTACCCATTTGACTTTGACAGCACCCTACTGTCGTAGCAATTAGGGTGATTTTCTTGTGCAAGTATTACCAGTGTTGATTGTACCTATAGCCAAGTATACTTGTTTTATACATCAACCTGGATTAATATCGTTATGGTATCAGTATATCTTCGCTCCCAGGCTATACAATGGCAATCCTGGGTCCGATCTTCAAACGTGTGAAAGCTTCCCGTCATGTCGGTCACTGCACCCTTGTGTAGATGCTTATCTGGCTTCTATCTAGTGCTTTTATTACCATCGCGGGTACTTCAGCTTGAGTGCTTGTGGAACTAGGGTTTATGTTGTTTATGACATTTCAGTTCATTTGGTTTATTACGCTCAGTTTAATTGTGAGGTAAACCAAAGAAGTCGAGGTGGGATGAAAATTCGTAATATTCCAAAAGGGCGCGACAACATGAAATGGATGAGATAACAGAGCTATATATCGTGAGATAATGAAAAAGCAAAAGACAAGTATATGTAAATGTATTCCCAAAAATTTACTGCCGTACTTCCCTAATTATTTCTACTACCAAAAATTATTATTGTCTCCACTTCCAAGGGTATAGTTGCCACTAAAATTACACGCACTTAAAACTTTAAACAAACTGCGCTCACTAAGTTTGGTGATCATAATATTTCGCCTTAGGCCATTCTTTTTTGCGGTAACAAGTAGGTAATAATGTATGAAGGCTTAATATTCTAGCTGGAACATAATCTACGTGGAAGTTACCCTCAGGTACAATACACTTTACTGGTGACCCTAATAAATGATTAACCTACTATACTTTAGGTTTATTCTTCCATTCTCCTACGGGAGCAAAATAAAAGGCAAATGGGAATAATACTATTTATTTTTACATCTACATATTCATTTATACTATTTCTCCCTATTAACTTGAGAAGGACAAAGACTATATAATTTATTTATATTATGTGATCATTTTCATGCGTTGCTTGGAGGTAAAACAAATATTTTTGTGGTTAATTTTATAGCATGAACAGTAATGATGTCAATCGTACTGATTCATTCCAGTCAGGTGTCAAATATGTTAAATAATTTATGATGTTGTCTGGATATAGAGCAGGTGAGGCATCTACTCTCTACAGAGTCTGCTATATCGTAAATTATTCATATAATATCTTGGTATCTTAGTACCAACTTAGTATTCTTCTGTCCTTATGCCAATTTATTAGGGGTCGAAGCGTTGCATGTCTTTTTCTTTCATACTTACATCTCTATCAGCCATTATAGCAACAGCATTACTAGCCACCTACTTGGTAGAACCTCCTTGGTTTTGAGGTATTACTGCTATTTCAACTCTATCGCCACTATTATCAACTATAAACTCAGACACAAAGATCTTTATTAACACCTATTTTTTTTTCTCAGACTTTTAACATTTTTTTTAATGTTTTCTCAGACTGTTAGGGTACACCTGTAGGCATACATTCCAGCACTTTTATTTTATTATTGTTTACTATTAATGGTATAGTATGTAGTTTCTCTGCTGTCGGCGTACCAAATAAATAAATAACACGATATTCCCCGTCATTTTCTAAAGAGGGCGAAGCAACAAATACGATCTAAAGAAAAGCGGCCACATTCCTCTAGATCGTATTTTGTTGCTTCGTGTCTCAATATGAAACTTTATAAAAGGTATTAGAAAATTCTAGACACACTTACTTATTGAGCGTTATTCATAATTCATTCTCAGTCATGAGATAATACTTTTTTAAAGGAGTGGCGCTAGTGTACCCTTGTACGCCGTTTTAATCGCTCGATCTACTGAATCTTCGAATATATCAAGCAAGAAGTCAAGTTCAGGTTGTTTTCCATTCGTTTCATTAATAATAAGAATACACTGATTATGGTGTTCACATGAAATTGGCTTGATCAGAACGCATCTTTGCACATAGCCAATTTGTTCGTCAGATCCGAACGATAAACTTACTCGTATAAAAAACACATCTTAATTATTATGAATTCCATGTACGTATACGTAGGTAAGGTAAATAAAAAACCGCTAGTTAAGACCACCTGTGGTCCGAATAACTACTAACTAAATACTTGTAATACCTTTAGAAGCGCGATACTTTACGCCACCTGTGGTGTTTTACATTAATTACGAACGCACGCATAATGATACGAATAGTTACGACGTCGCTGGAAATTTGTGACGAATATCCGTCACAAAAATTTGACAGTTTTAATTCCTGGCGACAAAATTTTCATGGCTGCTTTTGAGTGAGACTAAGGCAACTTCTAGCTTCTTTTTGAACTCTAATTACAACATTACCAATATTTATGTCAAAAATAGTTGATTCCAACTATGCCTTTACTTGTTCTTTGTTGCAGGAAATTACAAAACCTAGCCATGTTCTACATAAGACTTAATAGTACAAGGCAGATACATTAAGAAGACGTCAATAACCATTGATAAGAAAACCAACATGTCATAGTTACGATGCCGAATATTAGTTTGAATATTCGGCAAACCGCCATTTGATCAGATATCTCACCCTCCAAGAAACAGCGTGATAGGTGGCTACAATCATACATAAAATCACACTTAAGATGCCTAATGGCTCGTGGCAAGAACTATTTGATACCACGATATATATGTTCGTGGGAACGTAGATCGAGCACCGAATATTCACTACAGTGGCGTTGGATCAGATAGTGCGCCCCTGTACGGAAATAGGGCGATAAGTAACATGTACATTACTTCAAATGGTTAGTGTAAAAAAACATTATTTTTAAGCACTTTAGTAGCAGTTCAACCCTTGGTAAAAAGCCTTTTCCGAGAAACCTCTGCAACCGCTGCATGCTTATTTCTGCATTATAACATGTTGTGGGCCAACTTTATTCGGAGCAGTGTAGTTGGCATAAATATGAAATACAAAATGATATGCCATACTTCTCTCGCTTGGGCACTCAATTTTATAATTGGTATGAGCCTTAGGGAAGTGATCTATCATTAATAAGGATGCAGAAACCATAGGTTTTTTTTTGTGCAACTGATTTTCAAACAGGAATATGATCACAGAAAGCTTTGCTTACGTATCTTGAAAGACAGAGATAGCCTTATATTTTAGTCAAAATCAATGGAATCAAAGTAAAAAAATCATACTACACCTACTGCTGAAAATAGGTCACTCGCGATAATCTACTTCCCATCATAATAGCGGTTCCATCACAATATTACCCCTAAAACGCCCACTGCTAAATGAACGACCTTAAAAAGATACTGCCCTAATAATATCTCGGGTTGGTGACCGTTGAATAATTCGTTACATCACACAGAAATAAAGCCATTTCAGATACTGGAAGCCTCGAAACGAAGGTTACAGTATATCCACCCCTTCTCAGAATTCTATGACGTCAGCACTCCGAGGACTTTGACCTCTCTAGATTGCACTATTTCGTTCAACTATACGACTTCTATTCTTTTTATATTCTCGTATCTTTATATAGATGAAAATGTTAAGTTCGGTAGTTTGATTTGATTTGAGAAGAGAAGTTATAGAATTTTAAGTCAACTTATAGGCAATCGAGTACCATCGTCGTCCGCTTCATAGCATTATCATCAAATGAGATACCTACTGGTCAAACGCGACCCAATCACAACACAAAAACCTTACATGGTGTAAAATGGAAACCTCCTGAATCACTATAGGTTATAAAAGGGTAATCTTCTTCCTCTCGCAACTCAAACTAAAGTGGTGGTCTGCCACTAATTGTATTTCTGTTAACCTTTATGATTGAATTGAGGTCTAACCAATTAGAGCCAATAAGAACCCAATTGCTTTGGAACTTGACCTGAATTGAAATTCAGGTCAGGCAAAGAGCGTATTGGAAAGAAATATCAATATGGTAGGTTTCTGAAATTCGAATGAAGGCTTTTCCGATGTTTGAAACATAATACCTTCATCAACTTTGGACGAAGTTAAGTGCACCTCAGGACCTAATCCTGTCCCTTCAGCCATTAAGTACGTGACGATAATGCTATGCTATTAAACCCTTAAATGCTACGTGACCCCAAGCGAGCCCGATGTAACTTTATTACGTCGGTTCCCCAGGGAAAAGAGCGAAAAAACCAACTAAATTGACGTGTGTATTTATAGCAATATCAACGCGAAATGAAGCCACGTAAGTAGCAATAAGGCATTGTGTGAAGATCGTAATAATGCATAACTGGTCGTAGACTGTGTGCCATGGAGCCAGTCAGTAACCCGTTTAGTTGACTGGTTCGCGGCATCTTAACCATCATCGATTGAGCGGTGTCGTCCTTCAATCAACATGAGAATATAGGACAATTTTGCTTAGAAACTTCTGAACTTTGTAAATACAAAGATTTATATCGGTAACATTTCAGTTCAATGCTCTGAAAGTTACATCAACCCTGAAAGCTTACCAAAATACTCCCTAAATTAAGGCCTGTCACAATCCTTTTAGCGGATTGTTCCTAACGCTGACGTAGCGAACACTGACGGATTCTGATCTCGCCAGACTAGAAAACTTACCTAACACATCAGTATAGCAGCAATCGACCGGCTAACCCCGATACGAGCCCAACCCTAAACAAAGTACGGAAAATTTCACCACCAAAAAGGGTATAGTCTAAAAAGGTAACTATTTCAGAAGGCACAGTGTTGGGGAAATTGTGCTTTATGTGTGGGGAGGGGAGGGGGCGGTGGTCGGTCGATCGCCTCAGAGACTTGGCTCACCGGGCGAGCGCACAGTGCGGCAACACCGCGCCTTTGAGAACGGGGCGCGCTGGCAACACCGCTCGATCAGCTGTTGGCCGTACCACTTTATAAATTCAAAACAGGCGGCAAAAACGTGACGGTGTTTCGCGCGGCCCCGATGTGGGACAGATCAAAACATTGGAGGGTTACCGAGATACCGACCACCTTATTATTTTATGATCTCAACAGGTTGCTTGGCGGATGCCTCGATTTTCCGATACGAAGTTTTCCTATAGGAAAACCTTTGCTTTTCTTATACATCTGTCGGCAACCGGATCCTATCTGTAGAAAAATGATAAGGAAATATACTTTCACCATGTTTAAAAGGAAATTCTCATCTCATTTTTTAAAAGCTCTGCGACTAGGGTCAACAAACTTCACGACCACGTAATTTAAATCATTATTTAATTGGAAATAGCGAGTGTTTAGCATTGCCCGCATAACATTGCATTAGTTATATAAAATGTAATGGATAAACATGTAGATTTATGCATTTATTCATCACATTTTAGCTCAGAAGGATCGCTCGGGGCGAGCCGTTGATAACATCGTAGTGGGTAACTTTTGCTGGTACATACCTACATAAATAATTCCTATTAGAAAAGTAAATTTACTTTTAGAATTAAAATACCTTATCGTTGGGGAAATCAATTAATAAATTCATTTAATTGGGAACATACCTACCTGCTCTTTCGGAAAAAGTCCCTTGAGTTTTACATAGAGTCCAAAATCTATCGATAATAAAGTACCTGCACAGAAGCTTACAAAAAGCTCTGTAGAAGTCATCAAAAAACACGCTTTTTTTCTCAAAGGCATAATAATTATGTACACATACATTAAGAAGCCACGGTTCCATTTTAATCAATCAAAAAGAAAATAATTATTAAAAACTCACTTTCAAAAATGGAACAGCGAGTGCCATGATCTAATAAATAAACACGAAAATCATAACCTAACGCAATCCGAGGCATCCCACTGAAACTAAAATCCCGGGCGGGGCACGCGGAAGGAAATGCAGGCGGGAGGGGGGAGGCAAGCGAGGTGGCTCAATAATTTGCGTGCGGGGCAGAGCGGGGGTGCCAGCGGGGTGAGCGGGGCAGGGTACCGCGTGCAGTGCAATAGCCTGCCCGGGCAGCCGACTAGTCCACAAGGTCACTGCCGATGTTCGCGCGACTCCATTCATGATCCACAATTAGGTACCATTTTTGATTTTCCATACGTGTTGAGTTTGTGCTCATGGATTATGAAATGTTTGTTTTGACGTTTGAGATGGACGTTGATATATAAGCGGTTCGCGTAGGAATGATGTTGGGTTGCCCTACTAGCAGACAAAACCAGAGGTAGATAGGTAGTCTGAAACTCTTTGACATGCATTCATGCAGATATCCATTATTCTTTTATTTTCTTTTTTTTTACAACCAACTTTGACTGCAGTTATGTTTTTCATAGGATAATTCACGATGTCTTGAAGCAAAAGTACCTAAAAATAATAATATTAGATACAACTATTAAAATGAACCTCATATTAGTTTTTAATTAAAAGCGCAATGAATATAAAAAAATATTAATAACATATCCCAGCACCCCTGAATAAAACTTTATAATAAAACAGAAACGTTTGATATCATATTATTATCTTTAATAACAATAATTTATATCCCGTTCGCAGCGTACGGGTTAATTAAAAGGACGCCCGGAACATACCGAGGTCACGGCTGTAATGTTTTCAAAGGCAAATTCAATATTATATTTGACTAGGAACTTTAGTTGATTTTAAATAAAGATATGTATTTGTCCATATTAGGTATTATATACAGCCGTACATGGGGTAGTTTTTAAATATGATAAAGTATGTAGGTCTAACTAAGTCTTTTATTATTTGTATTGAAAATGAAAATGAACAAAAGTTTACACCCTATTTCACCCTCTTAGGGGTTTTCTTGAAATAATTTGTTCCACTCTATGGCTTCATGTTTTCATCTTTAGTGGTTCAGATTATGGGTTGTTCGTCGGTCAGTCTTTTATCGAAGTGTTTTTTATGTACAAGTATTTTCTTCTGTAAAAAAAAAATGTATTGAGTTCCTTATTTCACACTCTATTTACATAAATCGTTCCGCCTGAAAGATGTAAGGGGCTTCCACACAACACAAAAAGATGGGCGAGTATGTAATTACATATATTTTACATTTTTTTTATAATTTTTTTAACAATGTTAATTTGTTTGACATGAGAAACTGTTGCTCAAGCGGCTATTGTAGGAAATGATTAATTAATTCTTACGATGCAATTTTACGCAGAAATTAATTAAGTATTTATGGTTTTTAATTGGAAAAAAAACAATTGGTTTTTAACTATTTAATTACAGTCGTGAGTAACTATCCGGTATCCGTCCTTATTTTACTATCCGGTTGGATACTCGATAGAAGGTGATTATCGTTGAATTTTCGATAAATGTACCTATATCGTATTTTGAACCCAATCTTTTGGTGCTTCACCTCTGTGGGCTCGCTTAGATCAGGGAGTCTACTCCCTAAGCACCAAAATCCATAACTTCGGCCGTTACTTAGTTACTAGATTAGTTTGAAGCCCGAACTAAAAATAAATGACAACACTATTTGACAGTTGTCCCTACTCGCGATGTTTTTGCCCGGGCAAAAATTTAATTTGTCACTTATTTTGACGGATCTACTACTTTCAAACGTGCTTGTACCTTCGTTGACGAACTAAGCGAGTACACCCCCAGATCAGATTATTTTCGCCTGCTATCCGGATATCCGGCCGTACTATCCGTTTTGTTATCACTAATACATCTAATAATAATACCTCAATAATACTACTACGTATTCATTAAACTGATATGTAATTACTAAGGAAACACAGTTCATTATTTATTAAAGTGTCATCTTACCAATTAAAATGGCCGCTAAATTCAGCAAACAACATAGCATTGCTATTACTAATTACAAAGCAATCTCATCAAATTACCTATCAACAGACTAATGAACGATTAAACTAATTAATTACTATTACAATACAGCTTTATTATGGTGGTGTAGAAATGTAAAGGTGTGTTCTTATTATAATTAACATTTGCATGCAATATGCCGTGATTCTAATTATGGGGTGCCGGTTTTAATGTAACTTCAGGGCGCTACTTAGTTGCAAAGAAAAATGTCGATATAAAATCAAATTCAGTACATTTCTAACTAAATTCCTGTTTTTCTGTCTCTAAAAATAAACTTAGGCTCTTTATTATTTATCCATTTTTGTTATAGAACCACGACAATTAGGCGTATTCAGAGTAATATTGACGTATGACTAATATTAATAAAGTTCTACAGTAGTCACTTTACTTTAACTAACTTTCAGGACCTGTAATCTAAAAGAAATTACAGTTCTGAAAGTTCCAAATTAACCTTTTATATTTTTTTTCGTGTAAAGGCTCGTACAGACTAGTGTTATATTAGATTTCGCTCCAGTCTGTACGAGCCTGAAAA
Organism: Tiliacea citrago; assembly: GCA_963921375.1. Lineage (NCBI taxonomy): Eukaryota > Metazoa > Arthropoda > Insecta > Lepidoptera > Noctuidae > Tiliacea > Tiliacea citrago. The sequence continues at coordinate 3,151,894 of OY992796.1, forward strand.
TGCTTTTTTTTTTTTGGGTGGTAAATTATTAAATAACTTCTCCCGCTCTGGGCGGAGCGGGAGGGCGTGTCAGGCTTTTACTGACTAAAACCCACCCGTGTTCCTTCAGATGCCTGTGTGCCAGGGCCACGATATCCCTTTCGGATAGACTCGTAACCCTGGCAGGAGCCTGAAAATACTGAAGATAAAGTTATATGGCGAAATGTGGTTGTACACACCACACCGTGTGGTGGTGCACATCTGGGAATACAGGCATGATGTTTTTTTTTTGTATTTTCTGTAAATGCCTATTGCCTTTAATGATTACCTACATTATTTTATTACATCGAATTATTATGTTATTAAATTTAGCATTACCTATTCTTACAGCACCAAAATGTTAACATCTTTACTAATGGCTATTTTTAAGTGATTATAATTATTTGAGGGATTTGGCGCTGATAGCCGAAACACAGGCTTTCGCCTAGTTCGGCTACAGATGTCAAATTTATATGTAACACGAAAAGATAGCCTTTTTTTTGGGTAGGAAATTATCAAATAACCTCTCCCGCTCTGCGCGGAGCGGGTGTCAGACTTTTACTGACTAAAACCCACCCGTGTTCCTTCAGATGCCTGTATGCCAGGGCCACGATATCCCTTTCGGACAGACTCGTAACCCTGGCAGACGAAAAGATAGCCTGATATATGTATCATTGTAAACAAATACTGAAATAAACTTATTATATCATTATATGTTATGTTTATAAAGTTATATCGGGATACAGAATAGGACCCAATATCATTTTTATACATAGGTAAAACCTATTACATCAGCTTTGCCGGTACACATGATGTACCTTTAGCTACAGATAATAATAATCTTTAGCGAAGTAAATACGTAAGACATTGTAACTTTCCACCTAGCTTCGAGATGGAAAAGCGTTGTCGGACTTTCTATTGACTATCCGTCCTGCTAACTTTCTTGTGTTTTATTTTCTTACTTATCTACGGTGGAAAAATAATCTCCATGGTTCACTAAAAGTGCTTTCAGCGTTACGGAGCGGGAGAACGGTTTCTTTTTTTTGTCTTCTTTGCTTTTTGTATAAAACGTGAGGATTAGCAATCTCTTTTTAAATTGTTTTGAGGAAAATCTTTCGTCATCGTGAAATTTCTTGGATGGAAGCTGAAAATAGTTTGCTTTTTGAAACGCGAGATTAATTTTATAAACGACTATGTAGGTGGGTAAAATCGTTTTATATACCTTTATGTAGCTCGGCAATAGGCTCGCCGCCCGCCCCTTTTTTATGGGACTTAAAAATAACTGGCGAAATGTGTGTGAACCTTTTGATTATAATGTCTAGATAGTGTCGCGCTGCAAAAGAACTAAAACAAACTGGGCAACTTTGTTATGCTAGTGCGCGTGACAGCTACGTCTTACACTCGCGCCACTTAATTGTGCTATTCTAGTGTACGTTCATTTTGCGGCCAACAGTTGGACGCAACTTTTTTCGACGAGTTCACAGCTTTGTCTGTCTGTCGACAGACATATTTATATCTTTGGGTGAACTATGTAGGTACAGTACACCTCTGCCTAACCCTTCAAGGAAATACAGGTAAGATGTTATGTATCTACATACTTTCTCACATTGATATTTGAAGGATACTAACAATAACCTTTTACATCACAAAATTGTTGCTATAACAAAAAAGTTTAATTGGCTGTATAAAAATTGTCCAACATTCCTTTTATAAAGTATTTTGCGAAATATTTCGCTCGCAATTTAAAACGTAAAAAAACTGCCACGTAGAATATTTAAGGAAATCAACGGGAAGGTTTTTATAGGAATATGTTATTTCACAAGTTATTTCAACTTCTTTAATTACGCAAAAACAACGTTTAAATATGGCGACGTTTTTGTCAAAATTATATGTTGACATCCAATAGCGAAATAATTGTGCAGAATAATGACTTGAGGGCAAGAAAACTTTGCCGCATACTGTCTAGTTTACCATAATGAATATATTACATGTGTAGCACATGTTCATGTTCTGTATTTGTGCCTTTTAAGTATTAATAATAATAGATGTAGTACATCAAGATAATTGCGCGTAATTCAAAAGTGCCGTAGATGGCGGAGGAGGACGGGAAAGGTAGTAACTTGGCTGTATGAGCAGTTACTGTCAATGCCTTTGAAAAAAAACGAAATGGGCGCCAATTAGACGCCACTTTTGACAACACTGCTCGACTTTTAATGGTGCCCATCCTTAGTAAATCATGTTGGATGGACACACTTCAGTGTCTGTTGATGGATTAGTGGCTAGTGGTGACTTAAACGGACATTTTGAAGTCTAATAAAGCGATTGAAGTTAAAATTATTCTCTACAGCGAACGTGTAATAAGGCCATACAGATATTTTATACTTAAATGCCAAAGTGAGTTCAGTCTGTTTGGGACGTTTTCTTTGCTAATTTACCAATGCTATGTATTATAAAATTACCCTTGCCATAAAACAACAAATTTTCCAAATATTATTATATTTAACCTAAATAGATACTAATCCACGAATCCGGCTCCGTGTGGTGCCGGACGTAAAGAATAGCACCACCCCATTTCTTCCCGTGGGTGTCATAAAAGGCGACTAAGGGACTTACTAGAGAATGGGCAGCAGCGTTCTCTATGCATTTTAATACCTACTGCGATCGCCAACCTGCCTGCCAAGCGTGGCAATTATGGCAAACACCCCCCTTAAGGGGGAGGCCTATGTCCAGCAGTGGACGTCTTTTGGCTGAAATGATGATGAATCCACGAATGGATCTTTAAGTCGTTGTCCTAATTATATAACAAACTATAAACTGTCTATTATAACTATTTACGATATTTCAGGGATAAGAAAAAAAACACCAAGATATTTTTATCATTCATTTATATTTCTTTGTCAACATCAAATTCAATATTCTACACCATACCATAAGTGAGATATTACTTAGTATTCTAATATTTAAAATAAAAACTAATAGGGTACCTTAATATACAGTAGATCTCCAACAATTCTATGCCAATCCATATTTTAATCGACACTGCCACTAGGAACGTCGCCCTGTCATAAATGCCCGAACGAGATGGGCACGTTGTCACGCCATTTTACATTTTGAATCTGTCTGTGTTGCCAGTACAATGAAATTGTTTTGCACTAAGTTGTAAAATATATTAAATACTAACTACTTTAATTTCGCCAAACTATGCATTAGTAAATTGAAACCGAACATATGATAGAAAAAAGTACTCGAGCATTACTTAAAACTAGTTTCATCCAATCAAGATGACTTTGGCTTAGGTAACTTATTCCTGAAAAGTTGTAGAATGCTTTTGTGTCAGAGGAGTGGCCTGTATAGGGCACTGCTGATTTTAACCGACTATTTAAGTCTTTATTTTGGAGATCCAAATTTAATTCAAATTCTAAATATTTTATTTCACATTCTTAAACCTACATGGGTACTTATGAAACGTCAAAAGCTAGTGCACATTTCTTTCTTTTTTCATTTATAAAAGATGAGAAATTACTATAGCTGTGGACTTCCTCTTCCCTGTTTGGATAACGGCCCCTGTATTCAACGACCCACTTATCGCTCTTTTCGTACTCAAGATCCATCAAAGTGAACTCGTCGAATTGTTGATGTAGTGAAGCCAACTGGCCAATATTGATCATTATGTGCAGGGGTGGTATTAAAACCACACCATCTATCAGCCTATCGCATTTCGCCGGACTTAAGTGCCAATTCTGTCCGAGAATTCCTTCATGAATATTGCTATATTGCGAAAACCCCTAAAGAGGAGAATCTTTAGAGATTTTCTAGTGGTCAGTGATAGCAAGCTAGCGCCAAATTGAGCGCAAATTGAGTTACATACTTTCATTCACAATCCGAAGGATTTTAAAGAAAATTCCTATGGCTCCATAAGTTTGAAAACATCGTCTGCTCAACAACGTAAATAACGCATTTGCGAATGCTATTGAACTGTCAAAATAAATGGCATTTTAAGTGTATTACACAACCCACCCACAGCTCGGGATTGTTCAGTATGAGGTTAAAAAAAAAATTGCTTTTATCCTGACCCAATTAATTATAAATAATAAATTTCCAATATCGGAACAAATTGGACACTTCATGGTATCGACAGCTCGCAGTAATTCGTTGAAAATTGTTAAGCTAGACGGATTACTTCTGACAGAAGTGACCCTTTGCCAAATATGTTTCAGACTGTCCAATGTCGATTAAAAACATATTCTTATGACACAATCAAGCTCAGGGCCACACATAGGGCTTTGTTGATACTTCTCAGTACCTAAAATCAGAAAAATAATGGTTTTTCCATCTGTCTTATAATCAAACGTTACCACTACACTTTTTTTTTAATCACACATTTTCGGCACCCGTAATAATGTATTATTATTGTTCATGAATAATAGAACAATGACAAACATTTTTTACGACCAATTAATTCATAATGTCATTAATTTAAATTGAACCTTAACATATTATTATAATTTTGCAATTAAAAATGTATGTTTATATATTGGTATTAATCCAATTATACCGTCAAGATTCTTTATTCTGATAATTTTATTGTTATGATTTTATTCGATAAAGTGTATTAAGTATGAATAAATATAAGGTACAAAGCGTAAAAACTTCTATTTAGATTAAAATTGTTCAACAAAGTAATTGATGAATCACAGAAATAAGTAGGTACCTATCTACATATCTTAATTAGTTACCGAACATAGTTATTTAAATAGTTGTCTTGTAAGTAAGTGCCCATAACCTATTTACTTAAAACAAGCTATTAGAGCAAATTAAACTAACATTTTTTTTTAATTTTAACTAATTAGCTGCAAGTAGGTATTAGGTATTATGTCGAGGTTTCTTACTCAACATCTGCCTAGCGTTTTCCCAACTATGTTGAGAGGCAAGACCGAGACCGCGCGGCGGCGTCGAGGTTTCTTACTACCATTTAGTAAAGATTCGACACACATTTACAGGATGACATAGGGACTTAATTATATAATAGGGAAAGAGGGACTTAAGTTTTACATCCTACATGAAAATAATATCTACTCAGGTATTTTTTCAGGAAAACAAATTGACACTCAAAACTACACGTAGTCAATTGCAATATTCCCAATTTGGTAAATCTGCATTTCATAAATATGGTAACATTAACACAACATCATAACATAACATTTCGGACAGAGTACATAGGTGTATAGTTAACCCAGGCGCACATTTTGCCAGTTATTTTAACGTCCCTAGAGATAGACCAGCAACATCAATTTACGAAATTACTATGAAATATTCCCATCACATACACATCGCACATTACCCATCCATGTACCACAACCATAACTCACCTATCTCCCGTCACAGTCGGCTAAAAGCCCGCTATGTAACACGATACTAATTAAATAATTAATTACAAGGAAAGTGCACTATCGAAGCACTGTTTACTACTCACAGCTAATTGATTTCATTAGCGAATACCGTTCAGATCTTATTTGTTGACCTCTTTCGATTCAATGGAGTGGAGGAGGGATGTGAAGTTGAGAAACTGAGATGGTTTTGTAGTTTATAATTATTTTGTTTCGTGATTCTTTGAGCTGATAATGAATATCCAAGTTATTTGAGCTTTGTGAAGAAGTTGTGAGTAGGTACTTCTGCTTCGTGTCGCTAGCACGACAGTATTTAAAATCTTGTTGGCCCAAAACTTCGCCACTTCCACGGCGTTGTCGGTGGCAGCGGATACGTCACTTTGACTGCATGTTTTGGGACACAGAGGGCAGGACTGGAGATGGAGCATATGGACACGGCTACACATCCATACCCTGCTGCTGTTCCGTCGAGGTAGCCCCACATTACGAGATTGTATTTACACCTTCTCACTTGGGTTCAGAGATGGTTCAGGGACTCCCATTTGGACCAAGCAGACCTGCAGAAAGATGCTCGTTTGGTGGTAGATAGTGAGTGAATGGGGAAAAGTATCCTAGGTAGGACGAACTACCGGTTACCTTATTTTTCGAGATGTAGATCTTGAAAAATAAGCTTACATACCTCCTTCACAGTTTTATTACCAACTAAGTCTTTATTTCATCAGCTTTAAATACTGCTCAGCTAAAGACATTAAATTATGCATGAAAACTAGGTACTTACACATGAAAAAATGGAGCTGAAATGAAATCTTTTATTGTCCAGATATACGGGGTGGAAGAAACTCCAACTTACTTTTTTATGATGACAGACTAGCCAAAAATAAACAAAAAAATTAAACTTCGGACGAATATTTCTTCGGCCTTATAATTTTATTTGCAGAACAATATAGTTTGTTGTTTGTGATTTCCGACGTTCTGAGAAAAAACTACCTCAAATAATTTAGAAATTTCGGACTTGATGGAACACATTAAAAAAGACTGTCCGCTACAAAAGTCAAAAATCGCAAAAAAACCTTTATATGGAAATACTTAGTACGTTGTTCACCGAGGTGGAAAGCGACCGATTACTAACGAGTGTACTTTGAGGCCCTAGGCTCAACCGAGGGCCTTAATGCATACGAGTTGGGAATCGCACTTTCTTCTGAGTGATATATATACTACCTATTCCTACGAGGAAAATAAAAGACAATTTTTTTAGAGAAGTTTATATTAAAATTGTTACTAACTACTTAATACTTTTGCCAGGGAGATAAATATTGGTTTGAGACAATGCAGAAGAGATTACTTGCTGTGCCTGTGTTATTGGCGCCTGTGCTATTGGTGCCTGCGCTAGGGGAAGGCTGTGGTGCCAAAGAGGCAACTGGTTCCCGAGGTGCCACTGGTGATTCCGCGTGATTGAGGAGATGATTCTTGATGCAAAGTAATCGATTCTGCTATTTGGTTATTTATTTGTATTTTGTTTTCAACTGAATTCTCGATGTAACTTTCAGCAATAACTGATGATATCCGCACACTCGCAGATACTGTCTGCAAGAACAGTCGCTGATGTTCTGCGAAAGCAGTGGCCAGTGTAATTTTGTAGATTGGGTTTAAGATAGGAAGCTATTTCTTTCAGCACTCTACTTTTTTTATTTTTTTCATAAATTATCGCTGAATGTTGTTTTTTGTATTAGGAAGCTAGACAATGATTGTCAAATTCTCGTGGATGTCGATGTCGTCTTTAAATATTATGATATTTACAAGTTCTTGCCGACAACAGGCACCATTTACTTCCAAAATCAAAATAACTTGTAAAAATAGATCATACATGTAAACCTATTAACCTAGTAGGTTTCTAAAAATAAGTAGGTATTCAATTATATAAGCAGTAGTACGTTCATCAAGAAATATTTTCCATCTGGAGCATTTTGCCAAAAGGAATATACATATGCTTATTAGTAAGAACTTTTGATTTCTTAATACGGAATCCCTCGGATTTTCATTTCAGAAATGCTGTAAGTTTTTTGTAGTCCATAATATTGATGTCGTTTCTTGTTAATATAGTACTTTTTAATATAGAATACAAAGACCACAAAGTACTTGGCTTATATTTATGCGCTTTTTCACTGTAAGAAATCTACATAAATGTTTTGTTATATTTATTTCTGGATTTCTCGGGCAATAGGTTCTCAACATGTTCTCAACAACAGCTTGGCCAGTTACTTTTAATTCTGGTGGCGCGCAGTGTCTTCAAATCTTCACTCACTACCACTAATAGACGGCATTTCTAGTAGCTCGCGCGCGTATGTTACACAAATTGAAAATTCACATACATAAAACAAAAGAAAGCTATCCGTGCGAGCGCGATTTTCACTTGTTTATTCTTTATTTTTTTTAACTATATTCTACAAAAATGTATGTGGACAGTATCATTTTGCGCTTGGTGAAAAAAAAATTGTCTTCTGACATTACTTATACTATATTTAATTAGGTTAGCTACTGAATTGCCCTAAATTACAAAAAAACTCAGCGTGTTAACAATGGATTTTCATTTACTTTTCTGCCCGCTCAGCACGTTAACAATGGATTTTCATACAGTTTTTCGACACGCACATTTTTACAACAGTAATGACGTACATTCTGCCTCATTTATTAAAAAGTAATAAGGTACTTTCCGAGCAGTTATACATATTATAGTATAATAGTTATTTGCTAGAAAAGGCTGCAAAGTTGTTATTTGGCGCAAGTACTTGTATTGAATGGGCAGCAGCGTTCTCTATGCATTTTAACACCATACTGCGATCGCCAACCCGCGATTATGGTAACCCCTAACCCCCCCCCCTTTGGGGGAGGCCTAAGTTCAGCAGTGGACGGACTCGGCTGAAATGATGAATGATGACTTGTATTGAATCCTGAGCGTAGCGAGAGTTTCAAAGGTACGTGAAGCAAAATAACTGTGCTGCTGAGCGAAACGCACAACTTTTCGCCTCACTACAGCGAGGATAATGCTAGATGCAAGCAAAACAGCGTAATTAATATATTAAATTAGTGTTTTCTTCGTCGCTGCTGGACTCGGTCATAATTTACGATTTCTTACGATTTTATCAAAAAACAAACCAAAATGATGGATAGTGAATTGAATAAAGAGAAGAAAAGTTTTTTTGCATGTATGCGGCCGTGCGATTATTGTAAAAATGAGGTTGGCGCACTGACATTAAATAAGTATTAAACTGGAGGACTGACGGTATAGAAAATTATTTATTAAAACCGCACACACACGCACAATGAGGGGTTCCGTAGTTGGGATGAATTTATCCCAAAAACAAACTTAACATTATATTTGAAAAACATGTTCTCCCATACATCAATATATGTCACGGTCAACTCTCCAATTGCAAATGTAAGTTGGTCGACTATTACTCGTTGACTTGTAAATCCTACTCAGCTGTGATAGTTTTCCTTTTAAATTTGTTATATAAAGGTACTACTGCCATGATTTTTTTCACATGTCCCAAAAAAAACAACCATTTAGCTGGCAGGGGACGCGAGACGGGACACTTGACTGTAACAAAAATTTGCCCTTTAAAGTTTAATATTATGAAAACGGATCCCTGAATCGAAAAATTGTATTTATAGACCCTCAATATTTTTGAACGGCCTATCCAACGATACCCCACATCATGGGATAGATAAGAAAAAAATATCATCTCCACTTTACGTATTATCCTAAAATAAACTTTTTTTATGATTTTATTTTCTTGTCGGCGAGATTAATATGTATACCCATGCTAAATTACAGCTTTCTAGTAAGTACTAAGAGTCTCTGAGCTAAGCTGGGGGCAGAAAGACAGACGGACATGGCGAAACTATAAGGGATCCTTGTTGACTACGGAACCCCAACAAGGTTCGAATTTTAAAAAGTCTTTTCCACGCTAGCTGTTTCGAATGATAAGCAGAATCTTTCCGAGGTTGTGAGGTGAAAAAGTTTTATATAATTTTTTTTCTCAAAGCAAATAACGCGTATTCGTTCGTTGAAGTTCAATTTTTTTTTGTTTAGTTTCGGCCCGTCGTCGTCCATCGTATAAAAGTAGGCTGGAGTCTCATTTCCTATGAAATGGGAAAGTTTATTGCGGTTTCTGACTTTTCTAGTACTCAAACCTCAGTTGGTCCAGTAGAGTTTTTTGATCCTTAAAAGAAACAGGATCGATTGGCACCAAAAAAATTTTTTTGTGGAAGCTGCCCATTTTCTTACTGACTGTTATTTTTTTTTTCATAATCTGTGAATATTCAAAATGGCTCAAAAGCTAAGACCAGTCTCCTAAGACCTTTTTCCTGTGGCTACAACGATTATGGTACTCAAGTACTAACTACCCCGTCTCAAAAATCCAGCCTTTATACATCCAACTTAAAACAAATGCATACGCATAATAAATACTTACTTACAATTATATACAACATTACATCACTTAACAAACCTACTTCGGGGCAGCGGAGGTTTCTGTGTAATAAAATGCAATCATCAACAAAAAAAGTATTTTATTAAAATTAAACTAAAGGCATGACATTCATTGAATATTGCGCTAATTTTAACTTTAAAAAGATACCAATACACATCCCTATTGTTGACTACAGAGCTCCAATGGCCTAGAATAGTGCAGGTTCCTTCATATTGTTCGTCTTTATGAATAGAAGTGGCTTGACGTCGACTACAAAAGATAAAAAGATATATTCTCTTCATTTCCGTTTCACTCAGCATTCTTATTTCTTATTAAAGTTTTCTTGCTTCATAAGAAGGGGATGGAGGTACTGTTGCGATAAGGTATTCATTGTATAAATAGGTAAAGGGGTTTTTTGTTATTCTTATTCCTACAGATGCAAATTGTACAGGGTTGATGGGTTTCGGGAGAGGTAGGTAAACATTTGCATGGTGTGATTGTATTGTATTTGTATCTTTTAAGAAAAAAAGGTTTTCTTTTTAAAAGATACACAAAAACTTCTCTCAAAGATACTACCATAATACACGGTTTTAAAAAGCATGATTTTTATAGAAAATCGGTTTTCCTATAAATATTTAGTTAAGCTGGTCATTTTAAATACTACGCAACACTAAAACACATTACGACGGTACGAGCATATAAAAGTGATGAAGAGCTCATTGGACATTTACCCAGATAAGTAGTTTGTAAGTTATTGTTGATGAATAAATTAATGATGGAATACAGCTGGATTCCAAAAAAATGAATAGATATTACTTATTGCAGTTTAAGTTCTTATAGTAAAAAATAACGTTTGTTCGCTAACAAAACAAAATGGGGCAAAATCTCAAAACGGCAAATTCTCTTATGGGCAAATTCTTATAATGGCAAATTCGCATAAGGGCAAATCTAGTACAGCAACCTACAAAAGTTTTAGGTACAAGTCAACTAATTACTTGTAGGTCATTACGGCTATATCTTCGACTACTTAATGGTAATACTAGCCCTACTATGAACAACACACTGAACAAACAAACCCAATCTTATCACCGTAATCAAACCAACACTTATCAGATCACATACATACCTACACTTCACAATACTCGTAACTTCTCAACCAGCAAGTCCCAACAAGCACAATACATTTATCATGCCGCCTCCCACGGGTCCTGCAGTCCTGCCCATCCGGTGCGGCGTAAAAAGCGCAATACAAGCTGTGACGTAACATCCTCCGCGCTATCCTTTGAAGATGCTACACGAACGTGCGAAGGACATTATTCGTGCAATTCATTGTGATTTGTGATGTTCGTTACGTAAATGTGTTTATAACGAGGAACATGAATGAATGATTGTAGGTATTTACTTAATGTATTTTTTTAATAATTCCTTATCTTTTGTAGCGAGGACGGATAAATAAAAAAACTTTCACCACACAATACGTATAATTTCAATAGTTTATATATATAAACAAAATGGTACCATAAGAAAGATAATAAAAACTGGCCAAGTGCGAGTCGGACGCGCGCACGAAGAGTTCCGTACCATTATCTATAAAAACGGCAAAAAAAAAACACGTTTGTTGTATGGGTATAATTATTTATTTTTTAAGTGAATATATAACTAGGTAAATATCCTGTGAATATTTCAAGCGTCTACCTGTTGCCGTTATCAATATCGAGCAAAAAAAACACGTTTGCTGTATGGGAGCCCCCTTAAATATTTATTTTATTCTGTTTTTAGTATTTATTGTTATAGCGGCAACAGAAATACATCATCTGTGAAAATTTCAACGGTTCATGAGATACAGCCTGGTGACAGACGGACAGACAGACGGCCGCGGCGGAGCCTTAGTAATAGGGTTCCCGTTTTACCCTTTGGGTACGGAACACTAAAAATCATAGATTGTTGAGTTGAAGGGTTTTTAAGAAATCTTAAATTTTGTAATGAATAATCAAATTGGAAAAGATAAACGCATGAAAATCGATTATTCCCGATGTCATTAGTAAATGATTGCAATCACCTGGAAATTACACGTGACGCAATCAACGTGATTATCTTTTTTAAGTAGATATTTTTAAGTTTTCTTAGGACATGAATAGATATTGTTAAAATAATCACCTAGAATGTGGAATTAAAAAATCAAAGGGTTAATGTTAAAAAAGGGGTTCCTGGGTCCGACGTAGCGCTCCACACCTGTGACGACTCGCTCGTCACGGAAAAGATGCTCTATAATCTAGATGAACCAGAGAAACCGCCGCCGCCGCGCCGAGGCGCGGTGGTCCTCTGCAGGATGCTGGATTAATCACACAGCTCTCATCCGCGCTATACAGCGCCGGTAGAGCGTCAAAACAGGTTAAAATTTGGGTAGGCTGTTTAAATATAGCCGGTACCCTGGACCAAAAAAAACTTGGCCTTATGGTTGATCTTCAACCATTCAAAAAACAGGAAAACAAACCAACAATTAGGTACGGTTATACGGTTAAACATGAATAATTTTTTGCTTCAAATCAGAAAAAAACATGCTGAACGCACCAATCATTCGACTCAGCTGAAAAACTAAATTTTTTTGACAACCTTGTTTGGAAGCCTTGGAAGAAATTTAAATTTGAAAACGTATCAAATTTAAAAATGAATTTCCCTACAAAGACAAAGATTTATAATGATATTCGCGCGTAAAATTTTTTGATGCAGGAATTATACTGCAGTACGTACAGAATTTAAGTAGCTTATGTCCTGGGAAAAATGTGAGACAGAAAGGTGGTACCGGAGCTGACTGCGCAGGAGTCGGAACAAAGCTTTTCACCATAGCTATGATCACAGTCGAACATACTATTCAGATGCTCGTAGATTTTCTTTCACATATAATCTGTGAATGAGCGATGTGAATGACGAGTAGAACTGAAATTACTCGCTTCAGCAGTCAACTGTTTTGCATAAACGACAAGCTGAAAGCGCTTCTTGTCCAAGTGCCTCACGAGATCCCGCCATCTTCGCAATATCTTGGCGCGGCTTGGTCGCTCGAAAAAGCTTCATTTTTACAAAGAAAACATTGACGTAATTCCCTAACAACGAACTGCATTATCTAAGCCAATGTAGACGTAGCATCAGATAAAAAACGCATTACATTTTCTTGTGAAATTTCTTGCAAAAAAATCCTCCATCCCTGGAGATTGCCGTTAGACGATCATTACAGAATAATACTGTTACGTACGGACAGAAAACAGCGGATATTGTTACGTTGAAGCCTAGGTACTTATTTTTGTCCAACCGTACCGGCAAAAGTTTTAACGAGCTAATCTGCTTGTTTCAATACGAATATGAAGCTATGAACAATTGTAAACTTTCATGTTTTTTTTTATGATATAGGTAACAAGCAGGGCTTTGTGTGATTTTGTTGAATGGTAGAGTGATTATTTGTTTTCTAAAAGTAGGATCGAATACGTGGCAATTGAATGTGTATTTCAGACATTATTGTCATAATAACCTCAATACTATTAACAGGTAAAAAAACAGAAAAAGTTCTACCAGTAGGTTTTCATATCTGTATAAAATGTATATCCAGGATATACAATAAGGTTTATGAATCACCTTATCATCGAAGTGGTCCTTTGGGACAAGGGGTGAGCCTACGGCCATTTATGGGGCAGCGCAAATCGAATCCCCTGCTATCACTGAGATTTTTTGACAGTGCAATCCAATTACGTGCCTCCACCCTTTTGCCGGCCTAGTGAGTTAAAGCTAGGAAAAACTATTATCAGTAAACTGAAGTGACAAGTTAAAATATTTTACACTGAATAAATCACCCAATAGTCAAAATCTACCAAGACAGGGACAAGATATTTTCCCGGAATAAATCATCAGTATATTCAAAATCTACCAAAGCTAGGGTAAAATTATTAACACCGTATAATTCTAGATTTTTCCCAAATGTATATATATACCCATAAAAAGCTAAAATGAAACCATTAAACTCCTGGCAGAGTAAACCATTTATTTTCATTATCCTATAAAAAATAGGACCACAAATCAAGCTAATATTTTACGATGTTAACCGCACTGAAACGTCCCAAAAATAGTGGCTTTTCATAAAGTCATAGTACAGTAATGTTATATCACGCCAGTCGTATATCAAAATTGCGTGGAGCTAAAGATGAGCATTCACTCGCACACGATAAACGACAGAGTCGCAAGTGGATATGATCATAGAAAATACGTGATCTCACCAATAAAACAATAGAAGAAAACTATACCTACTCTCATTCAAAAAATTCTAACACAAGACAATCAGCAACTATATTGGTCTGTGCTTTTAGACTTTTGGATACCGAGGCCAAGGGATAGACATTTTCGAGGGATTTATCCAGACTAAAGCACTAGTATGTAGATAAGTCGACAGGGTTGGCACAGTGGTTAAGCGATTGACTGCTGCGCTGCGTGTCGCGGGTTCGATTCCCGCACGGAACAAATATTTGTATGACCTACAAGTAGTTGTTCCGGGTCTGGCTGTTTGTGTATGTGAGTTTAAATGTTTGTAAACGCACCCACGATACAGGAGAAATTCCTAGTGTGGGGCAACGTTTTTTAAGAAGAAAGAAGTGTTGAAAGCTGGACAAATAACTTTAGTCTGTCTGTCTTAATAAAAATCTTAAATTCTCTGACAGACAATGGTGAGCATAAACCGCTTGATCTACAACATGCAATTTTGCACAAGAGTTGCTTTTATAGCGAAGGTGAGCACTAAGGAAGGATTTTTGAAAATCCATCCCCTAAAGGGGTTAAATATTGTATGAAAGTTTGCGATGGTTTGTGTGTTTGTGCGATTTTCCATCGGCAATGATGGATTGCCGATAGAAAATCGCATCGGGCGCACGGCTTGGTTTTAAACAAATATTTTCTTCTTTCATTTAGTTGATGTAATATTCCTTAATATTTGTCTCCACATGAATAGCCAACTTTTCAAACATTAAAACCGTGACATGATAGTTCAGAAGTTACCCTTTACAGTCGCAAATACCACCATTATGTAATTTTGTTTGTAGTTCAAACTACGCCAAGGCCTTTCTTATCGTTAGGTATTATTAACTATTATACCTATGTTATCGCGTTGTTTTGTATTGTAACTATACTAATGGGATGAAGTTGTAAGGGGTGTGTGCTTGGTTTATTTATAACCTTTATTTGGGCTCCTTGTGCAAGTTTGCCCCGGGGTAGTAGTATCGTCATGTCTATTTTTGGCGCTAAGAATTTCTCTGTTCCAATTGGAAGGGACATTTCAGGCCCATGAGATATCTGTGTTGTTTATCCGTATATTGGAAATGTGTACTTAGTTCTATATTATGTTTAAGCGTTATTTCCATATTTTCGCAGTGACTTCTGTCGCAAAATTTGTCGTATCTACATTTGCCTGTCTATCTGTAGGATCGCTCCCAAACTAATTTATTTATTTATTAACTTGTTTGTGGTTTATTTTTTGTATTACGTGTTTTTCATGTTGTTGTTTCTTCTTTTTCCTGGAGCGATTGGACATATTTTCAGTAAACCTACCCAACCTCTATCCTCCCCCTATGTATTAATAACATATATTCTTGTTGACCTTTAGACGGAAGGTTTTAAAGTTGTTATGATGTTATCTTATCAGTGTGTAGGCAGAGGCTACTGCCCATCCATGTGATATAGGTAATTCCGATATCTGATAATATAATATAGTAAGCGGACCCCACCAAGTACAATACAATACACAGCTTTAAGTTCCGGAACTGGGCTGTTGAATTTCGAACCTTATATTGTATGTTTTAAGGTTCAATGTTAATCAATGAAAATATCAGTTACTGCATTTTGGGTTGCTCAGTAAAATCGGTGTTTTCCCGTAGGTGTAGTTACAGAGGTGTGAAATCTAATAAAATGTAGCGTTTATAGATTGCGATTTAAGATAGTATTACGATCAACATCTTTATTGCTACCACGGAACCCATGGGGTTTCTTCCCCCTGGTTGTTATGATTTTATTATATCCTATGACAATCTGGCCACTCTATGCGAACCCAGATTTCATATCTCTTTAACATTTTCTGCGTGTATTTTGGTCCAAAATATTTTCACGATTTTATCCTTTTCTAATCCAACTTTGCTTTAAAATCCTCGTCCGAATTCTCCGTAATATTGTTTATAGAATTACCTTTACGGATTTTTATTTTACTTTCCCATTTTATCGGGAATTTTTAGATAAATCCCTTGTCTCTTTATACTCGCCAAAAATGTTTAAGTAGAACATAAGCCTACCTACTTAAGTTTACTTCAGCACTTTGCTGAGTACTTACTCGTTTGTCTAAGAAATGTAGCTGGAAACATGAAAATGTTAGTTAGTTATGTTAGTTATGAAAGAAAATAAATAAAAATAAAGTTTTTCTTCCTAGTCATATTTAGAGGACAAAACACGGGGTTCCTGGAAAACTGAGGCTGACTGTGCTACATAATTCATCTCTAAACCATATACTTTTTGGGAGATTAACATTCTATTTTTAACCGACTTCCAAAAAGGAGGAGGTTATATAATTATGTTCGTCTGTATATTAGTTTTATTTTTTGATGTCTTCACCGATTTCTCCGTCAATTGTGGACCGATTTTGAATATTCTTTTTTTTTCGAACTCTAAACTTATTTTTCACTTTGTAGTGTTTTTTGGAAGTTGGTTGTTTTTTTTTTTGTGTAGCATTATAAACCAAAACACTGTATAGGATACTTGTATTTTCGATTCAAAAATCGTTTCAATATACCTACATTATGTTTAGTTCGCACGTTCGTGCTAGAGCCTCCGTACACACAAAATTACACTCCAGTTTGTCAGGCATCACCAACCTAAATGTTGTCTTTGGCGCTGTCACTTCTCCGCTGTTATTTCTTGAAGTGGGGCGAATAAATAATGTATTATTGGTGTCAATCTTATGTCACTGGTTGACCCACTTCATAGTTTCGCTTTGTTGCTTAGTGAAAATCGGGTTTTTAAAAATATTTCATTATTGAATGGGTTTCTGGAGTAGTCAGTCTCACATCCGGTCTAAGTTAAATAATTCCGAATTGTCACGAGATGTTCCGATAGCAACTTAAGCCGTCTAATGTTTTGTAAGCCTTTTTGAAATAAATCCAAAGTGACTATAAAACTGCTCGATTTTTACTGCTTCTCTTCTTCACTTCATTTTGCATTTTAGTTTCAGTAATTAACCCATAACCAGAAGACAAAAAAACCTTAAAAACCTACCAAAAAAAACCCATGTAAGTTCATTTAATATATATAACGTCACACAAAAAGCCAGCAGACCGGGTTTTACTTCAATTGTTTTCCCTACTAACAAAGAGAGGATTCCGTACATAACATACCTAAATACATGCTGCATGAAGAGATATTTTTTAAATGAAATTCGTAGGGTGACGGGAATGGCGGGCGTGCAAGGTATAAATTTTAAAAAATAGTGTGAAGAGAAAAATGTTTTGTTAATTTTTTATTGAATCGAAAAAATTCAAATTGTGATGGATTGGAGTGTCCTATGTTATGTAGAGTATGTAAGGAATTAATAGATTTAATAAACTGCAGACTAAAAATTAAGTAGCAGTTCATGTGTAAAAAGTGTAAGCTGATGCTATACTTACCTAAGTAATGAATAAATCTTCTTTTTCTAGTCATTTAAGCACCATCAATTTCACTAAAATACATACAGAGTCGCAGAGTCGTAACTCACTACAAGAATTATATTAGCTATAATATTATATAATATCTTCATATACCTTTGTCCACGTTAGTTTTTATCAGAGTTCCCAAGATCCGGTCATAAATTTACCTCCCTCGGAGTTTCACACCGAGATAATTCCTTAAACAGAGCAATACTTAATGTATAATGCTGTCCAGTTGTTACCGATACTGGACTTCTGGGCTTGTAAAACAACAATCATCATCAACCCTTAAAAGTCATGTGTATGGAGCGAGCGAAAGGCGGTTAATACTATTAACACTGTGCTTGGCAAGGAAAACTATGCTGGCAGGGGAATTTATAGTTTATCTTAGGTTATGTTATTAGACTTTTATGGTGGATGCTGTTTACATGATGGTCATTTTATTTAAATCATTTTAAAAGCTTCGGTTCCCACACTTTCCACGCAATGATAGATAGTTTAGTTGACAGGGCAAAGCTATCTAAACTGTTTTCACAACAAGAAGGATTAAAAACTGAGCCAATTTATTGTATTGTAGCCGAGTAAAAAACTGATGTCAAGCCAAGATGGATCTATTAAATGACTGCCTAACAACTTCTTCTAGCCAAGTATTTCCAAAAACAACTAGTTATTTAAGTACTTAGGTACTTCCTTATTAAAGTAGGCTAAAAACTTAATAATTGACTATTTCCAAGAACGTCTACATAATAATTGCAAGCTAAATTAATAAATAAAAACAGCTGTTGTCTTTAAGTAACATTTTATATCACCAGCATTATTTTAAATTCCGACCTTGAAAGCCGATAACAGGTGAACACTCCAGCACTAAGAAATAACACGAACAAGTGTCCCGCACTACTGGAGCACTCACCCTATGTGTTTATCAATTAAACCGAGACTCCCCCTTACAAGCTCTATAGGAATGCAACGAACTTCAAACAACAAAATACAATCAATTTTCTACCTTAGTTTCAAGGCATAAGGACGATGTGCACAGCGTGCAAAGTTTAGAAACAAAACAAAATTCAATTTATCATCGTGTCAAAGAAATTTAAACGTTACATCAAGGTGTTAAAGTTTAAATGGGCCGCAATTAATGAGTAATTTGTAGTGTTTTGTAGTGAGGGGATGCGCGTGTCCATTGTACAGTGTGCCAGGAGTCAAATAGCACTTTCTCGTGACTTGAATGAGTATTTATCGCGCTTTAAATTGTTAGACAGTGGATAAGATTTAGAATTTGTAATTTTACTACCCATTTTTTATTTTTTTGGGTGGGATATTATCAAAGTTTAGTTTTCAGCTTCAAATCTAAATAAAAACTATAGATTAGACCGAATATTATATAATCTCGTTTTCGTATTGAAGAGACTATACTGTTATTAAATAAACAACTACTGTAGTAATTGCACTTTGAATTTTGACGGAACAATTAACTGTTCAAATTTACGCTTTTTACAGTAATCCCCGCTGTTACGCAAAAAATAAAAACAAGAAGTTTATTGAACTTTACAGTGATTTTAACATCGAAAATTCTTTAACAGAACGTAAAAGCTCTGCTTAAGTACAAAAAGACCTGCATAAGTACATACAAAACAACATAATCGAAAATAGCTGATTCTTGATAAGTAGTATAAAAGCTTGCGCAGGAACCTGTGGCCACAGCAGAGCTAACGAAGCCCAGAGGATTAACATCACAGACATTTTTACGAACAGTCATGTCATGACGCCGCACATTTTTTGTTCTGTAATCTCTTTGGTGGCGGCTCCACTAAAAAAAGTTATTTTTACTTTATGCTCACTTTGTTGGTTTTAGTGGCTCTCTGTGTCTTTGATATTTTTTTCTCCCTTTTTGTTATTGATCAAAACAAAACAAAAATGTTTGCTGGCTCTGTAGTAAGTAAATATTCTACTTAAAAAATTGTTTATGAATTTAGGATACAGAGCCTACATACTTGCGGCAGGCTGTTTGGCATATATTTTTCTTTTATCTTAGACTTATATTGTCTATGTAGAGATTATACAGTATGTATTATTCAGTATATGGTAGTTACGCTTGCTGTTCTCTCAGGACTTCTGTACATAATGGCTCGTTTGTTGGACACGTTTCAACATCCATTACCGGACTACTAACTACTTTAATGGCTCTTTTGTTAACAAATGGAGTGATGGACGCTGAAGTGTGTCCAACTGTGGCCCATTGTGTGGAAGAACTTTACGGAACAAGCAGCTCCAACACGTCGGATTTAATAATACTGCACACGTAGAAAATTACTAGCTCTTTTGCTATGAGCACCGTGGTGAATCGTTCACTTTTATCTTGCAACAACCGGAAACACAGTCTTTCATTCATTTCAAGATCAGCTTAGAAATTTACTGTGGCCAATGGTTCTAAAACAGCAAAAGTGTAAAATACGTGTGCCAGCATTTAAATCGAAAATTACGAGCGTAAGACCTTCCCCATTCTTATTAATATAATTTATTTTTCTTGGCGAGAGCGAGGGAATTAATAAAAACTGTAAATCCGCAGGCGGCAACACTTCTTTATTAAAAGCATAATGAAATGATATATATCGGAGTTAAATTATTTATGAGTTTAATATTAAATTAGGCTTGAGAATGCGAGTTTGTAAAGGCATTGTGGAAAACAGGATAGAGCAAACCCTGTTATTTTGCTATAAAAAATTAAACAAGTGAATTATCAATTGTATGGTGGGTTTTTACTAACATAATTTCAATGTAACATTTTGAAAAAGCGATCCATCAAGTTGAACCCTTTTTGATGAAAAAGTAATTTAAAACGGGACAACTGATCTATAAAAAATGGACGGCGTAAAATAAATGTGTTTGCAGAGCAAAGTGTTTTGTCAATATTTTAAACGTTTTCAGCCTTAATTTAACTTTGACATAGCGAATATTAACATTTTATTGAATTTCATTATTAAGTTGGCATCTTGAATTAAATGCATAACATAACAACGGTATATGGTATTGCTTTTTTTAGTATAGAATGGAAATGAAGTTGAAATACTAACTACATTCAGTATCTAGCTACATATTGTATTATCTTATCGAACACTTAACTTACTTTTTATTTGCTATGTATTTTATGATCCAGTGCACAATTAGCACATTTACATTTTCGCATAATTTCCCTGCCACGGCGCAGTCAAAACAAGTCTTGGCTTTAAGAAAACAATTTTAACAAGGTGAAAAATACCCTGGAAGGTAAGCACCTTCCTCAACAACTTTGCTGTCTCAAAGCGACTTTACGCAGAAGCACTAATCTATAAGAGCTTATTCCCTAAGAAACAGCATTACTCGTAAAAAAACAATAGGTCCGCCATTTTTTATTCCAACTGACATTAAAAGCTCGATTTTAACATATCCTTCTTCGCACGATCTT
Source organism: Tiliacea citrago (assembly GCA_963921375.1). NCBI lineage: Eukaryota > Metazoa > Arthropoda > Insecta > Lepidoptera > Noctuidae > Tiliacea > Tiliacea citrago. Next base: position 3,172,916 of record OY992796.1, read on the forward strand.
AGTCAAGTCGTCCGAATTCATACATATTTATGTAGTTGTGCATTAAGTTCAACGCAACGCCCCAAGGTTGTTAGTTGTTGCTAACTGCGAAGGCATTAGCACACGTGGACAGGGGCCGCGTATGACAAAGTGACATGTCCAGCAATTTAAAACAGATTTTGCTTATTCGCGCTTCGTCACTGACAGTTTTTGTTTACTTTGAAAATCATTGTGATAAAGTGTGTTTATTATTGTCGTCAAAGATATTGGATGTCTGTTTAACATCCCGTTTAAGTGATGGTTGCTGAGGAATACGACCCTCTTTGACATTGTCCATTACTCGATGCGTGTCCGACAGCCCTGTCTGTCCGTATTTCGTAGCTAACAGACGTTAAAGTGTAGCTCAAATTGACTGTTATGTACAGGGGACATGTGGACCGACCCAAGGGAGATATTTAGGCTAACAACCCGTCATTACCCTGTCATGCTGTCAAATTAAACAGTACTTATATACGTAGAATTTATAAGTGAGAATTTGAATTTCTGCTCACAGGGTACGAAAATATAGCCAGAATATAAGCATAAAATATATTCATGAGTAATGAGCTCGTTAACGGATATGTCGAAGTGCGTCTTTCCGCCTCGCGGGATTTCCTCAGGCAAATGTGTCTTCATTAAACTCGGAAACATGCTTCAGAGCGACAGACATATAGAACAATATTCAAATTATAATTATATACATAGATCTATATTATACTACGACCGAGACTGATTGATACATCAAGCGTCTAAACCTGCACACTTATCTCAATGACCAACATAGCCTTTCTTACTCTGCAATAAACGATAAACTTAATGATAGTGAATAACCATTTTCTTAAGACAAAACACAATTTATAGTTTCTCATTTGTCTCCCCTGTCATTTTCTTTTACAGCAAATTCAAACTGGAAACTTTCATTCATTTATCACTGTTATTTTCGCAGCACGAGGTCTGAACAAGTGAGTCATCAAAAATATATGTTTCTTATAAATATTTTATGGCGGTGCTGTGGAGTATTCTGAATATTTTATTATATATGGCGAGTAACCCAGATAGTGGGCGAGTGATGTTATTAGCCGCAGCTATGGGGTGGTTGAGTAGCTGCAGACATAATATTCCTTGCTTGCATAACGTTAAAGGTCTTTGCTTGATCGTAAAGATTTTTCGTATGGTTTCCATTTGTTCGCACGGCACGTTTCATAAGTTCAGATCTGTTTGGTTTATTTTGAAGTTCTAGGAAACTTGATTATTCTTTCTTTTGACGTTATAAGGTTCTTTAAGTTATTTTAAGTTCCTTTGTAGAAAAAATAAGTAAAGCAAATAATGTTTTGAAGTAGTCATGTTGGTACCTATTCGATAATATAATTCAATTAATAATACTACCTCATTTCACGTATCACATGAGCTAGAAACCGGGTATCGGGGAAAGGGTATCATAAATTTATATTACCGAAAGGAAATGAGACTAATAAACAAAATTAATGTTCTAACTATAAGTAGTTATGAGCGATGTTTTATGTCTTCTCTGGGGTATAAAATATTTATACACAACAAGCCAAGGTTGCCGGGATAGTTACAAGTCTTACAAGTAATGTTTTATATAATTTAGTCAACCAACGACAATTTTAGTCTACTTAGCTAACTATAACAGCATCTAAATGCATTATCATATCCATGACAAGTACAGAACAAGATCATAATATAAAATGATGACAATTTTCAATTGTATTTATTTAAATTGAATGTCGGATGGGGTAATAACATTTGGCCATAAAACCAATTTATGTTAATAGTTTTGTATGTATCACACGTTTGGATCTTCATATTGAATAGTAATGCTCACATCTGCACTATTATGGGTAACATGGTGGTATTTGATAACAGCTTAATTTTCTTTTATTGACCTGATGTGTTTATTGATTGCCTAATAGTTTTTTTTTATTAAAGATAAAATTTAGCTACTATATAAACTGCTCTATACTAAACTATTATATATAAAACTATAAACTGGCTCTATATTAAGTTGTTTATGTCATTATTTAATAAAAAAAATACTGAAAAACGACGTAGACGTTGCATAACCTGACCATTTAAAATTCCCATTCATAAAACACACTTAACATTAAACCCCATCATATTCACATCCCATAACAACATGTGAAGACATGCAACAAAATAATAAAACACGCGTCGGTTTGTCCATAAAACCGAGACATCCATTGCGCCTCCCGACGGTGACCGCAGAGGGTCGTGCAGTGCCGACCGCGCAATGGGCAGCGGACACCCGTTGTGGTTACAGACAGAAATGTTCCACTAAATAATACACTAGTGCGGTGGCGAACACTGTAGTTTATGGGCCATAATCACTACATAGTTGTAAAAGGAAGTGAGGCTTCCACAGTAATGATTTCGAAACTATTTTCTGCTACTTTTTAACGTTAAACAGCGGATAATGAGGCCTCTGGTGCCACTGAAACAAGTTAATACTTTATATCTTGTTTACAAAATGTGTTTTTCCATTCCATTTCATATTTTTGTTAACGCTTTTATATGTCCCGGGCAAATAATATATGAAAACTCTACCTACGTAGACCGTATTCGTAATAAATTCGCTCTCCTTTTACATAATACCTATGTATTTCCCTAGGTACATTTATGTACCCATACAATAAAATTCATGAGCACAACAGGAACGTTCCCTTTCAGAGGCTTCCCTGAAAGCCTGCTGGGAATTAATTACCGTAACCTATTTAATTTTATTACCACATAACATAGGAGATTCTCACTTAATTAGAAAGCAGTATAGTGTACAGTGTAGTGTAAAACGCGACTAAGGGACTTACTAGAGAATGGGCAGCAGCGTTCTCTATGCATTTAAACACCATAGTGCGATCGCCAACCCGCCAAGCGTGGTCATTATGGCGAACCCCCCCTTTGTTGGAGGCCTATGTCCAGCAGTGGACGTCTTTTGGCTGAAGTGATGATTGATGATTGATGGTGTACACGTATATAAATAAACATACATGATATTTACTGGCTTCATATACCACTTGACAAAGCGAATACTTACTTACTATAGGTAATTGATCATACTTAGTAGTTATGAAAATAAGTTTGTGGTAGAGATTGTTTTTATTTTGTTTAATATAAATCACCATCATCTGCCTAGCCTTTTCCCAACTATGTTGGGGTCGGCTTCCAGTCTAACCCGATGCAGCTGAACACCAGTATTTTACATGGAGCGACTGCCTATCTGACCTCCACAACCCAGTAACTGGGTAACACGATACCACTTTTTGTTTAATACAAATAAAGTATCAACATAGTTTTTTCATAGTATTCCTAAATACAGGTAAAATATTGACTTTAATAAAAACCGAGATGTATCGTGGGTCACCTGGTTGGAACGAAGTTCCTTTCGATTTTGGAACACTTGGCGTTACGTTACGAAAGTGTCGTGACGGCCAAAATTTTACACTTTTTTCGGCCTAGCTCTCGTTCGCCAAGTCTGCAGAGTATCGCGTACGATAAAGAACTTTGTGCCAAAAATACGGTCATTACGGAAAACTAATATTTCCATTCCATGATAATTTAACTAAATAGATATTACATTCTACTCCAAACGATTTCCACAAAAAATACATTTTTATTTTCTGCACAAACAATAGATACCTTAACACCGAACCTGAAATTGCGTCACATCCCCAATTCCGCGAACACAAACTAGTTCAACCTAATTTACTCAACAACGAAAAGTAAAAAAAAAAACAAAACACGACACGTCATCTCGTACCGTGTCAATGGAGACAAGCCGTCTCCGAGCGCGGTCATTGACCTCATGCGCGCGGCCGCAGAGCCGATTCATCGTACTTAGGAATTCTACATAAAGTAATAAACTTTTCGTATTATTATTGTGCGAAACTTTCAAAGACTTTGAAAGCCTCTAATGTGTAGTTTTAAGGGGTTTCTTTGCTTCCGTATTTTCTTATCTTGCGAGCACGAGCCCTCATTCGTCTTCCTGTCGAGTATTGATTTTCTTCGCGCTGAGGTGTCGGCGAAATTCGTTGTGTTACGTTAAATATATTGTTTTAGAACGTTGTTCGTTCTATTCTGTTGTTTTAACGGAGGTTTTCGTGAAAATTTATTTTTGTTCATGTTTATTTCTGTTACTGTCGTGTTTTCAGGTGAAATAAAATATATTTTGGAGACTCCGAGTATGTCGAGCTCATTGATCTTTTCAGAAAAACCAGTTAGCTATAATACTCTATGTAGGTCTACTTTAATATGCAACTTTCATGAATATCTTCCCTTAATGGCATAACTCCCAGTATAGCAACGCTTTGAACCCACGACCCCGAGCTAGCGAGCGACATGTGAACCACAACGCCACTAGGTCAAGGGGACTGCATGCACGACTGACTTCGTTATTAACTTACATTTACTTAAACTATGATTTAACTTAGGTATCTGCTGTTAGTGGAATTTTAAGGGTAAGGCAGTGGCATGATTAAATATCTGCGCATACATACATAAATAACCTCACGACTTCTTCCCATAGGGGTAGGCAGAAACTAAAGAACGCCACTTACTACGATCCTCACATACTCCTTTTGCTTCGTTTACGTTCATATCTGCGCAGTTGATTGATAATTAAAATAGAAATAAAGGAAATTAAATCAAAAAAGTAAAATGAAAATTAATGTTACTTTCTTTGGTCGACTTTGAAACATTTTTTATTCAAATTCAATCATCCAAAGTAAACTGAGGATTTAAATGGAACGGATATCAATAAAAAAACACTAGTAAGTACAGGATTATACTTATCCTGTAATCCTGAAAAGCTAAGCTATAAAAGGATCTCAATAAAGATCAAATCCTGAAAAAAAATGCTTAGACAGATCAAAACCTTTGCTCTTAAATTTCACTTTCGCCTTTTTTTGTTTACTTTTTTCTATATATTGTTCCTTAACCTTACTATTTCTTATTGTTAAACCAGTGTAGGTAATAACAGCTGCACGGGTCCATCGAAGGTTAAGGTACGCTTGGCGCGGTCGGTGCGTGGATGGGTGACCATCCATTACCTACATATCGAGACCCCATCGTGCCTCGGAAAGCACGTTAAGCCGTTGGTGCTGGCTGTCATTCTTAGATCTTAGACAGTCGCTATGGGTAATCAGAAGCCCGAAAGTCTGACAACCACTCTTACCAAGGGGAATCGTGTTACCCAGTAACGGGGTTCTGGAGATCAGATAGGCAGTCGCTCCATGTAAAATACTGGTACTAGGCAGATTAGAACTGGTCAACATACACGCCAAATCTAGTTCCAACGTGTAAAGACATTAAAGTGTATAACAGCAACATCGATGGTATCGCTAACAACGCCGCCATTTTGGATGTTAGTCTATGACACCGACAATTCGAATCTAATGACATCTCATTTGCCTAATCCAGTCGAGGCCGCGTAGGTAGGGCTGTCTAACGAGATTCTTGGCAAACATTCTAGATCTTAAAGTTGAATTTTCAAATAAACTTGTATTAGAAAACATACATACATAAACTCACGCCTTAGGCAGAACCTACAGAACGCCACCTACTACAATCCTTCCATACACCTTTTGATTCAAATTTAAAAAAAGTCGTAATTTGGTCAAAGACGTGATTTCATTCAGCATTGGATTGCAATGATTACAAAAGTATCTAGTCAGACCCGAGATAAACGTAGTTTCTTTTTAAAACCACAACTGGTGTAACGTGGCTGGTACACCTCTGCCTAACCCTTCGGGGATTACAGGCGTCATGTAATGTGTGTATTTTTAATACCAGAGAAAGCGTAGCGCTATGCAAAAAAAGGTTCGTAGCACTGCGTAGCCAAAATCTACGGAATGTGCGGCACCTAAGCAATTTGACCTTCACCGTTTCATTTGTCTTTCGCCAACCCTACATAGGTACCTAACTACCTACTCATGAATAAACGTGGAAAACATTACCTCTCACTCTCCTCGTTGTAATCGGGTATTAAGGATCATAATTCCTTTTATAATGTTCTGAACTAATGTTCGTTATTCGCAATTAATATTAATGATGCCAAAGTTACTTATCATGCCGGAAAGGACCCTGCATAATGTTACAAAGGGGATGACGTAACGAAAAAAAGTGAAAAGGTGAAAAATACATTTACATTCTTGCATGTAATTACAAGCCTGATCCCTGGGATAGAACGGAATTACAATAACATGAACAGCAGTACTGTTAAGTATCATATTCTTATTCGATGGGTCTAAAGTTAATGAAATTTTAAATTTTATTTAAACAGCATCTAAAGACCGCATTACACTTTTATGCAATCTGTACTAGTTTAAATCTTTGGAGCTTAGGAGCGGAGAAAACGATTCCAATTGTTTTTACTCCATTGGCTTATTACCCTGTGCTCCAAAATTATATGGTGGTTATAAGCCACCGATCATTTTTAGGGTTCCGTAGTGAACAAGGAACCCTTATAGTTTCGCAATGTCCGTCTGTCTGTCCGTCCGTCCGTCTGTCCCCAGCTTAGCTCAGAGACTCTTAGTACTAGAAAGCTGTAATTTGGCATGGGTATAGATATTAATCACGCCGACAAAGTCGTAAAAACAAACCTTGAAAAAAAAATTTTTTTAGAGTACCTCCCTTGCACGTAAAGTGGGGATGATATTTTTTTTCTCGTCTACCCCATAGTATGTGGTATCTTTGGATAGGCAGTTTAAAAATATTGTGGTTCTGTGAAAACCATTTTTCAATTCAGGGATCCGTTTGTGTAAAATTAAGCTTTAAAGTGCTATTTTTTGTTAGGGTCAAGTGTCTCCCCCCCCCCCTCCCCCTGCCAGCTAAATGGTTGGTTTTGGATATGTGAAAAAATTCATGACAGTAGTATATATAACGAAATTAAAAGGAAAACTATCACAGCTAAGTAGGCTTTACAAGTTAACGAGTAATAGTCGACCAACTTAAATTTGCAGTTGGAGAATTGACCGTAACCTATATCGATGTATGGGAAGCATGTTTTTCAACTACAATGTTAAGTTTGTTTTTGGGACAAATACGGAACCCTTCATTGTGCGTGGTCCGACATGCACTTGGCCAGTTTTTTTTAAAGAAAAATATCGTGCTGAAACAACCCTGTGATAAATGATTTTATTTCTGTAAATAGGTTTGTACAAACACTTTTACACGTCAATCATATTTTAAAAACTAGATGAGGTCTGTGATCTGACCTTGCTCTCATCCAGTGAGCAACTGTGAAGATCCATGTTCGTTCCTTCTCTACTTATGAGAAGGGGCTTTTAGCCAGCAGCTAACATTGTAAACACACAAGTAGCAAGTCACTGTCACTACCACATTTCAAAGTTGGTATTCACAGTAACTGTATACCAGCAGTCGGTTACTATAACTGTAATCATCAGAGCACTTACGTACCGACGTGCGATTAGCGATCGGGGTTAGGAGAAGAGATACTAACAAAACTAGCATTGGATGGTCTCTGGTTTGTTTGCAATGATAGAAGAGTCCAAAGACATTTTGTCCAATGTTTGGTCATTGGTAGAGAATTTACGGTCAGCCGCATGTCAATGGTACTTGAACTGCATAAACCACTCGTATTGCCACGAAATAAAAATGCGATCAAATTCAAACTGTTATCATAGACAAGAGGTTGAGTGTGCCAGGTGATCTTCTTAGTACTTACTAATAAAATCGTACAGAGATCCCTGTGCGAAACGTAGGATTATAGTCAGATTATCTCTATATATCTGAGCTCTAGCCTAGGCCTCAGGTGAATAGGTTAGGTTCTAGGCAAGTGCACACCATCGTCGACCGGATCATCACTTACTATCAGGTGAAATCGTGGTCAACTCCAGGGTAATTATCTGCCGCGAGAAGCTCGCATATTCATAAAGGAATCACCCCGTCTTCTGTACCACTGAAACTTGTTCGAAATTCCATAATTATGATCACTTCCATTTATTTTCATGTCTTTTCTTTCTGAAACAATTTCATTAACAACAACAGTATTCCTAGAATACCACTTTCAATTCTGTCAATCCCAAAATAAATGAAATTGCTGAACTTAATCCAGGCCTTACAATACACGACGTGTAACCACGGGTTATTGAGATCCCGCGTCCCGGGCTCCGCGATCCCAGGGGATCGATCGTCCCGGGATAAGAAGGGATAGTTTTCAATTGGTGGGATCAACCACAATCTGTTGTGTTGTCGTAGTTCTATAAGAATTGGATTTATATAACTACACTCCTTGCAAGGGAGGGTACGGATAGCTGAGCAATTTTCTTTTAACAATGCAGTTGAAGAGAGCTGCTCGTACGTTATATTTTTCTTACAACCAATCACCAACCGTTAGTTGGGAATACTCTTAAAATATTTTACGTATCTGCCCAAAAACATCTTTTTAATTATGGTGTAAAGTCAGGGAAATTAATGTCAAGCAAATTGACATATTCAACTCACAACTAATTTTTTGACAGTTGTATGAAATGGTTATAACGCGGCAAATTGACGTAGGTTGTCAATTTGCTTAATAATAAATTTACCTGTCTGGACATAAGTACATAAACCATAATTTTCCTTATCAAAATCACTACTCTTGGCAAGGTATCTAACTTTTGGGATCATGAACGTGCACAATGGCGCATGCGATGGGAATCAAGTTTTTCGTCATTAGCAGATAGAACCTTTACCGCTGTTCATCCTCTTATCGTGGTCTCTCATTCGTCGGTACGAATGCCACAGGTAGGGAAAAGTAGAAATAGTCTTTGCCTGATTTTGAAAAGCTGATCAAATCTCTGATCAGAGGAAAAAAACAACATTCATTTGTAATTATCACTGTTATGTATCCTACAAGTAATCTGTGAACAGCGTTGTGTGCTGCAATATTGTATATAAGTTTTGTGTTTTTCTTTCTATCTTTTATATTATAGCTATTTGTTGTTTCTTTTGTATAACAAAAATGCAGAAAATCTGATGATTAAAAAGTTGTATATAGATCAAATTAAAAGATTAACTGCAAGGTCTGTCTTTTCTTTGATAACAATGATGACCATAAAATACCTTTTAGTTCTATTAATCCCGTAAATAATAAAAAGTGTAATACGAAGTGCTTCCTTTGTTTTATATTAATTAGTATGTTCTCCTAGATTCGTGTAGCGAGCACGTTGTTGCATTATTCCCGGTAATCATTACTTTCCATGTCGAACGGGACACAAGAAATGAGCAAAAATATATTTTCTCATTTGATCTAATAGGAAATTATTTGCTTTTTATGTTTCATTTATCTTGGAATATTGCACCTTCTAGCAAACTGATGAATATTGCCATAGTGCCCATATTTGAGATCGACAATTCGTTTTGCAAGCGTGGTGGTCAAAATATTTCATATCGAAACGTAAAAATTTATACGTATTAATTTGTACGATATACGATATATTTTACTATGAGTGGTTTTGACACGACCGTCTTCCGTGATCACTTTAGGTTACCTATAGCAATTTAGGAAATAATGTTCCCCCCCCCCCTCCCATAGCTTTTAATTGTAGAAGCCAAATAATTCCCATACTATATTATGTCAATCTAAACTACTATAAAGAGAAAAGATTTGATTTTTTGTATGTTTGTTTTGTTACGCTTTCTCGCGCTAAAACGGCTGAACGGATGGGTAAACCATGACCTGGGTTAGAACATAGGACTTTTTATCCCGATATTATAAATGAGACATATGCGGGTGGAACCGCGACGCGCAGCTAGTGTAACATAAAGGCATGTTCTAATAATTTGTGAGTATGTTGACAGTTGCTACTTTCAACTTCTTAACCAAAGATATTTAAATAGTGTACACAATTTTATTTCTCCTGACATAGTTCATAGCATAAAAAAATACGGTGTTTTGATACCCCTTTCGTAGCCCAGTTTCTAAACTCAAACGTTATCCCGATAAAAGGATATTACAGTCAATCAAACAGCGTAATCTTTTGATCGCCCTTCACGACACCCTTGGGCGAAGGGGTAGGCTAATCTCTACAAGGGATCGGTCCTCACTAATTGTAGTTTTAAATAACTTGTCTGTTACAAAGCGTGATTTTATGTCTAAATGTTAATCTTGTTTTGTACTTGGAGTTGCTTGTTTGAAAGTGAAGGGAAACACGTATTATTGTATAGGCAATGTGATTAGAAGTTAACCTTATTTGTAATTATTATTTTATGGGAAAACCTTTGTCCGCTCTAGAATTTAAATGCTTTGATTTCAAACTATGCAGTAGCCCTTGAAACCAATAATTAAGTCAGTTTTGCATTGAGAATCAGCCATAACCAAAACATAGATGAAAAATTACATAACATTATACATGTGGAAGATTGTAATTAGCAATTTTCCTACCTACGAATGATTTTTAATTGTGTTATTAGTCAGTAAGCTTTCTGTAAAATAAAAAATATGACAAGAGTACCCACTGTTTTGTAGTTCAGGACAGGTACGTTCGTTTTAAGGTTTCAGGGCTGAGCCTAATTGAACCTACAATTAGAACAACAATAAATATCCGGTAGTTCCAAAAAGGGTATTATGTTAGGAATGCCTAACTAAAACTTTGGATAGACTGTAATAACAATTTATCAAATAAAGCTACCTAAGTAGGTTTGAATGCTTAGCTATAAAAACTTTGATTCGATATCTACAGATTATTTAACAAAACCATCTTCAGCCCACGACTTCCTTGTAGTCAACTGGTACCATGAAACGTATAGGTACTATGGCACTCGGCAATAGTATGCCTTTCTACCGCTGATTTTTTTTTTTATCGGATCATCACTTCCAGAGATTGCCTCTTACAAACAAACAATTTTACCTCTATAAAAAATATTATATACAATAGATGACGCAACTAACTATTTACACTAGGTACTAAATTAAACTACTAACTATAACTAACTAAATATACAAATAAATACAAAAAACAAAAGGACACTTCAGGCGTCGAAGTAGGTACTCACTACTCGTCCGCATCACTGTCATCCGGAAACGTGCCCAGAAGACTGGCAGCATTGCCACGTGGAATGGCAATACTGTTTAATAATTCTTAGGCCAAAAATCGAGCCAGCCCTCTGGTCACTTGAATGTCAATCAGTCGGCGAGAAATTTCCTTAAAAAGGAGACGCGCACTCGGGCTCCATGACCCGAGCGTTTCGACCCCAAACGGCTCAACTGTACGTAGTTAGTTACCCATAAGATTACAGTATTTGCGCCACTTGAGGGTCTCAGTAGCCGCAGCAGCGGCACCAGCACTGCCAGCCGTGCTTGGACCATAAGATGGCGCAAGAAGAAGCAAGAAATACATTTATTTGGCACAAGGCAAAAGGCAATGGACACGGCACAATTGTGGCGATAAGTCGGGGTCTTTAAGGAGTGGCTAGAGAGGCGTCCTCACCTTCCACCTGACGCAGTTCCTCACCGGACACGGTGAGGTTCGGGAGGTTCCTGTTCAGGATAAAGCGGAAAGAAACGCCCGGGTGTCACCACTGTGTGGATCGCCCGAAGGACAATGTGAAGCATACGGTGCAGGTCTGCCCGGCTTGGGCGGGGCACCGCCGTGTCCTCATGGAGGCGATCGGTGGCGGCGATCTTTCGAATCCGGCCCTGGTTCAGGCCATGGTTCGGAGCGAGAATGCATGGGAGGCCGTCACCTCCTTCTGCGGAGCAGTAATGCTCGCAAAGAAGGAGCGCGTGAGGAGAGGCAAAATTCGCGCCATCACACCCCTAGTCACCGCAGGAGACGCCGCGGGCGTCGGGAGTCGCAGGCCGATTCCCGGCCACCGTAGATGCGAGCTTGCGGACGATGAGCGATGGCTAGGTCACCGTCCAATAAGGACCAGGCCCGGATCGACGGCGCTTTGTGTTCCACGCGCGCCTCAAAGAGATATCAGCACCAACTGACGGGGTCCGATAGGGCCAATGCCTGCCAGGGTTGCGAGTTTGTCCGAAAGGGATATCGTCGCCCCGCTAGCAATCGGTTTTACGTGCGCCTATAGATGTTTTACATCAAAAAAAGGGAAAAAGGCACACAATATAATATTCACAGCAGATTTTTTTATTAAAAAAATATGTAAAATGTGTGTCTCACAGCTGCGCCAAATAGAACCAGTTCAGCAAAAATGCCAAACAACTACTTAGTGCCTGACACTGGTTTTCAACTGGACCTGAACGCAAGGATGTAGTCACATATTAGTTTAGAAATCCAGATGCCGTCAAGTTTAATAAGGCATAAGCTGATAAATACAGCATATCAACAAAGATCCTTGTATGACACACACACATCATACATTCAACATTGAAGTCACCCACACAAGGTCGTGTGATCTTATTAATCTAACAGACCGCACCGACCACACTATGTCCTTAATTAGTTTAGCTAAGCTTTGTTATAGTGATTAACAAATACATATAAGGAAGGTATGACCAGATATACGCGTATGTGGACGGTACGAGAACAATGCTTAAGGAGTATATAGATATTTTAAAATTGTGACACGTGGCGTTCTGTATATTTTGCCTACCTCCATAAGACAGTTAATTTATGCATATTATATGTTTAAAAGTAGGTTCATCATAATTATTATGACCCAAAAGCAAAGAAATGTAGGAAGAACACGGAGAGGTCTATATTACTGGCCCCACGACTCCGACCGCATACAGCTGTAACTGTTTAAAGCTCGTACAGACTGGCGCGACACCGCGGGCGCGACAAGTGTCGCGTTGCCAGTTGCGCCCACGACATCGCACCAGTCTGTATGAACCTTTATAGTTTCAGTTCGTTTTAACTCATGAAAGAATGTACGCGCTTTACGACAGTAGGTATAAGAAGCTCATATCGTGCTCGTGTTAATATATAAAAATCTTAAGTTCACTTACAGAAAACGCACCCTAAACTGCTGGGTCTAGAAGCATGAAATTTTGCGATGTAACGAATGTGAGCACTAGGGAAGGTTTTTTGACAATGAAAGATTGTATTAAACTTGTCCACTTAATAAAATTCTTAAATTCACTGATAAACAATAACGCAGTCTGAACCGCTGGCTCTAGAAGCAAATTTAGCACAAGAGCTCCTTCTTTAACGAAAGTGAGCACAAAGGAAGGTTTTTTGAAAATTCATTCAAAAGGGGTTTAATAGGGGATGAAAATTTTGTATGGAAATTCGTTATTTTTGCCGATGAGAAAACCCTTGGGGGCAGGTGCACGGCTTATAGCCCATAAATGTGGTTTATTGCGACTTTGTCAGCACCCAACGATCATCACTTGTTTCAACCACAGAGCCTGGCTGTTTTTACTAAGCAAGTCTTCAAGCAAAAAGCTCTTTTTCTAAGACAAGATTTCGTGATCTATATTCTTCTGCAGCTTCGGGAAACATTGGCTTCTAAGACGCCTGACTCTTGCCTAGGTTAGAAGCCAAACATCCGTCTTTAAACTGTTTATATGGCACTGGCAATAGTCCCACATAGTTTAAAACGAAGCAGATATAGTTATAAACCACAAAGATGAAACAAAAGAACATTTATCTCGTGCCAAAACCGACCTACATAATCGTTCAATTAATCATCGAAACATCTTCCTTTAATATATCTCTAACGACATCCGCTTCCCGTATATATATTTAGGTACAATACGTATATATTCTCGCATATTAGTATATAAACAGATATACGCAGCGTGCCCATAACTAGTGATGTGGCAAAACGAATTGCGAATAAACGAATCTGATTTTCGCATTTGAATTAGACTTTGATTTCATTCCTTTCGAAATTGAATCCAATGAATTGCTTTACGGAATAAGTACCGAGATACAAATTCAGAAGTCAACCCAACAACTGAGGAATACAGAGTCGAAACGAGCTTTGCGAGAAATGTCGTGTTGAAAAGATCAGTCAGCGAGCAAAGTTTGTGTCATGAACTGACTGCCCAGCCCCATCCGATTCGCGATCTAAGTAGGAATGGCCACTCGGGACGCTCTTTTAATACAGCAGGTGATATATTCTGTAAAGAAACTCACCGTGTAAACTTAGGTTATGTGAGCTACAGAATAGACCGGCTGAACACAGTGTAAAATTGAACATTAAATCTGGAGATAATGTACTGCATATTATCTTCAGATTTAAGTACTAACTGTATATACTCCGTTACGAATTGCAGAAACTTTTACGTGTGTACGTTTATTTAATCATGAGTCAGCGAAAATAACGACCAGTGAGTAATTATTAGAGAAAACGAAGAGCTAATGGAAAATGTAATTTACTCAATGTTCTAACAGATAACAGTATTAGTCATTTGGAAAGAAAGAAAAACTGTAGTGATTCATCTTGTTATCTTCTTGTGGTAACCGGGGGAGACAAGTAAAGTAAATATGTGTTGTGATCTTTTTAGATTGGAGGACTGTTTGTTTGGGCTTGGTATTTATTTTGATTCATCATATTATCTTAGGGACGCATTGTTCAATTAAGAAATTTTCCCTTTATTCAAAGAAAAACCTGCGAACCTTACTGCAGTCGCTTAAGATGTGTAACATCTGACATCTCACTTTGGTAATAAGCAACTGAGCAGCCACCGAAATTACCCCCTCTACTTACAATCTATATAGTATTTACTCATTACATGCTATTAAAAAGTACTTACTTATTCCATGCTCAAGCTGTCACTTCCTGTTACACACTTCCGTCCCTTTTCATAAAATCCCTCCACAACACAAAGCGAGCGCGAAAGCCTGAGGAAAGAAGTTAAACATCAAAAGCCAAGCCAAAGCCTAATTTAACATAAACAAGCCTCTGAAAAGCAAAAGAAAATCTTTGGAAATTACAACAAAGAACGATTTTTCATTCTGCTTCAGTGAAAAGAAAACTATTGAATCTATAGGCTAGATTCAAATTCATTCATCAAAGCCTACCCTGTTTACCACACTTTTCCAGCATCGTAAACAGGAACGAACCGGTCCATGCCTCATGTACGTTTTCTACTTAAAATTCGCACTCGCTCCGCAAACATAGTCACATCACTACGAACGGTCTTATCGATCCCAACAAGATATACTATAAAATATATATACCCCATACATCACTGTAACACCCGACACATTGGAAAACAATTCTTATGACGTGTGACGTATGACCGCTTTTCGCGTAACAAGCTATGACCTACAAAACATGTCGGATTAATTCGCCACAGGGCCGCACTCGGGCGAAACGTTTTTCGGATGACGTGTCGTGACGTCATTAATTTAATAAGTTTTGCGCCGAACTTGGGAACTGCGTTTGACATATTTGGTAGAATTTCGCAATACATTTCCAACAATATTTATACGTATGTAGAGAATCAGTTTCCTCTCTCCCAGATGTGTTGTTGAATGGAACCTTTTTCCTTATCTAGGGTAAATATTTTTATATGTCCATTCAATATTTATGTTTACTTGGATAAAATGTAGGAAAGGAGTCGCAGGAAGATTAATAGGGTCAACTCAACTTGTGCTGATGAATATGAACTTTAAATTTTTTGCCGTTTATGTTTTCGTGTTTGTGGCTATGCATGGCGAGATTGGAATGCTACTATGCTATGTGTTACTACTCTTGTCGTATTGTAAGTCTCGCACTTCTTGGCATGTGGTGAATATGCATCGATTGTCATAACATTTTCAGTCACATTTTTTTTATTCTAGTAAATCTGGTCAACGGTGTCTAGATTTTCCGCGGCTTGCTGCAATTTTTATTAATTATCGCAAGTAATCCAATTACACAAAATCAAAATCATCATTCCCGTTCCGTACTGCGCAGCAAAATTAATTACAATATAAAGCTAGGCCCACACTATCCGTGGCGCGTCACTCACGTAATCCTGTTAGTGCGGACGTGACGTGGCCGAACAAAAGCGTCATTTAGATAGGCCGCCAGGCTGTGAGGTCCTAATACCGTGCGGTTTACACCTCCCTTTGGTACTATAGTACGAGTATCATTTGCGTGTCGAACGTGTGTTGTTTTGTACTGTTTTAATCAGGAGCATTTGCCGTCAGTAATGGCAAATTCTGAATGTTGTAGCACCATCCAAATTGCAGGGCTCTGTGTTTCTTCTTAGCGTCTCGATGCAAATGTAAATAAATTGTGCATTGCATTATTACTAGACAGTAGGTCGTGTCCTTAAGCTTCTGTAACCAAGTATCAGGGCACAGGGCAAACAGATCATGATAAAGTGATGTTGTTGCTGCTGGTTAAAGGCATTCCTTTTTTCCACCCAAACACAACACATAAAAATGTGTTTTTCTAAAAACCTCCTGAACTACGTGTATGTGAACCTTTAAAAGTATTATAATGACGATATATTTTCCTGTTTCTTGCCTCTTACTAACCTGCATTCCCGTAAGTGTCTTATTTGTGCATATCATGTGGCGTTTGACAGCTTAAAACCAGTAGCATTGGAAAATTTTCAGCTAACTAGACTTTTGAATATGTTCTTTAAACTCTCTCATGCTAGAGACCTAGGTATAAACATTATAGAATGAATATTTAAGAGACTCTTGACTGGGATGGCGATATTGACCACAAATTGTGTTGCGTTGGTCAGATATAGCATTCTCTCAGTGTAAATTATTGTAAGTTTGAACATTTCAACGCTCTGTTCTCATATTTCTGCTATGAAGTCACTGCTATAGGTTCACACTTGAGAAGCGAGACGATAGATAATATGTCTATCGCCTAACAACTTATCATTATATTTCATTTGCCTTCCTACTTTTGTGATAAGTCAGCTCTGTTCCAAATCTAAACGAAATCCGGCAGTGTAACCTCAGCCTTATGTCTATATTAATGCTCAAATATAAGTAGCTACAGAGACATAATGGCCGTCATAACAATGGAGACACTTCCAGTCCATAACCGTCACGCCTTTGAGTTCCAAGGGGAAGGGCAGAGATGTAGGTACTAAACACTATACTGCACTTACAGACTACAGTTCATTGATGCATTAATAACTACTTTATTGAATCTCCTGTCTCTTGACGACTGCCATCAGTCTATTGTCATATATCTATAGCACGAATAAATAGATTCACGTAACGTTATAGTGACGTGTATTACCCCAGCCAGAATTTGTAAAACTCTATACAGTGTGTCAAAAACAAGGTTTTTGCTAACCTAACCTAACCTAACTTGTTTAGTTCCAAATACACACACATGTTGTTTGTAGCGCTGTTTTCATTTCTATAATCAATTTATAGATAAAAATGGTACCTTTTGCTTGTATTCCCTTTCCTGTAAGATATTGCTCAATAGCACCTCGTAAATATTCGTGCTACAAAGATGTGGCCCATAGCAACCTTTCCATTTCCCTGCTAACCTCATCCTCATCACTCTCCCTTTGCTGTAAATATAATTAGTGGGACATTACTAATAAGTAAAAAACACGCGATGCACATTACCACTGGTAAAACCAAGATCTGGGGATTCTTAGCATAAAATGAATCTCTTTTGGATATTTTTAAAGCAGACTATGGCATATTGTCAAGAGAAGCAGCATCTCAATTTCGAGTCAAATGAATATTACTTGAGGTTGTCCATCAGAAGAGTTATTCACTTCTCAGTAATGATGATTCGTTATCGTCGTACGAGTTTAGTTTGGTTAGGTACGGTAGGTACTTGAGGATCCATTCGTTTTTTTTAAGTTGGTAGATCACCCACAAGACAAGCATAAAAGCATAGAGGTGCAAAACAGATTCCAAATCCATTCATTTTATTCTCATTTTCTTTTTTTTTCTTTCTTTATTTCTTTAGATTCGAATCGATATTGATTGCCTTGAAACAAAATGTGACTGTGACATGGCCTGGATGAGTCTGTAAAGGTGTTATAACTGTGATTTAAATAAATAAAATCGATGATCTAGGCAATCTAATGGTCAATCGATATTAATAACATGGATGTTCCAAGTTTGCGTTCAGAATTAGTGGCACAGCACCAGAAACATGTATGATGTTGGTGTAGCACAAATCTCAGATTCCTACATAAATAACGGTACTAAAATAAATAGGGCGCAGTACATAATTAATTAAACCACAGCTGTGCGGGTTTACAAGTAATCCTGTTAGAAACGCGACATTGACGGCTCTCGGGTATTATGGCATTAAGATCTTGTACGTGTACGACTAGCTTTGAAATTGTGGCACAAATATTTCTCGCATTTATATTTCAGAAATGAATTGTTTTAATCATACTGCCATGTGTATTTTTTTCCGTGTCTCAAAAAGCGTTGGGCCCGGTTTTCATTTTTAGACCTTTGACAGTCGTTACGGATAGTCAGGAGCCCGAAAGTCTGACAACCAGTCTTACCAAGCATGTTACCCAGTAACTGGGCTGTGGATGTCAGATAGGCAGTCGCTCCATGTAAATACTGGTATTCAGCTGTATCCGGTTAGACTGGAAGCCAACCCCAACTTAGTTAGGCAAATGATGACTGTATTTTTTTATGAGTAGGTTAGGTTAGTTGGTACATTTACATACAGGGTGTAGGCAAGGTGTTTCTATAAAGAGGGATACCTTGCTTGCTATTAATTGCTAATTGAAATTTCACTTTGAATGTACGAAAAAATTGGCTAATTAACTAAACGCACAATAAGCGCCATCTGTGGGTGGTAATCTGAAACGTTAATGAATTCGTTAATAATGTATTATTAATAACACATTTCAACATTTATACGAATAATTACCTACGTACAAAATTTAATATTTGGTGTCACAATTTAATTATAAGCGTTTCTAATTTTATTAGTAGGAGGGATAAGGAAGTGACGAACCATTTTTATTTGACAACAAAAGCGAATGTTTTTTGTATATTTTTCACTCAAGCACTCCGTAATAGCTGCACTGATTTAGATGAAAAGCGCTCAACATAATTATGTTCTACCGTAGCACACTTTTTATACTGGAAAATGTATACAAATAAACGCGGAACCCTGAAACTTTTTTTATTAAAGTTAGAAGCTTAAAATAATAAAGCTACAACTCGTAAAAAAAATCCTAAAACAATACAATCACCAGTCAACATCTCAAAAAGGGTCGGGTTCTGATAAAAACCCACGAGATTTTTGTTTACGGCATGCACAAGGCGTGAGGCGGGGTACGCACCGGGTGGTTTCTGGGTCACAGGGGGTGGGGCCACTCTAACCACCCCCTGTGCGAGGGTAACACCCTGTGTGTGTACCAATAGAGCTACTTTCAGGCCTAGCTTTTTTATTTAGGGATTCCCATTCATGGATGTTTTTGTATTTTTTTTTTCTGTTTTTTGCTTGTATTATTTAGAACGAAGGACAATAATTCGTTTGGGTCTTAATTACGAGGACGGTTTCGTTACTAATTAAATTATTTTTAGTAGATACATGGGAGGCTTCCTGTTTGTTTTGTTTAAAATTGAGGTTTTTTTAGAAAAGACAAGCTTTTATGTCCATACCAAACTTAGGCTTAAAACTTAGCTTATGTTGAGAGCAGAATACCATCATCTGCCTAGCCTTTTCTAAACTATGTCGGGGTCGGCTTCCAGTCTAACCGGATGCAGCTGAATAACAAATAGAGTTAAATATTGAAAAGTCATCAGAATTTAATTTATTTGAGAAAATATATTCTTTTTATAACAGCGTTTTAAATAAGTTCATAAAAGAGACTGGTTCATTAACGCGATCTTCAGTTTGAATTATCTTTTTTTTATTTCAATTTCAAGTATTCTTTAGAGTACGGTACTTACCCAGTTCAAAAAGAAAAAACAGTAACTCGTAATGTCTGTCTGTCTCACATTTATTACCGTCTTTTATTAGATAAGTGTCCGACATTTTTATCTCAAGATGGAGACTCGCTACAAACTTGATGTGGTAGAAAAATAAAAACCCAATTGTATTATTTTCTTTCTAGTTTATTATTTCAGAAACAATTATGGCTAAGCCCCTTACGTCCCACATCTGTATATATAATAAAATTAGCTCCATGATTAATATATTAAAAGATAGGTAATTTAAATTACCTACCTAGGTACATATATTTCATTCTTAGCAAAAGGTTGACTGGTAGAAAATGCCTATGGCATTAAGTCCGCCTCTGTACATTTTTTTTTGTGCTTAAAGTATTGAATAAATAAATAAAAGGTACAGTCGCGTCAGAAATATGTTATACGTAGATTTATTATTATACTATTGATTCGTTGCATTACCGTAACGTTAGGATTTGTAACATAAGTCTTCTTATATTTCGAATTGGTAATAAATTAATAATTAGTTTGTCGAGATACAGTTTCAACAGGAACTTTTGAAAATTGGGTGAGCACTGAAAGAAAAAAAAACAAAGAAAGAAAAATTATTTATTCTGCACAAACAAAACGCACAGTACAACAAAATAAGTCAAAAAAAAAAAAAAACATAAAAAGTAGCCAAAAGCCTCGCATCCAATACCCTAAGCATTCTGACAATCTTGTCCATTGGTTGATTTCAGGGACCAAAGACAATGGGCAACGTTTTATCGGAAAAAAACATGTAAACGGTAAAGTCTTGAGCCAATTAAGTGTTATTATTAGGAAGAAGAAGACAGTAAGAGTAAAGTCCTCAGCGTTTGCAGCAAACGTTTACCTTTTTTAATTACGTACTAAACGCGCATCACCTCGCTTATTTGAAGTAGGATAAAGTGATTACAGTAAAACAAACGTGTACAGTCACAGTCAATGTAATATTCATGTATATTCTATACTATCCTATACTCCATAGGTTTAGGTAGTTAAATAAAGGTAAACAAATCATAAAAAGGGTTTTTATAGATGACACTTTGTTGTTTAAAAATACGTTGTAACTTATAATCAAAATATATTTTTTTTATTATTCGAAAGTTTCCTCATAAAGTAGGTACTGTATGTTAAACTTTATCATTTATTCTTAAACTACTCTTCGTAGATGTAATTGCTTGAGCATAATTATGTAGTTAGATTTATATATTACTTTAATATTTTGTAATCTGTCTATTGTACAGAGCCCAAAAAGACAGGTTCTCTAAACTTCAACGAAATAAAACGTTGCTAAATTGAAGAGTACAACTGTGACGTAGCATGCCAACTGAAATGCCAGGTATTACGTTCGGTTACTTGACAGCTCTCTCGTCACGTGGGTTTTTTGTTTACCTTTATTTAACTACCTAAACCAACGGAATATATCTAATATTATAAAATAATGCGAAAGTGAGTTTGTTTGTTACACTTTCACGTCTTAACTGCTCAACCGATACACTCTACGTTATGATGTTGATGATTTCTGAAAAACTGTGCTATTTAGAGACATCGTTTTATTTTTCCTGTAGTCTTTACATAAACTTCTATCACATAGAATAATTTAATATTTTTCTCTATGCAAACTTCGGAGATAGGGCGGTATTTTTTTTACATTTTTCATCAAAAGTCGAAAATATGATGCCTAAAAAAAAATTTAGAATGTGCAAACAGCGCTCTTTCATATGATACCCCACATGCCCTAGTAGACTCGATTCATATTTTTAAGACCCTGTTGCAAAAAAGGTATATTTTAATTTCTTTTTTGTTTGCAAAATAGTTGGGTAAATGTCATGTAAAACTATTCCAAATTTCAAGTTTCTTGAGATATCCAGCTGTGACAGACAGACAGACTTAGTCTCACCATAAGGGTTCCTTTTTACCATTTTGGTACGGAACCCTAAGAATTCACAAAGAACGCTAAGCGTAACCGAAGAAATAGCGCGGGCGGGCGATGCGATGCGGTGGGTCAGGGGAACAAGAAATTTTACGCGGACAAAGTCGCGGGCGGAAGCTAGTATAGAATATTATATAATATGAAGGAAATTTTAGAAGTTAACCAAGTGTGCTACTGCCCTAAATGTTGGTTGAATTATAGATGGCAGGTTGTTATTGGTAAGTAAGTATTACACTCACTTAGATTTATGACTTCATAGATAGTTAGTTAGAAGTACACAACGATGATCGTGGTGTTTCACTGATCGATTTAGGAAAATAAATGTTCTATTTCTACTGTAAATGACGATAATTCAATCATTTTCCATTCATTTGAGTCTATTTTTTGTGAAGCCAATAAAATAACACATCGCGGCTTGTTTTCCCGTAAGGTTGGGCAGAGATGTACCTACCTATAGTACACCCACATTTCGCCAGTTATATTTAAGTCCCATGTAATAGGCGGCGAGCATATTGCTATCAACCGGGCACCGATCCAGAATCCGGGCTGCTACGAAGAAATTCCGTATAGAAAACCCCAATAACACTTTGCACGACCCAGGAATCGAATCCAGGACCTCGTGCTCATCAGAAGCGCGACCATACACCAGCCAACGAGGCAGCCAAAAACCCAATACAAGCCAATCTTCAAGACTAAAGACTATCTAGAAAAGAAATCAGTTCCAAGTTCAATTATGTAATTATTTTCTTTCAAAATGCCCTCAATCATTAAGGAAAACCCGATTTACAATAAAAACAAAAGACGTACGGAAAAAGCCACACCCTATGTTTTGCCTGGGCACGTGTGAGCAGTCGTTGGCTGAAAGCCTAGACGACTAATTAGTTTAGCCCTCCGTTTGCTGCCAAACGACTGAGAATCTGCTAAAAGCTGTCTATGCCTAGCAGACGGTACTATTGAATATTCGATTTCCCTTCTAATTTGGGAATGAGATAAAAGTATTTTCGTTTCTGTTTAGTGCTATTAGATTTGTTTAGATTCGGTGTGCTAAAGACAGTCTTCAGGTTTCAGACCCTCGTAGGCAAACTTTTGAGGTAGGTTGCTAGACAAGTAACGTAGAGTGCTCGTTTTACTGTTGATATGACACTAGGAGTAGTATTACGGAGTTACCGACATAGCCTGCAGAGTAAGCAAGCTGAAGTGGCAGTGGGCTGGCCATGTTTGTCGAAGGACCGATGGCCGGTGGAACAGACGAGTCCTGGAGTGGAGACCGCGTATTGGCAAGCGTAGTATGGGGCGCCCCCCAGCTAGATGGACCGACGACCTTAAAAAGGTGGCTGAGACAGACTGGATGCGGAAGGCGGAGGACAGGGTGTTGTGGCGCAGCCTGGGAGAGGCCTATGTTCAGCAGTGGACCGCTATAGGCTGAGTTGATTGATTGATGACACTAGGTGCAAAAATAACAAAACAAATTGTTGTTTTTTAAGTGACGTCTTCTTTAGGCGTGTTGAGCGATTTTCAACACGACTGGGGCGACGCGAAGGTCTGTGTACATGTATACGCATGTATATTATGTCATTCCAAAGCTTTAAGTTTTCATTTGTGTCGGCAGGCCCCATGTCTGATAATAGAGAGTATTCTATTCTGCCAAATTTTTTAAAGAATTGATATCTAAATAACCAACATTCTCATTACTTTGTGCCAAATCTTTTACTTGTACATATTATACATATTTTAGAGTTAGCTTGTATATTTTAATTAATCTTTTAAATAAGTATAAAGTACAGAATTAGTACATATTATATTATAAACGACGATTCACGTATGCAATGAATAAATAAAATGCCATTTTCATTCTAATTTTGGAGATAAATAAAAGTTTTGCGCTCTCCAGTTGTCTGATTAGTTTTGTTTATTCTGAGTTTCTTCTGCCAAACGACGCGCGTGACGACAGATTTTTACTTAAAATAGTCTATAAAATAAACAGTATAGATATATTAATTATATAGTCCACCACTAATCTACAGACAATAATATTGAATAGGTATCTTATTTCTATTCTAATTTTGGACTAAGATAAAAATATTCGTTGTCGTCTAGTCGTCTAATTAGCTTCGTTAAGTTTAAGTTGCTGCCAAACGACTATTTTATGCTAAGGGCGTCTCACTTAAGTATTTTATAAACATACGACTTTAAGTTTTAAGTAGTAATGAAGGCTGTTGTTTTAACTATAGGTACTAATGGCATTCTTATTTTTTTGAACAAGTTAAATACATTAGACTTCGAAGTTAGTTTTGTTTAGATTGAGCTTCTCTTGAATAATCGATGTACTTATATTCTAGGCAGTAAGCAGACTTTGCTGCTATTTATCAAACTCAAACTCAAAGCATTTATTTCAATTAAACCATTTCCAGGTACTTTTGAATTGGCAGAGTCGGTCAGTTAGTCAGAAAGTTGAAACGTAGATCTCTATGGAGAAGCACACGCAAGAAACTCCAAGGACACTTATTAAAACAAGATATTACAAAATCCTGGGTACATTATTCTTGTCGCTTCTATATGAGATCAATGTAAAAAAAATATATATATAAAATATTTAAAAAAACAACTCAAAATATAAGATTACAAAATAAGCCCTGGCAGTTAAGAGGGGCTTTCCTGGTCCGTCTATCTTCAACGCGAGCATGGTCGAGCATGGTCGTTTGTTGTTTCATCCAGCGCAAGTGAAAAATATTAACAAACAAGTGAGAACGCGATAACAGTGAACGAAAAATAATGTGCGGAAACTTCATAAAACTTGTTTCAGGAAATACGTGTTTTTGAGTAAGCCTTACCAGTGTGTGAAATAAATGTTGGTCATTTAGAATCTCCATTACATTGGCAAGGTTTCTATCGTAATATTTTCTTAACATTTACAATTTATGAGTAGATTATGAATGGCCAAAGTTCAGGTAAAAATTTGTTCAAAAAAGCAGATTTTTGCAGGCTTATACCGAATTTGTTTTTCAATTTTTTTATTTACTGCTTGGATAGAAACCTAGATATAGTGCACAAGGTACCTATTAGTTCAAAAATTTCAAAGAAAAATCTGTTACAACGCCATAAACACGTACCTACGAGCGTTTGTATGAAAAGTATATCGGGTTGGCCGCTCTTAAGAGATGACCAGTCTCAACTGACGGCGCCCGTTCACGAACATCACGCGTGGATCAACACCATCCAGCTCAACCAATATTATCATGTTGAAAAACCATACAGCGTAGTATTGCATGCCAATTTCTGGATATTTTCAAAGGTGACTGAAGTGTCGTCGACCATGCTCTGTGCGTCTACATACAACATAAGTCACTGACAAATGAGGCGATAGATCAGAAATCCATTGATTATATAGTTTTTGATTGATTTCAATTTCGTACACAAGTAAACGACTTCATGAACACCTTACACTTGCAATGGCGCATTGATTAGCTGCCATTTCCACAACAAACACACCACAGCACTAATAGGCACTCGACACCCATATTAGGCAATTAGCCATATTACCCATGACGCGACAACCTAATCACCTATGTACCAGTACCTAATGTACCTATGTTACTAATTACTTTATCCTGCGGTCCACAACCCGACACACGAGCCAAACATGAGCTAATTACACTGAAGTTCAGGACCTTTGATTGTTGTGGTTATTACAGCAAACCTACATAGGTATATAGTATAGTTTGATCAACCTCACGTCAGTTACATAATAAAACTTGAACTACGAAAGCAACCTTTACTGCTATAAGGTGTTGTTAAAGTCAAACTGTTATCGTGCAGGTGCCAGTACTAACTTGGTAACGATTAGAGGTAGATACACAATCATAATGGTTTCGTTAGTTCTATATAGATTTTGTGCTTCAATAACTTACTGAAAGTTTTAGCAAAATACATTACTAACTCTACCTTCTTACACACAGTTGTACACTCGAAGTCATCACGGCAGCTCAAAAATAATCAGCGAATCGATACTGAAAACACATACACCCACATATAAAAAGTTACGACAACAAAACCATATTTACGTCCTACCAAAGCAATCAAAGCACCTCAAAGACATCCATCATCTTAATCCATTCTTATAAGTGAATCAATACTGTCACATACAACACACACCCTCATACACCCAAACATTTAAAAAGTCACGTCAACGATACTATATTAACGTATTAACGAAGCAATCAAAGCAGCTGAAAGACGTCTTAACCCATTCATATCAATTAATGAATACTGACCACACAACACACACCCTCAAACACCCACACATTTTAAAATTAACATCAGTAATATAATATTTACATACTAACGAAGCAATCTAAGCAGCACAAAGACAGCTTAACCCATACTTATGAGTGAATCAATACTGAACACACACACTCACATATACCCACAGACTTTGAAAGTTAAGGCTTCTACATACTGGCGCGACATGTCGCGCGACGCGACACCGCGGCACCGCACCAGTAGAACAATTTCTATGAAAAATTCAAGGAAATTGTTGGTGTCGCGTCGCTCGACAAGTCGCGCCAGTATGTAGAAGCCTTTACGTTAACAATACAATTCATGGGCCTAAAGTTTCACACGCCCTTCCTCACCCAGCCTTAGGGTTGTCTCCGTACTTGTGTTCTTAACATTCTCATTAACTTAACTTTTCGTTAACTTTTTGTTAAGTTTGTTGTTTGAATACTGATACGCTTTTACATGGTTGGGTGCGATGGCGACGGAAAAGATATAATGAATTCGAATTTAAAATGCAAAGTCTGTTTGTTAGAAGATGTTGTTTATAATATTTCCTTCGTAGTTAAATATAGAATGTTGACAGGATAAATCAATCAACTTAATAAATAATTAAGTGTCTATAACTTTAAAGCCGTTTTAACTATAGTTAGCTCTATTTGGCTGGTTAGTAAAAGATTCTGAAGTCGAGTAAAAGGACCTACGAGTGACGCGGTGTTGATGTGAATTCAAACAGAGGAGCAAGTATTCCTCATAGAACACACATTCCAAGTAGGTAACCTGACCAAATACGCCAAATATTTTATGCACTTTCATCCCGAAATTTCGATACCATCACCATTTGCTCTTCAACTCCGTCAAAATAGTTAGCACACATCCACCTAGAAAGTAACATGTTCACATAACGTACAGTAAATAATAGTTAATTTATTAAAAGCCCCAGATGGCATCCCTGCTCCGTACCCCATCCATTTCCCGAACACTCCGGCTAAAGCGAAACTCGCCGCGTTTTTACTTTCCGTAATTTGACGGATTCCGGTGCGGTGCGGTACGAAACGGTGCGTTGCTGCGGAGCGATGCGAGGCGGTGCGGGCGACTTTTATCCGACAGTGACGTTCGTTATTGCGTTGTTAGCGATGTTAAATTTTGGGTTGTGATCCTCTGTTGCGTTGGGGAATAAAATACATTGAATACAAGCTTTTGGTTGTTGTGTACAACTAGAATCAATTCTATTTTTTTTGTAAATTTTGACGTTCAAAAGTGCCTCTTATGTGACTATTTGAAATAAATGGTTTGACTTTGACTTTGTGTACCATATAGCGGTATACCTACCTTTTCAAAGGCATAGTTTTTGATTAAACGTGTGGCTTATTAAAAATAAATTGACCCCTTCGTTGGTATAATAAAATATTTTATGTTTGTATTTAATTAAACTTAAATTGTTGTACAAATATTGTCAATGCAGTTGACCATGTGCCGACGCCATAAATTATCTCATGCGCCTTTAGCTCTATGCAAGGCGTGGCTGCCTCTATGTTTGTACCACACTGTCATTAATCATTTAATTTTAACTTAGAAGTTCAAAGTGAAGTTCTTAGAAGTTTAACTTCAACAACACCGAAAGGTGGTCGTCTATATAGCTATACAACAATAATTTTAGTATTGTACAGTAGCTACAACTCAGTACAACCCTGAAAGTAGTTTGTCCAGAATCAATCAGTACCTATCTAATAGAATCTATCAACTATCTCTTTGGGATGACTCGGCTCTAGGTACCATCGCGGACACTGGCGCCTAACCATAGTGCCCGCGATGGTACCTTTAGCAAAAAATATTATTGTAAATTAACTGCCTTAACATTTTTTTTTTAATGACTAAGTTCGAATAAAAAAAACCTTACGTTACCGCTATAACCGTTATAAACGATTATAATCATCGTTTTATATCAATAAAATGGCGACAGCTAATAGCACGATTGACATCAACCGCAAAGGCGCACGCGCGGGTCCCGACCTCAGGGTTGAGGCCCAATTGCTTCCAATTGGCATGGGAGATGGGATCGACCGCGGTATTCCGTTTTGTCAAAGCAAATTGTAGGAAATTACTCACTTTTGTTACACAGCAATTTGTCACAATTTGAGGTAAGAGATAAAAAATGGCCATATTTTGTGTCAGTAAAGTGATGGATTACAGTTTTTGTCACATGAATTTCACCGATGAAACTGAACGCGTTCAGCACATCTAAACCGCGTTCAATTTAATTGGTGAAATTTGCTCCTAAGGGTGCTCGCCCACGAGCGATTTTCGTAAATTCGATGAAATGTCGATTTTTGTAAAATGTAAGGCCCACCCACGAGCCATTTTTTCGGCGATTTCTGTCAGAATGTAATACATTCTGACAAAAATCGCCGAAAAAATCGGCCACCCTAAAGGCTAAAAATGTCGGCGTATAAGTCGTTCGTGAAGATAGTAGGTACTTAGTATTGTATAAAAACTATAAAACGCTTTTATAGGCTCTAGGGGAATAATGTCGTAAGTGATAGTATTGTTGGATGACAATAATTCATGTTTTAACGAGGTTATTTTTACATACGGCATGTCACGTTATCCTAAACATTACCTATTTTCAGGAAAGCATCGACACAGATGTCAATAGAAAACATAAGTTCTCCATCGACATTTGACGATAGCATAATTATCTCTAAACTCAACCCATTAACTTTTCCCTGGTCTACTAGGCCCTGTTTCTACATAGTTTCACAAAAGTCAAGAGACAAAGAGCTGGCATTTAAGTAGCCTCACCCAGCTATGACTTTATTATGACATTCGCGTGAAATACCACCGTACACGATCGTTAGGCGACCTTACGGGTAACTGCTAAATTATGGGACGGTTTCACTTAACATTAAATTATATAATTCTATATTGTTCTGTATCTGCGTACAATTCATACATCCCGCAATTCATCTGTTTGACAGCTGCTATTTGACACTAGACTTCATTAAAGCAATTCATAATTTGTAGACCATTTTACGAAACTGTCAAACAGATGAATTGCGGGATATGAATTGTACGCAGATCATATTATGATTCTGCCAAAGCGTGCATTTTAGGCCCCCAGAGCTGTGCTTGGTTGATCAGCAGATACTGACCATGTCATGTCTATGTTGTTGTCAAACTAATCGAATTGCATATTGAATAGTTGACGCGCGCAGCATCGAGCTCAAATTGATGAATTAACCATTTATTGTCGTCGCTGCAAATCAACTTCACTTGGTGAAAAATATGAGCTACTGTTTGGAAAAACTGTAGTACCTATATGATTTTTGTTTAATTTATCTAGTTTTAAATCTTCACTGCGAATAATTATTTATTTACCTATTACCTACGTGATAAAATGTTACTGTTGCAACTTGGACAATCATTTTACTAATATTAATAACATCACTACGAATAATTTTAATTATTTATTTACTCTAAAAAATGTCTCTTTTACTTGCCACGTGTTATAATTTGATTTTCACTGCTGGTATTGTTTTATTTAAAAATAAACTTATGCACATAAGAAATAAAACATATTGTAACGAGTTGAATAATGTCGTAAGATGAATGATAGTGAAAACCGATGTCTCCATTCATACTTGAAGAATTATGTATCTGTGACTTATGTAAATATAACCGCTTTTCAATATGCAAACCTTAAGCATTATTGATACTTGTAATAATTCTCGTTGATTTTAATATAAACCGCAATACAATGTTGTTGATTAAAGCTTGTAGAAACCTGTGTCGATTGTCGTGTTTGAATTATAATGTCTGACGGATTATTATGATGTTAATGTTGCCACACTTTGCCCACTCCCTCTCGAAGAGAGGAGGCCTGTGTCCCAGCAGTGGGAACATTATAGATTGATTATGTTTATGATTGCCACACTTTGAAGTTATTTTGATTGTTCACACTTCATTAAACACTATACACGGTGATGTTTAATTAACTGTTAACCTTTCAGGAGGTGAAAGTACTCATCATTATAAACAACTTTCGCTTTGGGACCAACTATGAAATAGCAAAAAAATTAAATCTGTTTCAACCGACATTTTCATCGGGTAGGTACCTACTTCATTTTTGTATGAAACAGCTGATATTTTTTTCGATATTTCAGAGTTGTTCTCATAATGAAAGTTGCTCATATTCATGAGTACTTTCACGCACGGAAAGGTTACCAGTGAATTAAAAATCACCGTACAAATATACAATACAAAGAAGAAAAAGCACAAAACTTGGTGAAAAGCATTTAAAATCACATAGGTAGCTTTTGTTAGCGAGTCATTAGTTATTTTTCAATGTATCCTTAAGACTTTAACTG
Organism: Tiliacea citrago; assembly: GCA_963921375.1. Classification (NCBI taxonomy): domain Eukaryota; kingdom Metazoa; phylum Arthropoda; class Insecta; order Lepidoptera; family Noctuidae; genus Tiliacea; species Tiliacea citrago. The sequence goes on from OY992796.1 coordinate 3,203,326, forward strand.
GGAAGTACTTAGAAACCAGCGGTGTACTGTGTCCGAATCGGTGTACCGATTTTTTCGGCGATTTCTGTCAGAATGTAATACATTCTGACAAAAATCGCCGAAAAAATCGGCCACCCTAAAGGCTAAAAATGTCGGCGTATAAGTCGTTCGTGAAGATAGTAGGTACTTAGTATTGTATAAAAACTATAAAACGCTTTTATAGGCTCTAGGGGAATAATGTCGTAAGTGATAGTATTGTTGGATGACAATAATTCATGTTTTAACGAGGTTATTTTTACATACGGCATGTCACGTTATCCTAAACATTACCTATTTTCAGGAAAGCATCGACACAGATGTCAATAGAAAACATAAGTTCTCCATCGACATTTGACGATAGCATAATTATCTCTAAACTCAACCCATTAACTTTTCCCTGGTCTACTAGGCCCTGTTTCTACATAGTTTCACAAAAGTCAAGAGACAAAGAGCTGGCATTTAAGTAGCCTCACCCAGCTATGACTTTATTATGACATTCGCGTGAAATACCACCGTACACGATCGTTAGGCGACCTTACGGGTAACTGCTAAATTATGGGACGGTTTCACTTAACATTAAATTATATAATTCTATATTGTTACAATGTCGGTATTTAAGTTCATGTTACAGATGTTTATAACAAATTCACCTTAATGGTTATAGCTGGACCTTTAGGTCTGATGTTGTACACCGCTGGTTTCTAAGTACTTCCCAGTTAAAGTCTTAAGGATACATTGAAAAATAACTAATGACTCGCTAACAAAAGCTACCTATGTGATTTTAAATGCTTTTCACCAAGTTTTGTGCTTTTTCTTCTTTGTATTGTATATTTGTACGGTGATTTTTAATTCACTGGTAACCTTTCCGTGCGTGAAAGTACTCATGAATATGAGCAACTTTCATTATGAGAACAACTCTGAAATATCGAAAAAAATATCAGCTGTTTCATACAAAAATGAAGTAGGTACCTACCCGATGAAAATGTCGGTTGAAACAGATTTAATTTTTTTGCTATTTCATAGTTGGTCCCAAAGCGAAAGTTGTTTATAATGATGAGTACTTTCACCTCCTGAAAGGTTAACAGTTAATTAAACATCACCGTGTATAGTGTTTAATGAAGTGTGAACAATCAAAATAACTTCAAAGTGTGGCAATCATAAACATAATCAATCTATAATGTTCCCACTGCTGGGACACAGGCCTCCTCTCTTCGAGAGGGAGTGGGCAAAGTGTGGCAACATTAACATCATAATAATCCGTCAGACATTATAATTCAAACACGACAATCGACACAGGTTTCTACAAGCTTTAATCAACAACATTGTATTGCGGTTTATATTAAAATCAACGAGAATTATTACAAGTATCAATAATGCTTAAGGTTTGCATATTGAAAAGCGGTTATATTTACATAAGTCACAGATACATAATTCTTCAAGTATGAATGGAGACATCGGTTTTCACTATCATTCATCTTACGACATTATTCAACTCGTTACAATATGTTTTATTTCTTATGTGCATAAGTTTATTTTTAAATAAAACAATACCAGCAGTGAAAATCAAATTATAACACGTGGCAAGTAAAAGAGACATTTTTTAGAGTAAATAAATAATTAAAATTATTCGTAGTGATGTTATTAATATTAGTAAAATGATTGTCCAAGTTGCAACAGTAACATTTTATCACGTAGGTAATAGGTAAATAAATAATTATTCGCAGTGAAGATTTAAAACTAGATAAATTAAACAAAAATCATATAGGTACTACAGTTTTTCCAAACAGTAGCTCATATTTTTCACCAAGTGAAGTTGATTTGCAGCGACGACAATAAATGGTTAATTCATCAATTTGAGCTCGATGCTGCGCGCGTCAACTATTCAATATGCAATTCGATTAGTTTGACAACAACATAGACATGACATGGTCAGTATCTGCTGATCAACCAAGCACAGCTCTGGGGGCCTAAAATGCACGCTTTGGCAGAATCATAATATGATCTGCGTACAATTCATATCCCGCAATTCATCTGTTTGACAGTTTCGTAAAATGGTCTACAAATTATGAATTGCTTTAATGAAGTCTAGTGTCAAATAGCAGCTGTCAAACAGATGAATTGCGGGATGTATGAATTGTACGCAGATCATAATTTATGATTCTGCCAAAGCGTCCATTTTAGGCCCCCTGCGCTCAATATTCTATAACTTATCCTCATAGTTACTTACTATACTCGGTTCATTAGCTGACGCGCAGTTGATCGAACCTACATAATATATGTGCCGAACCAAACATCATAAAATCAATAGATAAGGTAAACCGCAATCTTTTATAGTACCTACTATTTCTAAAGAATAACCTTTAGCTTTATATTGCTATAAAACGAAACATTTTGTCTACAAGTAGTGAATTCCTCGTATAAAAATGCTTACTAGTTACTTCGTTAATTTTACTTTACTCATAAATTACGCGATGTCGGTTTATTTGACCCGATGGTTGATATTTGTAAGTTAATTTGACCCTAAATATAATGGGTACCTATCCTAAGTCGACCCCAATTAATTACGGTAGATATCTTTTATTTTTGTTCCTTAATTTTGGCTTTTGTGGCTTCACGAACTAAGTTAATTATTTTACATGGAAAAAGGACCTATTTTCTGTTCCACCTATTCATTGCTTTATGTATATCATTGAATATAATATAATTACCTAATTACTTTCCTTTTACTTTCAATATTAGGTACAATCAATCTCACAAGTTCGAATTTGACAGCGGCTTCATTTCGCAGCAGTAAGGTTTCGGTTCTCGTAGTTAGCAGCACAGAGCACTAATAATTATAACACTGGTTCGAAGAGTACACTACAGTCGTGTACTTGGCTGTACATTTTTACCGCCCAAGATTTTTTGAATTGAATTAATAATAGTACCAGCACGGATTGACGAAGCACCGCCACTAGTCGATGGCTCACGAAGTTTGCATTAACCTATATTGCCACTCGAATCTTACAACTTTAGATAACAGACTAATGCCGGGGCTTCATGACTTCTCAAACGTGCAGAGCCTAAAAGGAATGATTAATATACCTCTTACTTCTTGTAAACTCTCATTGAATTAATGATTTAAAGTTAAGCATTTAATTTAAAGTAACACGACTTTAGTTTCGAGAGATACGTTGTTTTTATTGAACGTGCACAGATAAATACTTCTGAAATATTGTTTAACTGCTTAATCACAATATTTATCACCCGAGGGCAAGAGCAGAATAAGCCACCATCACCATTCTCTTACCGTTATCCCCATTAACTTGGGGTCGGCGGAGCATGCCTTCTTCCATACTTCTCTATAGTCGTCGTCATCCTCGGCTACATCATCTGCCACATGGTTCACCCATCTTTTATTCCGTAATGGATTAGGATTTTGTAATATTTTGATTTAAAAGAGTGTCCATGGAGTTTCTTGCCTGATCTTGTCCATAGAGATCTACGTTTTGTAACGGGCTTCAACTTTCTGACTAACTGAGTGACTCCTTGACAATTCAAAAGTACCTGTAAATAATTTAATTGAAATAAATGCTTTGATTTTGAATGTAATGTCTTTAAATTCCAAACTAAAATGCTTTAGCTCTAGCAGTCTTTGCTTCATGATCGTTAGACCTAGACGCGCCCTAAACCCTTCACCACAACACCACGCATGCTTGATGACTTGAGTATCGTTATGATTGATGATTGAGCACCATGTGTTTCTAAAGATACGTGCATGAGCTGGTAGTATGTTGGCGATGAAGCATGTCAAATGCATTTTACGCGGATAGGGTCTTTTTCGCTTTTGATACTACATTTTTTTAGCTCGGCATTGCTATTAAATTTAGCTCCGTACTTCTGACAATCCTAAAAATAAAACTCATTAAAAAAAAATCTACTTTGAAGACCATCAACACTGAGTCCTGTTTAAACATTCTTACTTCATGCAGCAACTAAATGTCAGTAATCTTGCGTTATTAAGTATAAAGTACGCAATAATGTACCTACACAGAAAGTATTTATAAACATAATTATTTAATTGACTAGGACGTGCAGACAATAATTCCATCTGATTTAAAAGGACATCACAGCGAGTCACGCAATCTCGGGAGAATAAAGTCGTAAGCTTTAAAACATTGTACCTAATAATTTAATCAAAAATATGTTTTTTTCTGTTTATTTTTTCCATAAAATATTGTTATTTCAAAACAACACTGCGGAAAAACTTATAAAACTATGCGGTCATTATTCTACGCAAAAGCAGGTTATTGACTGCAATAACAGACAAACCACAAGTACGATTTTCCGCTCCAGTAATAAAACAAAATATAAAATCAACTTAACATTTTTCACGACATACCATCATAGTTTAGAGAAAAGACGTATATAAATTGACTGTTTTAAAGGTCATATCTCAACTTACGACTTTATTCCACCGAAGCGAAGGTGCGACACACACCTAACAACGTGGTATTATACGTGAACTGAGTCTGAGTCATAAATACAGTGACGGTAGCAGCCATAGCCGATAAAATATTAATAGCCGAGACGATAAAACAGTTTTTTATTAAAAACAATTATTTAAGAATTGCTAGTTATATAAACGATGGCGGGAGAAATGTTATAAAACGTATATGGAGGTAAAATAAAATGTTTATGTCAAATAACATTATATAATGCAAAATTAACGCTACGTTTATTTTGAATTAAAATACAAACTCCAATGCAAACATACTAAGTATAAAAAAAAATGTTAACTATTAGAATTATCTCACAAAACATAGTGTGAATAATTTGATTAGAAGATTATCATCCACCGTGTAAAACTCGCACTACTAACTCAGACTCACATAATTCAATTCGACATAGATCCCATCTACGTTCTGAGTCTGAAACCTATCCCTAAACGAAGAGTGAGAGTCCCAATAATTCCCCCCTGCACTATGGCGTCCCAGACTAACCCGTTTACGTCCCATCACTCAGACCTAATCCTTGTCACACAGCAGACTTTGCTCAGATAGCACGTTAGCCGTCTATGGGATTACGTCCATCGCTCCATCACTTAGTATTTTGAGGAGAACGTCGCATACAAGAGCTGTAATGGATTTCCTGAAAGACGGAAGCTCGTTAAGCGAGTGGAGGTACTGGCATTGTTTTGTTTCTCTGTGTTTCATAAAAACTTTTGGGGAGGTTATTTTTTTCTAGATATTTATGTGAGTGGAAAATGGAGGTATGTGCCCAGCAGAGGGCCATTACGAGTTAAATAGATTAAATTAGTTAGATTCATACAAAAAATTGTGAATGTCATATGCTAGCTCTTGAAAGAAAAGACTCATGCAGCATCCGCTTCATGAGATTTACTTATACCTATGATGTTATTAGGTACCTACATACCTTTACCTAATAACATCTTAGGTACATAAGTAAATACATAGTAGGTATACAAATATTTTCTTTATACTATATATAGTTAATTTGTTCCTCTTTTAGCAATCACTGGCTAACTGATATTTCTAAACACAGAATAATAGCCTTTCTGATGCTCCAATTAACATATTATAGCGTGTTGTACAACGTTTTTACGACAAACATGTCTAATTACAAGCTGAATAACAATTCACAATTAAAACAGCAATAAAACAAAATCGATACTAATAGCCATAAATCGTTTCTCGATGTCGCATGCGAAACGTAATCGATTATAAATGACGCTCGCAAATACCGATTTTTTTCCCGATTAGTGAAAATCGCGTGCGTTACTTGTATACATTTCCTTATTTGTAAAAGAATGTGATATATTTTGTATTGGGAACTTCAACTATTTATTTGTATGGAAGGAAAGATATTTCGATATTAAATATAAATACCTATGTAGGTATACATATAGCTGTGTCTCTGTGTGGCAGTTTCGACATCAATTCGTCGAATGGCACATTGATTGTCGGACCATATTTCCAACCTCATATTGATAAAAGTAAAGCTGTAGTATCTAGTACACCTCCTTATCAATATTTTCAAAATTTCAACACACAAAAAATTGTTAAGTTGACAACACACCGGTGATTGAATGCAACCACTTTTCATCTTGTGGCTGCCGTAACAAGAGTATATTTGCACTTAGCACAGAGAAGGCGTAGAAGTCCCGTAGTCGATGCGTAGAAGCCGCGTAGTCGTTGGTCAGAGGCCGTGAAAACATTACGTGGACGCCACGTAGGTAGACGAATTGCCAATCTCAACACTCATAGCAATTTGGTAATCTCTTTTAAAGTAGTCCTTGTTAACTTATATTTCGCTTACAACCACAATTTGCTATTAAACAAGTGTTGTGTTGGCGTCTAAAGTTACTCTATTAAGTTAGTTATTTTTACGGCGTCCTTGATAAATAAGGATGTTTCCCGATTTTCCTTAATTTTTCCTTAATCGTAAGTAGATCAAGGACGTTTGAACACGTGGATTTATTGTAGGATAGAGCCTAATGGCATAAGTGAATCAACGTCGTTCTTACTTATCTATCTGTTCCTACCTACGTAGATGTAGAGGAGAGACAACCTGTGATGTTCTAAAATCTAACTTATAATGAGAGTTAGCGAAAGATAGAGTCGTGAATATCATTCGTTTTTCTTCATAAGATTTTAGTTTTCTCTGTGCCTTTTTGCTGTTAGGAAATTGTAGTCAAGCTGTTGACCATGCTATGTTTCCACTAAGTAGGTATCTGATTCTGTTACAACAATTGTTTACAACAATTACATACATAAACCTACTCCGATCTACGCGAGAGGCTGCCTTACGAACTTGGTAAAAAAGTCACAAGAAATGAAGAAATTATTCTTTCAAAATTGCTTTTAAATCCGGCTTTTGAAACGCCATAATAACAAAAGACAGTTATAAAAATCCGCCCACACTTCACCGCTTCCTTCCTATTAACCTAAAACATGAAGCACAACAAACTCAACTAGTGCAGTCCGTCAAAACATGAATCTAACAAAACACACATCGAATTTTCTTCTCAAATGAATGCAGCCCACATCTCCATCAGTCTGTAATGATGCATCACTCTGCAATATTTCCTGGAACCCATTTTTTCCCCGACGCTCGCAGACGGCGTGAAGAGATGCGCACGCGCACGAACTTGACCCACTTGTTGGAAGTTATGAATTATTTACCGTATATGTTGGCACGCAACGTGTTGTTGGCGGTGTTTTAATTCAGTCATTATGCGCGTGGGTGAGGTGGTCGTGGTGGCGGTGAGAGGGTTGTATTCTTATTTTTCATTACACAATATTACAGGGTTAAGGGTTCTTTAGGGCTAGTAGAACAGTACCTACGCTCAGCGTCGCCTTTTCTCACACACACTGCTGTCTTTCTAGTACCCTTATAAAGAGGACCATTAAGTGGGTCTTAAACTCATAATATTTGGCCTTTATTTTAAATACAGCCTTTTGTGCCAGTATTAATTCCAGAGAAATCATGCGAAAGAGGCGCAATACAAGATGTTTTGACCCCCCAGAACAGTGACATATTTCTGTAGTAGTCGACAGAAAGGTTCTCAAATTTGAATACCTCTCCACTCCACATGCAAGATTATAGCTTTATTCAAGCGTCTTCTATAACTTGTAGTTTCCAAAACTTCCCAAAAAGGAAATTTATTTCCTTTTTGCGAAACCCTTTCCATAGACATGTCTCCGTATGACAAAAACTAGACTATCTATTTACTTAGTTATTATTTATTCTGTAGTAGGTAAGTATATTCACCTTAAGGCGCAGATATAATATGATTTTAGTGACTTTTAAATCTGATATTACGCCTTCATATAATGCAAGTCAGTTATGCAAAAAATGAATGTTAAACTAGAACGCATACTAAATTCTTTATGTGAATATTTAAGTATTATAGTAAAATACTGTATGAAATAAATTCAGGATGTCTACCTACCCAAAGCATAAAAATCTTTACCTAATTATGTTTGATTTTTTTCAAATAACAAATTTTCCTTTAGTAAAAATTAATATTCCCTATGAAACCGAACGGCGCGGCGCGGCATGAGCGCGACGCGCATCTGTATGGCCAAGGTCAACGGCGATTTTCCGACCCTTAATACCTTCCTTAACTTGATTAGTTTGGTGCCCATGCGACCTAATGCACTTAAATTAACAGGATTACATTAGAAACCGCTGTAAAATCATAAAATTTAATTAAAACACTAATCACTTTATTAAAATTAATTAAAATACATTGCTTAACTTTCTAATAACTCTATTGGAAAGGTACTTCCATGCACTGATCATTATTAAGCTAAACTTGCGGTAAATTGAGTTAGATAGAAACATTGAAGTTTCTAGTTAACTATGGACCGTGTAATAAAAAATTATTAGGTAATTAACTTTAAATACTTATTAGGTAGGTACGTTATTATATTAATTGTTGAGGTTGGCTATGAAAAAAAAAATTAAGATAAGGGCAGGAAAATGATCAATGTCGCTGTTGAGCAATACTTTTTCTTACTTTATCTAAGTCCAAATTAATCAATTTGATGTATAATGTAGAGACAGCGACATTGTTCCAGCATTTTGAATTCCCTAAAAGATCATCATCATTCATTCAATTTATTCAAGATCTACTTATTAAACCTTAGGTATAGCTTAACTCAAGACACAAGTTTCAGACCATGAAAGAACATGGCCTGAAACTTGAACGATTTGTCTAAATATCTACCTTTAACTGCAGAATGGAAGAATACGACATATTGCGCCGACCCCTAATAAATTAGGATGATGACAAATCTTGGACGGTTCGGAAATATGAAATGAAATGATTTTATTTCTGTAAGTAGGATTGTACAAACACTTTTACACGTCAATCATATTTTATCCACTAGATGAGGTCGGCGTTTCCTATCTGACTACTCTGAGAAGAAAGGCCGAAACAAACTCAGAGGTCACAGTCTCTTAAAGTCCAGACATAATCTTGGCCCAGATCATGTGAAGACCATGTAGATTGGTGTCTGAAATGGTTTTTTGAGGAAAGAAACACACAGATTGAGTGGACCTATCCAGTCAGTGTACGCATTTGTCAGTAATCGTGCAGCTCAACTCAGAACTTAAGGAGCTCAACGATTTGATGAAAGAAAACCCCAAAGAAAAGAACAGTGAAAGGACATTTGGGTAGGCCGCATAAATCACTCAAACTGCCAGACCATGATTAGAACTGAGAGAAAAAATAAATATGATCCACATAGTCCTTAGTTAAATGTCACGTAAATAAATAAAAATGTCAATATCAATTCCAAGACACATAGTTCGTTGCTTGAGGGTACATTGAAGTAGCTTAATTAATCCCAAGCCTTTTTGTCGTTCAAGTAATCTTTAACTTTATAGAAACCTCTTTGACAGAGTTTCTGTTTAATAAATGATTTAAATTTATTGAGGCTCAGTTCTTTAACATGGCTTGGGAGTTTGTTGTAGTTTGTTGGAATAATTTTTTGGGAGCTAGTCTTCGGCACAATAAGTAAGTCTTTTTAGGGTTCCGTACCCAAAAGGTAAAACGAGAACCCTATTACTAAGGCTCCGCCGTCTGTCTGTCTGTCTGTCTGTCCGTCTGTCACCAGGCTGTATCTCATGAACCGTGATAGTTAGACAGTTGAAATTTTCACAGATGATGTATTTCTGTTGCCGCTATAACAACAAATACTAAAAAATAGAATAAAATAAATATTTAAGGGGGCTCCCATACAACAAACGTGATTTTTTTGCTCGATATTGATAACGGTAACAGGTAGACGCTTGAAATGTTCACAGAATATTTAGTTATATATTCACTTTAAAAATAAATAATTAAATTAAAATAAAACAAATATTTAAGGGGGGCTCCCATACAACAAACGTGATTTTTTTGCCATTTTTATAGATAATGGTACGGAACCCTTCGTGCGCGAGTCCGACTCGCACTTGGCCGGTTTTTTCTAGTATTTATGCTATGAAGGTCGCTGTGTTTAGAATATAGATTAATATTCTTTTTTACATAAATCAGGTTACCACCTACATTGCTGTATATAGGTAATCGCTTCCCGCTCGCACAGTAGCCATACTTCATAATCGCTTCCCGCTCGCACAGTAGCCACACTTCATAATTATTCAACTACCACAACTTACATTATGCATCTAACATTCTGCAACGCTGAAACGAGAGATCTTTCGAGATGACAAGCGAAGACGTCGGTAACGGCTTATTGATTCAAATATGTAGGTAGGTACTTTTCTTTGTAGTGTACTCGTAGTACCGAGTGTTTGAGCAGCGGTAATCGGTGTGGATTTACTGTTTATTGATGTTATTTGAAAAGGTTAGTAGCTACGCCCGCATTTCGCTAGTTTATCATTAGTCTAAGTATACTCGTAACAGACTACTATTTTTGCAATTGGCTTTTCCTACAGCCTACAGGGAACCTGGCAAAAAACAGACATTGGGCTGCTACTAAACAAATCCCAATGGGAACCTAATAACGCCTCTCCCGACCCGTACTCAGTACCTAGTCGTACTTGCAAACTCTATATGAGGCGTGGTAGTCCTGTTATTTGGTCCTACAGTGAGAGAGATAGCCCGAGAAATATAGATTCTTGGCTAAATAAGTCGAGTTATCTAGGAATTTGCATAATTTATGAGATAATAACCTAGATACCACAGTCTGCTAAACAGTGCAGTAGCCACTACTTACTGCATTTCACTTTTATGAATCTACTAGCTGCGCCCCGCGGTTTCACCGGCGTAAGTCTCGATCCCGTGGGAATATCGGGATAAAAAGCCTATGTCTTAATCCAGGGTGTCAGCTACCTCCATACAAAATTTTATCAAAATTGGCCCAGCCGTTTGAGCGTGAAGAAGTAACAAACATACACACACACACTCACAAACTTTCGCCTTTATAATGTTTAACCACCGGTACTAAAACTTTTTTAAATTATATAATTATCAAGTAGTTTAAGCATATATTATGATCCTAAGATAAATACCTCTATCTAATGTAGGGGTAAATAATCCAATGAGTTTTCATTTTCGATTCGAACTCGCAGGAATCAGGAATATCTGTTTCGAAAGTGTGTACCAGCATTTACTTACACCGAGGCATAACCACTATAACTATTTATTCATATTCAGGATATAGAGCACCTTCCATGCCGTAGTCTAGACAAGATTTTTACCAAGATATCTAAAAGCTTGTAGACCCGATAGGTACCACATAAACAAAATCTAACATACTTTCCGGGGCCACAGTAGCGTGACTTCTTGCAACGCTTCTTTACCTACATACCTACCTACCTTACTAACATATCTAGTGATCAGCTAAAACTTTTTGTTTGAATTCATTAAAAAAACGCTTCTTGTGCAGTCTGATGCGTTTGCGCCTGGTTTCGTGTCTGCCTGCCACCGTGGCCGACTTACCAGGCAGGCTTTTTAAATTTTGTATATTGAGTATTTGTTTTCTTTTTCATGGCAAAAAAGTAGGCATTTTAGTAGAATGTCATGTTCCTCGGATGAAAAAATAACGTGTGCAGAGTAATGTGGCAAAGTGGAGTCTTGTAAATAACGTGTCATTAAGTGCATTTGCATAAGAAACAAGTACTAACGATGGCCAAACTTCATTCTGGCACGTGCCTGCCAATGTAGGTGTATGCCAGAATAATTATATAGCAGAATTATTCTGCCGTATAATCATTGTCTGTGTGGTGCCGGACGTTAAGAATAGCACCACCCTAATTCTTCCCGTGGGTGTCGTAAAAGGCGACTAAGGGACTTACTAGAGAATGGACAGCAGCGTTCTCTATGTGCATTTTAACACCATACTGCGATCGCCAACCCACTTGCCAAGCGTGGCGATTCCAGCAGTGGACGTCTTTCGGCTGAAATTATGAATGATAAATCTGCCATAGAACTACGTAGATACCTAATGGCTTCTTAAATACACCCGATGCATTTGGTGAAAATAGACTGTGTTCCAGACTCTCGCGTCGCATCAAACGTGTCCTAATCAAAAAATCATATTATAAGACTAAAGACTACGTTGAAGACAAGGAAGTTTGGCAATAATTCCTTCAGCTTCCCGGGTACCTCATTAACGGCATAACTATGTAAATGTCTATTAACTGCTCCTAAATTACGATGTTTATTTCTTTTTTTACCCAGCTTGACAGAACTACTTGACATAACCTACAATTTTAATTTAAAATATTTATTAGTAACTTGTGGACAGAATATTAATTCAGATTTGTTACAGTTGTAATGGCAATCTTGTCATTTGGTTTAAATATGTAGGTTTTTATTTTTATTATTTTAATAATATTTTATATAGATTCTTTTTTTTAATTTGTGAATGTGAGAACGTTGTAGGCTTAATAGACTGTAGCTTTGTAAACCATCTTCTATTTTTTGTTAAGTACTTGGTACTTGTTGACGGGTCTACACTGTCCTCCCATACCTATTAACCCTGTAACTTGAAAACATTGTAAAAGCCCACTTTTTTTTAAAAGAGTAACCGTGGAGTTTCTTGTCGGCTCTTCTCCATAGGAAACGACCAATTGAAACCGCGCACCTAGCTTCTGACGTTTCATAAGTGTAGTGTAAGGTTTATGTGAAATAAAATATTTTGATTTTTTTTATTTCGCGGGCAGACGTTTTGCCAGAGGTTTTAAACTCCGACATGATATTTTAATTCTGATGTCTATAACTTTTGTAGTAACACTTGTGTGTAGTACCTAAACACTTTAACTTATGTAGTAATGTCCTCACTTTTGGAGATCTCGAGTCCTGGTGCGATTTTCTGACAATGGACATGTGCTTACTAAACGTAATTCATATATTAAGTAATCGCCCTAAACGAACGAGAGGATCCTTTCTCTCTTTCTAAACCTTCGCCATGACCATGGAGCACAACAACCAGCTCCATGGCCATGACCCTCCAATATTTCCAAAACCTATCTAAGCATATTCTCTAACATGTATTTTTCTTTATTTCCAGCCACAAGGGCTACAGCCCTTGGAGCGGCCCTTGGACGACGCCGACGGTGACGGCGACCGGCGACTGACCGAGGTACCAGCGCGGGCCGCCAGCGCCGCCCGCGCACCCGCGCTGAGCGCGCACGGGGACGGGGAACTAGTGGCTAACGGGGGAAACGGGGGAACTTGGGGGACTTGGGGAACAGTGGCCGGGGGAACGCACCTAAAGACACTTAGCTCTAAGGTTGGACGACCTAAATCACCAGCTGGTACAGTTTAGTTTATGAATGACACTATTTAGTTATATTGACTATGGATGTGTTGTATTTCGGACTTATCGCATCTGATACAGTGTAGTATGTAAATTAGTTCTTCGTTGGCTCCATATTTGTGTCTTCGCATTGCTATTTAATTATTGTGAATCACTCTCACGATCGCTTTTATTTTGGCAGTTCATGTCCATTGCGAACTATATCATCGCAATCAACATGAGCTGTCAAAATGCCCTTGCGATTGCGATCGTGATAAGCAATAAGGATGCAGTTCTATCTGCTAACCAAATGTTAAGCAGCATAGCCAAGTCTTCAATATGAAACCATTATTAAACTGTTAAATTATAATCACAAACTGATAGATACTATTTATTTCTTTATGTGTATAGTTTTATTGTCAGACTTTGGCAGAGAATATTCTTACCATGACCAAGTTATATTCTAGTTCTATAAAGTTAGTTTGGTCATTTTACTTTGTCCGACTTCTGACTTCGGTATCATCACATATTTTTAAGTAAAATTATAATCTTAAAACTGAAACTAGATTTTTTAATCTTCACATATTGGTTTTTTAGTTAGATTGATAATGTCAGACAGGTGTCAGACTCAAATCAAAAAGTTGTTAAATATTTTTTAAGATAATCACAACCGCTGCTACCTAAATCATTATAAGCAAATTGTCATTGTCATCGTTTACGTGAGCTGTCTTTTAGATTTTTGTGGGAAAACATCATCAATTTGTTTCAAAAGGACTAATCGTGAAAGAGATAATTTTGGCTATTAGCAAGTTTAGGGCAGTAGTGACATAAGGCTGGGTTACACCTACCTAGGTACAGCAAACTGTGTTAACATGTTTACTACTTTTATCACTTGAATGTTTCACGACTACATAATTTATTGTATGAGCTGTTCGTGCGTTTCCTGTCTGTAACATTTCTTAGGTCCTATGCACACGGCGTTTTTTATACGCGTGTTTCATGTAACGCGCGTCGTCTGCGCGTTTACATTGGCTCGTTTTCTGCCTTGAAAAAGCAGCGCTATTTGCGTTTGACGCGCATCGGAGGCACGTTAAAAACCGCCCTTACCTAAATTTCAAGTTTCTTCTAACATCCATAACCACGGTCACAGTACATAATCGATTTGTTAAAATCATACATAAATACAAAGTAAAATATAAAATACTATTTCACATCCACGGTTGATAATTTCACGCTCTTTTTTATGCCTACCACTTTGATGATGTTTTCTTTACCAAAACTAAAGCCATGACAAACCGTAACAAATACAATTTCACATTTTTTTTTAATATTTTATGATGGCCACAATTCTAATGTAAAATACTTTTATTTAAACGGTACACAGTATACAGAGTAATGATTATTTCTGTAAATAAAATAAACGAGTTTTATCATAAAAATAGATTTTTAAATTTACTAATGTTTTTGCTGAACATAGTGCTTAATTACTAGCACTAACGTCTTTCTAAGTTTTCTTTTGATGCGACACCTGCTTATGTCTGTACAGCGAAAACGTTCAATTCCATTCTCAGTAAGAAACTATTAGAGCCACGACTCGCCATTAAGTGTTTCTTTTCTTTTAGATCATCTAGCGTTACAGTTTGTAGAAATAAATTGCCTTCACAGCCACGTGGCATCAGCCAGACGATAGCGAACTTTATGTAAGTGATTTAAGGTGCAATTTTAAAGGAGACCCCTGAGCCCGAATGGTGAACGAATTGATCCGTCCGATGTTGTGAAACCCCCGTGTCGTCGCTCGGTGCGGTAGTCCCGTACCGTGGACTGTCTCTTTTATGCCACGTTACTATTTCACGACAAATCACGCACTTTCATCTACATCGACACCTCAATAACTTAATCGTTAATGCTTATGTGCATAGAGCCGGCGATGTACATCGTTAATGCACGATTTGTCGCGAATGGGAACGCGGCAACATAACCTGTGAACTGATCTGTATAGTACAGTAACTTTCTTATGATGATGCCAAGGGAACGGTTAGCTCGTTCCGATCATGTATAAAGCTTTAATTTTTAGTGTTAATTACGCGTCACTTAGCTGAGGCACTTTGTGACATTTTAAATTTAAAAGATCTCGAAAATATACATTTAATTTATACATCAGAGCGAGTGGTACATAATTGGAGTGGGTACATCTGCATAAATTGACTCAGCGACGTGGCGGTGACGTTGATGTCATTTAGGTGTCCGCGGCAGGGCCAGGCAATTGAGAGCGGAACCGAGACCCTCCCCTACACAACTACAGGCAATTACAACTGAAATATTAACTCCGATGTCATGACGCAATTACTGGACTGTCTTCTGGGAATAGGACTTATTTTATGAGTATTCCAGATCAATATTGAACTAATACCTACTTAAAACGTAATTTTAACCGCAAAAGTACCTTATGTGAGACCTGTACCTATGGCCGTTTTTGGCAGCCTTAAAGATAATAAGGCCCGCAGTACTAGCAAAATCCACATGGCCAAGAAGGCCAACAACAAAAGTGCTAATGGTACTTACCTAAATAAAAGTATATCTCTATTAATGCCTAGGTAAGTAGATAACTTATTTAACTAGGTTCTAGCAAAATGACTCGTGCCTAGGAATATTTAATTTTCTAATGATTACCGGAAGTGACAAATTGCTCTCAGTTACATGACAAAGCGACGTACACCTAATTGCCTTACTTGTTTATAATTTTGTCTAATGCAGATAAGTTCACATTATCTATGTGTGTTCATTGGAACGGAATTGCAAACCCACCTCTTAAGAGCATCTACAATTTACATTACAATATTTTACTTTAAAAGGATAAGGCTTTATGGATGGAAGTTGGCTGTATACTTACCTATTTCTTGATTTTTTTCATTTGTCGAAAATTTTTACTTCCCACTATACATAAAATAAAGCTGCATGAGAAACCAGCAGCCCAAATAGTTCAGTCAACTGAGTTTACGCTGTCGAAATTCGTCGCCCGTGTCCAGTCAGACGCATTTTCCCGATTTACCTACGTGTCTGCATGGTGGGTGCTTCATCAAATTAAAAGCTACATATTACGTGTAGGTATAGCTATAGATCTCCGGCGGCTGCCATGACAACCATTTAAAGCTGTTAAATCCGAGCGCAGGGATGTTCCAAGTCAGCGCAGATCATTCTGACATTTGATCAAATCGATTACACATGCTTCGGTCATCTCGCCATTTTCTCATGCGTAAGGAAACTGTTCTACTTACGAAACGTTGGTTTTATGTCATATATTCGCCTTTTTTAATTATTGTATGTAAGAAAAGGTAACGGCCTTCTTCACCCATGCCCTCATTAGCCCGACATGTTTCGTTACTTACGAGTGGAGGATACAGTAAATTGTGGATGTTCAACCAACCATATCCGTATATTATAAGATGGTGCGTCAAAAAGTACAGTTACAGAATACGTGTGTAGTGCATAATACTTTATGTTTAGTTGTGATATGATACAACATGCGCCGAGGTGCGGCGTTAGTTCCAAATAAGTGCAATCCAAGTCGGACTGTATGTATATCGTAGTTAGAAAAGTTAAGCGGAGGTACGATGCATTTAATTTATGTGTAGGG
This sequence comes from Tiliacea citrago, assembly GCA_963921375.1. Classification (NCBI taxonomy): domain Eukaryota; kingdom Metazoa; phylum Arthropoda; class Insecta; order Lepidoptera; family Noctuidae; genus Tiliacea; species Tiliacea citrago. The sequence continues at coordinate 3,220,234 of OY992796.1, forward strand.
GCTTGTGTGGGTCGGATTTGTTATTCAAATCATTGTTTAATGTTACGCGTATCTTCCCGATGCACCAACGATGTGCACATCTCTTTGAGATGTAAAGTGATCTCGATCTCCCTAAAACCAACGCCATCTATTGACGGTAATATTAAATTCAGTATTTTAGTTGTAAGTAACAGTTCGACCTGCATCAGCTTCATTTATTATTAGACAGAACCTCAAGGTGACTACTGTTAGCATCGATCAGATAATTGGGCTAGCAATAGTCGGCATGGCGTCTAAATCTGGTTAAAATGAGAGTAGGCAAAATACATAGTCCCAGAAACGAGATGAGTAGAGGCGATTACTTTTGTTGGCTATGAATATTTGAAGACATGTAATTTGTCAAATATGGTTATTATAGAAATAACATTTACCTAAATGGGTTAAAGTAGACAGTGCTGTAACATGTTTAAATTATAATTCAGTGTTTTAATAAGTAATAGTAGAAATGCAAATTATTTCACATAATTTAAGTTTAGGTGTCCGCAACGTGTCTTTGATTGCGGACAAATAATAATAATTGCATCAACAATCTTACTGTTGCACGTAAACCACAATTTAGTCAGTGGACATTAAGCAGTTGTAGCATTTCAATATCTCAATGTTCGTTTGTGTCAATCAATGTGATGTTTTGCTTCAAGAATTTCATAATAATCCGAATATAATAATTATAATATAATAAATATCTGTAGTGTCGAAGAATTATTCTCATTTTAGCCAGTGTAAGTCTGTGTTAGCGTCGTAATATTGATGTCGATTCGTGTTCTTATAACTTATTGAACTTTCACTATGATTGTATGGAAATAATCTTAATAATACCAACTTTGTGACCACTGAATATTGTAAACTTTAAATTCTACTTTCCGTTGCAGTTTTGCAATCATTGATGACTCTGTAAAAATATTGTAATGGTCTATGAATGAATTTAAAGTAATTAGGATTTTTGGTAAGCCCTGTAACAATGTACCTAACTAATATGTGTAAGATTAAGGAATTTATTGATATTAGCAATATGCAATAAACCAGTTTATTTGTTACAACTATTTACTGTATAATTCACTGTGCAATTTATTCTAGTATTTTATTATGTTTGAGAATTGAATTGTTTATAAGTTAAGCAGTATTCGTCCTCAAAAAAGTTATAAGAACACAAACTCGATGTTAGAAATTATAAAATAATACCTTTTTATTAAAAAAAATCTATTTATTTCGTTATTTTTTAAGTTTTCGATGATTTTAATTGTTCTCGTTACTTTCCTTGGGAATCTTTATCAATTTGTAGTATCTAGTAAGTACAATTCTCGCGCAGTATGTAACAACGGGGATCGAATGCCGGTGTGTATAAGTATAAGAAAATTATTATTGATATAAAAAACTACTTTTCTAATGTACAATTCCATTTTTTCTATTCCGGTGTCACTAGCATTGTGTGTGCCCGTATTAGCCGGTTACTGCCGGCATTGTCCGGTTCCATCCCCGTTTGGAAGACGCAGTGTTGTTGGTTATTCTTGTTCGTGACTACTCACTATTCCAAAAGTTTCCTGATGTAATTTATTGACTTGAATAATGAAATTACGCTTCTAAAGTGTATTACGTATGTAAATATAGGACAAACTAATACCTATTATTGATAGTGAATGTTGTAATTTGTATATAAGTAACGAAAATTAAATTTTAAATACATAGATAACATTGTGTGTATTTATTTATTTTATTATCCCCCAAAAAATACTTCCTTTCCTTATCCCAATATTATGAAGCAATGATCGCAACCTACATTGTTTAAGGCACAGAAGAGTGTATAACAGGGAAAATAGTAATGTATGAAATAGCCGGTTATAAAACGACTATGAAACATACGACGCTGAAAAATGCGGTATGCATAACAGTCGTTTCTGATAAGGCAGCGAATGAAACAATGATTAAAAATCAATATACATAAAATATAATTATAATAACACATTATTTTACACATTTCGACAGGGTTGTACAATGTTAACTGGGATCGGAAATGTATAGAATTGAAATAGCTTTGTACAATATGTATACAGTCATATAAATACGTGTGAAAATGTATTAAATATTTTGTACACATTTCTTATTACAAAAACTAAGCATCACTAATTGAATGGACATCGTCAATAGCTTGTTTTTCCTACCCACCAAGAGATGGCGCTAATACAATTTACACTACTTGGTTCACATAGCACGCAATAGATGGCAGTGTAACAAATCCTGCAATGCGTGTTTCAACATCAATAATACTTTGCTATTATGCTTTTTGATACAATATAATACTACTTGAGATCAAATTTAGGTAAAAAGCTATTGACATTGAGGATATAAACGCGCTGGACACCAAACTACGATATATTTTCACGTCAGGTTGGATATATCGTGCGTCAGCCGCCTAAAAGTGCATCCCTCAAGCAATTTCAGACTACAGCAGTACATCACATGTTTGGAGACAATACAAAATATTCAATACATTATTAAATATAAAATCACAGCTGCGAAGTAGCGCCAAATATACAACACACGCCTTTACAGTGGCCTACTGGGTATACCTAGTACGTTACATTGGTAGGAAAGTATACATAGCTTAAGGATATAATAATAAGATAAGTTATTGGGCGCAGTTTATTAAGCGCAGATTTTTGTATCAGTACCAAACGAGTCAACGGGTTTAAGTTTTTTGATGATCAGAGGTCGTAGTCATAGAGGAAACAGATTTTAAATAATATAATTTTATATATCTTTTAGTATAATGTGTTCTGCGCTTAAATATTACCCCTTACAACTCAATTTTACCGTTCTTCATATTGAGGAGACGAGCACAACTCCAGGATATATTTGTAATGACAATGTCATTCTGTGATGGTATTAGTTATTAGGAATCCTTTTAACAAACTTGATTTGAAATGGTATCATCATGTGACACATGATACTTAACATGCCATCTCTAAGCACCTTGGAAGCGGCTTTCAAGACTAACTTCGATCCACGATTAGGTTAGCATCAGTTTAGGCGTTTCCTCAGTATGTTATAATATATTATTTTGAGTTGACCATCATTTATTCAGGCTGCTGTCTTCTGAGCAATGTGATGGTTGCCGAAGATAACAGATACAAACCAACCCTTCAATTATTATGTAATTTAGTCGCGAAAAATAAAAAGAGATCTTTTTTTATAAAGTTGTGATGTTTTAAACATTACATAAAGCAATAATAAGGGTCTGTTTTCAAGTGTAACAAATCATAAAATTAAAAAGTTCGTGTCGGTTCTCTAAGGTGCAATTTCCTAGTGTGAAGAGTCTAACAAATGCTATTAATTACTATGTTACATATGAAAACAGTAAATATTATTATTACAATACAATCACAATTCCTTTAGGGTAATGTTAATTCATCTAATACTCAACATAGTGTGTAAAAATAACATGGCCAAGCAAAAATCAACTTTAAAGTTTCAAGAAAGTAAGATAAAAGATTTTATACGAAGGGTGATTTTTGCTTGGCAGTCAGAGTCTATAATTTATTATTATAGGTATAAATAATTACAGTTATTTGTATCACAAAATCTCATATATTCCATATTAGTCGAGGAGAATATACAAAGATTAATTCAGATTAGGCTATTCACATCAAAAATCAAAATATTCAGTTGTGAAAGAGATTTTGTGAACTTATTTATGCACTATCCACCTTCGAGCATTCACAATAAAGGTCATATTTCATCTAACTGCAGGGACGCAGACGTATAGGAATCAATATAGTGTAAAATATAAACATTTAAATATTACATAATAGAATTATTGCACTGGACACTAATCCTAGGCAAAGTAATGCCAAGTCTAGACTTTTAACTAACGTATAGTAAATAGTAGTAATAATAATTGAGACAGTACAAATACTTGTTTAATTTATTAAAATATAAAGTTCTACTTTTCGTCACAAATAAGCTAGTATGAGGTCAAAATGTGACCAGGGTCAATATGTGACATGGGCCAGTCTGCAACCATGGTCAATCTTTGACCAAGGCCATTTTGTGACCATAGTCCATATGTGACCAGAGTCAGTTTGTGACCAAAACCATTTGTGACCGAGATTTAAATCATGCTAAAGGTAAAAAAAAGTTTGTTGTATTAAGGTTTCCCTGTATACCCTTAGCTTATGTAAATAAACTTTTAGCTTTATTGATAACAGGTAACAACAAACAACATGCAACGCTTTTAATAAAAGTAGAACTTTATTTAATTTTTTATTTGAATAAATTCTATCAACATGAATAAATAATTCATTAATTGAATAAGATAAAAAAATGCTTTATTTAAGAATCGATAGCCGATTTATTTATCTGAGACTTTTTCAAAGAACTCGGGGGTAAGGCTTTTCTATATTTTTATAATTGGCGCGACGCCGTCGCCAGTAAAGCAGGGTGTTATTCTCACAAATCGAATTATTTTAGGAAGCAAGTGAACACAACATTAAATTATCATTATTTTCTTGTTTTTTAACTAATTAAATCACTCAACACTTTCATAAATATGTACCTGTCAGAACAATTCCTTTTGAATACATTATTAAATCAAATTATTAACTAATAATTACACCTCACTCGTATAGCGATACTAAACACAAACGTACGTTATTATTATTATTACATACTTTGTGTATATGCACCCGATGTACACAATATAATAATATACATTATCATAATTATTTTATAACGATGAATAAGTATTCTACAGTCAAAAATCTAAGGACCGAATCTTATACACCACCGGTTTTCAAAACCCATACTGCCAAATCTCTTGTCAACACATAGGATTACTTGTTATTAATGGCATATGTATTTAATCAAACCTCAAATAATTCTCATTTTGCTCTCCTAAAAATATGATTGAACACTCTAATATAACGAATGCGCCTCTTTTTGGAGCAGTGGTGGCCCAGTTATAACGGCCCCGACCTACGATTTGTAGATCGTGGGTTCGAACCCAGGCAGGCGCAAAAATTCAAAGACATGTGACATCTACCAACCTGCACCTCGTGGTGTATTACGACCCACCCTCTCACCGATAGCAGCCCGAGTCCCAGCAGTGGGAACATTATTGGCTGATTATGCCTCTTTTTGTGAACCTACAGTAACTGTATCCCAACCCATTTGATCGGGGTAGCTAGTTATAATTACTGAGAAAGTTAAAAAGATGCTCATTTATTTTAAAAAAGTGTGCATCATTGGAAGCCCAAATTGTTTTAAGAGGTTCATTAATTTATAAAAGCGTACATCATTAGAAGGTCAAAAAGTTTTTTAGAGGATCGGTTTAATATTGCCCGTTGTTAATACGGTCAACCAATTACAGCGTGCATGAGATTTGACAGCTAAATTGGCAATCAGAGACTTGATCAGATTTTAGAAATCGTCGGCTAGTGCTACAGATTAGCGACTTTGCATCGTATCAATGTAGGAACAAATAAACATAGATTGCCAGTAATATTTCATTTTTGACACTACGTAAAAAATATACGTAAATACTATTATTTATACAAAATTATACTAGTAGTATTTGATAGTTTCTCATTTTAGTCGCTCATCTGTATAACTAAAAATTAAATGTCCCATCCATAATACATACAACAGGTACATAACATTTTAATTTACCATTTGTATAGGAAGTTAGTTTAGATGATTGAATTATTCTAGGTGAGGCTCTAGATCCTGTCAGGACTTTAAATGCCATTAATCTAACTTGTTATTTCCTGAACCTAACTTTGCCTGACTTATCATGATGAGATGTTTTTATGTGTACCATCTTTCCTCTCGCGGAAGTGTGTAGCAGGAAGTGACAGCTTTAGCATGGAATAAGTACTTTTTAATAGCATGGAATTAGTAAATACTTGATAATAGCATGGAATTTGTGTACTCATGGAATTAATAAGTACTATATAGATTGTAAGTAGACGGAGGTCGAATTTCGCCCAGTGGGCGACCACTAGTAATGAATAATATAATTATTCGAAAACATTATTTTAATTTGAGGTTATTTTCTGTCCCTGCTCAGTTGCTTATGACCAAGGTGAGATGTCAAATGTGACACATCATATGCGACTACTGTAAGGCTCAATTGTTTTTTTTTTTTTTGTTAAACATTTTGTCCTGGATTATCAGGACGAGTATAGGGACAATTTATATCATCTCATTTATATACATTTTGCGTTGTATATATTATGTACTTCGTGTAGCCTATTATGGACGAGACACTTACTAGGAAGACCGGCCCGTGAAGTATAAATTTTAGCTACTTACTAGAAGTACATTAGGCGTAAGTCTTATTTTGGTTGGACGCTTCATACATACTTTTGTTGAATTGAGATCTGAAAGAGAAATAATAATCGTGTTAGTTACATTTTTACTAACATACTTTAAGGTGGTTAACGCAAAAAACCCGGACAAGTGCGTGTCGGACCACGCACAATGAAGGGTTCCGTAGTTGGGATGAATTTATCCCAAGAACATACTTAACATTGTAGTTGAAAAACATGTTCCCCCGTACATTCGAACTGCAAATGTAAGTTTGTACGCACACTGTTGAGTGATTAACCAATGCCATAGATTTCTTATAGGTTTTCCTGTAATCTATAAGTAATATATATAACTATCCTCTGTCATTTTTTCAAAATTGTAGGCTCCGCAGTTTCGGAGATAAGTGGGGAATGGTCAATTATCACAATTTTCTTTAAGAACTTTATAATGAATTATTTTAAAATTATAAAAAAATATATATATTATCATAACAAGTATAACGTGGTGGGATGGTTAAAAACAGTGTATGCCACAAAAAGTTTTATTAAAAACACGACAAATATAGGTAGGTACAAGTTTTGGCGAGAGCGAACGAGAGCCGCGGAAGGACGAAAGGTTACGTTCCCTCGTCAGAGCGGGCGCGCGACTAAGGCCGGGAGCGAGGGGGGCGCATTGCTAGCGCGCATGCGCGGCAGTCGATCGGTATCTAGGCAAGCCTGCGACCGCGCACCGTACCGCGTTTGAACCCGAAAATGGGTGTAACACAAGTGTTTTCATTTGACATGTCACACGGTATAGTTTGCAAAACTTTTTTCTAATTTTCAAATTTTTCCCCCAAAAGTGAACCCCATATGCAAAATTCAATTATTTACGTTACACGCTCGTGTTTAGGTCACAGAAATTCATGTGTACCAAATTTCAACCTAATCGGTACAGCAGATGAACAAGGTCCTTTCTCAAATCGAACTCATTGCTACATATGTTGACCAGATATTTTTTTATTTCTCCTTTTCGACTGTAAACGTAAAAAACATGCTCAAGAAACAATCATAATTTCAACATTGAAAATGAAACTCACCGATTACTTGTCTAACAGCGACAACCGCAGCGCTTCATCAAAAGCTCGCTGTTCCGCTGCAAGCTGCTGTTCGCGTGACGCCTGCTCTCTCGCCGACAGCGCTAATGCCGCTTGAAGGTCCGCGTCAGCATCCACATCAGCTATAATATGTTCCTCCACTGGCTCTTCGGGCGTCGTCGTGTTCAGCGATACCGTCGCCAGCGACGCCTCTATAGCTCTGCGGATAACTAGCGAGTTAGCATCTAGCGAGGCAGCTACACTATGTGTGCAAAAATAGGTTGGAGACAAAAAGGTTCTGCATGTTTTTTTGAAAGTGCTTATTTCAAATCGTGGGATGTGTTGCCTTTCTATTTGTGTAATGTTGGTGATGCTGATCATTTGGTTTTGACTTACTGTTTCCTTCTTATATTTTAAACTAGCTGAACCGACAGACGTTGTCCTGTCCTTCAATTAAAAAAAACGCCAAATCGGTTCATCCGTTCTGAAGTGATGCGCTTACCAACGAACAGCATTTACTTTTTATTGAAGTAAAACTTCTTTACGCACGCTTGACTTGGGAGTAAGCTGGTCAATTCGTGACGAGAGCGTTACGGAAGCGAGCGAACGGAAGTTGAGAGGGAGATATAAGTTAGTGAAGATAGAAAGAGAGAGAGTTACGTTTAAGTTTTCCTTCAGTCGTGTGGTCTAAAGCACACTCGTTTTTTTAAAATACATTAATATTAAAAAAATAAGTTCAAAAACTAAAACCCGACTACTGAAAAATCACGCTCTAAAAAGTATGAAACAAGAAAATATTCTCATCTGAAATTATTATGTACAAACTATTCAATATTTATCGTCTATTAAATAAACAACTTACACGTAATATATTTTAATGTATTTAATACATATTCATAGTGGTGTTCCGAAGACAGCCGTGGTCATATGCCACCTAACCTATCAAAACAACACATTCTAACAGTAGTAAGCGATCATAATCTTTAGGGCACAGTTCATTAGGTTTAATGTTTTATAGGTACCTGTGTAATATGCCAAACATATACCAAAGGTTTATGTTTCGAAATTTGAAAGACTTCTTAACCTTTCAGTTGTGTAGGTTTGGAGAGAAAAAATGTTTGTTGTTGCTTATGATTTTATAGAAATGATACCTAATTATTGGGTGCATGCAAGCAAAGCCATGAGCAATAGCTGACAATATATATATTTTTGAAATGTGCTAAGACCTTTCATTTGATACCCAACACGGCATGAATATATTGAATTTAATGTGACCTCACATAGGCTAAAACCAGCGGACGATCAAGACGCTTCCAACAGTACCTCATTTGTCAAATTATGACAAACAGTTTAGAAGTAATGAGGGAACAGATGAACATACATATATACCGGTCAAAATCATAACCCGCCTTTTTGTTTCGCCGTAGTTGGGTAAAAATAGTATCTGGCACTGTGCACGCAAAAGTAGATCTTAAAGTGCTAAACCTTTTTGTTCTACAAGTGAATCAAACATGGGGCCTTGCTATCAAAACAGCTCTAATCTGTCGAACAATCTTTAGGTCAAAGTAGAGTAACGTCTAACGAGAAGATAATCTCAGTCAAGAGATAAATAATATAACTGCATATTTAAATAATTGAAAACATTGCTATAATCATCTACCTTGCCTTTTTCCAACTACATTGGGGTCGGCTCGGCTTCCAGTCAAACCGCTTGCAGCTGAATACCAGTATTTTACATGGAGCGGCTGCATATCGGACCTCAACAACCCAGTTACTGGGTAACACGATACGACTATTCGTAACGACTGTCAAAGATGTACATGACAACCGGGACCAACGGTTTAACGTGCTTTCCGAAGCACGGAGGGGTCTCAGTAAGAATAGGATGGTAACCCATCCCATCTACGGACCGACCGCGGCAAGCGTAGCTTAACCTTGATCGATCGAACTGTGATCATGTGAGGACCATGTAGATCCGTGTCTGAAATGGTCTTTTGAGGAAAGAACCACACAAATTTGGGTGGACCTGTCCAATCAGTGCAAGCATTTGTCAGTAATCGTTCAGCTCAACTCAAGACTTAAGCCTTGAGTTGAGCTGAACGATTACTGACTCAAGGAGCTCAACGAATCGACGAACAATATCAAAGAAAGGACATTTGGGTAGGCCGCATAAAGTATGTACTCAAAATGCCAGACCGTCATTAAAACTAACTAAGAAAAATAAACAGAGGAAATATTCATGTTAGTTTATACGTAATACTCAGCAATGTCATTAGGACATTGATATTCTGACATTGTGTGCCGCCAGGCACACATTATTGCAGTTAAAACATTATTTTCACTGTTTTTTTTGTTGTTTGTATTTTGTGTTTCACGAACTGAATCCAAATAAACTTTATTCTTTCTTTCTTTTATAACAATTCTCTCATTGATACCAATTAACTATTTGTTTTTCATTTATTAACAACTTAGTGTCTTAAAAACACATCCGAGTTAACTTTATACTGTTGGTTTTAGACGGTTATTTCATGTTTCATTAGTTACATTAACACAAATGTTTAAACGGAGATAATTTATGTAAAGTTTAGTTGATAAAATTGCTATAAAAACCGATACAAACGCTCTATGACGCAAAACTAAAGACGACACCATAAGACAATCCACGTTCTATAATTGAAACAAGTTAGCAAAGAAAATATCAAAAATGTTAACTCGGTATTTTGTGCCAGTGTTTTTGATATCTTTGCAATGCGTAACTGCAGAATTATCGTTAGAAGACTTAACATTGTCTTTGGCGAATATTCCCGAAGACGGACGACTGGACTTCTGCGCGCTCATGAACAAATACAACTACCCGTGCGTCAAATACGAAGTAATCACTGAAGACGGGTACATTTTGACCCTATTTAATGTTCCCGGAGATAAAGAAAAACCAGTCTTCATGCAGCATGGCTTTGTGGACTCTTCGTTCACCTGGATCATAAGAGGACCTAATTCTTTAGCAGCGTGGCTATCCAACAACGCCTACGATCTTTGGTTCGGAAACACGAGAGGTAACTTGCATTCCCGAGCTCATACGACTCTAAACCCTGACCTTTTAGAGTTCTGGGAGTTCAGTTTCCACGAGATGGCTCTATACGACATACCAGCCATGATTAACTTTATTTTAGGAAAGACAGGGCAGACAAAACTTCAGGTAATCGCGCACTCGCAAGGGACATTACTGTTCTTCGTTTTGGGATCCCTGAAACCAGAATACTGCACGAAAATTAAGAATGTTGTGTGTTTAGCTCCGATAGCGTATTTGAATAATGCACAGCATCCGTTTTTTCCTATGTTATCTTTAGCAGGAGGACCTTACCTTAGTGCGGCATTAGGATTTATAGGGCACGGGGAGTTTTTAAGAAATTCTTCAGAGCTACTGGCGTTGTTCCGAACCGCGTGTACGCAAGGTCTTGTGGCGTACGAGGTGTGTGTGGTGGGGGCCGCGTCGGTGGCCGCCGGCTCCGACCCCGAACAGTTTGAACCACAGTTTGCTCCGATAGCTTTCGGACACTACCCTGGCGGCTCATCGATGAAGAACGGCGTACATTTACTACAAATCGTAGCATCGAAGAAGTGTCAACAGTACGATTATGGCATCGGGAATTTGGTAAAGTACGGCAGTGTTCAGCCCCCGGTATATGACTTAAGTAAGGTTCCTATTAACGTTTCATTGTATGTGGGTGAGAATGACCGTTTGTCGGCCATAGAGGATGTAAAGCGTCTCAGGGGAGAGTTGAGGCACGTTGTAGAGTACTACGTCATGCCCTACAAAAAGTGGAACCATATAGACTTCGTTTGGGGCAAGAATATGTCTGATTACTTGTTTCATCCTGTACTTGAAACTTTGAAAAAATATTATTGATTTTGTGTTGATAATGATAACCGAACTTTGTGTTAATGTGATGCATAGAATTATTGGTAATTTTCAATCGTAGTTGATTTCGGGTATGTATTATATTTGTAATTTAAAAAAAAAAAAATATTTATATTGTATTCAAATTGCGGTTGCGAGCCCGTAACTCCCGTAAAGGGAACAAATTCATATAAAAGCAATGTTTAATATGGTTTTAATTTAATGTTTTTTTTCTAGATAGATACTTCTGTAAACGCTGGTTTACGTTCAAATTAATGTTTCATGTTGACAAAATTGTTTTTCTAATAAATGATGTTGGCCTCTTTCCGTTGAAAAGCATCTAATTTATACTTTACTAGCTTCTCCCCACGACTTCGTCCGTGTGAAATTTCTTGTTCCCCGACCCACTGCGTCGCATTGCATCGCCCGCCCGCACTATTACTTCAGTTTTCGCTTAGCGTTCTTACTTTTTTTTTTGCTGGCTTCTATGGGTCGTAACGTGATATTATATAGCCTGTAACCTTCCTCAAGAATTGGGCTATCAAATGCAAAATGATTTTTTTTAAATCGAGTGGTAGTTCCAGAGATTAAGCCTATATTCAAACAAACAAATTTTACCTCTTTATAATTGACCGAGCGAGCGAAGCGTCTCTGCTTCAAATCTGGCAAACTTTGCTTTCGTCTTTAAGTTCGTTGGTACTCTTGGTACTTCTCTACAGGTCGTATTTTACAACCGATCTGGACGATACTTGGTATACTGGTTTTACGACTTTATAGATTTTTTTATCGTCGGATATTTTTGATTGGAGGGGTACTTCCTCCAAAAAGGGGGGCTACTGGATATCTCCGCCTTATGAGATCCGATTTCGATGGTTATTTTTTACTTTAAGTTTTTGTCTCTTAGAAACTTGGTGAAATTCTGATAAGGATCTTCAGCGTGATGAGCAGAATACTTTAGAATAGATCCTCATAATGCAGTAAATTGCTCACTTTTAGATTTCTACCAGTGGAATCGGCTGGTATATTAATTGTTGCAAAAAAATTATTATTATAGATAAAGAAAGTAGAAATTGGGCTTGAAATCCTATGGTCACTTACAGTTATACTTATTGGTATAATTATTATGTGCAATTTACTTTAAGCAATAACTAAAGCACTCCGCAGTACCTACAACTAAAACTTAAATAATAATTTAAAAAAAACAACTTATTCTATAGCATACACACTAAGATAGTTCTACCAATTGAAGCGCCAACGCCTGTAAATTATATTATTTAATTTAATGATTAGGAACTTCTGAGTGTTACCATTGGACCATTGTTTTGTTATAAAGTCAACCGTCTTCCGACGTCGCCCAACCGTCCGATAAGATATTGGGTATCTTATCAGAGTTCACTGTGCTGGGAATATTTCAGTTTGTGCTCATAACTTTTTCTAAAATAGTATATTAAAAATCAAAAGTTGTATTCTTTAGGCTAAGAATCAGCACTTTTTGAACGCCAAAACTATATAATTCAGTCCCCAAATATGTCTACCTTTCACCACTTCCTAGTTTTAGCTCGGAAGAAGTACAAGTATCGATATTTTCCTAATCATTGGACGAACAGGTCTACGAACAAACGTCCAATTATCAGTCTAGTCTTTTTAATATTGTATTTTTTGCAAAATAAGCAGTATGAGATTTCCAGAAAAAAATGTCATAAGGAAAAATGTCAAATCAACCGAATCGTACAATATGGTATTTGACTGCTATCAAAAATATATATGAATGAATGCTTATTTTCATAGGAGTTAAAAAAAAAACTGTACTGAAGTTACTATGCCGTTCCTGTGTTGTGACGTCAGATCGCAGTAATGCTGACTCTGTCTGCAATAGACTAAAACGCATGCAACTTCTCAATTTTTAAACATATTAAAAAAAAAATACTGTGGCTTAATTTTTCGAACATTCAAATAACCTATTCCATGAAATTTCTTCTTAAAATTTACATCAGATACGAAATTTAGTTTTCGGACAAAGGACGTAAGTATAGGTAAGTAATAAGAAACAGCTATGCGTCACCTCTGCAGCTGCGCGTCCTCGCCGGGCAGCGGCGACGCGGGCCGCGCGCCGCGCAGGGCCTCCCACACGTCCACCTGGCGGGCTTACATCGTTAGCTAGTCCTTGCACACATGTTCGAATAAAAAGCAGACACAGGTGACGCAAAATATAAACGAGGAATAATTATGAATAATGTAACATTGAATTATAGAGCCTTCTGATATCTAGGTACAGCGTGACACAAGGATGTCTTTCATAATGAGCTCTTTCATAATTACTCAAGTTTCAGTTGCCACCTTGGATTATTCTGAACAGTTTACATGACGTCAAAATGTACAGACTAAATACCACGAAAACTACAGTTATCTATAGTAACTGACCTGATCGTCCTGCGTACCGGTCTCCATGAGGCTCTGCTGTATCGCATACTGCAACAGCCCCTCCTCGTCGTCCACGCCGCAGCCGAGCCGCTCGTCCGGCCCGGCGGAGTCCCGGTAGCCGCGGCCCACGGCAAAGCACTGGTCGTCAACTAGGCACGCCAGCCGGTCGCCTTCCGGGATCACGTCGATGTAAGGAACGGGAGTTTCGGTGGCGAATATGTTGCCGAATGTTATGCGTGCGTTTAGGACGTGGAAGAGGGGGATTTCTGAAAATTAAAGTTGACATTAGTAAGTAGGGTATTTTTTAGGTAATCTATACATAATTAACATCACGCCTGTAATCCCCGAAGGATTAGGCAGAGGTGTACTTATATAGTACACCCACATTTCGCCAGTTATGTTTAATTAAATCCCATGTAATAGGGGGCGAGCCTATTGCCATCAACAGGGCACAAATCCAGACTCCGGGCTGCGTCTGGGAAATCCCTAATGGAAAATCCCAATATCACTTTGCCCAACCTTTTTTTTTTTTTTTTTTTGGTGGGAAATTATTTTATTTTATTTTATTATTTATTCATATAACAATTCGCATTGTGTTTGAATTAGGTAGTACATTAATCCATATTTTCCCGCACAAAAAAAAAAACAATAAATTATGAATATCAAACAGTAATTTCACTAAAAATAAAATCAATAACATAATATAAATAATGTGTCAATTGAATGTAAATAGTTATTATATAAATTATTGTAAATTGTAAATATTATCATGTCAAATGCTTATAAATCTATTAAATGCATAAAATCGGATAATGTCTTGAATATATATTTAATGTCAAAAAGGTAAATTAATATAAATACTATTCACCATCATTTGTCACCAATTCAGATATAGAATATAAACATTTATCTAACAGGAATGCTGTAAGTTTGGCTTTGAATAGAGTACCTTTGTAAATCAGTGATCTTAGGTCAGTAGGCAACTTATTAAATAATTCCACTGCTTGGTATTTAGAGCAATGTTTAGCAATATTAAGTTTCAGTGCAATTTTATTTTTTATAACGTTTCTTCTAGTTTTTTCCCTAAGTTCACGTTCTTCTTGTGATTCGTGCTCGTGTATGTATTTCGCAAAGCGGCTGAGTAATACTAAAACATATAAACTTGGTACTGTTAAAATACCTATTTTTTTTAAATACTCTTTACACATGATTCTCGTTGTGGGATTCTGACAATAGTTCTTAGTGCACGTTTCTGTAGTATGAATGCTCTTTGGCAATTATACCCGTAACTGCTACCCCAAAACATAATGCTGTATCGTAACCTGGATTCTACTAATGCATAATATACAGATTTTAGCTGCCTTAGATCAATATCGTCCCTGAGGCTTCTTAGCGCGTAACAAGCTGAAGATATTGAGGAATCAATGGCGGAGAGCTCTTTTTTCCAATTTAATAGGGAATCTATATAAACTCCTAAAAATTTAACTTCGTTCACCAGTCCAATATTTTCCTTTTTGAGCTTGACATCTATGCTATCTTTGTTACGTGACGTTGTTTTAAACAACATAACATTAGTCTTAATTGGGTTTATTATTAAATTATTTGTTGTAAACCAAACAGAAAGATTCTTTAAACACTTATTTACATTTTCTGTCAACAAATTTAAGTTTGGCGACCCAATTATGGCGTTCGTATCATCTGCAAATATTACAAGTCCTGCGTCGGGTTGGGTATTATTCATAAAATTTAGTAAATCATTTGTAAAAAGTAAATATAATATTGGTCCTAAGATTGAGCCTTGAGGCACCTTGAGGCTTATGTTGGTCATCTTTGACTTATATATTACTTCATTCACACACTTTACGTCACAATTGTTTGAGTTAATGTCTTTTATTTCTACGTACATACTACGGGTTTTTAAATAAGATGTCAAAAGTTTTAACGCTTTTCCTCTAATGCCATAATGTTCTAGTTTTGCCAGAAGTAGCTCCTGATCTACTGTGTCAAACGCTGAACTTAAATCAATAAATAAGCCAGCTACCTTCACTTTGTTATTAAATTTACTAATAATGTCATTAATAAGATTATCGATGGCATCTGAGGTGCCTATCCCCTTTTGGTATCCAAATTGTTTAAAGTTAATTACTCTATTTAAATGTAAGTGGGTTATTAACCTAGTTTTCATTATTTTTTCAAAAATTTTCGATAGAATTGGTAGTAAGGATATTGGCCGGTAGTTTTTGGAATCCGTTCTGGTACCCTTTTTGTGTATCGGAACCACCTTTGCCAATTTAAGTTGTTCAGGAAAAACAGACTCTTCAATACATTTATTAATGAACTCAGATAGGGGATACGCTAATATTTCTATATTATCCTTGATCACCGATATTGGCACGTCATCGTGCCCACAAGACGCTTTGCTTGTCATCTTACGTACAATTTTTGTTATATCCTGTGGTGTCGTCATACTGAATGTCATCTCAATTTCTACTCTCAATGTTGAGTTTCTTAGGAAGGAAATCGCTCTTTCTTCTTCTGTTTTTAAAAGTGATGATTTATACACAAATATATCAACAAAAGTATCTGCTATTTCTTGCTGATCGGTAACCACCTTGTTGTCAATATTTAGAACAAGTTTTCTTCTAACTTTGTTTTGCTTTCTCTTTGTCTGATTATTTACAATTTTCCATGTCTCCTTTAATATATTTTATGCTTTGTTGAGATGACATGATATGGCTAACTTTCGTGCGTGCTTTAGAACTCTTCTATAAATCCTAACATAATTCATTTTATAGTTATAAACACTAGTATTAATGGCATTAATGGTGTAGCCCGAACATAATATTCTTTTCATTTTGCTTGACACCTTGATTCCCTTGGTAATCCACTTTATCTGATTATTATTCCTCAGCTTTACTTTACTGGTTTTCTTTGGGTAACACTCACGAATTTTTTTATTAAAATAATTGAGAAATGTATTGATGCCTACGATATTATGATTTGTATTTTGAAAGCACTTTTTAAATACAGCATTATTTTTTGTGTTGAATGTTCTTTTATGAATTAAAATGGTATGTTCAGATTCATTTGTCTTTTTATCAATCTTATCAAGAATTATATTACAAAGAAGGCCACCATGGCCATCTGCTAAACCATTATGATCTACCAAACACTGCACTATATCATCATCGGAAAGATTAGTCAATACATTGTCAATGCAAGAGCATGATTTATTTAGAATAAAAGTTGGAGTATTTATAAGGTGCCTAAAATTGTACGACGATAAAATACTTATAAATTCTAAAGATTTTTTACTTTCCGCAAGTATGTCAACATTAAAATCGCCACATATAACGCACTTCCTGTCAATAAAATGTTCTAACAATTTTTCTAGGCTTCTTAAGAAACTGTCAAAATTTTTGTCATAGGGACTTCTGTAGCAACAACAAATATTCAATCCTGTCTCAAGATCCTTTACACCACAAACCTCAAAACTTTCTGATCTGTATAACTTCTGTATTGCATCAATATTTTCACATTTTTTATTCATATAAGCTAAAATAAGACTACCGCCTCTTTTTTTGTTTGTCCTTGTGTTATATGATACTAAGTTATAATTGCTTAATTTAAATAAATTAATAGATTTATCATTCAAAAAATGTTCTGTTATACAGACAAAGTCCAAGTTTTTACAAAAAGTTTCAAAATATGATTCAAGCTCAAGTTTTTTATTGTTTATACCACATATATTTTGGTGAAATAATTTTAACAGATTGGCTCCGATAGCAAATAACTTCTAGCAATTATCAAATAACTTCTCCCGCTTTGGACGGAGCGGGAGGGCGCGTCAGACTTTTACTGAATAAAACCCGGCCGTGTTCCTTCCGTTGAGCCACGATATCCCTTTCGGACAAACTCGCAACCCTGGCAGGCATTGGACCCCGTCAGTTGGTGCTGACATCTCTTTGAGGCGCGCGTGGAACACAACGCGCCGTTGACCCGGGCCTGGTCCTTATCGGACGGCGAGCTACCCATCGCTCACCGTCCGCAGGCCCGCGCCTACGGTGGCCGGAAATCGGCTTGCGACTCCCGACGCCCGGGGCGTCTCCTGCGGCGACTAGGGGCGTGAGGGCGCGAACCCTGCCTCTCCCTCACGCGATCCGCCTCCTCCTTCGCGAGCATTACTGCTTCGCAGAAGGAGGTGACGGCCTCCCATGCACTCTCGCTCCGAACCATGGCCTGAACCAGGCCCGGACGCGAGAGATCGCCGCCGCCGATCGCCTCCGTGAGGACACGGCGGTGCTCCGCCCAAGGTGGGCAGACCTCCACCGTATGCTCCACCGTGTCCTCCGGGCGATCCACACAGTGGTGACACCCGGGCGTTTCCTCCCGCTTTATCCTGAACAGGAACCTCCCGAAACATCCGTGTCCGGTGAGGACCTGCGTCATGCGGAAGGTGAGGACGCCGTGGCGCCTCTCTAGCCACTCCTCAAATAGGGGACTTATCGCCGCAATAGTGGCGTGCCCAACTTTGCCCAACCTGGGAATCGAACCCAGATCGGCATACTCAGCAGTCGCGCTTGCGACCACTAGACCTAGAATCTATATAAATAAATAAGAATGGCTAAATTACTGCGCAAAACTCGAGAACGGCTGACCAATTCGGTATTTTTTTTATTTATTTTTTTTGTTTCAAATATTCGTTGGATTCCGAGGAAGGTTCATAAAAAGAGAAAATTTTGAAAAGGTGTCGAGAAAACTGAAAATGCATTTTCTATGGGAATTTTGTATGAGTTATTGAAATTTGGAGGACAAAGTCTCACGGTCAGCTAGTGGATAATAAAATACACTAATATAGACCGATCATAGGCGTGACATGTTTTTGCCAAATCATCAAAATGCAATTAACACCACATTATCATTATCTGCAGTACTTCTTAGCGTGTCGTTGGCAAATATTTATTGGAAAATAAAAATGGTTGTTGTTGTTTGTTGTGGAGAGCGTTGACGGTTAAAATCAAAATCAAAAGTCAGTATTCAAACTAGGCTGAGAATCAGCACTTTTCGAACGTCAAAAATTACATAAGACAGTCCCCCAAAAACGCCCACCCTTCGCTTTAGCTGAGAAGAAGAAGTGGCGCAACAAACTCCCCAGCAGCACAGCTGTCTGTTCAGATATAAAACATGAATCTATACAATAAAATGTAAACGAATTTGCATTACGCAACACAACATTAAATTATTTGCCTTATGTTGGCTAGCACACGCCACTATACCAAAAAAAACATAAAAATCGTCGAAAACTATACTCAAGCAGAAATAACGTAAACAGAACGTACCTAAATAAAAGCCTCCAGGTATAATGGGCGTGCCCGCTTACATAAAGCTATAGCTGTAACTCGAAGTCAAAAATGATAAACTAGCACCACCGAAGTAAAATAAAAAACCGGCCAAGTGCGAGTCGGACTCGCGCACGAAGGGTTCCGTAAAAAATGGAAATAAATATATAATATAAAATCTATAAAAATGGCAAAAAAATCACGTTTGTTGTATGGGAGCTCCTCTTAAATATTTATTTTTATTTTAATTTAATTATTTATTTTTAAAGTGAATATATAACTAAATATTCTGTGAATATTTCAAGTGAGCTGTTGCCGTTATCAATATCGAGCAAAAAAATCATGTTTGTTGTATGGGAGTCCCCTTAAATATATTTATTCTGTTTTTTAGTATTTGTTGTTATAGCGGCAACAGAAATACATCATCTGTGAAAATTTCAACTGTCTAACTATCACCGTTCATGAGATACAGCCTGGTGACAGACGGACAGACATACAGACAGACAGACGGACAGACAGACAGAAGGCGGAGCCTCAGTAATACGGTTCCCGTTTTACCCTTTGGGTACGGAACCCTAAAAACAGTTAATCATTAATAACAATAACAAAACCATGGTCAGCAAGACGACCAGTCACCACAAGCAGCACCCGTTCACGAGCATAACGCAAAGATCAGCCATCACCCCCCTCGCCATAGCAGAGGGAAGGAGGCAACCCGACCCCGACGCTACCGCAAGCAGTGACATCTAAGGGAGCACGACGAACTTGCTGCCGGTTGCTCAGGCAAGAATAATATAATCAATTGTCGAGGTCGCTAGCTAACCACTTATTGCAATACAACTCATAAAAAAACATTTTCATTATGTCACTAATAAATAAAAATAAATTGACTTAAACAGTCAAATAAAATAAACAAGTATGAACTCATATAACCTGTCAGTAGGTACGCTAATTCTGGAGAAAGAACATGAACATTGTCTTGAGTTAATCACAGCGACCAGCAATTCTTATCGTTTAAGTAGTCATTGATAGAATAGTATGCCTTTGAACAAAGATTGGATTTAACTTTAACTTTAAACGCATTAAAAGGCAAATCTATTAAAAGGCAAAGAAGAGGGTAGCTTGTTATAAAAAGTTATACCAAGTCCAACAAATGAGTTATGAACCTTATGAAGCCGGTGAAACGGAATACAACGCTCTCCGTGTTAGGATGCTGGTGGGGCTGCCCCGCTTCTGTAGTGCGTCGGGGATGTTCGCGGATGCGCATGTAGATTGTTTGTACACAACCGTGCGCAACAGGTGTGCTTCCATGGTGTGCAGCTCCAACAGCATCCTAAGCATGATTTCAAGTCGTCTGGACTGTGTTTTCGTGGGTCGCTGTTGTGCCATCTCACATGGGTTGCCACAACGGTGATTCACTACCATTTGTTTGTTTTTGTGAAGTGTCAGTTCTTACTAACATAGCTGAAAAGTCTTACTAATCATTTTTGAGTCTAAGATACTTGATTAAAGATAATTCTATTCTATTCTATAATCTGCTACACTGTGACGTCAGAAGCTTGTATGCAGTTTGCTAAGATTTATTCTTGTTATTATGATTATAATTATCATTCACACACACTATATCATATTCTAAGCGCATCAATAACAAAACAAGACAATTTAATGGTAGCCTAATAATAAGAACTTTTTTGCTGGCGCAAAACCTAGAAACGGATATGTGTATGATACTTACCAATTTTGACAGGGAAACCAGCCGGTAGCTGCATTTGAACGAAATCCTTTAGTTTAGCGAAGTGAGGCGACGATATCGCTGCCATTAGATCCAGGATCGGCATTATTTGTTCTTGTAACTGTAACATAATTAGTGCACATTTTATTAACAAAGACTTATTATTAACATTTAATTAAAATACGGTAAGATACTGATACATTTTTTATTAAACTGTAATAGTAAAGCTGTTGGATGTGCATTAACATCACAAACATACATCTCGTGAAGCATGAACATCTATCTAAGAAACATGCATAGACCTGTGGCTCGGAGGGAGATTTTGTCCAGCTGCCTGTCCAAAATTATAGCCACCACTCATCCATCACGTTTTGACACTATGTTTAACAACAGCTCTCAAAAGAACTTCGATCACAGCACGTTTTGACGCTCTGTTTACAAGAAACACGGAAACTAACAGTTCTCAAAAGAACTCAACCATTTTGTTAAAGAAATAGTCAGGAACTGCCACACGCCGCCGTCAGTCTGCGCCCCAATCTCCAGCCGTGCGCGCGAGCACGACACTACTGTACTTACGCGCGCTAACTACCTACCGGTCTCACACGACAAATTTCTCAGTAGGTTGCCGACAGCCGCGAATTATTTTACGTGTCGGGGACGCTGATAGCACGTCGGTGACGCTACTGACATGTCGGTGACGCTACTGACATGTCGGTGACGCTACTGACATGTCGGCGACGCTACTGTCATGTCGGTGACGCAGTTAGCAAGTCAGACTTGGTTAGCATGTCAGTGACGCAGTTAGCAAGTCAGACTTGGTTAGCATGTCGGTGACGCAGGTAGTATGACGGGTACGCAGTTAGCATATCGGCACGTTTTTAACATGTCGGGATGCTATTAGCATGTCGGTGACGCAGGTAGTATGACGGGGACGCTGATAGCATGTCGGAACTCTGTGAGCAAGTAGGTGACGCAGTTAGTATGTCGGGATGGTTTTAGCATGTGGATGACGTGGTTGGCAAGTCGTGAATTTGTACCAAAAATGTCTCACTCTTTTTCATTTGCGTGATTTTGTTTTGTATTTTAACTTCGGCATGCCAAAGAAAAACATTTAATTTTAATCAAAAAGTCTGTTACACAAAAAAACTAAACATAAATTAAAAGAGGTAGATGAAAAATCTTTATAGTACAAACTAATTCCATGCGTAAAATCGAATGAATGAGTGATGTGGCTATCATAAAAATTATTTGTTTTTAATCATTTGCTACATCGGTCCCTCGTTGCGAGATAAAGAACTGTCAAAGTGCCTTTTTCGAGATATCTCGAGCTTAGCGGTCATGTTAGTGCTTAGAATGACGTCAGAATCGTTGACAAATTTCGACAAATCGAGGACGAGAGCGTTCTCGTGCATGTCACGTTAGCCCTGCTGAAAGGTAACCCGATAGAGAACGCTTCATACAAACGCGACAATGATAGGTGTACTACAAATCGCGAAAGTAAAAAACTTAGAAGCATTGCCTCCATGGGGGTTACTCTATACGCGACGCGCGTACTAATTCGGAAACACTCAGATTCTCGAAACGCATACTTTTCTCGAGAAATCTGTATGCATGTATGCTTACTTCTAGCGGATAGTCCTCACAGAGCCACAGCGTCGCCCTGAACTTCTGCACCTTAGTGGACACCTCGCGCGGCTTGCCGATGTCTCTGTCCAACTCCTCGTCGGAGAAGTATTCCTCCCACGTCACTGGAACGTGTGTAAGGTCTTCAGCGGATCTACTGGTGCGAGGGCTGGGGGAGTCGTCCTGTAATGCCTGTCAGCACACGGGGTTTAATAATCATATATATCTGTATTAATAAGGAGGTTTTTCGAAAAATATAATTCCTAGTCCATATTTTTACATTTCAACCGATTTTAGAGGTGAACCACTAGCAACTAGTGGATCTCCTATAATTTGGGTAAAGATCTCATGAAATAAATCTGAAAAAGATAATGGATCTCTTCCATAGATGCCGCAAATCATCAGCGATTGTTGTAATTGTGTGTAATAATAGAATAATAAAACTGTTTTTTTCATATTCGTCGGATTTACTATAATTTAATACAATATTCTTTATTTGTTGATAGTAACGGAGTTGATGTATATTAAATGACTAGAAGGTGATGTCTTAATTAGAGATCATCAAGATTTTCAGCCCAATCCTAGAAAAGATTCGAGATCATCGTACCTTGTCGGGCGCCAAGAGCGGCGTGGCCGCCTGCACATCAGCATCAGCTAACGCTAACAGACCCGCCAACGGCGCGCGCGCCGCCGCTCGCTTTTCTCTCTCTGCCTTCGGTACGTGCTCGGTCCTCGTCTTGGACACGAGCTCCACATTGTTGGCGCCGAAAACTTTGCATTCATACCCGTTAACTGCTTCGGTCTTGTCTTGGCGCCAGCCCCAAATGCCGCTTTTATTTCTGTAAAGGGTAGTAGTAATTGGTTTGAAACACAAAATAGTAACATCAACTGAAATAAGCCCTAAAACAAATTCTTTTCTCAATTTTACAAGATCAATCTGGCATAATCTTTACCGATTATAATTCACTTCAATGCCAACACAAAACATATCATATCACAGTCGCACACAACATAAGACATTGTCTTCTTGCAAATTCTAAATTCTTTTTGAACATCATTCACGCCGATTTTAACAACTATTATAAAGTTTTAACTGACTTTTTATTTGTGACGTTCAGAAAAGTCAGCATGCTAGAGTAATGTCACATCAAAATTGTCGTTATGTATATCCCCTTTCCTGTGCTATTCGCTGTGCTAAAAATAATTAATTTGAATTTGGGAATTGAATTGAACATGAACATGAAGTAAATAGTAGAATTGGCAGTACCGGGACTGATGAAAAGAATGCAGGGAGACCTTTGCTTAGCAGTGGGACAGTACAAGTTATAATAAATAATAATCCTCACCTCTCAAAACTAATCTTGTCTGTGTCTAAATAGTTGATGGCCAGCGGTGATGCTAGTCGTTGTTCTATGACGTGAGGTGGCGGCGCGGGCCACTCCCTATCTCCGGACATAGGCTCGAGGTATTCACACCATGAGGTGCCTAACTCGTGGTCTAACTCCATTAAACTTGCTGTGCGGCCTGCAAGACGAATTATGTAGATTCAGAAGTTGCTAGGAATATTCGTAACAAAACAACTTCTGCAAAGAACTGTGTACAATAAACAAGTAACTCGGTAGTTGTTAATCAGATTAGTAATTAGTATCATGCTGATGCTTCTAGGTGTCATTGCGCAATTTATTAGTGTGTGTGTGTGCATAAATAAAGAAACATGCGGCGATATAGATATAGATAGTCGTCGGAAATCTCTCTCTATATGTATAAATCAAAATTAAGAGCTAAATGTGTTGCTGAGCGCAAAACTCGAGAACGGCTGGACCAAATCGGCAATGGATACGAAGAAGGTTCTTAGGAAGAGAAATATTTGAAAAGTGGTCGCGAAAATTGGAAAATTCGGGAAAACTGAAACTGCATTTTCTATAAGAATTTTGTATGAATTATGAAAATTTGGACAAGACAACGTCTGGGGGGTCAGCTAGAATATAATAAAAATAATAATGGTAGCTTATTTATACCATTTTCTCAAAAAGACAAGCCATTGTGCCCGAATGGGATTTCCCATCGGCAAAATTGACGAACTTCGATACAAAATTTCATCCCCTATTTAATCCCCTTGGGGGATCAATTGTCTTAGTGCTCAATTGCGTTATATAAGGAAATGTTTTGAAAAGTGTCATGCTCTGTTTACTCTATTCGTTGTCTGTCAGTGCAGTGAATGAATGAACTTAACATTTTGTATTACCGTGCTTCCACTAGTAACGTGACGCGTGACGCGATTGGTAACACTGAATTTTGCAGTCATGTGATTGGCAGTTTGTTCTGTCAGTCGCCATTTTGAACTCTATTTTAACTAATAAACATGTATATAATTTACGGTACTTTAATTTCTCTAGGCGCCATTTAATATTGAAACTAACACTGCAAAATTCAGTGCTACCAATCGCGGCAAGCGTCAACGTCAAGTTATAGTGAACGCACTATAAGTAGATTTATTAAGAACGTTGACAAATGACAAGTAAAGTCGCCGGCACGTAACTTGGCAAGAATCGTTAGATGTTTTTCTCCTTTTTTTAACTTTCCTCTAAACAGACATGTTTAAAAATAAATTCTGGCAATAACCATAGAATAATGACAAGCAATAAAAGTGTCCATTTTTTTTGTTACACTAACTGTACATGCGTGAACTTACTCCCACGTACATCAAAACCTTGCCAAGTTACGTGCCGGTCACTATAACCTTAACTCAAATATGCAGGAAAGGTAGATTCTTTGATAAGAAATCTAACTATCTCCATATTTCCAAGAAAATATTTTTAAAACTTACCCTGTCCTCTAAATATATAGGTCCTATCTCCTCTCTGCCAGCGGTTGTTATCGAAGCCGACGAGCGTCGTGTCCACGCGCACGTTGCCGCCGCGTTTGTACACCTTGTACGTGTCGAATGGACACATCCGGGATACTAGGGGCACTGTGGTTAAAATAGAGTTCATGTTATTGTCCTTCAGATAGGTCAGGTGCTTAGTACTCGCAACCGGCGTGCGTGTATGACCAGATGTATGAACGTAAACGAAGTAAAAGGAGTATGTAAGGAGCGTAGCAGGTGGCGTTCTACAGTTTCTGCCTACCCCCATGGGAAGAAGGCGTGAGTTTATGTTATGTTTTATTTGTTATTGAAAATAATTGCTGCAAGCGAACATTTATTAAATGTGAAGACATTTTGGGAATTATTACAATTATGGAATAACAGTCAAATTACTTATTAGCTTTGAAAAATAAGAATTCTAACATCTACGTAGCCATTTCCCAAATACATTGGGGTCGGCTTCCAGTCTAACCGGATGCAGCGGAATACCAGTGGTTTACATGGACTGATTGCCTATCAGACCTCCACAACCCAGTTACTGGGTAATACGATCATTTGGACAAATAAAGAGTAATAAATGTCTACAAAAGATCACAACATTGTTAACTAGCATAAGTCAAGCAAGTGTACCTACCGATGATAGTATTTAATGTTAACATTGTTATTTTGATTGATTGAATAAATTAAATTAAAAGATCACAACAAAAAGTAGCATGACTTTTCAAGATCGAGCTAAGCAATCGAATTAGTTGAAGTATGCTTTTTCTAGCACAAAACCGGACAATTATTTCCAACATAGAAAGAAAGGCAGTAATCTATGCAACACCGCCTGTTTCCTATTTCCCATTCTTGTATTACAGTTATGGGTGGGTTTCTCCAGTTTGCATTCAACTTACCCCAACTAGTGAACTCCCATTTCATTTCCACATAGAAGTCAGGTGCCAGACTCAACCGTCGCAGCAGGTCAGGTATACCTCCAGACCGGAGTACATGACGCTGGTAATCTCTCCGCGATAGCACCAGTGATAATAGCTCCGGGTTCCCCGTCGCTGTTGCTTCTTGGACCGCTGCAATGAAATTATTTTGAGTAAATCGTCAATCTGCAGTTCCATGAATAACCAAGGATTAGTAATATTATAAAGAGTTCAAAATGTTTTGTTTGTTTGTAAGATGTAATCTCTGGAAGTACTCGTCAACAATTCATTTTGTAGTACTTCTTGTAAGTACTCATTAATAATTATTTCACTGATAGAGGCGAAACTATTGCTTTGTACCATAGAGGATACGTATCTTGCCTGTTTTTCTCCACAGAGATCTACGTTATGGAATGGGCAAATAGCTTCAACTTTCTAACTAACTGACCGACTCTTTGACAATTCAAAAGTGCATGTACTTCGTTTAATTGAAATAAATGCCGTGTGTGGACTAAGTCGCGGGCAGAAAGAAGCTAGTGAATAAATAATTTGCGTTTCTATTTTTAAGTATAATTTTATATCTCATTTGTATACTACAGCTACAGTGGTACGATTTTGATCACTCCACTATCGGAAAATGAAATCTTAGTGAGCATTGTATTCATTCGTGATTATTATCAGCCCGGAAGTACCGCCCTATAAGCATTTTGTAACTGTTTCTTATGGGCTTCTCATTACTGATACATTATTAAACATAGGCCCACCACATTTGACATTCACGGTGGCATTTTGTTATCAGCAGCCGAAAAATAATGCTCTTATAACATTATCTTTTAATCATTTTTTCCAGTACCTACAAATGGTGTGGCCACATCCTACCCTCTCCCTCTCCATTTGTAAAAGACCAGATCTACGGTACTTTTGGTGCAGTGGCCGAGCCATTGGCTGCCGCGCTTCGTGCCGCAGGTTGGATTCTTATTTAGTATTTTTCGTAAAGGAGTATGTAAGGAGCGTAGCAGGTGGCTTTCTATAGTATCTGCCTACCCCCATGGGAAGAAGGCGTGTGTTTATGTATGTATGTATGTGTATTTTTCGTCTCTGTCTCAGGGCACGAATTCTGTGCTTTTTCGGCCCATAGTTTGTCCGGCACATGCCCTGCCCAGCCCCATTTAAGTTGGGTAGCCTTTTGAGCCACGACAGCATAGGTTCCGTCAAAACTGGAAGGAGGACGCGTGGGCTCGTGAAAGATGGAAAGAGTGGAGAGAGGCCTTTGCCGAGGAGTGGAACAGAGTACCTAGGCAAGTAAAAAAAAAGTATTTCCCCAAATGAGTGTATAGGAGCTTCCTTTACCTGTCCACCCATCCTTCTCACAGTTGACATCAGCACCAGCTTCTATGAGGACTCGCGTCGTCTCTAAGTGACCGAGGGTCACCGCTAGTAGCAGAGGGGTACGTCCTCTACAATCTTTGGATTCTAGCTCTTCCTGTGTCACCTGAATATAAATAAAATTGTTATACAAAGCGTTTTACGACCAGTAAGTTACAAAAGAGTGGTCTAAATTCTGCAGTCTGAAGCAATCATTCTGGCTAAGAATTGAAGCCTTTGGTTACCATTTTATGAAAATGAGTAGGCCAAAAATTAAAATGTTAAAGTTGATGGATCTATCTACATTATCAATGTGTCTGTAACTCTGTATAAAGTATGGCGAAAATTAAGGGTATGATACAGACCATCAAACTGAACAACTTTCTCCCGGAGACCAACATCGTAATTACGTCACGTCCCATTGTTCGATCTTTGTATTGAAATTTTGTATGAGACAACTGATTGTTTTTCACGATTACCAAGTTGTACCCTTAATTTTCGTCACACCGTATACAGATACACTGTATATTCACTAAGTCTGTAGTAGACTTGAAGGACTAAGGACTCGTGACTAAGGGGCACAATCTTGCTTTTGCAGCAAAAACCATGATGCCTGACAAATGATAGTGCAATATTACCCTAAACATTAAAAAGCTATCAATCTGAGTTTATAAAATAAACTAAGATAACTTTTATCTGAGAACATAAAATTATGGTTTGACAGAGAGAAATAATATGTTGAACCGATATATTATATTTATTTATTATTTGTTCCTCAGATAATGGTAATCTGAAAATTTTAAAATCAACCCTCAGATGGATACTTTTTTTGATTAGATACTTATCTACATAAAAATATTCAAATATACAACAGAACATTTATCAGTTTTTATCTCTCCGTTTATTTATTATAATAAACGGACGGAACGTTTTAGCTGTCGCTGTCTGAATGAGTGTATTCAAATGTTAAGGTGCAGGAGATAATAGGAATGATAAATTGATAAGCTATTAGATTAGTATTGTGATTCATAAATTGTCTCTTGATAACAAACCACTGCTGCATTCATAATATCATCTTTGATTATCAATTTTACAATAGAAATAAAAGACTTGTTGTTGTTGTGACAAACATCGTAAACATGTGTTTTCCTAAAAATTTTAAAATAATAAGTCAGTGTTCGAGTTTAGGTAATCACAGAATGTAAAATCAATGTCATAAAAATAACAAATAATACAATTAAAATAGCAACCAGTTTGATTTTGTCTAGACTCTAGATTGTCCTATGGAGCTGGATCAGCATGTTTCTAAGCATTCTTATCTTGGTTATTAATACTCTAACTTGTAATATGCTTGTTTACAAAGTGTACTTTTAATATGTGTTTTAAATTTTCTTTCATTTAATTGCAATATATCACAAGGTATTTTGTTGTAACATTTAACACAGTACTCCATAAAAGATGTATGTACTTTAGATAATCTGAAAAATGGTTGATATATTTCATCTTTATTTCTAGTATTAAAATTATGTATATCACTTATCTTATTAAAAATATGTAGATTTTTCCTTACATACATAATATTTTCATAAATGAATTGGCAAGGTACCGTCATAATATTAATATTTTTAAATTGTTCCCTAAGAGATTCGCGGCGACGTAGTTTATAAATTGCTCTGACAGCTCTCTTTTGCAAAATAAAGATGGACTCAATGTCAGCAGCCCGACCCCACAATAAAATGCCATACTACATAATGCTGTGGATGTAGCTAAAATAAACCAAACGCGCGGTTTCTATATCTGTTAGCTGTCTTATCTTTCTAACACCTTAAGCGGCCGAGCTTAGCCGCCTCGCAAGAGAGGTTATATGAGGTCCCCATTGTAGTTTCTCGTCTAGAGTGCTTCCTAGGAAAACCGTTTGATTAATAAATTCCAGTTTTTCTCCGTTTAATATGATATCACATCTGCTACTTCTAACTTTAGGTAATTTAAATCTAATACATTTGATTTTTTTTTTCATTTAGTACCAAATTATTTACCGTAAACCAATCTTGTTATTCATTTTCGTTCATTTTCGTCGGTCTTTTTTAAAGATCAATGATGTATCAGCAAATAACACCATTTTCGGTTGATTTTGAAGTAATTGGGAATTTAAATTGAATTTAAATCATTAATATAAACTAAAAAGAGGAATGGACCCAATATCGAACCTTGAGGAACGCCCATTGCCATTTCAGACCCTAATTAGTTTACGCCATTTACTTGAACGTTAACCTTTCTATCTTTTAGGTATGATCTTATTAAATCAAGAGCTGTATTTCTAATCCCATAGTGCTCTAGTTTCAGCAGAAGTGTCTCATGGTTTACGCAATCGAACGCCTTAGAGGTCACAAAAGATTCCAATGGCATCTTGTGCTTCCTCCCAGGCGCTAAAAATATTCTTTATTAGGGTGTCAATGGTACAACGCCCTTTAGTGATACGGTTTCACTAAAGGGCGTTGTACCATTGACGCTGTTGTTCATGAAAGATGGAATTTTTATTATCATTTCATTGAGCAACAACTTTTCAAACACCTTACTGAGAACTGGCAGAATTGAAACAGGCCTATAATTGTTGGGTTCTTTACTATCACCGGATTTGAACGATGGAACTACTTTACTGTGTTTCATGAGATCCGGAATGACTCCTTGGTCCACACTGGTGTTAAATATGAAAGCTAAATAGGGCGCAATGGTTTCGATGATAGATCTACAGACTTTTACAGACATCCCCCAGAGATCTTCTGTTGATTTAATTTTAAGATCTTTAAAAGCTTTTATAACAGCCTCGGGGTTTGTATGCTGAAACCTAAACGCCGTAGGGCAAGCCTTTACATTCTTTCTAAGTAAGGCAGCAGAAAGCGCGGGTGAGGAATTTAAAGTTTCAGTAGTTTAAGTTTTCAAATTCCTGAGCTATTTGGTGATGGGGCCATGTGCAGTCTCTAAACTAAATTCAGTATTACACTGTTTTTTCCTACCTGTTTCATTATTTATGTTTAGCCAGGTAGTTTTTGTTTTATCATCAGCTGGTTTAATTTTATTGCTTAGATGAAGAGCTTTAGCTATTTCGCACGCACTTTTAAAAGTTTCAGAATATTTTGCAACATACTGATGAAAGCTTGGATTATTCATAGTATGTTGCTTTAGGCCATAAAGTTCAAAAGTTTTCCCCGTTTTTTACGAATACCTGGAGTTGCCCAATCACTAAATAAGAACATTGTGTAAATACTTTTAGTCTTTAGTGGAAAAGTGTCATTAAATTGTGTGTTTAATAGTGAAAAGAAATCGGCGTAGAACTCATTTGGGTCACATATATTATTAAAACTCTGAACACATAATTTACTGGCCAAAGAATTTTGTAATTTCTCTAAATTTTGATATGTAATTGGCCTAAACCTTATTTGTATTTTTTATAATGTCATGTAGGAGCAAAATGTTATAAACAATTAGATTCTCGGATTGGGCATAAAATTTCAGATTTTCTTCTTCAGTCTGAAGTTCTTTTTGTAAACATGAATAAATGTTTTTTGTAAATATATCCAGTACGAGATGTACAGATTTAGTCTTAATTAATTGAATTAATCATTCCCCAATGAACGGCAAAAACGGTTGTAAAAACAAATCTTTCTAAACCTAATTAGAATGTAAACATGTTTTATGTGAACATCTAACTTTTACTACACTTGCCAACTCTTTAGAAGAACCTAAAAATATTTTATGATTGTGTAAACAAGGTAACTCAAACTGCCAATATATTTTCAATCTTATACATAAGAAGACAAGGTTCAAAATATGGTAGTTAGCTTTCATAATCCAATTTTGAGTAACCAGGTGTATTTTTTAAAGCATTCTATTGGTAATGGAAGTTAATATTGCTATTATGTATAAACTCAATCATTATCAGTTTTCAACCTTCAATTTAAGTCATAAGGCTTCCACATAATGAGATTGTTTTTGTTCTGTTTGGCTTCATATCACCTTGAGAAGCAGTTTAGGTAATTTACGTGTCTTGGAATTAATAAAATTATTAATTAGGAAACATTCATTTTTGATGATGGTAGGTACAAAACTGGTTTCTTTCAGAATTGCAGAGTGAATGAGTCACTTTTTTGGTATATTATGATTCATATCTGATATGATTGTGTGAACTTGGAACTTATTTTGATACTTATAAATGAGGTTTTCAATAGACAATAAATACTATACATTATGTTGTTATAATTTATGTAACACAAGCATAATATAAACATTGTTTATGCAAGTTTTTCGGATATCGTCTCAAAAGTTTACGTACAAATTAAATCCTTAACTGCTTAAAAAGGAAAACAAGAAGGCCATGGCAGCAAAACTACTCAAATACAGCAGCCAGACAGCGTTCGTTTAGTATTCTAATTAAAGAGAGCTCGATGAAAATGATTGATAACACCTACGTTCGCGGAACACCCACTGAAGTTCAATAGCCGGGGCCCGTGAGTCCCTGGTATAACCTCAAATGACGCCGATTTATATGAATATTATAATTTTAAAAGCATAATAAACAGTCGCACTATACCTTATTAGCGTCCAACTGGGCCTTTAGCTCCTCAAACTGATTGTTCCACACTAACCAGTGAATTGGATAGCGTCTCGCGACATCGTCCGCGGTAAATGCCATAATGTCAGCACTTATAATAATCTTACACAAATAAATAGCACTCGGTCTACTCTATACACATATCACTACCTAATTACGCGTAGTCACACTGAGCGCGTTAATTAATTGCAATTAAAAACATAAAAATACGCCAATTTACGCTCTCCACCGAAAATGTCAACGAATTAGTGTTGGCCAGTTCGTGATGGTGATGAGCTCACAGAGAAACATCGATAAAATCGAATATTAAAACTGAAATACATTACATTGGACCGATAAACAGTTGAAATTAAAGTTATTTAGAACATCACTTTTTAATTCACATGATCATCACGCAGTTTTTTAGATACTTTCTACCAGTCGATAAAATGATAATAATTATTTAGTTTGAATCGTACTTGAATCGAGTTGGGATCTATTTTGCAAAGATGGCTTTAATTCTGTCAAAATTATAACACCTACGTATCATCACACTAACATTATAAAGGCGAAAGTTTGTGAGTATGTGTGTGTGTATGTTTGTTACTTCTTCACGCTCAAACGGCTGGACCAATTTTGATAAAATTTTGTATGGGGGTAGCTGACACCCTGGAATAAGCCATAGGCTACTTTTTATCTCGAAATTTCCACGGGATCGAGACTTACGTGGGTGGAACCGCAGGGCGCAGCTAGTTTGTAAATAAACCAAATGTGAATAAACCTATTAAAAAAATTCAAACACAACAATGGATTTTTTTATATTTTGATCGCCAAAACGCGAATAGGGCCTCAAAGGTCCTCAGATTTTAACCAACATAATAAACTTTTTTTTTACACATACGATACTGTCTTCGTAAACATAAATCATGAAAAATTACGGGAAAATTAACATGACATGATGACAAATTGAAAATTGACAGATGATGAATAATAAAACAAAACACCGTAAAATTTTACGTAACAAATACGAAATGTGTTGAAAATAAAATAAAATGAGCAAGGCATTATTAACTATTAGCTTAAGACAACTGGACCAAGCGGCTCCTTACTTTCATCCTATTTTTATACCCGCTTTAGCGATAAGCTCGAAAGCAGAAGAGAAAAAGATCGCAGTAAGTTCATGAATGTTTACTTCTGTGATAGCTTTCTTTACTAAAGTAAGAATGATTGCGAGCGCAATTCAAATTGCGCTCGCCAGTATATTAGAATGAACAGTGTGTGTGCATCAGTTACCAATATTATATAGTGCTCTGTGGCATCAGTGTTCTGTGGTGGGCATAGAGGGCAACAATAACATCGCGGTAGCTCGAGGAGCAGAGCCACAGAACATATATACTCTAGGAGCAGAGTGATGACCAGCGCCAGGAACAGTGTGGCAGGGCCATATTCATCATATTCATTATCATTCTGTAAATACATTTATCTGTTATAGTTGCAAATCATTTTTTGATCCAAATACACTGACCTGCAAATAGCAAAAACGTAAGAAATTTTGAATTTTGGTAGGCTACAGTTGCCGATCCACTCTAACATTTCAAACAATCCAAAATGTTATTCCAGGAATGCTACTATGTTCTGAACATACCACCAAACTCCAAGCAAGATGCAGTCCGCAAAGCCTTCCTGGATCTTGCCAAGAAGTACCACCCAGACTCAGGGTCACCAGAAGCTGATATGGACAAGTTTGTGGCTGTAGAGACTGCCTTCAGGACCCTTACTAAACATAATACTGGAGTTAGCAATAAGGAGGAGGTGGAGAACATTGTGTATGATATTAGGGTGAGTATTTTCTGTGTAGAGCATTGACATGTTAGCTTCTTTATGGATTAGACTTGTGTCCCTTTCCACATGGAACACCAAGATTCTATCCAGGGCTGGATTTAGGGCAGGGCAACAGGGGCTCTAGCCCCGGGCCTCCACAAAAAAGAGGCCTCCACAATTTGTTTTTTTTTTTAGATAAGGAAGAAAATACATCCTGTGTCCATCAAAGAAAAAAAGATGTCCGTGACTACCGCAGGACCACGAACGCCAATCGCTTCCATATTTGTCAAATAATTAGTGCTCAATTGGTGCTAATTAGTGCTTGAACAACAGAATTGGTGCTTTAGTAGTTTTCGAGAAAATCGACTTTGAAGGTGGTCCTGCGGTAGTCACGCTCCCTTCAGCAGGACCACCATGAGCGCAGAAAAAGGGGGCATGCTACAGCTATTCTAAGTATACAAATAATTAGTGCTCTTAAATGTGATTCATTTCGTAACAAAAACCGAACTGAAAAATTTGTATTTACCGAGAATTCAACGACGATAACTTTCGCGCGCTCGTTCAGCAGGACCACGACTTTGAAGGTTGATTCCAAGTTTCAGGAGCTAGTCGCTTTCCTCAAACCTACATAGAAAATTAGTGCTCTGCGAGATAAAATTGATACCCAAAATTCAAAATTACTACTCCAGTAGTTTACGAGATATACCATACCATTGGTGGGGTGGCGGTAGTCACGCTGTTAAATTTTCATTTGAAGATTTCCCTATTAAAAACTCTGTGATTTCTTCCCAAATTTATACAAAAATTAGTGCTCCTAAAGAAGTAATAGTGTACAAAAATTCAGATTCCCAAGTGTTGTATTTTAAGAGAAATTGGCTTTCATTACTTTTCCATACTAAATCTCCGCGTATAACCCGACCAAATTAAGTTGTCAATGGTATTGAGCTGTTTATGAGATGTACACTCGTGCACATAAATTGATGGATGTCGGAATAGTAATAAAAACAGTTCAATATCTATAATTTTTATACAAACTGTGTACCTAGATATATATTAAGAATAAAAAATAACCTATCGTTACCCATGGCCTGTGATACCTTAATAACTCTGCAGTGCGTCCGCTATGTTTGCCGAAGCGCGTACGGATGACTTTTACGCAATAAGACGCAAGCGTGTAGCGTCACTGTTGGGCAGAGTACGCGGCAGCAGCAACGACATTCTGAAGATTGTTTCCGGTAAATATCAGTGTCCGATACACTCGCTCTGGGTAAGCATCGTGGTTGGGACGGTAAAATAGAATGTTTTATTTGTTATTTATTTTTAAATTCTTTACTTACTAACATAGTTTATAAGCTCCTGTTGTTACTAACCATAATGGATCATGTTATCTGATAATAAATAATAATAATAATAAACGAATAAAAAAAGAACTCGATGTAGGTACCACGACACGTTTCGTGAACGTTTTACTTCGGTAATAATAACCTGCGCGCCATGCCACAAAAAAATGTTTTGTACCATAGACAAGATAAAAATGAGATTCAAAATCATCTGAATCTGTCAGTTAACTAGTTTTGTTTTTTGTTTGTTTTAACTGAGTAGAACTTAAAATGAGCCCTGTGATATGAAGATACATAATTACTTTGTGTGAATTATAACATAGATCCACTTGATCTAAGTTTGAACGTGTCTTGACTTACGTTTTTTGACAAAACCTATGTAAGTATACCTAGATACCGTGCATGTAATAACACAATCTATATTTATTAAATACTTAAAATAATTAGTACGTACTTACCAGTACGTATTTAAAATAGTAACTTATTTTTATTTTCAGATTAAGCTTGGATTACAGTAAAATGATTTAGTCTACTTAATAGTATGTACAAGTGGGTATATAATAAAATAATTAAAAGGGGGGAAGTGCTCATTGATCATCAAAAAATTCGTCCGCATCGCTGTCAATGGGTAAAGTGCCCAAAAGGCTGGCAGCATTGCCACGTTGGATGGCAATACTGATTCTTTGGGCTAAAAATAGGCCAGCCCTCTGGTCACGTGAAGAGTCGACCAACCACTTGGCGATGTCCCAAAATACTTGATGAGCACTCGGACCCCAAGGCCCTAGTGTTTCAACCCCAAACAGCTCAAACATATAGCTCCCAATAAGATTGTTATATTTGTGCCATTTGAGGTTTTTTGCTCCTGCAGCAGCGGCCCTAGCACAACCCGCCGTGCCAGGAAGATGGGATGGCACGAGGGTGTCGACACAGGTTGCATCCCACACCAAAGGCCTACCCAATTTCCATGGCATTATGGACATTCCGTCTGGCCTCTTCCCATCGTCGCACGCCAAGCCATTGGGTTCTAAAACAGCTGGCACTCCGGCAGTGACAAGAACCCAACGGATGATGTCATTAATACTGGCGTGCCGTGCCATCCGACCAGCGCTCTCTCTCTCTCTCTCTACCACTCTATACATATTTTAGAGTTAGCTTGTATATTTTAATTAAGGACCAATTGTTATAAATAAAGTCTTCTTAATCGAGACTTAACTTGAAGGAGTTTGTGTGAAGTCTGCCTAGTAAGTTTATAATATTCATATATCATTATATAGATAAATATCTACATTATAGGAGTATGCGTTATTAGCAACATATTATTAATGATATTGATGATAGGTACTGCTTGCAGCAACGGTAAATTAGTAGGAAATAAATAAATAAGAAATACCTATCGCTCTTTAATGATATTCATGTAACAACACAAAAGCTAGGTACTTACAATACAGAAAAATAATTATTCGAGTAGCTACCTAACCTACCCACGTCATTAACAAGGGTATCACAGGCTATGGGTAACGATAGGTTATTTTTTATTCTTAATATGTACCTAGGTACACAGTTTGTATAAAGATTATAGATATTGAACTGTTTTTATTACTATTCCGACATCCATCAATTTATGTGCACGAGTGTACATCTCATAAACAGCTCAATACCATTGACAACTTAATTTGGTCGGGTTATACGCGGAGATTTAGTATGGAAAAGTAATGAAAGCCAATTTCTCTTAAAATACAACACTTGGGAATCTGAATTTTTGTACACTATTACTTCTTTAGGAGCACTAATTTTTGTATAAATTTGGGAAGAAATCACAGAGTTTTTAATAGGGAAATCTTCAAATGAAAATTTAACACCGTGACTACCGCCACCCCACCAATGGTATGGTATATCTCGTAAACTACTGGAGTAGTAATTTTGAATTTTGGGTATAAATTTTATCTCGCAGAGCACTAATTTTCTATGTCGGTTTGAGGAAAGCGACTAGCTCCTGAAACTTGGAATCAACATTCAAAGTCGTGGTCCTGCTGAACGAGCGCGCGAAAGTTATTGTCGTTGATTTCTCGGTAAATACAAATGTTTCAGTTCGGTTTTTGTTACGAAATGAATCACATTTAAGAGCACTAATTATTTGTATACTTAGAATAGCTGTAGCATGCCCCCTTTTTCTGCGCTCATGGTGGTCCTGCTGAAGGGAGCGTCACTACCGCAGGACCACCTTCAAAGTCGATTTTCTCGAAAACTACTAAAGCACCAATTCTGTTGTTCGAGCACTAATTAGCACCAATTGAGCACTAATTATTTGCCAAGTATGGAAGCGATTGGCGTTCGTGGTCCTGCGGTAGTCACGGACATGAAAAAAAGTTTACATCACAAGGTACCTTTTACAATTGTTTTTTTTTGTGTTCCAAAAAAAATTTGGGGCTTCCACTTCTTGGTTTTCCTAGGGCCTCCACACCTTTAAATCCAGCCCTGATTCTACCTAATATCATGTTCCTACTCCTACTTTTCATTTTCATCCTAATCTCCTGTTGCAAGTCTACTGATAGAATTTTTTGTTGAAATAACTAGTACAAAATAAGAATAGAGAACAGCAGAGTTAGTACAGGGGGTACTCACTCTGCTGTTCTCTATTCTTGTTTTGTTTCTGCATAAATAAATTCCTATTTAAATAAATTTAATGTTAAATAAAGAATTAAAAAAACCCCTGACAAGCAAAAACATCTAAAAGTATTAAAATAATTATTATTGGGCCCTTTAAGTTTAATATAAGTTTTAGGACTTGTAGGTAATATTTTGATCCAAGCATCATCACGTCGGGGGACAGCTAATGGAAATAGGAAGTTAACAGCGGCTATCCTTTTTACAATAGCATACATTCATTATTGCTAGGTATAAGCCTGTTTGAAGTTATCATTAGCCATTCCCCGACTTGATGATGCTTGGATCAAAAAATTACCTACAACTTATATTAACCTTAAAAGGGCCAAATACATATTATGAATTTACTTTTTATATCTTTTGGTTCACAAACCAAAAGATATAAAAAGTCTAAGTTAAATAAAAAAACCCTTGACACATCAGGGGTTTTGTAATTTAACTTATACGTCCACTGCTGGACATAGGCGTCCGCGAAAAGGGGGTGGGGGGGTTTGCCATAATCGCCACGCTTGGCAGGCGGGTTGGCGATCTCAGTATGGTGTTAAAATGCATAGAGAATGCTGCTGCCAATTCTCTAGTAAGAGAAGATGTGGAAGATGTTCACATCCAATTATCGACTAGAAAAGAGCTGATAATCTTCAAACAACTAAACTGATTTTCTTGAACCATAGCTAAGACCACTCGATTAAGCTACCTTTCAAACAAAAGAAAATCGGTTCAGCCGTTTTGGAGCTACGATGCCACAAACAGACACACAGATACAAACTTACAACTTATAACACACCTCTTTTTTCATCGGGGGTTAAAAATAGTCTATAATATTGATTCCAGCACACAGCACCACAACATAGACAATACCTAAGCTATGAGGGCCATGGTCATGGAACTATATTCCAAAGAGAAAAGCAATACACCCAGGCTCGGGCCCAGAAAGCCGCCATCAACGTCATGGAACACCGCCTTGAAAAAGCTGTTGCTTCTGACAAAACCCTGATGAAGAAAGGACAAGGATATGGCAAGAAACACGATATTAAAACAAAGTATGGTTTCGATAGGCTTGTTGAGGATTTAATACAGGAGTCCATGTCTAAGGGAGAGTTTGAGAATTTGAGTGGCAAAGGAAAGCCTTTGAACAGTCAGAATAGTAATCCCTATGTGGATTTTACGACACATAAGTTGAATGAGGTAAGCATAAGCTGGTTTAAATACTCACTTGCACTTGTCTTGAAATTGTTAACCGTCTAATTAGGATACGAAATTATAAGCATTCGGCAATCTAGCTTGCTTGAAAGTGTGAAATTCCTCAGGGCTTGCTTCTAGGACCATACATGAATAAACATTTATTTTGTTTTTCAGGTTCTCATCAACAATGGTTTTACACCAGAATGGATAACATTAGCCAAAGAAATAGAACAGGAGATTGACAACTTAAAAGAAGAAATCCGCTCTGACCGAATGCCACTTGGTCCTTATCCATTGACCGAGGAAGAAGTTTCAAAGTGGGAGAGCATATGCCAAATGAATAGAGAATTAGCATCGTCAATTAACATGAAAATAAATAAATATAATCTTATAGTTCCTTTGTTAAATAAACAGAAGTTTCATGTAGAATTTGATAAAATATCTGAAGATATTTTGAAGAATGGTGTCCATTCTGTTATAAAGGCTAAGAAAGAAAATGTTAATGTAGTAAAAACTGAATATGTTAGTACTAGTGACGGTGTAGACTTATTTGGGGTGTTTTTTAAAGCTTTAGGTGATTTAATAACTTTTAAAGACAAGAAAAATTCTTGAAATAACTGTTCCAGTAAATGGTTTAGTAAATTGAATACTCATTTGCACATTTTAGAATGTCACATCACTCAACTTTATTGAAAAAATTATATGTGGGCGTCCAAGCAAAAATGCTCCAGTAGTGGTGTATTGAGTTAAGACTAGATTCGGTATCTAGAATAGTCAATTTCACTTTGATGTCGAAACTCTGTACTTGTAGATAATTGAGCATAAATTAATAATTAATTAAAATCGCGAAATATATTTTTTTCACACAACTTTACAATACTGCGTATATCTCGGAAACTGAATGCCGAAAACTGACCCTTTTTGCTTGGACGCCCACGATATACATTATCCATAAAAGAGTTGTTGCCGCCGCAACAAAGCTATGGCGTGTGGACGCAATTTTGTATGCCGCGTCACGGACATTACTGTACTTCCACAACTATTTTACCTTTCATTTTGCATCACATCACTGTGATGTGACCTTTATTTTTCTCGTTACAATAAGGTTGCTGTCGGAGGTAAAGTAGCTAAAAGGACTGCAGACGCAACTGCCAGTCTACGAGACAGACATCGAACGACTACCCCGAGGTTTTTCATTTTATTTTCTGTTTTTTTATAAGATGGAAAAATAAATAACCAAGCAGCACACTATAAAAAGTTTATAGTGTGTATATAAGTTTCGTGGTTAGTGACACCAGGTCACTAACCACGAAAAAGATAAAAAATGAAAAAAAAAAGCCATAAAGAGTAAGTAAATATTTCTACTTTTATTTCGTTCATTCCCCACGACATTTTGTAGAGACGAATTTATGTTATTAAGTATGTAGATATTTTAAATACCGAACAGGATAATAAAACAATTGAAATTATATACAAAAGTTTTATTTCAAACACACTGTAAAACTTAACATACGTACATTTTAAATTGCATTTCATAAACATGCATTTTAACTGTAGAAACATTTCAGTGAATCTATGTACTTACTATACAAAAAATAAGTGCATAATAACAGTACATAGCAACGAAAATAAGGCTGCCATAAAACCTATTGTATGTTTACTTTTTTTGTGCTCTAATTGACATTTTAACAAAAAAAAAATAGGCAAAATTCGCCAACAATTATATTTAAACTTTCTAACATTTTGTTCAACATTGGAAACTGTGACTAACAGAACAATATATAATATACTTACCTAATAATGTGATAACGTTAATCTTATATACAAATTCATATCAAATTCGAGACTTTCATATACTAATATATTTATTTACTTCACAAGATTGTTTATTTCCAAGTAATATAGACAATAGTTTTACATAATGATTAAACTCACTCTTAAAACATTTCCTAAAGATTTAATAGGATTATAAACAGTACTAGTTTACTGCAGAATAGGAATGTAGGTATATTATGTACATTTACATACACTTGGTCCCATAGTATTGAGATTAAAATGTTCAAGTCTATAGTTTCATATACATATTCGAATTAAAGGATCTTACACTAAACATTTCATTGTAGGCAAGATGGAAGCAATCTTAGTACGTAATTATATTAAACAATGCTAATAATTTATCAGTATTTCGCTGGAAGACATAGAAATATAAAATACAATATTTATGTATTTAATTAAAAACAAACGGTGCAATAATGTGACTGTTATCACTAATTTATACTAATATAATTCTTCCATCTTAACCTCTCTGTATGGAGTGTATGGTGCAGTAAGAAGAAACTTCCACATTTTAGGATTTGTAGGGACCTTTTTATTACACACGGTCAATCAAAAATCAACTTAATGCTAAAGTAGGTAGCTTGTTAAGTGGCAATACACGTAAATTATCTGAGATTTTCTATTCAACTTAGCATTTTCTTGTATTTATACATTCCCTGCTTAGTTTAGTTTTCTCCTCGCTGCATCACACGTCACATATTCCATACATTTCTAAGAATACCACATAATGGTACCCTGATGGTTGAGTCTTACCCTACCAGTGGCCACAAGACGCAGAGCTCGTGGGTACGCGCGGTGTTCCGCTTCGTGGATGCGGTCAGTGAGGGTTTGAATCGTGTCTTTTTGGTGGACTGGGACGCGTTCCTGGATTATAATTGGGCCGGTGTCCATGCCCTCCTGGAGAAGGAACAAATAATGAGAATTTGGCTGTCTATTTGTGTTGCAAGTGTCACAACTCACAAGACATAGCAATATCAGGCGGGCAATTCCCGTATTTATAAGAACGTTCGCATTCTAATCTCAGCATCCCCCGATATTAATTATCATCCAGAACTGAGCCAGCCTGTCCCAACTTGCTATCCTCCCCCCCAGCGACGCCCTAAGCCGAGGTTCGTACCCCACAGGGGGTGCCCTTAGCGTCATTAGTAACATAATATATCCTTGCCCCTGGCTGAAGGCTTTAAGCTAGCTTAAGGCAGCCACAGGATAGTCCGGTTAAGTAATTACGACTTCTCCTCAAGGTCAACTACGAGAAATTATATCAAAAATCGAAAACCTCAATCTGTCAAAAATACAATCAATTTTTGCAAAATTTTAGACATTGATGTCGTTAAGATGAGA
Organism: Tiliacea citrago; assembly: GCA_963921375.1. Taxonomy (NCBI): domain Eukaryota; kingdom Metazoa; phylum Arthropoda; class Insecta; order Lepidoptera; family Noctuidae; genus Tiliacea; species Tiliacea citrago. Next base: position 3,262,581 of record OY992796.1, read on the forward strand.
TTGCAACTTGAAATTGATCATTTTTTAGTACCTACGAGAATTTCATCATACTGATGGTTTAGCAAGAACTATCTGTGATTTAGTTGCTGGGTTCGGTAGACAAAAATAATAGACAATTTATACGACCTTCGATCATACTCTACAGACTACAAGAGTATTTATCCAAAGACCGACACGCGTAACAGCAACACAAATTGGATGGATATGAAATTCATATCGATATAAGATTTTGGGAATCCCCACAGTTTCTTCAGTTACCGGCCTTGCGTCCTTTTGGATCATAGCACATGGTGTTCCGCAGTTTCTGCCTACCAGCTAGACATGCGCTAAATGTGTCAGTGAAAAGAAATGAATGAAGTATATCTTTTCGCTTAACGAAGTAGTCCACTCGTTTAGTTCAGTACTTCATTTAGTTCAGCAAAACAGAACGAATTCATAACCTTAAGATAACGAGAGAGTGATTGATAAGTTACCACGAATGATATACTTCACTAGTTCAATTTTATAGGTACCTATCTTCTATCTCAATTTTCCTTCATACTTTATACAGGCTTAGGACTCTGCAACCATGAAAAATGAATCTAAGCAAAACTATTTTTTTTAAGTAGTATGTTTTCTGTTCTATGTGTATAGTTAGACCTTTTCGTCTAGGTTGGCGTATTTGAAATCGAAATCACATTTGCAGCGAGCGAAAAGAAAGACTGAACTAAATGAAGTAGAGACACATTTGAATGAGTACTGAATGAATGATAAGTTTATTTTGCGAAATGAAGTAGTTCATTTCCTTCAATCGTTCACGAACTACCCATGTCTACTACCAGCCTACCCCCATGGAGAAAGGGTTTAATTTTGAGTAGGTTTTCAATACTTACATCAACGAAATGCACTGTGCAGCCACTTTCCCGGTCGCCGGAATCGAGGCACTGTTTCTGAGCGTGGAGGCCGGGGTGACGAGGCAGCAGCGATGGGTGGATGTTCAGTAACCGACCGTGCCATCTATAACAGAAGAATACAGTAGCTTAGCAAACCTTACCTCAATAAGGGCGTTTTTCACCAATAAAACTGAATGAAACGTTATAGGTATATTTAACATATTAGTTGAAGACTTCTCATATTTATGTTTCTCTTCCTGTTCTCACACACTATTGTCTACATTTCTTTTTCATTTCTCCTTTCGCAGGTCTGCTGGAAGAAATTTCTTAAGAAATAAGCAGTACGTTTGTACTAAAATTACGATTATTTCGTATCTCTGTGTATTTTATTTACTGGTTGTACATAATAATTAAAAAAAAAAAATTAAAAAGAAATTAAGTAAATAAAGTTAACTTACTTTTTAACAAACTCAGCAGACAGGATCCTCATGTACCCGGCTAGACAGACGATATCGATCTTGTGCGCTTCTAAAGCCTCCGACACCGCACGGTCAAATTCTTCCCGAGACGCGTAGTCTTTGTGGTTGAACACCTGGAAATAAGAGGATGATTGTTATTTAAAATAGTTAATTAGTAACGTAATGCTTGAAGTTAAGAAGAAGACTTCAACTATAAAGAAAGAAAAAGAAGAAACGCGTTTTAGTGAGAAGTCAGAAAAAGACGGCACGTAACCATTATTTATTTGGTCTACATCAGGCTGATTCCAGACTTCTGCGAGTTCTGAATCGAGTTTGTGTCAAATTGATACTGAATGAAACTCTTCCGATCAAAATACTCTGATACAGAAGTTAAGCTTGTAGATAGTTATTTCAAGCATTTCTACGTGGAAGGCTTGTCTCTGCAAACGCCCTCTCTATACAAGAAAAATCTGATGAAATGTATCATATTTGGAATGGGTAACTATGAAGCTAGTTACTCTCGACCCCTTGACAATTCAATAGTGCCTGTAACTGGTTTATTTAAAATAATTACTTTGAGTTTCTAATGTAGGAAAAACTTGGTTGGTTTTTTTTACCCGACTGTAAAGAAGGGTTATGCTTTCACCATGTTAACTTACCAGTGAAGGCACTCCTGCCTTCTCAGCTCGCAGCAGCGCGTACGCGTCCTTCTTGTTGCTGACGACGAGGCAGATGTCCGCGCACATGCACTGCGCCGCCTCGCGCGACGTGTCCATTAGAGCTTGCAGGTTGCTGCCGTTGCCTGACACTAGTACTGCCACCTGGAAGACAAAAGAAAGGTTATTTCATTAATGAAACTAAAAAAAAAACAACCGACAGTATCATGATAATTCTTAAATAGATTCATCACCTCTTCGTATAATATACAGGGTAAAATTAAATTAGCTAGCGAAACTCCGCAGACGTGTTGGGTATCGATATCAGAACATGATAAAACGATTTTAGGTGTTTTCAATCGCAGGTTAAGTAGGCAGTGTAGGCACGTAAAATATCAGTATCAAATCTGTCAAATCTGTTTTTTTTTGTGTAATCTTCACAAACGCGATGTGATGTCAAGTAAATGTAAGTGTATTACATAACCAGTATTTGTTTATTTTACCTTCTTACTAGGTAACATCGGCATTCTCCTAGTGAAGTCCATGGCGGACGGGAAGTTATCGACAAGGACACGCGCGCCGCCCGCCGGACGCTTCTGTATGCTACCGATCACCATCGCGCCGAACGCACGGGTTGTGTTCATTACCTGCGAAAGAAAAATACAATTGCTCTGTTAAGTAAGTAAGTCCGAGATGACTAATAGAGAAGTATGGAAGGAAATGACATTGCGCCGACCCCAAATAAATTGAGATAGAGCAAGAGAATAATGAGTCAGTGAATTTATGGGCAAAGCGCTAATGATTGTCATCCTGTGTTAGAAAAGATCACACAGATTATATTTGCACGATACAAAACGATAAAATACAAAATTTTCACAATCACGAATTCGATGGTCACGTGTTGTACGTAATCCCGTTTGCTACATCGACTTGTCCAAACTGGGAGTCAGTGATGAGTTAGTTAGTGCTCCTATCTGGATGACAATTATTTATTAAAATGTTGAGATTCAAAACAGCAGAGTTTAGCAAAAAAAAAAACATTAGGTAGTCATGGGGACTGCCGACAGAAGTGAAAACTTAAAACTTTGGAATAACGTAATTATATACAGGGTGGATTTTTGAGATGAGGCAGTCAGGGCAGCTACCTTAACCGTTGTAGCTACAGGAAAACGGTAATAAGAGACTGTCCTTAACTTTTTGTGAAATTTTAATATGCATTCACAGATTTTGAAAAAAAAATACAGTCAGCAGGAAAACGGGCAATATTCAACAAAACTTTTTTTTTATGCCAATCGATCCTCTTTCATAAAAGGATCAAAAACCTCTATTGGACCAATTGAGGTTTGAGTAGGTCCTAGAAAAGTCATAAATCCCGGAAAAGTTTTCCCATACATTTCGTATCGTTAGACAGTTGAGTCGCATTCTATAAAAACGATTTAATGGAATGCGCATACTAAATGCTTAAGTTTTAACAGATTTCCGAAAAAAATATATCGTATTAGTATCGGATTGTACGTGCAGATAGAAAATCAATCACCAGTCAATAATTTACCCGCAAAATCAAGCTCTAACTCACCTCGGCCTGATCCTCAGGCGACACGACCAGCACCATGCCAATGCCGCAGTTGAATGTCCTCAACATCTCTTCGTCTTGTACTGAGCCGGCGTCCGCGATCCACGAGAACACCTAATAGAAAGATAATAAGGTTGAAGTAAGTTCACAGAATATTTATCAATCAGCTATCTGTTAATGAGACTCCCGTCAAAATCGGTCCAGCAGTTTTGGAGATTAGCCGGAACAAACAGACAGACAACGAGGCAAATATTTAAAAAAATGTTTTTTTTTGTTATGAGTACCGTATATAGGTACCTACTTCCATAAGCATTTAGTAAAAACTTGTTATTTTTTGACATTACAAACAGACACTTCAATTTATATTATGTTTATTTGTATAAATGCAGTATTACAGGACAAGAATTTTATTAATATTTTATGCAAATGGAGGCCTATGGGGAAGCTGCCAAGAAAGACGGGTGAACTTTTATTGTGACTTGTCCTGGTTCAGATATCAGAAACGGAGAGTTAGGCTTCATAATGAATGTTTAGCAGCCTATTTAATCATTAGAATTAGCATTACAACTCTCTAAGTTCATAAAATCCTACTGAATGATTATTTCAGAAATAGTCATTCAATAGGATTTTACGAAGAGAGTTAGTTGTATTGCCGATTCTAATGATTATAATTCTGTAAAGCCATATTTGTTACGGCCGCGAATCATATTTAGATCAACATACAACCTGATATTGACCTGCAAATTACAAAAAACGTAATAAAATTTGAATTTCGCGGGCTACCTTAGCGCATCCCCCTTAAATAGAAACATTCAGCCAATCGGTGGCGAGCAAAATATCGCAACTGGTGGGTCAAAGCTCTGTCCTGTGTGTGACCTTCCATTTCTAGCGCGGTTGGCGCGTTCTGAGATTATAAACCAACCTATTTCGTAACGAGTTATGTTTCTGTCATTAAAAATTCTTGAGCGTGAAGAGAAAAAGCGTTATAACCAGATTCATTAAAGAAAGGAATCTAAAATGGCGGTGCTTATCATGTTTTCTCGCTTGCACACTAGTGCCGTCTGTACTCACTCTCGTGCGTACCGTCACCGTAGGCAGAAAAAAAAAAGTCTTGATTTGCTCATGGGATGAAGAGGTGTTGGGAGTAGAACTGTACAGTGCAAGCACAGCACAGTTTTCCTATCAATATGTCAGCCATCGCTGCCATAGCTGCAGACGCACAGTTGACAGGGCGTCGTCACCACGTTTTGGAAGTCAATACAGATCAATGTAGTACTATTTAAGTTATTTTATAGGAAATTGTGTTTTATCATTTTGTAACTCATCACATTCATATCACCCGTGCACCCTACCCCTATCTTCTCCGAGCCTGGAGCATGTACAGTGCAAGCACAGCACAGTTTTCCTATCAATATGTCAGCATTTTACCTGCGCCAGGCCGGCCAATTTAGTACACGAATAGCAATCATACCGCGTGCACTCATTTATCATGCAATCATACTTTTATCAATAAATATATATCAAACAGTAATCAGTGTATCAATCAGCATCAACTCAAGGTGTGAGGTCACGGAACCATACAAAAACCCTTACCCTTTGATGATCCCGGTGAAGGACCGTCTCATAGACAGTATTAATAAATGAGTTAAAAGTAATATTCGTTCTTTATTTTTACCAACATCATAATTTTCATAAAATTTAGTTATATACGTTGTCAGGTGTAAAAAAAAAAACGGACCTTTCATCCCGAAAAAAAGTACCGATTCCGCTTTTTACAAACGGCGTCGTTCGTCCGCGGCAAATTAAAGTATTTAGTTCTAATTCCTAAGGTGGTCACACGGTTGGGTCACAGCCCACAGGTCTAAGCTAAGCCATTTCGTCGGGATGCCCTTTTGTGGAACACAACGCGCCGTCGACCCGGGCCTAGTCCTTATCGGATGGCGAGCAACCCATCGCTCATCGTGCGCAAGCCCGCGCCTGCGGTGGCCGGGAATCAGCCTGTTACTCCCGCCGCCCGGGGCGACTAGGGGCGCGAGGGCGCGAACCTTGCCTCTCCCTCACGCGTTCCGCCACCTCCTTCGCGGGCGTTACTGCTTCGAAGAAAGAGGTGACGGCCTCCCATGCACTCTCGCTCCGAACCATGGCCTGAACCAGGGCCGGACGCGAGAGATCGCCGCCGCCGATCGCCTCCGTGAGGACACGGCGGTGCTCCGCCCAAGCTGGGCAGACCTCCACCGTATGCTCCACCGTGTCCTCCGGGCGATCCCCACAGTGGTAACTGGTCGCAACATATAACAACATACCGGGTGCACGTGCCACCAGTGCGCGTTGAGGCGCACGCTCACGGCGTCGGGGATGACGCGCGGGATGTTCTGGTCGCAACATATAACAACATACCGGGTGCACGTGCCACCAGTGCGCGTTGAGGCGCGCGCGCACGGCGTCGGGGATGACGCGCGGGATGTTCTGGTCGCAACATATAACAACATACCGGGTGCACGTGCCACCAGTGCGCGTTGAGGCGCGCGCGCACGGCGTCGGGGATGACGCGCGGGATGTTCTGGTCGCAACATATAACAACATACCGGGTGCACGTGCCACCAGTGCGCGTTGAGGCGCGCGCGCACGGCGTCGGGGATGACGCGCGGGATGTTCTGGTCGCAACATATAACAACATACCGGGTGCACGTGCCACCAGTGCGCGTTGAGGCGCGCGCGCACGGCGTCGGGGATGACGCGCGGGATGTTCTGGTCGCAACATATAACAACATACCGGGTGCACGTGCCACCAGTGCGCGTTGAGGCGCGCGCGCACGGCGTCGGGGATGACGCGCGGGATGTTCTGGTCGCAACATATAACAACATACCGGGTGCACGTGCCACCAGTGCGCGTTGAGGCGCGCGCGCACGGCGTCGGGGATGACGCGCGGGATGTTCTGGTCGCAACATATAACAACATACCGGGTGCACGTGCCACCAGTGCGCGTTGAGGCGCGCGCGCACGGCGTCGGGGATGACGCGCGGGATGTTCTGGTCGCAACATATAACAACATACCGGGTGCACGTGCCACCAGTGCGCGTTGAGGCGCGCGCGCACGGCGTCGGGGATGACGCGCGGGATGTTCTGGTCGCAACATATAACAACATACCGGGTGCACGTGCCACCAGTGCGCGTTGAGGCGCGCGCGCACGGCGTCGGGGATGACGCGCGGGATGTTCTGGTCGCAACATATAACAACATACCGGGTGCACGTGCCACCAGTGCGCGTTGAGGCGCGCGCGCACGGCGTCGGGGATGACGCGCGGGATGTTCTGGTCGCAACATATAACAACATACCGGGTGCACGTGCCACCAGTGCGCGTTGAGGCGCGCGCGCACGGCGTCGGGGATGACGCGCGGGATGTTCTGGTCGCAACATATAACAACATACCGGGTGCACGTGCCACCAGTGCGCGTTGAGGCGCGCGCGCACGGCGTCGGGGATGACGCGCGGGATGTTCTGGTCGCAACATATAACAACATACCGGGTGCACGTGCCACCAGTGCGCGTTGAGGCGCGCGCGCACGGCGTCGGGGATGACGCGCGGGATGTTCTGGTCGCAACATATAACAACATACCGGGTGCACGTGCCACCAGTGCGCGTTGAGGCGCGCGCGCACGGCGTCGGGGATGACGCGCGGGATGTTCTGGTCGCAACATATAACAACATACCGGGTGCACGTGCCACCAGTGCGCGTTGAGGCGCGCGCGCACGGCGTCGGGGATGACGCGCGGGATGTTCTGGTCGCAACATATAACAACATACCGGGTGCACGTGCCACCAGTGCGCGTTGAGGCGCGCGCGCACGGCGTCGGGGATGACGCGCGGGATGTTCTGGTCGCAACATATAACAACATACCGGGTGCACGTGCCACCAGTGCGCGTTGAGGCGCGCGCGCACGGCGTCGGGGATGACGCGCGGGATGTTCTGGTCGCAACATATAACAACATACCGGGTGCACGTGCCACCAGTGCGCGTTGAGGCGCGCGCGCACGGCGTCGGGGATGACGCGCGGGATGTTCTGGTCGCAACATATAACAACATACCGGGTGCACGTGCCACCAGTGCGCGTTGAGGCGCGCGCGCACGGCGTCGGGGATGACGCGCGGGATGTTCTGGTCGCAACATATAACAACATACCGGGTGCACGTGCCACCAGTGCGCGTTGAGGCGCGCGCGCACGGCGTCGGGGATGACGCGCGGGATGTTCTCCAGCAGGCCGCCGCCCGTGATGTGCGCCACCGCCTTCACGCGGTTACTGCGCAGCGCCGGCAGGACAGCGCGCACGTATATGCGTGTTGGTTTTATTAGTTCTTCGCCTGGAAATAGGAAAGTAGATTTTAAGTTAAGACAAAGAATTATGAAATTATGATTATGAAACTTCAAGCTGTTTTGAGTTGTTGAACGTTTAGTTTTTGCTCAGCATGATATTCTCAAATCTTCATCTCTTTGGGCACCATTCACTGTTATTAGCAAGTGGCGTTGTGATGGCAGTTCCGGTCACAGCATTTACAAACAAAAATTCTCCAGTAATGAAGCCACTGATGAATGTTTATTTGTGTTTTCTTTTGTGCCGCTTCATTTGCACGATGAAAGTGGTAACTCCGCTAAGCAGAATTCACGGCCATCTCCCTGTATGTATTGTCGACCAATTGAGTTTATTTTCTCCAAGGAAACTACTGATGAATGACTGCAGAAACGAATACAGTCAGGCAAGTACTAAACCAATTGTTTCAGACAATAATTATGTATCGTTGATGATACAGATATAACTGTCACTTTTCACGATGATTGATCACCGTCAGAAGTTTCAGTCACTGCATTGCACATTTTACTAAAATAAATGTGCAAACTTCGTCATCAAACAAGTGCTTTAATTGTAGAGCTACCCCAAAACATGAACAAATCATATCTCTAGCGATTATGTAGTGAACAGGGAACTTTTTTTTGTTTTATCTCACTCCATGCATGGATTCGTTGTTTTGAATGTTTGCTTCATATAAGCTGTCGTTTCGTTTATTCCGTGCAATAAATTTGTTATCTAAAATAATAAATAAAAGTTTATTCAGGTAAAAAGGTAAAATACTAAATACAAAGTTGCTTAAATCTACGTAAAATTCTATTATGTTATGTGCCTGAACTAGGTTATCCTGTGTTTCAGGCGTGGCAAGGCATAATATTTCTAAATAATCACATGAATTATAAAAATCCTACTTGCTAAAATACTTAGCTAAACTTAATTAGTACAAACACAATTAATTTATTTAAGTACAAATAATAACTTCTCTGTATCTTCATAGGACATACTTTGAAGAGCTTCCTTTAGAGTTTTTTTGCAATTATTATAATTAAGAGAATAAATTTTGGCTCTTGCATTTAGTCTGTTATAAAGTAATGGTCCTAGGAAGACAAATAATTTGGCTGCGAAAGCATGTTTTGTACTTTTTGTAGGGCAAACTATGTCTTTCCGTCTCTTTTTTGTAATTTCAGTGCTATATGGGAGGGCTGCGTGTTGTTTTAATACGATGCTCATTATGAATAACTGTCGAGCTGTTAGTACTTCACAGGATTTATAGAGTAGGTTAGTGGGAAAAAGGAAATGGCAGCATGTAGACACCTTGAGAATCGCTCTTTGAGCTCTCTCGATAGGTAGCAGCAAACTTTTACCGACTCCACCCCAAGAGGTAATGCAGTAAGTCAAAATTGACTGGCAGAGAGCAAGGTAAACTAGCCTAATTAATTTTGGGTCTGCAATATAACGCAGTTTTTTGAAACAAATATTAGTTTACGCATTCTATTATTTAAGGCTTCTATGTGTTGTTTAAAAGATAGGGTTTCATCTATTATAACTCCCAGATATTTTATTTCATTAGTTATATTAATACTAGGACACGTTAGCAGGCAATCTGTAGGGACCATACAACAGTGAGCATACATAGCTGAGGGCAAAACAGATGTTTTTTTGCGCATTGAAAACTTAATATAATTTGTCTTAGCCGTATTTAGTGTTAGTGAGTTATATTGAAGCCACTCATTTACAATATTAAAACCGTGTTGCGCAAACTTGTATACTTCATGTTCCGAATTTCCGATTCAGCAGAAAAAGTAGGGCACTGTCGTCAGCGTAAGATATTATTGTGCCATGCTGTAGGTTTAGATTACAAAGGTCATTTATGTATATCAAAAACAGAGTAGGCCCTAAAATACTTCCTTGGGGCACACCGAAGGACGTGTTTTTTTCGTCAGCGCTGAGAACATTGCCAATTTTAACGCACTGGGTTCGGTCTTCTAGGTAACTTTTGAGAAGTTTCAGTTGGATACCTCTTATGCCCACTGTCTCAAGCTTACGTAACAGAATAGGAATGGAGACTGTGTCAAAAGTCTTGGCGAGGTGCAGGAAAACACCTACTGTGTGGTTACCCTTGTCAAGTTCTTGGGCTAGATAGTCAGTCAGATGATGCACGGCACCGGCAGTTGAAACTTTAGGTCTAAATCCATATTGACGCCCCGACAAAATTGATTTATCCTCCAGATATTTAAACAATCTTTTATTTATGATTTTTTCCAAAAATTTTGACATAGAAGGCAGTAAAGAAATTGGTCTATAATTTGTTACTTGCTGTTTACTGCCTGTTTTGTATACAGGGACAATAACTGCTTTTTTGAGGCACTCGGGAAAAAGACCCAAAGACAGGCACATTCGGAAAATATAAGTCAGTGGTGGTACCAAAATATTCTTGAATTGTTTGATGATTTTATTTGATATATTATCCCAACCAACTGCACAGTCGTCTTTCAAAGTCATGATTATTCTTTCTACCTCAGTTTCGTCAGTATCTAGCAGGGCAAAGGATGTTATGGTGGGGTTACATACAAAAGGCGTGCTTGTGTCATAGTGTGATTGAACCCTATTTCTTTCTGCCAGATTCTTTCCGACGTTAACAAAAAAAATATTTGGTAAGTTAGCAGTATCTAGTATCTAACAAGTTTTTTTTTATATTTTGATAGGCTCAGTAGTTTCGGAGACAAGTGGGGGAATGGTCAATTTCAGCTATTTTCTTAAATAACTTTAAAACTATTTATATGAATATTATTTAAAAAAATAATTGTTTGAGACCCTCAAAACAAGCCCATTTTATTTTCTTATGTCACACGCTCAGATCATAAAACATAGGAGATATGCTTTGTACACAAATTTATTCGTGGTCAGATGTATCCGCGTTTCTCCCACTTAATTCACTAACACAAAAGCAAAAACTATAAGAACGGCACACTAGCTCATAATTTCTTCACACGAGCTCATAATTTCTCCCGCACACAAAGACACTAGCAACACTAATAGAACACATGCTAAAAAGGGCGGCGCATCTACCTGTAGCTACTGACTCGGAATAAATACACATATGCAGTGATATGCAAGTTACGCAACTAGTTATGTTAATCATAGACAAATATCGATGAAGTTCAGTTACCTATATTATCTGCTATTTTTCCTAAAGATTTTATTGACTGTGAAAATAAAACGATACAGGAGTTTCCCTCGAACATACCTACTCTATACAAGTGAAGTTTGATCATAATTAGAATATTAACTAATTAAAGTTAGTGAAATTTTGCAAACACGTTTTAGAGACATATCTAGTCTTAGTAAACATGATCTAAAGACTAATATCTACTATATCATGGTTTGTCAAATTTCCAGTTAACTTCTAATATTAATCAGTGTAACTTTAAAACTATGTTTTAATGGACATTTGACAAATCACGGACAAATATATTAGTCTATAGATCGTGTTTACAAAATTTTATCAACTTTAATCATCTAATATTTAAATTATGATCAAACTTCGTTTGTATGGAGCACGCCCGGGGGAAACGGAAACTGATCTTAAAGTATGTGTCAGGACAGACAAAAAAATCACGGTTAATCATAAGATTAACATAACATAACATCTAAACTATTAGGATATCAACTTATCGAATTTAGACAAGGACAACACAAGTAAAACTTCAAGATTTTTATTGATATGGATTTTATTGACCAGTAAAATGTAAAAGTCGAGTAAACAAGAAATAGTAACAAATTGTGTTTTTCAATAATTATTTATTGTAGCATCGTATAAAATATCGACAACCGCAAACTTCACATCACATCTCTAACTGCCAAAAGCCGGCAGCAGCCGCTTTACTAAACTATCGTGTGAGTGAGAGTATCAGTATAACACTTATCCATTGGGCTATTAGACCGGCCGATTCATTGATCGATTTGTACAAAGCAAACAGTGGTTTTTGTTCTAATGTAAATAAGTGCTTTTGGTACTTCATCGTGTTTCGAGTATTACTAAGTAATGTTTTAATGAATTTAATAAGAAAAACAATAATATTTTAGTAATTACGTGTGAAATGATCAGATGCCATCTTTCATGTAATTTATTTACATCGCGGGATTTTGTGAAAAATCATGAGCAGCGAAGATGTCGCAAGTTCACATTCGACTAATGACTGAAACTGGCATCAAGCCGCTTTGCGGCCAGATGCGTTCGCAAGCGCCACGCCTCCTTACCAAATCTCCTGTCTTTTTCTGATCTGTGGTCACACGACTCACACTGTACAGTTTTTTTTTTAATTTTCGCGTTAGCACCCCAAAAGTGACCTCATATTCAAAATTAATTTATTTACGTTAGATGTCCGTGTTTGGGTCACAGAAATTCATATGTGTACCCAATTTCAATTTAATTTTCAAATTTACAGTAGATTTGGATCAAATCGGCTGTGACAGACGGACAAACAGACAGACACACGAGTCTCTCTGTCAGTCAGTCACAGCCGATTTACTCCGAATCTACTGGATTGATTTAGTTGAAATTTGGTACACATTATGCATTTCTGTGACTCAAACACGGAATTGTACCGTAGATAAATGAATTTTGAATATGACGGACACTTTTGGGAGGCAAAGTAGAAAATTAAAAAAAAAGTGTTGCAAGCTGTACCGTGTGACATATCAAATGAAAGGGCTCATTGTGCAGGTCTCATTTTTTTTTTTAATAATTCAGTTATAAACATTTTTGAAGGTATTTAAATTTATGAACATTTACCCTCCCGTTCCCCCTTATATCTCCAAAACTACTGAGCCAAAAATGTTGAAAAAAATACATGAAATATTTATTTACTTATAGATTACAGGAAAACCTATAAGAAGTCTAACATGGTAAATCTCTCAATATTGTGCGGACAAACTTACATTTGTGGTTGGAATGTATGGGATGATGGATATTTTTGTCCAGCTAGCTTGTTCTAGATGAACCATCGTGCGCCATTTCTCTACGTTGACGTCGAGGTGGCTTGTGCGTTCCTATGAACTCTAGGTCTGTGCCGGTAGAGTTTACTTTTGCCGAGCAGGAATAGGGTGAGAAGCCAGACCAAGAGAGGTACAGAAACCCGGAGGACAGTATGTGGCGAGCTGTTGAGCAGTAGCGACCCCACGGCACCTATCTACTAGGAGAAGTCTTGTTTCTCACCTCTAGCTTGCCTTTATTGGCTGGCTGGTGTGATAACTGACGAGGAACAAAGCTCCCACCTCTTTCTTGCCTTTATTGGCCGGCTTGAGTAGAGATTCACAAGAGCAAACGTGCTCGGAGGAAGGAAGTATTCCAGTAAGATGCTGGTCTTCACCGCACTTCCGGGATTATCCTGATAGCCGTGAAATACCTCTCAACTCCTCAAGCACCTCAGAACATGTTGCCTCTTGTCGCTACGTCACTATGTGCTAGAGACAGTTTCCGGGGGCCCATCATTGACTGTGCAAGTCGACCCCTGCCGATTTATCCGTGTATTGTATACAGAGTGGATTTTTGAGATGGCAGTAAGGGCAGGTACCTTCTCCGTTGTTGCTATAGGAAGATCTTAGACTGTCCTTAACTTTTTGAGTAATTTGATTCTGAATTCACTGATTTTGAAAAAAAAAACGTATAGCAAGAAAATAGGGCAATGTCACAAAAACTGTTTTTGATGCGTAACAATCCTGTTTTTCTATGAGGATTAAAGAGTCTATGGGACCAACTGAGGTATGAGTACTAGAAAAGTCAGAAATCACAAAAAACTTTTCCCATACATTTCATAGGAAATAAGACTCGCAAGTTACTTTTTTTATGGAAAGAGTGTACCTCATTTAATTAAAAACGTCTAATAGGCCTTGGCGAGTGGGCTTCGGCCCCTCGTAACCCTTCCAAAGGTCCGGGACCCCGGGTCCCCAGAAATTTCAGAGACGTATAAAAATAATAATAAAATGGCTTACCGAGTGTCAATCCCTCTTTGCTGAACGGAGCTCTATCGTTAAGTGTGAGTCCAGTCTTCTTCATCAGTTTGTGGATCAAACTGAAACCGTTGCTGTGCACGCCGTTGGATGGGAGACCGATGATAATGTCGCCCACCTGTTGGAATAAAATTAAAAATAATATAACTTTAATAGGAAAGTTTGTTTGTTTCTAGTGTCACAACACACAGGTAGAGTGTTTGTTAGAGGCGGGTCTTTAGAAGATAATCAAAATCCATCGAACATACCAAACAATCTTCTAAAGGAACCGTACTCGTAGGGAATATGCACGTAATTCAAAACGTATCCATTATTTTAATATACATTGTGTAGGAGTCAAGAAACAGATTCCAATATTTTTTACATTTTTTTAATGCATTACTTATTTTACAATTAATTAATTTATGTTGCGTTTTTTTGGTGGAACGGAACGCAAACTCAAAATGTGTCCTCTTCGAAAATGCCGGCCGGAAGTGACGAAACAAAACATGAGAATAAAATCTATTCTTTGCTAAATGCTTGAAATCACACTAAGATAAATATTTAATATATATGATTTGGGGCTAAAAAACAGATGTAAACAAAGCGGTTTCGTGAACAATGACGTCACATCATGACTGCGACAGAAACGGACGTTTGAACTGTAGTAGAAAATTGTTGGAGATTCATAATTTTTTTGAGCATCAATCAGTAGTTCAATTTAACTTTCAATACTTTTCTTAGGTTTATATTACTGTCTATTATTGATTTAGTAAAAAAAAAAAACATGCATATTCCCTATTACGGAGAAAATTATAACATTTTTTTGTCATGTTCGCGAAGGGACGACGTCAGTAGGGACTGGTCATCTCTTAGCTGCCACGGCTTATTTTAATATTTTGTTTCATTATTTTTTTATCGTTTTATTACGGCGTTTTTTCTCACATGTATGATTTAACCAAAATTTTGTAACCATATGTTAATTTAAAAGAGTGTCCATGGAGTTTGTTGCCTATTCTTCTCCATAGGAACCTACTACGCTTTGGAATGGGCAACTAGCTTCGTCTTTCTGACTGACCGACCCATTGACAATTCAAAGATGCCTGTAATTGGTTTATCACACTAATATTATAAAGGCGAAACTTTGTGAGTGTGTGTGTGTATGTTTGTTACTTCTTCACGCTCAAACGGCTGGACCAATTTTGGTAAAATTTTGTATAGAGGTAGCTGACACCCTGGATTAAGACATAGGCTACTTATTATCCCGATATTCCCACGGGATCGAGACTTACGCGGGTGAAACCACGGGGCGCAGGTAATTTGAAATAAATGCTTTGAGTTTGTATTTTGAAAAAGCTCTTAGTTTACTTAGAAATCGAATCGACCTGTTTTGTGATAATTGTGATTTTTTTTTAATCGTTTGTTGAATACGTCCATTTTTTACTTCGTATTGAACTTACCGCGATGTCATTGATCTTGGGCAGTATCTGCGACCTCTCGACCACTCCGAGCGCGAAGCCGGCAATGTCGTATACTCCCTGCTCGTACATGCCTGGCATCTCAGCAGTCTCACCACCTAAGAAGGACAAAATAATGGAACTTTAGTATCAGTTTATATGGTAAAATATCTGTCATTCAATCCTGTTTTAAGCCTGGGAAGAAGGTTGCAGATCAATGAACAGCGTTGGGTCCATTTTTTTCATTGCATGCAAGAAAAACTAGGTAACCATAACTCTTTAACTTATATTAATTGGTATCTGTTCCATGTAATAATAATATTTATTTTATTCACGAAACATAAACTTTGACAATAATGCAGAAGGGTAAACAGACTTGAGTAAAATTACACAAAGATTGGATACAAAAGGTAGGTAGTGACTGCAATGAGGGCGAAAATCCAATAAGAATAGGTACCCCCTGCCCCCCATACTAGGTGTAGTAGTAGGCGTTTGAGTCATTTTAGAGAAAATTGCAAACCATAAAAAAAAACCAGCCAAGTGCGTGTCGGACCAACCACAATGAATGGTTCCGTAGTTGGGATGAATTTATCCCAAGAACAAACTTAACATCGTAGTTCAAAATCATGTTCTCCCATATATTCCAATTGCAAATGTAAGTTGGCCGACTATTACTCGTTAACTTGTAAAGCCTACTTAGCTATGATAGCTTTCCTTTAAACTTCATATACTAGGTGCCGTGATTTCTTTCACATATCCAAAAACAATCATTTCTCTGGCAGGACACTTGCCTCTAACAAAAGTTTGCACTTTAAAGCTTAATATATCGCTACCCTGAATCGAAAAATGGTTTTCACAGACCCGCAATGTTTTTGAATAGCCTATCCAACGATAGTCTACACCATGGAATAGACGAGAAAAAAAACGTCTTTCCCGCTTTGCGTGCAAGACCTACCAAAAATTTTTTTTCGAGATTTTATTTTTCCTCTATAAATAATATCGTGATTAATATAAATGACTCATGATAAATAACAGCTTTCTAGTGCTAAGCGTCTCTGAGCTAAGCCGCGGACAGACAGACGGACATGGCGAAACTATAAGGGTTCCTTGTTGACTACGAAACCCTGAAAAGATACAGCTAGTCGAGAACTAGTTTGTACAAATTTGATGTTGAACTCACCAATCAAAGCCGCAGAAGACTGCCTGCAGCCCTCGGCGACGCCCGACACGACGTTCCTGGCCACGTGCACGTCCAGCGAGCCGCACGCGAAGTAGTCCAGGAACGTGAGCGGCGCGGCGCCATTGCACAGGATGTCGTTCACACACATGGCCACGAGGTCTATGCCGATGGTGCTGTGCTGGTTGATTTTTTGGGCGATTCTGAGCTTTGTGCCTACGCCGTCTGTGGCTAGGACGAGGACGGGGTCCTGTAAAAAAGTGGTTCGGTTAATGTAGTTTTTATGTACCGAGGAATAATAATACTTTAAAATAAGTGATCTAGCAGATGTTTGTAATCTAAACCAATATTATATATGTCAATGTCAGACTTTTGCCGGATCCTTTTCTTATGTTATCAAGATTATTATTAATTTTAAGTTATGAATATCTTCTCAGTCTCTCCATTTAACACAGTGTGAATGGTAGTAATCTATTCTTACCTTGTATTCTTCATCAACGGCTTTCAGTTGGAAGCAGCCTCCAAATCCGCCCAAACCACCGAGCACGCCTAACCGTGATGTCGACCTACCGAGAGAACAACATTGTAAGGGTCATTCGTGTGCAATGAAATTAACCCACAGGAAACTTTAATACAGCTTTTGTTGAAAATGGGCAATGAAACTGGGAGCTACGATACTACAGACAGACAATTTTAACACAGTTTTTCTCCCCCCCAGGTTTAATCATACACATTATGTTAAGTATTGTAATTAATTTCGTAGGTATCATAACGAAATTTGTTCGGCGTGTTATAATACATACCTCGCCAAAGGCTTGATCATGGACACGAGAGAGTCTCCCGCCTCGATGTCCACTCCGCTGTCCTTGTAAGAGAGAGACTTCTGAGGAGACGCGCGCGTGCTCACGTACGGAGATGTTAGCGGATGCATCGCTTCTTTAAAGTTCTCTACTACGACCTGGTGGCCTCCTGGTGGACGATATTAAAGATATTATTGATATATACTTGATAATACTGACTAGTTTAGAAAAATATGATTCTATTAACGGTTAGATCAATCGATATCATGCGTCCTCTTAAAAGCATCTCTTTATATACGAGAATATGTGCTTGTTTTGCACTATTTTGCAGTCTCCAGGGCACTGCCGGCCAGATAATTAAAAAAATTAACACTGCTTCTAGGAAATTACTTAATAACTAGACTTTAAAGTGATTTTATATAAATGCCGTTTAATATATCCGGAGTGAAAGAAGTTATTTTGTGATGAGAAGAGGTTGCGTTATAATTTAAAATTGACTTATTATGTTCTGCCACATACCTTCCTTCCCGATCAGCTCCACAGCGCCCACGACGGCGATGTCCCCGTGCACCAGCGCCAGCAGCTCGGCCACACACACCGGGTCCACGATCACCAGCATGCCCACGCCGCAGTTGAATGTGCGGAGCATTTCGAAGTCGGATACCACACCTGGGGATAATGGACGCTATGTTACTTGGGGTAGAGTGTAATCTTCTGTCAGGAGAACACGGCGCGGCATTCGCTGGCAGTGTGCCGCTTGGGAGGAGCCACGCCGTGCCCTCATCTCAGGAGTAGGCAGCCAGCTGGCGCTGCCAGCCGTGGTCGAGTCGATGGTCGGCAGCGAGGAGCCCTGCGAAGCGGTAGTATGCGGAAAGGGAGCGGGATGGATATCTCTTCCGCTCACCCGGCCCGCAGCAGGCGCCGGGTGTCGGCAGAGGGCTAACAATGCCCTCTTCCGGCCCTTCTAAATGGGTCCAGGGGCGGCGGACTCCCCCTAGCATACAAGCCCCGAGGCGGCGGCGCGTAGTGTTCCACGCGCGCCCCTCGCCGACGTCGCGGGGTCTGACAGAACAGGGCGGAGAACATACATGAGTATTTTCCACCCGGGAACAAAAAAAAAAGATTACTTTAGATTACAAGTTTTTATGAATTGTTAAAGTGTTTTTGGCAAATAAATCTATAGATATTGAACTGCATCAACAGTCATCAGCTTCTGAAAGCTTATTCAATTTATAGGATTTGACGTTGTATTTCAGTTCACCCAATCACATCTCAGTCACAGCTGCTGATTAAACTGGCAATTTCATGATCAGACATGTATATGGTAACTCCAACAGAGTCCATATCTGCAATAAAATTCTGGCGTTTAGACTTGAAAACTCACCTTTAGCCTGCAGCCATCCAAACACAGGCTTAATACTAAACTTAGTAGCATCCAACTTCACTCTGATCCCTGGAGGTAATATCCTAGGAATATTCTCCAGCAGGCCTCCGCCGGTAATATGGGCCAGCCCTTTGAGCAGCTGCTTCTTGATGGCCGGCAATAGGGCGCGCACGTAAATGCCTGTGGGTTCTAGGAACTCCTCGCCGTAGGATTTGTTTGTGGTGCTGAAAGCTGCGGGCTCGTTGTATCTGGAACATGATTGATGGTGTAAAATAGAGATCGTAGTAAGTTAGGCGTGGAAGTTAAAAAATAATTTACACAAATTGGATTAGCAATAAGAATACTAAACTTAGTTCGAGGGTAAACAGCAAAATTGATTTCTTATATCTGGTCGCCGATATACTTTTGTTCAGGGTTACAAGTATTGATTCTCTATGTTCCGTGAGAAAAACAATAAGACAAATGGACACGCTTTATCTAGGATTTATTTCAGATGGCTATTATTATTATGGCTAGTATTTTGATAATAAAGCTTTTGCCAGTGCAGACTATGTCCTCAGTTTAAAAAAAAACAAGTATTTTATTACCTGTGTCCCGTCTCCGCCATAATCTTCTGCACGAGGCTGTACCCATTGCTGTGCACGCCCGAGGACGGCAGCGCCAGCACGACGTCGCCGGCGCGGATCTCCCGCGAGCGCGGCAGCTGCTTCTTGTTGTCCACTACTCCGACTGCAAAGCCGGCGAGGTCGTATTTACCGATCTCGTACATCGAAGGCATTTCCGCTGTTTCGCCTCCTAGGATGGTAAAAAGAAGGGATTAGAAGTTGTAGTATTTGGCTTTTAGAGGCAGAAACATTTATCAAAAAGTTTGATAATTCAAACAAAGGCGTTAAAGGCGGCTTAGGGAAAGTTTTTTTAAGAGATTCATCTTGTGTGAAAAACTTTTTTTCTATCTCTATTTGGAAAATATGCTATCACCAATCTGGCTGTAAAGGCATTGATGGCAACACTGCCTAGCTGTTTACTAATAATTAAAATAAATTCAAAGCTCAAGTTATGTTCCACAAACGCAAAATACGCTATACATTAAAAGGTGGGCGTTTTAAAAGATGTTACTGGTAAGTTTTGACGTCCAAAAAGTGCTCTTCCCAGAACCCAATTTATTTATTTTAGTACATGAAGGACTTACAGCTAATAAAAACAGACAAAAAAAGGACAGACTTAATAGAGACATAATTTGAATAAATAATTTACTTTTATTTAACTACAAAAAAGGCGTGAGATTAGAGTTTACTTACCCAACAAAGCACATCCCGACAGTACACAAGCATCGGCGATGCCCTTCACTATAGTAGTGGCCACGTCGACCTGCAGCCGGCCGCACGCCATGTAGTCGAGGAACGCGAAAGGTTCGGCGCCTGCGCATAGGATGTCGTTCACACACATCGCGACTAGGTCCTGGCCTAATGTGTCGTATTTCTGCATTAGTTCTGCTATCTGGAATATAAATGTTTTATGTCAGAAGATTGATTTACATAATTATATTGGGAAATCTACCTAATTGGGACATCAGTTAGAAGAAACACTGCCAAATAAAAATACTATTTACTAGCTGCGCCCCGCAGTTTCATCCACCCGCGTAAGTATCGATCCCGTAGGTCATCATTCATCATAGCCGAAAGACGCTGCCATAATTGCCACGCTTAGGAGGCGGGTTGGCGATCGCAAGGTGTTAAAAGCATAGAGAACGCTGCTGCCCATTCTCTAGTAAGTCCGTTAGTCGCCTTTTATGACACCCACTGTAAGAAATAGAATCCCGTAGGTATATCTGGATAAAAAGTATCCATGTCCTAACCCAGGTCATGGGCTACCCATGTGCCAAATTTCATCCAAATCCGTTCAGCCGTTTTACCGAGAAAGCGTAACAAACAAACTCCCTTTCGCTTTATAATATTAGATAGGATTATGAATACAGCTAATCTATGCTAATTTTTTTTTATTCGTATTTTTTTTTGAATCAATGAATATTATTGTATTGTCAAAATGAAAGGGATTGCGATTTTGTCACGCAATTATAATTTACTAGCTTGTATCAGCGACTTCGTTGACATAAAACAGTCTATGGCAATCGACAATAGTGTTACTTTCTACCAGTGAAAGAAGTTTTGTAATTGGCTCAGTACTTCCAGAGATTACTTTTTACAAACATATGAACTAGTAGTTCTGCAAACAGTAGACTTCGCGAGCACAAACTGTTTTGCAACAATTAATATACCAGCCGATTCCATTGGTAGAAAATTAAAAGTGAGCAATTTACTGCGTTTTCGCAGTTTACGCCGAAGATCCCCATCAGATCTTCACCAAATTTCAGAAAATATGTGTTATAGTATAGTACTGTCTGCTTTTTCTACCAGCTCACCTTAAGCTTAGTGCCCACACCGTCAGTCCCCTGCACCAGCACTGGATCCTTCAGACTAGGGTCCATGGCCGACAATTGGAACAGCCCACTGTAGCAGCCCAGTCTGCCCAACACCCCTCTTCTATGTGTGGCTGTAGCGATAGGCTCTATCTGCCGGACTAAGGTCGCGGCCGCGTCAATGTCCACACCGCTTTGCAGGTATGAGAGCCCGTTGATTCTGGGTAAGAAGTGGTGAAGTATTGTTAGAATTTTTGTGTTGCTGCAGGTATTTTGTGATGCGAAAGCAATTATTTTATATTGGGCTGCAATAACAATATAACCCATAAATGTAATAAATACCCAATAATAAAAAAAAATACCAAATAATTTATTTGACTGCCCCTGCAGGTGACGACGGCCACTGAACGCCTATGATCATACATGACTCTTGGCTCATTTATTTTCTACTTGTTGTTAGATGCCACTGCCTAACCCTTCGGGGAATACAGGCTTGATGTTATGTTGTTGTTTGGTGGACTGCTCAAATTACCCGCCGCGCGGAATGCTAGATCCGACACAAAGTTTTCGCTAGTTTATCGCATGCCTTGTTTAGTCATGCCTTGTATTTATTTATGCTGCAGAACACTACCTACGTCTCGAATCCCCCTTAACCCTTAGGGGATTACAGGCGTGATGTTATGTTGTGTGTAAAACTACCTAATATAGCTTTTCGTGAACATTGCTTGTACCATTATAGAAGATTTACTACGTCACTTTTTTGGGCTGAAAGTTGTCTGAATGTATATTATATATTATGTTTTTTATGGTGTACATATTATAGAGTATTCTATTCTATTCTAAATCTCCCACATATAATGCCTAGTTTGTCTGTACTACTTACATGTCCAGAACAAAATAACTTTCAAAAAAAGTCGAGAGGTGTCGTGGGACACCTGGTTGGAACGAAGTTCTTTCCACGGTATATTATGTATTAAATAACAGGCACAACGAAATAACGTATGAGAGTATTTTTTTTTTTTTAACCTTGACACTTGGAACTAGACTTTTTTTTCGAATTTCTTTTATCTCGCACTGTTTTACCCACACACAGACGCGTTTTCAATACAGAACCATCTAGTAAGTTTTTAGAAGGTCAAGTGTGTGGTAACTTTATGAGAGCTTCTAAAAACTTGTACTAGATGGCTGTGTATTAAAAACGCGTATTAAATTCACACGTTCTCTCTGTCTCTCTGAGAGATAGAGAGAAAGTTGGATGGAGGGAGCATAATGCTTTTTCATTACGTGACGATTTCTACCAGTCAACTCTTACCACATGCCGCATTAAAGAACTTCGTTCCAAAAGTATTATTCATGTATTTCATGCCTGTTACGATGTTGTGAGGTTAATTATGTAAGAGAGTTGATCCTTCTTGATATTTTGACTGAGTATGTTCAAATGAAAATTCCTTATTCAAAAATAATAAATTCTGAGCATGCGAAAAACCAGGGTGGAAAAACAAACAAGCAAAATAAAAACCACAAGTTTATTAGAAAATATAAAAAAAATACAAAAATGGTTGCTCAAACAACTATACAAAATGAGGTTTTACGTAAATGATTCTTACCCACATAATCCCATTATACATGCGAGCTAAGATAAATGCAATCGTTAATTAGGAATGTTTGATTAATTTATTTATTGAATCAGGAATGTATTTATATGACGCGCTCTTTGTCGGAGGCATACATGCTGAAACAAAATACATTTCATTTTTATGCGCTTCTTTGATACCATGCCAAGATGTTTTAAAATTGAGTGTAATATTCGTTTAGTAAACTTTAGTTATGCGATTAGTTGATTACTTACGTGCTGTTATTAGGTGATTACTTATGTGCATTTAGTCAAAACTAAGTATTAAATTGTGAAACGAACCAGAGACAAGGATTGGTTACCAATATTATGAATTTATCAGTTTGAATACTTCATAAACCAGATCATTTTATTTCAGTAAGTGTAAAGAGCAACGGAAACTTTCGTTTAAAAAGTAGACAAACGAAGTTTTGCAACATAGCTATGTGACTACAAGTCCAAAATATGATACTTACTTGGTAAAAGCTCTATGCGCGATATCCTTCCTATAGTGAGCTCCGGGGAAGTCGACCAGCGCAGCCGCAGAAGTAGCCGCCGCGGCCGCCGCCCGCAGACAAGCGGCGCGCGCGCACAGCAGCAGCACGCGGCCGCCCCACGTCACCAGCGAGCCGTTGGCGCCGCGCGCCACGCCGCTGTGGAACACCACCATGCCGGGCGTGCACTGCACTTGGGTTAGACCTGCGTAAGACACAGCTCATCATTATGACAGAATGAAACTGGACCCCTGGAAAAGCGAATAAGGTTCGCCGCAAATTGCAACGGAAACTTGGATATTTTTACCACGCTTTTTATTACCTTCTTTTGTAACTAACGATGTAATAAAATCTAGAAATTCAATTTTAACCTATTCTAGTTGTCTTATCGAAATTAAACTTTAATTTGGACAATACTATAATTTGGTTTCTTGAAGCTGATCTGACGATGGAGCCAGGAGGTGGATAGCGAAACTCTTCAGTGGCTACTTGCAAACACCTAGAGTTTGGAATCATATAGTTCGTTTAGACGAGTCCCAATAGCTTGAGCTTGGTAACGACGGTCTGATGATGGAGCCAGAAGGTGGATAGTGGAATTCTTCAATGGCTGGCTACTAGTAAACCCCTCGCGTTTCGGGTCACATATGATTTGTTTTGATGAGTCGAAGCGGTCAAGTCCACTTCGTTGACTTTAGACTTATTAACTAAATGAATAATATACTAGACTAAAAAGCGCTTGATTCTACTGTATTCGTTTTTGTATACTTTTAATTAATTTAAACGTAATTGGATATAAAAGAAATGACAAGCTGCATATGTAGGTACTCATATCGTAACTAATACAAGTCAATTTAATTATTTTTGCGCGTGATAAAAGCGTATTTTTAATTTACCCTAAAATCTTAAGAATACCATCACAAAAACCATCTAATCTTATCTACATTACATACCACTGATGACGCAGCCCTTGGTGGAAGTCTCAGGGTATCCTTTGGATGCGATGACGACACCAACAGCGGACAGCTTGGTGTTCCACGTCACTTGGATCTGCTTTAACGTACCCTCCACACATGCCTAGGAAAATAATAATAAAAGGAAATTGAGTCTTATGTAAGAGCCTCGTCTCTACGACAATCATTGAAGTAATTTATCATTTCTCTCGTAGTTTCACCAATATCGAAATGGTGTTTTCTCAAAAATGGCGACGAAAAGGGTATTAACGTCCGCCAAGAAAACAGTTGACAAGTAAAATTGTTTCAGTATTTGCAGAGAAAACATAACCAACCCTTTTTGAACACAGATTAGAGAAATTATGACAGGCATTGTACCATTTACCATATTTAATTATACCGTACCAATCTACCTATCTTGTAAATTTGATCAAATTTTGTCTCACGGGAATGACTAACAGGCGTTCATTTTCTCGTCTATAATATTTGTATGTTTGAACTCACCTTCATAACCTTGTACAGGTCAGTCTCCAGCAATGTCATGAGCACCTGTGTCTCCGGGTCGCCGAACCGACAGTTGAACTCCAGCGTCACTGGGCCCGACTTGGTCACCATCATTCCGGCGTATAGGATACCTAGAAACAAGAAGAGACGGGTGACCAGGTGAGGTTTTATAGGGTAATCTATGAAAAAATGCTGGACATAATGTAGAACATTTAAAAGTGTATCACCATGATTACAAAGCAGTTTGTTCTTATCCTAGGTTCAGGAATATATTCAAACAGTAGAACTTTCTATTATTCTTCTGTATCTTTTAAGCCTAATTCCTTACATAAAATAAGAGCTTAGAAATAAGTATGAGTTATGACACTCATTCTGAGAGTGTGTGAGTGAGTGAGATCTCGAAGCCGTTCTTTTTCAAATTTTCGCGTACCTTGTAATTTTTTTTTTACAGAAAAATCCGCTCTCACACTCCACCATCATATTCTAGCTGCTTATGCAGTTAAAAATGGCGGTTTTAGATACTTCCCAAGTGTAATGCATTTCAATATAGAATTATCCCTCATTTTAAGCTCAGCCAGAAGAACGTTTTGACGAAAATACGAAATAATTAATTTTATCGGCAATTTTTGTTTGACCTATAACATCAGAAACAAGCATTTCATGATGTAACTTCGTATGTAACTCAAGAATGAATTTCATTCACCTGAACAATTTAAAAAAATCTCTTCCATACATTTATCTATAATGGAACGCCTTGGCAACTGGAAAACAGGCAAACAAACAAACGCAATACTAAAAAACAATTGCTATCCCACGTTTGCCCAATTAAAAAGCGACCTTATCTAGACAACAACAGAGTGTATTATCGTTTTATGTAGTTGTTAATTTAGATGAAATCTTGTTTATCTAGCGGTAATTGTGCGTCCGTGGTTGGTGTAAACAATGATGGGTCAAATGCCATTGACATACGTAATATGGTTTGTGTGACGTAAAAAGTATTCAGTTTTAAGGCAAAAGTGTTTTGTCTGATATGTTTTGATAAGATTTGTTTTTTATAATATTGTAAACTTCTATTTGTTGTTACGGCTAAATTGTGTTGTTGGCAATATTAATGATGCGCGCTTTATATGGTCATGAAACATAATTATAATACCAATATTGTTTCAGAATTACATAGACCGGTATGTCTGTCTTACTAAACTGTGGCTGTGCCTGATAAGGCACAAAATAAAATTGTTTATTTCTGTAAATAGGCTATTGGAATAACCTTTAAACTTCATATGAAAAAAAAATTGTTAGTCATGGAGACTGCCGACAGAAGTGATAATTTATCGCTCAACGCGCCTAAACAAGTTTTCACTTCAATAAAATAATGATTATCTAAAACACAATTTAAACATGCAATGCACAGTAGATATTAAGTATACACAAATTAAACTTCTCACGTGGTCAATTTAACTTCACTTACTGCTACTACAGCATTTCGGTGACGCGAACCCATAAGTTTTTCCCCTACTAAAAATCGCTCAACGCGCCTAATGAAGTTCAAAATACAAAATAGCTTTAAGGAGTCGATTTCCTATCTGACTACCTCAGAGAAGAAATGTTGAAAAGAATTCAGGGGTCAAAATCTCTTTCTATTTTAGAGTCCAGTCATAATTTTGATCAGGTCATGTGAGGACCATGTAGATAAGTGTCTGAAATGGTCTTTGATACCATAACTTATCTCAATTCTCAAACTAGTGGCATACAAATCTTAAATTCAGTGACAGACAACGCACAGCCAAACCCCCGGGTTAGAATTAGAAGCATCAACTTTTACACAAGAGTTCCTGTTATAACAAAAATGAGCACTTAGGAAGGATTTATGAAAATTCACTCCCTAATATGGGGATGAAAGTTCGTAATTTTTGCTGATTGGTACCTCCAATCGTTCATTTATTCATTGAATTTTTGCCAATTGGATCGGCAAAAATTGAATGAATAAATGAATTTATTAAATGAATAAATTCTGGCTTGTAAGGATCATAAAATAATAAAATAATGTGACGTAAAACATTTAAAGAATAGCCAATCATAGTGATATACAGACCACAAGGTATAAGAAATCTAGATACAGGAACGTTGTATGGTTAGTCTATAATTAGAACAATATTATCTACTGTGAACTTATAGTTATTAGTGAAGAGCCCTGTCCGCGATGATACAAGTTATCAAGTATGGACCAGTTTTCTGAATCGTTATCTTTAGTAACTTTAAGATTACC
The DNA here is from genome assembly GCA_963921375.1 of Tiliacea citrago. Classification (NCBI taxonomy): domain Eukaryota; kingdom Metazoa; phylum Arthropoda; class Insecta; order Lepidoptera; family Noctuidae; genus Tiliacea; species Tiliacea citrago. Next base: position 3,289,537 of record OY992796.1, read on the forward strand.
TTAAAAAAACATGCCTCTTTACTTAGTTCGGAGTAGGTCCCTTTACCTAAATCAGAGTAGATCCCTTTTCCTTGTTCTGGGTAGGTCTCTGTCTGATTTAGAGCAGATTCCTTTGCCTAATTCAGAGTAGATTCCGTTACTTAATTCAGGGTAGATTCCTTTATTTAATTTAGGGTAGATCCCTTTATCTAATTCAGGGTGGGCGCTTTACCTAATTCAAGATATGTACTTACATACCTAATTCAAGGGCGTCTAATAAAATGATGACTAAAATAAGCAGCAATTCTGCTGGACACCTACTCTTTCATTAATCTTTTATCTAAAAACACCAAGGAAGAGAGAGTACTAGGCTACAGCCTAAAATAATACTGCTGTAATTGGTCTCCATCTTTATTCGAAATATGTTTTATTTTGTTCTCAAGTGCATTATCAAGTATTTTCTCAACAAGGTAAAATCATATAATACTGTCTTTGTTTAGCTCAAAAGAAAACTACCTTTATCTAGAAATTATCATAAGTACTGCAAATAGAAACCCTATAGCTAAGGATTAAGTTCCAAAATTGTCTGATATCGCCGTTACGGATAACCTATGACTTATGTTTAAAACATAGGAATTTTCCAACAATACGCTTGTTATTCATAAAGTCGATAGTGCTATTAATATAGAAATTCTCGTTTAAAATATTTTTGCATAATATACTCGTAGAAATTCGCGTGTAAAATAATTTTTCATTCGATTTGCTATAAGGAGACCGTAGTGACATTATCCCTTCGTGCATTTTTTTTAAATATGGACGCATAAACGCTCCACGCTTTATTTCTAGACCTCTTGAGTCTCATTAATAAGGAACATGTTCATACTACACGTGAGGAATACTTCGTTTTACTATCATGTTACATAAGTTACATGGCAAACATGCCTTGGTTTTCTTAGATATTTAATACTCGACATTGGAACTTTAACAGACTACAACATTATTTGGGGCTTCTCCATAGCCCAATACACATAACACATTACTAGCCTACAATGTTCCCACTGCTGGGACTGAGGCCTGCTCTTCGTGAAAGGACCACAATTCGTTAGGCAATATCAGCAAAATCACCCAATGAAGATAATACTTAAGTCAGTCAAATATGTTTTTATCATATTAGTTATAACCAGAGATCGGAATAGGTAGAGCTTATTTACCTAAACTTCGAGGAAGGAAGTAACATAGAGTGGATTGTGATAAAAGATATTTTGAAACAATAGAAACCGCCACCGCTATCTGTTCCTGGGCACGAATAACCAAGTATCTGTGCAACCAAATGTATGTAGATATGTATTCGAAGCACAAGTTTTGATAAACCAGCCAACTTAATTTTATCTACATAATCTACATAAAACAAAACACTTGAATTTGACACAATTTTAGTACGTAACCCTATTTTTTTTAATATATATTCTTCAAATCAATAGATTGATTGACTGCCAAGATAGGCAGTCGTTCCATGTAAAATACTGGTATTTAGCTGTATCCGGTTAGACTGGAAGCCGACCCCAACAAGTTGGGGAAAGGCTAGACAGATGATGATATTCTTCAAATCTGTCAAAATATATAACTATAAATAAATTCCAATAAATAATTCGTGGTTTTTAAATCCCGGGATTTAACGTCATTATAATTATTCCGGGATTTTAGACGAGGTATTATCGACTCTATGTTCCTTCCTTTCTCGAAGTTTAGGTAAATAGGCTCTACCTATTCCGATCTCTGGTTGTAACATAGCTCCTAACCATAACTTGAAATAAAAGCGATACTTAATAACACGCGATTCATCGGCATAGTTTATAAAACATAGATAACGATTCAAAGATGGCAGAGTGCACCAAGTGGTGCATCAAAGCAGTGAGAACCCGTTATTATCGGCTCATATACATAATACAAGTGTGCGGTAGAAAGTTGCCGATATGGTATTAGTTGTTCTTCGAATAGAACAAGGCAGTTTTGTTTAAGGAGGGAAAGCAAGACCGAAAACACTAACGAGTCTAGTCTAGGTCACACCGGGTTGTCGAAAGTACGAACTGGTAGGACAATTTGAGCCTTAACTAGGCTTTAACATGACAAAGGATTCCTAGATTCAACAATCCTAAGTCGGTTCTGGTACTTTGCCGATCGTTTATGCGGCACGCTCGCTGCGCTCGTTCCGTATGTGCAAGATTGTCACAGTTCTAACTTAGCCAAAATGCGAGGAATGCTTCATAACCAAATCGTCGCACTCCACTTCTGGTATATATATTTTTTCTAAACTATAACTTGTTCTATTTGTACTTGTTCTAATATCGGGTTCGTCAAGTCCGAAAAGCTGTCTATTGGTGCCACTCTAATTTCTGAAGGTTAGACAACAATTTTGGCTGCTGTACAATTTTCGAAATTACACCTTTTAATACTGATACTGAATCTCTAATACAAAGGTCCTTTGAATAAATAAAGTACTCAATGCACACTCACCAACATACTTAATCCCTTCAGCCTTCAATCCATCGACAGCTCTCTGCAGCACCTGTTCTTTGACATCCAACAGCTGGTCAGGAGTGATCAGTGGGCAAGGAGAGTAGGCTCCCATGCCGCCGGTATTGGGACCTGTGTCACCATTACCCACGCGTTTGTGGTCCTGAGCTGGCGGCATCATGGAAACCGTCTCGCCGTCTGTGAAGGCTAGGACCTGGACAGGAAAATGAATTTGAAAACGATTGTATGGTAAAGGAAGGACTTTATAGCATTGTTTTTGATTACAAAGAAAAAGTCATTGTTTCAACGACCGTCGGTGTCATACTACTGTTCTCGATCTGTCTGTATCCTAATATAGTAAAGTAGCTTTTGCCCGGGGTTGCCCGGGTGGATGTCGGAAATTATCCTACGAGATAGTACCTACTACCGGGATAAAAAGAGTTGATAGATTTCATAGCCCAGGCCATGGTCTACACGTGTATCCAATTTCATCGAAATTTGTTCAATAGTTTAGGCGTAAAATGTAATAGACAGACAGACTGTTAACATTAGTATGGATAAAACGGCAATGTTTTTGTGTTATTTGGGTATTTTTGCTTCACTATAAATGCTGGAGAAAAGAACTAAAGGACCAAGTAAGGAAAGTCGCTAGAAAAATTCAAAAGAGATTTGAGAGGCGCCTGCAGATTACAAATTTGCAGTCCGTAATTCACGTGCAAAATTCTCGTGAATGTCACTATCAGTAGTGCTATTCTGTAAAACATCTCACCGTGAAATCTTAGATGAAGTTAGCTTGAAGTGCACTGCCAATGGTGTCAATCCCTAGCATCGGATGGGATGACAATTCACTAGAAGCTCACTTCACCTAAGTTTTTACTGTAATTTTTTTACAGAATACATCGGCTGTTTCTTAACTATCAACGAAAATCAAGTGTACTAACTTAATTCTGTGACCTCTAAAAACATCGAATGACAAATAACTCTGTTTTATTTTTCTCTAGGTATAAGATATATCAATAAAAATACTAACTAATTACAATTGGTACTTAACTCATTCGTTATCAGAACCCCAATGGGTGCTTAAAAATATATGAAGAATTGACCTCCGTTATCTTATGTTGGTGTGTAAAGAATTCAAGATACTTAATTTTTTTCTCCATAATTAATAAGCAACAACATTTCTGGGTATTTATGACAAGATATGGGTAAAATTTGTCTGTATCAAAATAGGCTAGCGCAATTAATTTTGCCGTAAGTGTTCTTAGCGGCATGACAAGATGTATTATTTTTAGATGATGTGTATTCTTTTAAGCATTAAAATACATTTGGACAATCTTTCTTTCGTTTTCGTGTGGTTAGTGACTAACCTGGTGTCAGAGTTTCTATGCCTCCCATGGGCCTGCCGGTTTCCTCGCGATGTTTTCCTTCACCGTTATTTAAGCAATTGATAATTATACAATAAAATACGCCATTGTTTTAAGGACATACGTTTTGACATGTGCATTCATTTGCGTATCAAGCATAAGATCGGCGATGAATACGACGGCGATGACGATGCTTTTCAGACATACTTGCATTTTGGTCAGTTATTTCGTTTTCGAATCACGAAAAGTTATGTTTATCTACTACTACCACTTTTGACAAAAACTTCCAGTAAATTGAAACTACAATAAGGTTGAAAATATCTAAAAGTCACATAGTTCTGAAAGCAAAAATAGCCCTAGTCGTTTTATGCAAGTGACTTGAAACTAAGGTTCAAGTCAATATACAAGTCGGCTATACTTACAGTGACCTACTGATTAATGGGTAGGTTGATTTTGAACGACTTTATGTTGCGTTCTGATAAAGAATTTCAAAGAACAAAACTCTTGACTACGTGAACACTCTTGAATCCAAAAAAAACCCTTATACTCACTGAAACTTCATCTCCCTCAAGCATCTCCTCAATGACGACTGTCTCTCCAGCTGACCCATACTTGGCATCTGTCAGGATCTCATCAACAGCTTGGCAAGCCTCTTCCTTGGTGGTTGCGACCACCACTCCCTTGCCGGCAGCAAGACCTGAAGCCTTTACTACTAAGGCTGGGTATGTAGCGCTAGAAAGAAAAAGAAAAATTTAAGTAAAGTTAAAGGCATCTTATATCCAGTCCAGCAGTGGGTTTTTTGGCTGAAATGGTGGTGAAGGGTCTGAAAAATATAATTTGAATTTTGGTTTTGTTACAGCGAAAAGTTAGCTGTAAAAGCTCGTAATAAATTTGTCTTCCACGAGGGACACTTCCACTACAGCAAAATAGGTACACATTTCTGCTGCATCGCCACAACATTCAGTTATTGACTTCGTGGTTCGAATTTTTTTAAGGATGCTGGTGAAAATAACTAGAACCATTTACGAAGGTATTTCAACCAGGGACCGTACAACCCCGGTTAAGAGTTAAGCCTTTCGAAGGGGTAACCCAATAGGTAACCTTTATCATGATGTAACCCATTGAATGGGTTTTATACTAGAAACCCAGTGAAAGGGTTACATGATAACCCATTGAATGGGTTTTATACTTGAAACCCAGTGACATGACAAAATAATAATATTGTGTTATTTCGATATCCGCGCAGCATGACCAATTCTATCTCTATTCTACCCAGGGACCATATTGGTTACCATTTAAAAAAAATCCTATCGAAAACCCTTTCGATGGAAAGGGTTTTTCTAAGCAGTTAATCAAAAACCCATACGGTGTGGGTAATTTGGAATGGCTTAAATTAAGCCGTTCAAAAGGGTTACCCCACACCGTATGGGTTTTGTTTTTATCGAAAACCCTTACAACGGGTAACCAAAATTTAATTTAAGCCATTCAAAAAGGGTTACCCATATCGTATGGGTTTCTGATTAACCGCTTAGAAAAAACCCTATCGAAAACCCTTTCAAAGGCTAACCAAAATGGTCTCTGATTTAAACTTCTCAAAGGCACCGGTAATCACTAGACTGTTTGGCCTCTACCAAATAAAACCATCCCTGAATATGACTTCATCCGGCTGTTTTAATCTTAATTATAAAAGAGTTATTAACCTATTATCTTTCTCTGTCCCTTTAATCGCATTAAGTAGGCCAATGCTGGTGACGAGACGTTATTTTTATATTGTTTACATAAATAATATGTTGTAGACATCCTTGTGATAGTGTCCTTTGACTTAATTAAGTGTATCTTCATGATGAAATTACCGGAAACCTTTTATCAATGCATGGACACAACTTCACGCTTCGAATGGATAGTTTACAGCTAGAATTTTCTGAACAACATATAGACACTGTTCAGATTTACAGTCAGATGTACCTAACCTATCCCGAACCTAACCCGTAAGGGCGGTTACTTGGTAATATGAAGTGAAGTGAGCGCAGTTGGTATCCCTATCGGCGCTAAGGCCTTCGGTGCTAGAAGAACCACCATCCCCCCAATTTTGATTTCAATCCGTATTTATTTATCTATTGTGTTATATGTTCTTTCTGACATCCGGTCTTACCAAGGGGTAGCGTGCTAAATAATTGGATTGTGGAAATGTGGAGGTCAGATAGGCAGTCGCTCCATGTAAAATACTGGTATTCGGCTGCATCCAGGTAGTCTGGAAGTTGACCTCAACATAGTTGGGAAAAGAAATACCTAGGCAGATGAGGATGAAATATTTATGTATGTTCTTTAGCTACAGTTCTCCCGTGAGTGAAGTCGTGAGCACAGCTAGAGTTTCATATAAATACGGATACGATGACTAGAATTTACTAGACCTATCTACATTGTCCCTTATCGCCCTCAATGTACCCGCATTTATAAACATAGATACCGGCCAGCAAGCGCTTAGTACAATCAGGGTCAAAAATATCCATACGAACAGAATGGTCAAAATGACCAGGACAACCTAGGACAACTAATAAAATTAAACTTTTTGTCAAGTGGATAAAATTCTTGCCAGAACGACAATTGTCCTGTACTATTCATTCTGAACACCCCTTGTGTCATTCAGATACAGTAATTTTTTGTTATTTATTCAGATCTATTTGTTGGACAGTCTATTCGTTCCGATATATTGGATGCTGACTGTACTAACTGAAAAACGGTTGATAGCCGATAGTCACAGGTTAACTGGCCGTAATCTTAATTATGTAAGGTTATTATATCGAAAGTAGGTATTTATTATAATGTAGGGTTGATTAAGAATAATCTAGTGTTTATTAAACGAGAGGGGCTCGTGCAGAGTGCAGTGATCGACATTTCTCGTGTAGCGATAGAAAAGTGAGTTATTAAGACTGATTGTACAATGTAGGTACTAATGAAATACTCTTACTTATGTCGTATTTACAGGCTGAGGCAACAAATGTATAAATGGTTTAATAATGGAAGACATAACTATCAATGCTTTGCACGCAAAGACATTAAATTATTTATTTGCAGGTTATATAAGTTGGACCAACTTTTTGATCGTCAGTTACCTAAACAAGGCTCAAATTTAAATGAATGCAAGGCTGTTCGATTCACTGTGTCATCCAATTACGACCAACCAAAGCAGTAAAGTCGTCACGAACACAGGCAAAAATGTACATACCTTGCTTTAAAGAACATTGAGCCATACACTTGAGAATAAGCGAATAGGAGTGATTTTAACTATCAATTCGAAGTTGAAGCGAACAATCATAGTTCATTTGGTGTCGCTCCTTGTCAAAATGATTTAATACGAGTAGGTATATCAGTTATTAACTTTATCAGTGACATATTGCAGTTCCAAAGTGCATTCAACAAAGGACGATCCAAGTCACGACTTTACGAGTTCAGGAAGGACTTGTCTAGACGTCTAGCTCTATATAATACTCGTATCCTAGCTATGTTTGGTCTCGGATAGAAAAGTCTTAATTTTTTATGAAGACTTACTTTTTAGGCTTATTTTTTGGTATTTTGGCACATTATGACGAAGGATGACCCTCGATTCAGAACACTCGTCATCGCTCTAGAATATAGCTTGCTCAAATACTGGGGATATAAGGAAACCTGTGGAGCACTTCCCAGTTCATGTGATAGTTCTACTTTTGTTCTATGTTAGTTAGACATGTCACAAGACCACCAGTTATCCAATATTCCCTTATATTCTAACAAAAAAAAAACAACAGAAACTCACGTATTTATAAACTCCTTAGCAGCAGCAGCATCAGTAAAGGACTTGTGCCTCGCTGTAGGAATCTGGTACTTGTTCATGAAGGTCTTCGACCAGTCTTTGTCAGCTTCGATGCGAGCTCCCGCCTTCGTGGGGCCGAAGCACTTGACGCCTAAGGGAGTGAGGTTGTCCACGATTCCGTCAGCAAGAGGATCCTCTGGCCCGACCACCACGATGTCTATATCGTTGTCTTTGCACCATTTTGCTGTTGCCTGTAATAGAAATGGTAATTAAAGTGAGTTTGCAGAGTTAGGATAACTAATACAGCGGGAATGTTTGAAGTGTCATCTGTCATGAAGTGGAAAATGTGTAAGTACTGTAAGTAGTTCGCTTTATTTAACGGCAACTGTAAGGTTTTAGTCTGACCTGGTAAGGATCTGCAAACCGAACCTCTCTATTTCTGTAAAACACGATTTCGTATGCTGCGGATCCATATGGGCCGATGAATGGGAATCTGATTCAGAATCTTAACTGTCCCCCGAATTTTACAGTAGAATACTTTCAAATTAAAACACATTATCAAGGCACAATATGCCGCCGGGAATGGGTGGCCCATAAGGCCCTTTCTTTCTACTTATTCTAACAACAACGTAGACATCTGCTTACCCCTCAAACCTGTGACACATATTAATTATAATTATGCCACGTATTCTGAGCGCAGCATTTCGAGTGACAAATGAACTTGCCCCGAGCAGTACTGAACTTCACGATATGAAAGGAACGAGGTTATCGCACATTACACGAGCGTCTATTAAAATCTATAACAGTTGTTTTTGATCGCAAGGTATGTAGGTATTGTAAAGTGTCGTGTGTAATCATCTGATTTGGTTGGTTGTATCTCATCTGTTTAAAAGCGAAAGAAGTAAGGGAAATTTACCCTACGTGACCCTCCCTACTCATCCGACCTTCCGTAATGATTCCCTGTTAGATAGTTAGCGCGCGACAAAATGATGCTGATACTGGAAAATTATGTCAATGCAAATGTGTTGACAAACGTTACTCCTATTTCTGTGAAAATTCGACCAGGTCCAGAAGTTGTTCGAATAGTCAAATCATAAGTATTAAATGCCCAAGATCTATGTGCCTAACATCTTATTTTTATGCGACGTTGATAACTGAAGAAAAACATAATGTATGTAGGTTCTTATCGGCTCGCGCAATTCGTAAGGCCCCTCTGTCACTACAGAGAACTATTGTATTTAACATATAAGCGATATTGCATGTGTGTCCATCCAATTAAAATAATCATAATAAGTGATAATAAGCGTAAAATCTGTACTTAATGTACAGATTTTACGTAAACTTCGTGCCGTTTTCAGACCGTTTGCATCATTGACCCAGAAGTGTGCATACTTTGTCAATAATTATGATAATCGAAAATATGGCAGTGTTCTGTAGCTAGGAAGCCGTATTAAAACATTAATCTCGTTTTGCGGCGTCCTCACCTTCCGCCTGACGCAGGTCCTCGCCGGACACAGATGTTACGGGAGGTTCCTGTTCAGGATAAAGCGGGAGGAAACGCCCGGGTGTCACCACTGTGTGGATCGCCCGGAGGACACGATGGAGCATACGGTGGAGGTCTGCCCTGCTTGGGCGGAGCACCGCCGTGTCCTCACGGAGGCAATCGGCGGTGGCGATTTCTCGCGTCCGGCCCTGGTTCAGGCCATGGTTCGGAGCGAGAGTGCATGGGAGGCCGTCACCTCATTCTGCCAAGCAGTAAAGCTCGCGAAGGAGGAGGCGGAACGCGTGAGGGAGAGGCAGGGTTCGCGCCCTCACGCCCCTAGTCACCGCAGGAGACGCCCTGGGCGTCGGGAGTCGCAAGCCGATTTCCGACGGTGAGCGATGGGTAGCTCGCCGTCCGATAAGGGCCAGGCCCGGGTCGACGGCGCGTTGTGTTCCACGCGTGCCTCAAAGAGACGTTAGCATGAATTGACGGGGTCCATTAGGGCCAATGCCTGCCAGGGTTGCGAGTTTGTCCGAAAGGGATATCGTGGCACAGGCAAATGAAGGAACACGGGTGGGTTTTAGTCAGTAAAAGTCTGACACGCCCTCCCGCTCCGCCCAGAGCGGGAGAAGTTATTTGATAATTTCCCACACAAAACAAAAAAAAAGGCGCTAAAAATATTCTTTATTAGGGTGACACCGGCGTTAATGGTACAACGCCCTTTAGTGATACGGTTTCGCTAAAGGGCGTTGTACCATTGACGCTGTTGTACATGAAAGATGGAATTTTTATTAAAGTGACGTATCATTTGATTGAGCATCAACTTTTCAAACACCTTACTGAGAACTGGCAGAATTGACACAGGCCTATAATTGTTGGGTTCTTTACTATCACTGGATTTGAACGAAGGAACTACTTTACTGTGTTTCATGAGATCCGGAAAGACTTGGTCCACACTGGTGTTAAATATGAAAGCTAAATAGGGCGCAATGGTTTCGATGATAGATCTACAGACTTTTACAGACATCCCCCAGAGATCTTCTGTTGATTTAATTATAAGATCTTTAAAAGCTTTTATAACAGCCTCGGGGTTTGTATGCTGAAACCTAAACGCCGTAGGGCAAGCCTTTACATTCTTTCTAAGTAAGGCAGCAGAAAGCGCGGGTGAGGAATTTAAAGTTTCAGTAGTTTAAGTTTTCAAATTCCTGAGCTATTTGGTGATGGGGCCATGTGCAGTCTCTAAACTAAATTCAGTATTACACTGTTTTTTCCTACCTGTTTCATTATTTATGTTTAGCCAGGTAGTTTTTGTTTTATCATCAGCTGGTTTAATTTTATTGCTTAGATGAAGAGCTTTAGCTATTTTGCACACACTTTTAAATATTTCAGAATATTTTGCAACATACTGATGAAAGCTTGGATTATTCATAGTATGTTGCTTTAGGCCATAAAGTTCAAAAGTTTTTCCCGTTTTTTACGAATACCTGGAGTCGCCCAATCACTAAATAAGAACATTGTGTAAATACTTTTAGTATTTAGTGGATAAGTGTCATTAAATTGTGTGTTTAATAGTGAAAAGAAATCGGCGTAAAACAAGCGTCATCGTTGACATCGCTGACTTGGATAAATGTTCATGATAAATTGTCCGGAAAAGGCGTCTTAGAGAATAATGTAAGGAAGTCTTTAGGATACACTTTTGCCCAGCAATGGTACAAAATAGTAAACGGTAACTTCACCGTATTATTTGTCTAATGAAGTAATGAGGGAAGTAAAAACAACAAGAGCAAAGCACGATACTCGTAAAACCGATATCTTTGATTACGAAACATTGAGAAGGGCATCGTCCGCGTGATTGACCCGATTCTGTAAGCGAGACTCCGACAAATGCTATAATGGATCCAAATTGAGCAGAGCCGGCGCGTGGGTTTGCAAAGTTTCAGCTGGGTTAACGAAAAATAAGGCTCCAAGATTTTTAAATAAATACGTATAAGCGGTAGCCGGTTAAAACTTTCTCTTTCACCTTCAAAGCCCCAAGCTTTTAAAGGCTTAATAGACAGTAGAATTGTAGACCATTTTCTATTTTGTTATTAAGTTCTTGGTTGACGGGCCTACACTGTCCTCCCATAACTATTAACACTATAATTTGAAAACATTTTACAAGCCATTTTTTTTTAAGAACCACCGTTTTGTTTTTTGTCGGCTCTTCTCCATAGGAAACGAGCACCTAGCTTCTGACGTTTCATAAGTGCCCATAAAGGTTTATGTGAAATAAAATATTTTGATTTTTATTAACCGACTTCCAAAAAGGAGGAGGTTATATGTTCGGCTGTATGTTTGTTTTATGTATGTTCTCCGATTACTCCGTCAATTGTCGACGGATTTTAAAAATTATTTTTTTGTTTGGAAGGGTATGCTCCCGAGGTGGTCCCATTGCCACCAAATCAGAATCTGATGAGGGGATCCCATGGAAATCGAGGGAAATCCTCAAATTTTATAGGCAAACCTATAGCGATTTGAGTATTTTTTATAGCAACTCGTGCATTTGCACTCGAAAAGCGCCATTTGGTGAAGTGGAACTGATGATGAAGACCACAGATGGCTACCGGAACTACTTAATAATAAGTATTTCACCGTTGCGATTCGATTAGGCACTTTAATATGGTTGCTAAGCAATTTATGCTCGTCAAAATGCATATGGTGAAGTCACCATTAAATCTCCCGGTTCTTACCAGGAGAACTCCTCAACAATTATGCATCGAGAAAAGCAATATTTTGTAAAAGGTGATGAGCATTTGACATTAGGCTATTGTAAATTGGATAAATTACAAACTGACCCACTAAAAAGTGCAAAATAAAAACTTTTTACAAAAAAAAACCACCGACTTCCAAAAAAAACACTACAAAGTGAAAAATAACTTTAATTTCGGAAGTCGGTGGCAAAAAACTAAAATACAGATCAAAAGCCACCGACTTCCGAAATTAAAGTTATTTTTCACTTTGTAGTGTTTTTTTTGGAAGTCGGTGGTTTTTTTTTTGTAAAAAGTTTTTTATTTTAAAGCCCCTCTGGTAAAGGCTGCTATTCCACCATGCACATGTTCATGCAACCTGTGCGATTTTACTTATTGTTATCAGAAAGTTGTCTATTGAGTGATGAGTGTGCTGTGAGTCCTATATTCAATTTTATTGAGTGGTAACTGTGAGTCCTATATTTAATTTTACGCACTAAACATGGAAGGGTTGTAGTTGTTGGATCGTCCAGCTGACTTGCAAAAGAGAACTAGGCAGTAGACAATAATGAACACCGAAGATGGAAGCTGGAATAAATCCACAAATACGTTCGGAAACATGTTACTCTTTCATCCATTAAAAACCTAAGTAGGTACTGTGTACTTTTCAGTGTAGCAACACCAACTACTATTTATAACTCCAAGCAAGTGTTATATTGTATAGGTACTAGACTATGTAGGGTGGATGCGCCGGTTGGCGACCACTCAGTTGAGTTGCTAACTTTAGACGAGTCAAAATATACGCCTTAAACTCGCAAAATAGTTGGCGACCATATAAATTGGTCCTAAATATGAATTATTGTTAATTGTATTATTTATTGTGAAACAAAATATAAATTATCACACTTCCATTCATAAATTATGAAAAATTATGGGAAAAGTGCAAAAATAGCCTAAATGTTAGATAATTACCACTTTATTTAGTTAACGACCATATGCTAGATTACGGCCACTACTTAAAAAAATAAAAATTAAGTAATAAATAGACTTTTATTGATAAAAAATATGTCTTATTTTTTTATTTTATGTTAAACATAATTAAATATCATCATCAACACAAATAGTATTCATCTGATTTAACGTTTTTTTAATAATTAAATGAATAAAAATATTTAGTAAAATTAGGCCGACGGTAACAAAATCTTGACGACGCGGACGTGAACAACTCTATTCTTCAGGTCCAAGATTGGTTTACGGTAAATAATTTTTTATTAAATAAGGAAAAAACCAAATGCATTAGATTTAAATTACTTATTGTTAGAAGTAGCGAATGTGATATCATGTTGAATGGAGAAAAACTGGAATTTATTAATCAAACGGTTTTCCTAGGAATCACTCAAGACGAGAAACTACCATGGGGACCACATATAACATCTGTTGCGGGGCGGCAAATCTTAGCCGCTTATGGTGTTAGAAAGATAAGACAGTTAAACATATAAAACCGGCCATGTGCGAGTCGGACTCGCGCACGAAGGGTTCCGTACCATTATCTATAAAAACGGCAAAAAATCACGTTTTTTGTATGGGCCCTACCTACCCCCTTAAATATTTGTTTTATTTTAATTTAATTATTTATTTTTAAAGTGAATATAGAACTAAATATTCTGTGAATATTTCAAGCGTCTACCTCTTGCCGTTATCAATATAGAGCAAAAAGGAGCCTTAGTAATAGGGTTCCCGTTTTACCCTGTGGGTACGGAACCCTAAAAACAGCGCCTATTCTTTGGTCTATTTTAGCTACTTCCACAGCATTATGTCGTACGGCATTTTACTGTTCGGTCGGGCAGCTGACATTAATTCCTTCTTTGTTTTGCAAAAGAGAGCTGTCAGAGCCATTTATAATCGACGTCGCCAAGAATCTAGGGAACTATTTAAAAGGATTAATATTATGACGGTACCTTGCCAAATCATTTATGAAAATATTATGTACGTAATCTAAAATCTAATGTGTGAAAATGTCTAATGTAATATAAAATCTACATCTTTTAAATAAAATAAGTGATAGACATAATTTAAATACTAGAAATAAAGATAAAATAGATCAACCTTTTTTCAGATTGGCTTAAGTACCTAATACATCTTTTATGGGGTACTGTGTTAAATGTTACAACAAATTACCTTGTGATATATTGCAATTAAATGAAACTTTCCCTTCACTGGGTTTCAAATATAAAACTTTTTTTCATCATGAAAAACACGATGAAAAAGGTAACCCATTGAATGGGTTAGCCCTTCGAAAGGCTTAACTCTTAACCGGGGTTGTACGGTCCCTGCACGACGTGAACTTCACGTCTTTTTTCTTTTCTTTGGGTCAAGCGGTTGGTATAAAATTTTGTAAATTCTTATTACGTAACTATTCAAATAATATTTAAAGCATCCTCTTTATTTTTATTTCCTAAAGAAAGGTTATTACCCTTAATTAAAAAAACCTAGACAAGTGGTCGCTTACCGAAGGTGGTCGCGAAACCGGCGCAATGACCTTACTGTTTATTTATTTATTATTATTTATCTCTCTCCCAATTTCTTAAACAACATCTCCCAACATTTTATCGCAGTAGGTACTTCCCTGTTACTAACCGAACAGAATAGCAACCGGCTGATAATGGTCATCACACATTTCGTACATCATACATGCGACAGTAATCTAAGGTCATCGACTTTATATCTATCCAGTAGATAGTCGGAGAAGGTTAGGGAGCACGATTTACTTTTTTTCGAGTTGTTTCCACACTTAGTAGTAGGTACTGAAATTGAAAACCTTACCTTAACTTCTATTACAGGCGAAAGACATGAAGACACAAAAAGTCGACATGGAGACACATAAAGACGAAAGACAAGAATACATGATGTATGAATCCTGGGTGAGACAAAGGGCATTCATCCTATGATTATTCGCCAAATCGGTTAGGTTACGATGTTAGGTGTTTTCATAACACGAAAACATGGCGCTGCGGACGCGGCTTTAGATACGTACTAGCTGCGCGTCGCGGTTTCACCCGCGTAAGTCTCGATCCCGTGGGAATATCGGGATAAAAATAGCCTATGTTACTCCAGGGTGTCAGCTACCTCCATACAAAATTTTATCAAAATTGGTCCAGCCGTTTGAGCGTGAAGAAGTAACAAACACACACACTCACAAACTTTCGCCTTTATAATATTATTGTGATTAGTGTGATAGCACCTTAAGGCTGCCTGTCCACCTGAGCGGAGCGAGACCGCGGAGCGGAGAAACGGAGAAATATTAACCAATAGGATTGCAAATCCCTGTCCACTTGCAATCCTATTGGTTAATATTTCTCCGTTTCTCCGCTCCGGTGGACAGGCAGCCAAAGGCTCCGTGCACGAAAAAAAAACAGTTTTTCGTCAATTTCATATCTAAGTGTGAGAAAGCTTGAAATAATTGAAACATTAAGTCTGTGTAACTATAGAAATACAGTTTTCGTGGTGCTAAACCATTCGTGTCAGTCATACATAGCACATGTTAATAGTTTTATCACTTTTGCGCTCTCGAAAATATAGTTTATTTCGCCTTTGATTTACTTAACGAAGGTATTGCAAATTCATAAAATAAAATTTTGATTTTATCTCAAGGGTAGCTGAAGCCTACTGTGTGATTTTTAAATTTCTTGATAAGGTTTTCTAAATAATAGGAAAAAATACATTACAGGCTGGATTTAAAAAAAAAAGGTTTTTTAAATATTTATTTTCTGCTATATTTTGTATGGAAGTTGAAAAAAGTGGTCCCGCCACGCGCAAGTATTTGTAAGCATTTATAATGATGTTTATGATATTTTTTAATGTTCAAACTCAAAAAGATGAAATTCTTGTAAAAAGATGATCAAACGTCACTCGCGTCATTTTTTGGAAAACCTGTTGCGAATTTTTGTAATTTTCCAGGAATTTATTTGAATAAATCCTTTCCGCCACATGCAAAACAAAGAACTCGACTTTACAAATCACAAATAATTTTGTTTATATTCTTTTGCCCTTTCTCACAATCAATGAACATCATCAAACAATGATCAAAATCAGTCGATTTCGTGCATGGAGCAACAGCGTACAAGACGCAGTATAAAAAATACCTAGTATTCAATTATTTTAATTTCCTCAGTCAGAAAAGCTTTTTCTGAAGGTCTTTAATGGTTTGTCGGAATACAATAGAGATTTTCTTATTTCGAGTGTATGCAAGCTTTAAACCCTTTTACAGGAAAGATTTGAAGAAATTGATAACCTTTTATAGCCATAGCTTAAGAAGGCATGCAGACTCCAAGGACTAATATTTTTAGTAACTCTTTGTTTTTATGTCGCTAGATCGCGTATACTCGGCGCTGAATCGCGTATTCTCGGCGCTGAATCGCGTCGGCGCTTAATCGCCTATACTCGGCGCTGAATCGCGTATACTTGGCGCTGAATTTGCGTATACTCGGCTCCAGTCGTCATCAGCCATATAAGTGTTCAATTCAACTAGAGCAGTATTTTATGTGCCTTTATAAAAATATTTTTTCATAAATGTTTCTAATTTTTATTTGGTCTTCAAATAGCTTTTAGAATTTTGGTTCCTATTTTTCCAAAAACATTTAAATGATCCTAAAAAAAGGTTCCTATGAACTCAGAACAAATTATGTAACTCTGCATGCTCCTTAGTGGGTTATTAATAAAATATCATGTACTTGTTAGAGCACCATGAACTTTGATAATGGGTGTGAAAGAGCCATAGAATAACAAGTAAAATTATCACATGTTCGCAACTTAACACATACACAAGACAGTTTTGGGCTTTTGAGAGCAAGGTATATTTGAACTTGACATGAAAGACTTGTCTGACAGTAATAATATGTTGATGACTTTCTAGCTAGACAGACAATTTGGTAAAAATATAAAACCCTAATAGAATTCATCAAAAGATGATGAGAACATGATGATGATGGTGAGAACTATGATGAATGAAAATGAATAAATACTAAAAAACATTCTTATAAAAGGTTCCTTTGTCTAGGCAATGCATAATTACATGGAACCCTAAACTAGTTCAATATCATGCAGACTCAAAATCATGTTTATGAAGTGAGCCTAGGTTTAGTGAGTACTTACAATCAGAAAAACTACTGTGTACTTGATCTAGAACAGCTACAAGAACAAACTAATCACTTATTATTTAATACAACAATAAAGTCAGTGATAGATAAGTAACTTTACTGATAGACACACTAACAATAATCTTATAATTTGTTCAAACAAAACCAATTACGTATGCTCTAATTGATGATGAACTCGATCAAACTGTTAAAATAAAATATTCTTTTGTCTTTTATTTGGTTTTTTAGCAAACCTGGACTTATGGTAATGTAAGTCTGAAATCTCCAACCCGTCTTGAGCAAGTGTGGTGATCAGGTGTGACTCATCCTTCTCATCATACCCGGCCTTCTTAGTATGAGAAGAGGCATTTGCCTTGCAGTGCAATAATAGTCTGGTATTATGTTTGTCTTTTTTAGGTCACTACTATTGTAATTACTTTACAGTAGTAGAATATATGTATCTGTATAGACATGTCTTACACATGGCTAATTAATTATGTCAAGAATATTAGAAGTTGTTAAGCAATTCTAACCCTGAGTGGTTTTCGGTGTGTAGCTAAAATCAATTGTAAAATAAGCTGTTTTGGAAATAAATAAATAATAATAATTGAACTGCCTTAGTTGATTGTATTTTATGTTTAGTATTATTTAGTATGTAATGTATGAAAAAAAAATTATGTTACAATAATGTTTTTATGCTTTAAAAAATATTAAGTTTACAGTTTACTTTAGTATGAAATAGTTTATCAGGATAATAAGATACTCATAGCCCCTATTATGTAGGTACAGTTTTACGTAAGAAAATAATAATCAATTTTAATAATAAAACAAATGGATTAACAAACTGGCCCAATCAATAATTTCTTGAAGATGAGATGTAGCCTTCAGATGTCCTGAGATATAATATGCGCAAACTAATAGAACATACTTTTCTATTAAGAAACTTACGGGATGATCCTTGATGTCGAGTTCGACGCACTCAACTTTGTTGGTGGTCGCGATGCCGACACTGCCGGGTGCACAGTATACTTGGCGCACAAAGGGAGAGTCCGCCAGCTTCCAGCAGAGAGCATGCTCCCGTCCGCCGCCTCCAATCACCAGAACTTTACCACCAGACATTATTCTACCTTGTTGTTTACTAAAACTTAGCCTTTAAGTCACGTGTCCAAATTACAAACAATAAAAACAACTTCTAGCTAACATTTACTAGTTTAAGCTAGAGCTGATTACAGTTAACTATACCAAGACGCAGTTAAGTTTAATTAACGAAAATTATTTATTTTATTTGTAAACTGCCGTCTCTGACACGCGCAAACTTTTAAATGAATGACGTTGTTGACGTTTCGTTTAGTTGTTTGTGATGTGTGATGCGGAAAATAGTGATGGCCTATGTAAAATGTCGATGGAATAAATATCTTCTATCCCAGCCAATAGTTTTTTGTAAACAATTTTTTTTTAAGTTTATTGTTGATGTTGTACTAAAAAGTTTCAAAAATATAAGTTCAACAGGCAAAAAAAATTGGAATAATTATTTAATATAAATATTATACAATAGTCGTACCAGTTCCAAGGGATATCGTGTTACCCAGTATCTGGACTGTTATTCAGCTGCATCCGGTTAGACTGGAAGCCAACTCCAACTTATTTGGGAAAAGGCTTGGCAGATAAAAAAAAAAAAAAACTTTATTTCTCCAAAAATATTTTTTTTAACATTATTTAGATCTAAAAATATACCTTAAGCTATAGTGTTCCAAAGTGAAAAACCCTGACTTCTAAACTAGGTTTATGTACCTGTATCTTAGAAGCCAGTGTCCCTTCAAAGTGATGAGCATATAGAAAATTGGACACACATTAAATACAAAAATCCATTAGGGCAAGTTAAAGGGAAACAAAAGAAAATAAAACGTAAAAAATAAAAAATAAGAAAATGTGAATGTTTGTAATGTCTGGAGTTATGTGTGTGTGCGTGTTTGAGGGTGTGTGTATGTTTGTGAAAGAGTGTGTGTGACTGTGAGTGTAAGTATGAGTGAAAGTGCGAAGTGCGAACGTATGCGAGAGTATGATTTATAGATCATAAATTAACCCATACAAAAACCTTAACTATATATTTATATTTCCAAAATTACCCAACAGAAGATCCTCAGTGTTGCGATAAGTTAGTTTTAAAAGATATTCCTGTAACTTAGATTTGACTTGATATTTAGTATCGGGATAAATTTTCAGTAACTTGTTAAGCTGGTTATAAAGTTTCGTGCTGGTGACATAATAGTGTCTCTTGGCAAACTAAGTTTTACACGAATCTTGGGAAAAAACCGTGTGCTTAATTCTGCCTGTTGGTTCCGAGGACGGACGAGTAGGGTGCTTACGGAGCATTGACTGAAGGATATACAGCTGCCTGACAGTTAACACTTAAGATTCCGAATATAGCTGTACTGTGGAGTATCTCAGCGGCTGAGAGAGCATAACCTTCAGAATTGCTCTTTGTGCACGTTCTAGTCGGATAAAATGGTTCTCAGTAGCTTCACCCCAGATTGGAATACAATAAGCCAAGATCGATTGGCACAAAGCAAAATAAACCACCCTCAAAGTATCCCTGTCAGCGGACTTGCGTAATTTTTTAAAAACGCAAATCAGCTTGCGAGTTCTACCAGAGAGTATGTCTAGGTGTTTATGCCAATTGAGATGTTGGTCGATATGTACGCCTAGGTATTTGACGGTAGTGGACTTAGAAATGGCTAGGCAGTCACAAATGGTGGAAGGCGTACATATGTGGGCCTTAAGAGTAAGGGCAGGTGATGGGCATAAATTAGACCTGATAGAAAATGGCATATAGACCGTTTTACTGACGTTTAGAGTGAGTAGGTTGTTACTCAACCATTCCATTACACGTGCAAGCGCTTTCCCAGCACTTTGATAGCACTGGGCCCAGTCTACTCCATCTATAAGCAGGGAAGTATCATCGGCGTATGTAATGATTTTACAGTTTTGAATGGGCAGTTTACAGAGATCATTTATATAGATAAGGAATAGAGTGGGACCCAATATGCTACCCTGAGGCACACCGTATGCAATGGGAAGCTCTTGACTCTCATTTTTCCCAATTTTAACAACCTGAGTGCGATTCATCAGGTAGTCCTTAAAGATATCCAGCACCAAGCCACGAATTCCAATGCCCTCCATCCTGCTCAGTAATGCCGGCGTGGAAACAGTATCAAAGGCCTTAGACAAATCAAGAAAGATACCAAGACACTTTCGCTTGTTGTCAATAGTCCTGACTGCGTACTCAGAGAGAGCCATTACTGCATCTTCAGAACTCATTCCCTTCCGGAAACCAAATTGGTTGGAGGCTAAAAATTATTAACATTGAGGAAACTGACGAGACTCTTATTGAAAATGCGTTCCAAGACCTTTGACATGGCAGAAAGAACCGCTATAGGTATGTAGATGTTAACGTCGTCTCCCCAACCGGGACCCCAACCGTTGTCAACCGGGTGAACTACAGCCTTTTTAAAGACCATGGGGAAGAAGCCAGATGAAATGGCGAGATTACAGACATGTGTAATGATTGGAACCAATACACTTCTCGTGGACTTGATGATGTTAATAGGGATGCCATCCCAACCGGTGGCGAAGTCGGACTTGAGACTCACAATGATGTCATCGACATCCTTTTCAGTAGACTCAAGGAGAACCGTAGAGCTACTTGAATTTGTTGCTGATATTGTAGGCGTGACAGTTACAGGCTTTATTTTATCAGCAAGGCTTTTACCAATGCCAGCAAAGAAGTTATTAACCTTATTAAGAGAGGACCCTGGAGAGTCAGAAAGATGTAAGAGTTCAGATGATGAGTCGTAAACATATAAGCTGTCGGGAATGTTTCCAACTCAAAGTTGTTTAGTTAAAAAAAAAAAACGACACGTGTTGACACAACAACAATGGATAATGTTCGCAGCTTAATCGGTTTTAGTTGAAAAGATGAAAAACTCGCTCACTCATCTGCCTCGCTTTCTCCCCAAAATAGGAAAAAACAGAGAACTATAAGAAAAAACCTGACAAACCATTTTTTTTTGTTTTAATAGTTACGCTACTAGTGACCAATCATGCCTAAAGCTAGGGTTTCCTAAATCTGCCGTGGTTACTACATAGCATCCTCAATTTAGCGTCGAATGACGTTACTGAAATGTTATTTATGAAAGTAAGTTGGTGTGACCGTAAAGTCAAACCTATGCGATATATGCTATCGTTTTCGTGACGGCCATCACAGCGGCCATTTTGTGGCGACCATCACTCTTCTAGGAAACCGTAGCTTAATTTGTCAACATTTTTGTGACTGTGTGTCATGTGACTGTAATGTTATCGATTAATTAATTCCATTGTAGGCACATCACTAAGAAGTACTTTTGCTATGGAAATGTCGGTCGTATCCATGAAGATATAGATACGTACAGTCGTATTCGATAAAATTATCAATAGCTTACTCAATTCCTACAAGTGCAAAACGACAGAGGTCAAACTTTTCTGTACAGTGTGATAAAGTTACATCATTTTGTTGAATAAAATTAGATAATGAAATCCATTATTAGGATTTTTACAGAATAAAGTTTATTTTTCGTCTTTGCATGTATTCATTGTGCTCAAGATCAATCAGCAATAATTAATAATTGCATAACTAATTATTATTGCTAATTGCGCAACACACTATCAATCACAATCTGAATGATTTTGATGTATATTACTAATCCATTGCTTCGTATGTTGGAAAAATTTACCTGCTCAACAACGCAATGACTGTTGGTGGACTGTCAAACTCAAACCATTTATTTCAATTAACCAAACAGGCACTTTTGAATTGTCAAGGGGTCGGTCAGTCAGAGACTCAGAGACTAAAGAGTCGTTGCCCTATCCAAAGCGTAGTAGGTTCCTATGGAGAAGAACGGGCAAGAAACTCCACGGACACTCATAGAGATCAAAATATTATTACAAAGTAGGTATTGGTTACACTATTTTGCAACAATGTCAAAACGTTTTGCTGTCAAAATGAAACACATTGCTACTGATAGTATGTTACGTTACGCAATGAGGAATAAAAACCTTAGAATAATAACTAAAGAAAAACTGCCACTTGCACACTTCAGATGTCGCTACTATCCAACTTCTAAGAAATTGGCAGCTAGCTGTCACTATCCATCTATCGTGGCCCTGGCACCACCTGGCACACAGGCATCTCAAGGAACACGGGTGGGTTTTAGTCAGTAAAAGTCTGACACGCCCTCCCGCGCCCCCCAGAGCGGAGAAGTTATATGATAATTTCCAAGTCAAAAAAAAAAAGAGCTGTCACTATCCATAATTTTTTTCTAAGCCAGCGACTTCTTTTACGCGTAATTAATTAAGCCCCGTTGAGCTTGTGGGAGAAGTTCGTATACAGGTGATGCTCCCAAGAGAACCAAATCTGTTTTCTTTACCTACAGGCACTTGTGATTTATGTACAATTATAATAGAGGTGTATGTGTATTTTGTATTAGGTACTAAATCCTATTAGATCAGTGCTAGAATTAACATTTTTTTTTCAGTCAGGAAGATCATCCGCGAGTTGGTTTTCAACTCTGATCAGGCTATTTCTGTCGTACGCCTCCAGTCTTCAACAAAAAAGAACTTATTGTCAAAAAACACAAAATAACCTAGGTTTATTAAAAAACATTCTTATTTTATTACCACTACAGCTGCTTTTTTAATTGCTCTCATGCACTTCACACATTTTACAATAAATTACTGTCGGCTTTTGTACATGAACCCCTTTTACCCTGTGGTAGACGCTTCCCCTGTCACTAGCTCGTCTTACACTCCAAGTCGCATACATATTTATCTAGTTTTCGTTTAATTTGTGAAAAAAAAGTAAACCTTATACAAAACAATGGCGGTTTGTAAACGGACTGCTGTGCTGCTACCTATGATGAACTTTCAGTTTTTTTAACCCCATTACCCCGCTGGCCTCAGGTCTGAAAATGTATTGTTGGGGCATCGGGCACGAGTGTCCCACAATAGCCATTTTTTTTTTGGGTGGGAAATTATCAATTAACCTCCGGCGCTGGGCGGAGCGGGAGGGCGTGTCAGACTTTTACTGACTAAAACCCACGCGACCCGTGTTCCTTCAGTTGCCTGTGTGCCAGGGCCACGATGTCCCTTTCGGACAAACCTGCAACCCTGGCACGTCCCAGGTGATTTTCGAGGTGGTCCCAGATTTTCCAGGTGGTCCCAGGTTATTTTCGAGGTGCATGGCTATTCCACAATAGCCATGCCTCTCGAAAATCATGATATAAAGAACTTTTACCTATAAATGCTATCTGGACCCTGGCCAGTTGCCAGGACAGATATTTTAGCTTTGTAGTATCCTATTATTTTGTAAGCGGTAGCATATTGTCTGCCCTAACCATTGGCCTAACATAATAATTCGTAAATGTACGAGAAGATCATGCGGTAGTCAGGGGTTAGGGTCACTCCTACCTGTCAGTTAGCTAATCGGCGTTAACTACCAGTAACTAGCCATTCTAGCAGAACACACCCTCCAATCTTTTGATTGATGAAGATTCGATCATTTAGGCTAAATGGTCTAATCAATGCTTCAATCGAATCAAACCAAGTGGAAATTATTAGTTCCTAAAAATTCTAAACCCATTTTTGTTTTAACTTTAAAACTCGTTTTTCACTTGAGAACCAACAGCTTTATTTACAAACCAAAACATGTTTTAAAGTTTTAAAATATATTATGAGTAAAGTAAAGCAAAATTAAATTATAACTTTCAAAATCATTTTTCTAAACTGCCGCTACCCTTCCACCACCGCACAGGCGCACACTTCATTCAATGATAGAACGTTTCTTTGCATTCAGAACCGGTAACGTTGGAACAATTAAAAATCAAGTATTTCTATTTTAACGTATGTATTGTAGCTTTAGAAATTAACTGGAACTCGGGTAGATTCAATATTAAATTCCAGAAATCATAGCAATATGTTTTTTATTATCTTAATTTATGTTTGGAGGTAGTATTTAAAATTCAGCGAGTGAGTATATGGAACGGTTCGAAAATGGCGAATTTATTCGTTCTTGTCATTTTGCTGTGATGCTTGCTCGCTGTATAAAAACTTGTATTTTGTTGCTATAAAATGGCTGACACCGGACTACGTATGAATTTCGCTGCCCTAAAGAGGGCAGATCCATACGCTAGAGAAATAATCGACAGTGCTACCCACGTTGCGCTTTATACATTCGAAGAGAACGAATGGGAGAAAACTAACATCGAGGGTGCTTTGTTTGTGTACAGTAGAAATGGTGAACCGTACCATAGTTTAGTGATTATGAACAGATTGAATACCAATAACCTAATCGAACCAGTATCGAAAGGAATAGAATTGCAATTGAAGGAACCTTTCCTTTTGTATCGGAACGCCAAGTGTCGCATTTACGGCATATGGTTTTATGATAAAGACGAGTGTGTAAGAGTTGCGACAAAGTTAAATTCTCTGATCAAAGACCCGATCAAGCAAGTTCCTGGCGGCGAGAACATGCCGCAGAACGCTGTATATAGTACGTCTACACCTTCTAGTGCGCCCGTCGATATATTCAGCATGCTGAGCAAGGCCCAGGATGATTTCAATTCCAATAAGGGGCTCGTCGCTAACAAGTGTGACTCGACACCGTCGCGTGCGCCCGACATGACTTCGCAAAGCGTGATGGACTTCTTCGCGAAAGCTGGGAGCGGTGCAGCTTCCCAGATGCCGGCAGTGTCCTCGCTACCATCGCCGGGTATTTTCGGGCCACGTTCAACAGACGCGCGGGAGGTGCCGCAGCTGCTGCAGAGGCTCATGAGCAATCCAGCACATTCTGTCGAACATATAGAGAAGCAGCAACGCTCCGTGACACCTCAAGAGGCTCAAAGTTCAAACGGCAATATGAATATGGATTCAGCAATGAGACAAAACTGTGGGTTTCCGTTAAAGTCAACTCCTATTGACAAGCCCAGTCAGCAGAGGATATCTAGTCTGAAGAAGGGGCAGTTGGATTCAAATGACACCAATGGTATTATACCACTTGAGAATGAGTTGAACCTGATGCATATATCATCACCAAAGCCAACGTCCCCTCTGGCCACATACTTGAATCAGTCACAGGACATCAACCATACGGTAAGCTCTTTTAATGGTAGCAAGTTGGAAGAAATTGGAATATACCCTTTGATTGACACTGTGTCAACTCAGCAGAAGCCAGCACTGATGCCACCCACGATGTTCACTGCTAGCACGGGTGGAGATGTCCAGCCTTCCCCTGAGCCTCTCACTAGGAACCAGCTGCTTCAAGCTTTCAATTATCTGCTGAAACATGATGCTGAGTTTGTGAACAAATTGCATGAGGCTTATGTTAAATCCTTTTCAGAAAAGGCATTCTCTGTGTCATAAAATTGATTCTTTATTAAGTGGCTGCTTAAAACAGTTCCAGTCTTTTAAAGTATAAAATGTACAGCCGTAATTTGAATGTAAACAAACAGTATAAACTGAATCTTCTTAAAAATGTTGTGTAGACCCTCTAGTTTTGTAGTGACTCATTGTTTGGAGTATTTTTAAATAAGTTTTAAACCTTTGACTGTAACCTGTACAGAGAATGAATTTTAGTGACTAATCTTCTTTTAGTTTGGACAGACGCTGAGAAGGTCCCTTAAGCCGCTACTTGTGATATTTATATTGGCTCCAGCTTAAGGTTGTATTCAAAATTCAATATATTTGAACAATAAGTACTTTCAATTTAGGTTGTAACTATGAGTTCTTTGCAATATGTACATTTTAAAAGACATACTATGACTACGTTGACAAATATGCTTTTTTAAGAGATATTTTTATTGACATGATGTGCTGCATTAAAACTTCCATAATTTTGAGAGGACTAAAACCTCTTAAAATATTATAAGGACTGCAAAAATTTGCTATATCTTTACAAGAATTATTCTTACCAGTTACAGCATAGGCATCAGTTTTTTTTAGGTTTTATTGTATGTTAAATGTTTTTATTTCATGTAAAATTTTGTCAGTAGTTACTAGTAAGATTTGTCCCTATTTTCTTTTATATCTCATTTTTCAGTAAAATTTTAGTATGTGTATTGAATGATATACAAAACAGAAGACTTAAATATACATTAGATACAGGGGAAATCAAATGATAATATTGGTTAAAAATATATTTCTTTAAAGATGTAAAATTTAGTCACTTGTTTAGGGAGAGTAAATAATTTCGTAAGTTATATTTCTCCTAAGAATCAACTTTCTAAGGATGGTGTGTTGTGCTACTGTGCTAGGCACACTGACAAATATATAATTTCAATAACTAGGAAGTTTTCATGATACTTCCAAGGGGATCTACCGTTAATACCCCCCTTTAAAAGTCACCATTTCAAATCTGAAATGGATTATGTACTTTGCCAAACTATTGAAAATCACCTTTCAATATGGTTGAATTAAATCGACGACCATTGTGTTTATAGTAAATCATAACACATGAATAAGACAAAAAAAAATGTTAACTCTTTAGAAAACATCTAAAAAAATTATAAACCATCTAAGTGCTTTTACATCTCCTAAGCTATGCTAAATGATGATGTTACATCTGTTATCTTTAAGAAAATTATGAATTTGAACAGCTATTAATGTTGTGTGGAGATATTTTTGTTGTCTCATTACTTTAAGGGAGCACAATGTTTTGATGAAAACTAATTTTGGCCTACTGATCCTGTACATATAATTAGTTTGATTATGAAACCGTGTTACTTTTGAAATGCTCCCACAATCCTGTCAAATATTTTGTAAACTTAGTTCTGGTGATAATAGTTTTTGACAATTTTCAGTTACAATGTTATCGTAAAAATAGTCTCAAATTAAAGGGTTCATCGAAGTAAAAGCTTTCTTTTATTTGACGACCTTTCCCACATACTGCTTTTCAAGATGGAGCAAAACTCATGGGAGGCATAATAACAAACCTATGTTGGCAACATCGGCCTTCTAGAGCTTCTGCATAACTGGATTTTATTATGGTATGAATACCTGTTAATGTATCCATAACGCGAGTATTCATAAGTTACCTATCTGTAACTTGCGCATCTTGATTCTAATCCAGGGGCTCCATGTTACCAAAGAGTGTATTATAAATCATAAATCATTTATTGTCATGAAATATGGTTACACAAGATGTTAAATTAAATTATAGCATAGGACATATTTCACCCTCACTAAGGGCATGCAAAATTATGGTTAATTTACAACAAGGATATGGGTTTGTCTAAATTACAGCAGATACTACCTTTTTTTTTTTTGGGTGGGTAATTATCAAATAACTTCTCCCGCTCTGGGCGGAGCGGGAGGGAGTGTCAGACTTTTACTGGCTAAAATCCACCCGTGTTCCTTCAGATGCCTGTGTGCCAGGGCCACGATATCCCTTTCGGACAGGCTCGTAACCCTGGCAGGAGCAGATACTACCTACACTATAATTTAGGTCGAAGAAGTTCGGCCCGTTGCTCAGTAGCGAAGCTTTGCCGTTCCTCGCAATTAGCGCAATTTCTGGGATCGATTCTATATATGCAACAGATTACAGAAGTGAACCAGGCTCTTCCTTTTACTGACATTGAAACTAATACCATCATTTGAGAACTACTACTTGGGGTAAACAGAAGTGTGTCTTGTGGTAACTGCATTGAAAGTAGTTTTTAGGGTTCCGTTCCGTAGTCAACAAGGAACCCTTAAGCGCAGGCCACACCGCCAGCTAGCGGGCGGGCGGGCTAGGCGGGCGAACATCGTTTCACCTCTTTACATACTTCGGTTCACACCGCGAGCTACCGACTAACCATGTAAAGAGGTGAAACGATGTTCGCCCGCCCGCTAGCTGGCGGTGTGGCCTGCGCTTTATATGTCCGTCTGTCCCCGGCTTAGCTCAGAGACTTAGTACTAGAAAGCTGTAATTTGGCATGGGTGTACATATTAGTTACGCCGACGAAGTAGTAAACTAAAATCCTGAAAAAAAAAAAAATTGTAGGGTATCTCCCTTACACGTAAAGTGGGGATGCAATTTTTTTTTCTCGTCTATTCCATGGTGTGGGGTATCGTTGGATAGGCCGTTCAAAAATATTGTAAGTCTGTGAAAACCATTCTTCGATGCAGGGATACGTTTGCGTAATAATAAGCTTCAAAGTGCTAAATTTTGTTAGATTCAAGTGTCCACCCCCCCCTTGCCAACTAAATGGTTGATTGAGGATATTTGAAAAAAATCATGGTAGTAGTAGGTACAGACGCCAGCAGGTCAAGCTATCCGAAACTGTCAAATTTTCCCAATCAACCTTGAACCTTATGCTGTAGGGATAAAGTTGAAAATCTATTAAAGAAATTTGACAGATTGTAGTAGCTTGATGTGCTGGCGTCTGTACCTATTTAGGAACGAAATTGAAAGGAAAACTATCACAGCTAAGTAGGTCTTACAAGGTAACGAGTAATAGTCGACCAACTTTTTGCAGTTGGAGAATAGACCGATTGACCGTGACTTATATCGATGTATGCCAGAACATGTTTTTCAACTACAATGTTAAGTTTGTTTTTGGGATAAATTCATCCCAACTCCGGAACCCCCCATTGTGCGTGGTCCAACACGCACTTGGCAAGTTTTTATTCAATTAATTGCGCTACACCTGCCCACAAACTAAATTCAAATATGTAAGTGTAAAGTTGCAATAGGAGTGCATATACTATGTGCGACGGAGTCAGACCTTTAACGTGATATCTGCTTTTTGGTTGAATGTGGATGTGCGACAGTGTAGTTTTGATAAAAACTGCTGCTAGAGCGAGATGAAACAGGATCATAAGTAAAACAAACAACATTGTTGAAATCGATTTAATATTGCTATATTACAAATCGCTTTTGAACTTTGAACAACCAGTTGAGACCGTAATATTACATTTTTCAATATTTTTTTAATCGCCAAGTTTGGCGTGTCCATGTTTTCTATTTAAACAGTAAACATTTATCAAACTTTACAGCCTTATTAACATATTTTAACTACAGTGACACTTAGTAAGTACTCACAAGAAAGTAGAATTTAAATAATAATTTGTTCTTAAATGGTAGTAACTTATGAGAATTCAAAGTATTTTTTTCAAAACACGTGCATACGAAAATGTTTGAGTATGTGTCACATAAATTGACCTCACATTTAATTCTAAATGGTGAAAAATACTTATAGAATACTGTTAGTTATGATGCCACAGTAGTCAAAACATTTAAAAACGACTTTAAATTCATACATTACAATTTTACACGCAAATCTCTATCATTGGTTGTAATAAGTGTCCTTGCGCCTTCGCCATTCCGGTATTTACAAATAAAGGATGTTTGTGGAATATTTTTAGAAAAAATAACAGCTAATTTTGAATTGTATTCGATACAGTTATGAATTGTGCTATGCGGTTTGTGAATACAATATTCGATAGATCAATGTTTCAAATGTTTTGTATTAGCTAAGCTAAGCTGTTTAGTACCTAGCTAATTTATATATTTTTGGTTGGATTATATTTTTGCTGGTTCGTGCATATACTACATATTGGTCTATATATTGGAATAAAGTTACTAAGTAAGTAAGTACATTCTGTAGTTTATATTCGCCGTGGATGTATTAGTATTGTAAGTGCATGTGCTTCACTATTTATAAGCTCTTTTCGTACAAAACATTTGCAACACGTCTTACTGGGTTGTTGAACAGAAAATTATGTTTAATCTCACTGTAAAACGAATGACCCTGTGAATTTCAAAATGGATCTATGCTATGCTACAGATAAAGTATATTATGTACATGAAAACTGAATTGCATTATATTGCCCCTGTATTAGGGCACACTAGTTATTTTAACCTTAATTTAAAATATATCCTGATTACAGTGTAGTTGCTTGTTGAGAGCATAATGCACGGGGACTCGAGCACAACGAATGCACTGATTTGA
Organism: Tiliacea citrago; assembly: GCA_963921375.1. Taxonomy (NCBI): domain Eukaryota; kingdom Metazoa; phylum Arthropoda; class Insecta; order Lepidoptera; family Noctuidae; genus Tiliacea; species Tiliacea citrago. The sequence goes on from OY992796.1 coordinate 3,319,547, forward strand.
TCGTTCTTACTTTGTCAAACTTTGGCAACAAACATTGGCTTACTGCCCAATCTAGTTGTCTATGGCGTAAGTAGACGAGAAAATTTCATTTTCAGGTGCTGTTAGTACTTCACGCGTTAGGTATCTCAGTGAAATAGACTTAAAATATTGTAGACAGTGGCGTAGCTAGCATGGGGGACACCCGGTGCGCATAATTATGTCACCCAAGAATAAAAACCGTCCAACTGCGTGTTGAACCACGCACAATGAAGGGTTCCGTAGTTGGGATGAACGTATCCCAAGAACAAACTTAACATTGTAGTTGAAAAACATGTTCTCCCATACATTCCAACTGCAAATATAAGTTGGTCGACTATTACTACTTTTCTAAAAGAGGGGAGGGGAGATTCTTTTTTAAAAGAGGGAATGAAAAAATCACATCAAGACAGTATCTACTATTATAACGAAGTTAAAAAACTTCGTTATAATAGTAGATACTGTCTTGATGTGATTTTTTCATTCCCTCTTTTGCTTTATTTAGTTTGCATAACTTGGTTACAATGGCTTCAAGCCTAAGTGGCTTATCGTTGAAAAACGAGATAGTCTATGTTAAATTTTTTTTTTTCACGGTCGGGTGTCACCCCCACTCAGGTGGCACCCGGTGCGAACCACCCCGACGCACCCCCTAGCTACGCCACTGACATAGATGTTATTCTCAGGCGATTCCAGGACCATTGTAACATGAGTATACCCCGATACATTATTGCCGACGTGGCGAGACCCTTCAAAACTTCATTACACCCTTTCTAAAATTACACAATCAATGAACAAATCAACCTTATAAACTAAAATAAGGCATAGCTAAAGATCTAGCAACCTTGCTGCGTTGGAACGCATCACGATTTAACTGATTAAGTAAATGTAATGACAATTTAGTAAACAGTCCGGTTTCAAGACAGACATGTATGTGATTTTTGCAAAAACAAAACAAAAAAAGTCAAAATATATAATTATTATACATTATTTTCTGTTTCATCTGAATTGTTTTTTTTTTCTCTTGTGTATAGTTAGGCGCATAACTTGAATATTTTATGTATTTTTTAATAAAAGTGAAAAATAGTTTTTAATAAATTTTACTAATGCATACAAAGTTTTTGCAAAAACACACCACCAGTAAATGAGTCCTAACAGATTATTACTACAAACTATTTAGCTCAACTATTTGGTTTTAAAAAGAACTTTTATTTCTATATAGAAACAATTCCATATAAACTAATCATTATACAATGGGATTAAACTAAGAAGACTTGCCGAGTCTCGACGTACAATCATAACATGTTTTTAAAACTCTAACTTTTGCTTTCTATAACCGCTTCAAAAAAAAAAAAAGAATACTTGAATTTTAAAGTGAAAAAGTCATCAGCCAAATCTTTTTTTAGTTTATTTATATACGATTCAGTATACAATCACATGGTATTTTGCTGACCGTTTTTTTTTGTTGAGTATAATGCTGGGATCATACGTCAACATTCCGACGTTGATACGGTTAAAGTTGAATACTGTAAAAACGTGCGGTATAGTGCCATGTGAATGACTATTCATATCATAGTGACTTAGAATTTTGAAAACTTCATGAAGCGCTTACAAAAACAAAAATGTTATCGTAACTGATTCGGCATACATTTGTACCAGATAGTTTATGTAACATACACTATTCTATTGTCATTAAGAGGTTCACAGCGTGTGTGACGTACAAAAGAGTTAGGATGCGTTACACTGCATAGAGTATAACGTAGATACAGCCGGTGTAAACGCATCCTTAGTGATTTGCCGATTTTTAAATTATTTTTAGTTAAAACTTTTTTCTAAGCTTTCACACGGAATAAAAACGTTTATTTTAAATCAAAACTAAATTGCCAATTACTTCATATTTCTCAGTGAAACCATACATTTATTTGTTTCAAATTATCCCAAGTCAATGTTGAAAAGAATACCTGTTAGTTTTGACAAAGTAATGACTGTAGTTTAAACATAATTCGGCATTTAATAAAAAAGGGGCTTCCAAGAAGCAAAGTAAAATGAAAACTATACCTAAGAGATCAACGTTGCGCGTTCAAAAATAGGCAAATCACGCAAGACTGTCCATTAAAAAATTATATTTACATACATTAGTTTTTCCACTGGGAGAAATTATACGATTATTTGTACCAACTTTATTCTATTGGGATTATAATGTTTATTATTAGATGAAGACGCGGGAGGCGGATGATCTGGTGTTGCCAGGAAGTGGAATTTTGTAAACTGATTATAATTTAAATGAAAGACAGTGGTATAAATCATAACACACATCACATTATAGTATTAGTAGATTTTTTTATATAAAAAAAAGAATACTAAAAAATAATAGTTGAGTAATATTTAGTGTACCCGATTGATGGCAATAGGCTCGCCCCATATTACATGGGACTTAAACATAACTGGCGAAATGTGGGTGTACCTCTCTGCCTAACTCTTCGAGGAATTACAGGCGTGATGTTATCATATGTTATTAAAAGAATCCTTTTAACACTTCTTAAGTATTCATGTTTCTAGTAGAGATTTAATTGTAAAGTGACTATAATTCATAAACTAAAGAATTAAAAAATTGGTACAAATAATTTTAAAAGTTACTGTTGAGCAAACCACCCCACTTTCGATTACCAAAATAAATAAAAAAGTTTCCATTACGTTTTTAAACCTCAGATTTAAGACTCAGATCAGAGAAACCATCAGATTGCTGATGTCAAAGTGAAGTTAAGATATCCGGTTATATTTTGGTTTTATTTGATATACGAAAGTGAGGCGACATAAACAAAAGTGGTTCTTAATTTGCAAGCTTAGATTTTGGTGGGTCGTAAAATTTTCAGATTTAATAGATATGGCCATAATTTACTATTGCAATTTATCTTGATTGGATTAAGGATTGTATCTTTGCTAAAAATATGTACATTTTAAAACAAAAGTTATTGTAATTATTATAAAGTAAATTCAATTGCAGGAACTATAATGGTTTCAAGATCTATTTACAAAGAGCAGTGATAAAATTAAGGCCGTATCTTTTAAACCCTTCAAATAAGTCTAAAAAAAGATGATTTGATTACAGGGCTGTCTGGAAATTTAGAAAAACATAATTAAATTGAACAATACACATTTTTTTAAAGATATTTATTCGGTACTTTTTATTTGACAAAAAATCTTTGATCTTAATTGCTGGTTGCCAATACCAGTGGTTAAGATTAAAGATTTTTTTTCAAACACATTCTCTGCTGAAGTCGTTTATATCATACACAATTGATTAAAAACACAAAAAGCGTCAATTTCTGTGTCTTTGCAAACTTTTAATACAATTAACTCAAAAACTTATTTATCAAAAACTCACAACACAATTCTTAATACAATAGCTGTCACACATTTTAAGTATATTATCAGCAACATATCACAAACATTCGCTTTTTAATTACATAATTTCTTTTTGGAAACAAAATTGTCAAGATTTCGAGACAGCCCGTAAAAGTGCAACAATGACGCCCTTTGACGTTAGTTTCTGTCTCTCATTTTGCTATACTAGCGTAAGAGACAGCACTATGTTAGAAAGAGATGTGGCCCCACTGTAAGCAAGGAATTGTAAAATTTATTCAACTATCCCTGATCTTCGTTGACAATTTTAAAGGCGTATGGCAAGTTAGGAAGCTTATAAAATAAAGACATTATGTTACACTTAAAAATTGCAAATTTCAAGCTACACAAATCAATCTAGGGCATCAGTAATACATCATTTTTAATTCGTGCCATCTAAGACGGATATAATGAACACACCATAGATTAGGTACCATGTATTTAAATTTTTAATAGTTTATAGGGACCAAAAAGAGACTCGAGTCAAGGTTCAGAATAAATAAATGTCATGGAAAAACTCAAGGGGATTTGTAAACATACCAAAACTAGAATTCATATATATATTTTACTAACATATTAGTAGATGTTTCAGTAGCTAAATAACTGACCGAAGAATGTTCGCGATTTTTTTCAATGTTAAAGGGTAATGCACTACGACACAAGCTCAATTAAGGAACTAAAATGTATTTCCTCCCCCCGCTCGTAGTGAGACCGCACCATCATTCTTGCACTTACATTTATGTTCAAAAAACAAAAACAGCGTTTTAGAAACGCTTCCGTTCCGCCCTACATACGTAGGTAACTTGCTAACATACACAATGTGTGTGTACATTACACCGGATAATCACTTTTATTTACGTAAAAACAAAACTTAAAAAAAATATTCAACTATATTAAATCTATAGAATAGAAGCTGAACCGCCAACGAGTGACAAAATAATAAATAAGTTCAGGAGGCCTGTGGCGTCCATCATTTGTACAAAAGCCGGTATTTTATCTGGAAATAATAGAAAAATATAGGTTTTAGGGGTTTATACAAAAAGGCAAACATCTGTCAGAAATCACACGATGAAAAGTATTTAATTTTATAAGAGGGAGGGACAAAATCAGCAGGCTTAGCATGACGCATTCATTTCTACTCTACTATAGAATAGAAATCGGTTGTCTATCCTGCTCGGTAGAAAACTGTCAACTGACTACACAGAAACGTCATTTTTGTCTACTCTTCCGTCGACAAAACGCTTTTCTACGGTTCTCGTGCTAAGCCAGCAGGGAAGATCTTCTCATTACCATGAAAGGCAGGTAGCCTCAAATCATTGTGAGAACAATGACATAGCTTTAATACACAGCATTAAAAAAATGAAGATTATTAGTACTGATTTATGTAAGTAATCTGCATTAGCTTTAAACTGGAACACTGCAAAGCTGCTTCGTGGCGTAAATAATTATGATTTAAGTGTCTTATGGCCGTTTTCACCATCGTTCCTTAAATTTAGAGAGGCACCTAAGAAATTTTAAGTGTTCGTTTCGTTTTCACCATTACATAACGGACACCTATGGTCCTAAGGGATCCCTTAATTGTAGGGGCCCGATACTTGGCATCTTAGCGCTAAGTGACAGTTGATTTGTTGTTGAATGAGAGTATTTGAGACGAAATGGAAGATTTTATTGACAGTTTTAGAAGCTATCGAAACTGTGGACTTATTTATTTATATTTATCGCGAAAGACCGGATTTTTTCACGAATTATTACAATGAGGACTTCTTCCAAATATTTAGGTTAGATATATGTTATTTTTGTTAGAAAAAATAGAACACTATTTAGAATATACAGATATGCAGGTATGATTTTTTTAACTACCTAATAACTATTAGGTACTTAAAAAGTATTTACTTGTTTATTTCTATTTGTTTTTCAAATTTTGTGTTTTAAATACAGGTAGGTACCTACCTACTTACCTAATACAGTGGTTATTATTAATATTACGTTTCGCAATACCAAATTTTTATGTTTTTAATATTTTCAGGAATAAGTCAGCACCTACGATTAATCAGTTGTTCATGAAATCATGTTTATTTTATATTTTCTTTGTATTTTGTCCCACTATTTTACATTAATCTACGTGATTTATCGATGGAATACAAAATCAGTAATTTAATCGATAAAGTACAATTTTCGGACTCCCTGATTTTAAAAAACTGTCACTTAGGTAAGTGGCCCTTACGTAGGACCCCTTTAATCTGGTGAAAACCAACTTAGGTAAGGGACTAATTTAAGGAGTCTCTTAGGTTAAGAGACCCTTAGTAAGGAGGGGGTTGAGGGAACGATGGTGAAAACGGCCATTAGTACCTAATTTCCTTGTTGAGGTCTTTTATAAGTAGCTCCAGTACTTCTAAAACTGTTGGGTACTCAAGTGTGTCACAAAACACAGCAATAAGAAAGAAGACACAAGTCAGAGATGCCTTTAAACACGTGCAAGTACTGAAGTGAAGATGGGTGGGCAATCTGGCGCGATTAGAAGACGACAGATGGACTCTTAGAATCACCGCTTGGAAAGGCCCAAATGGAAAGAGAAGAAGAAGCAGACCAGCAGAACGTTGGCAAGACGAGATAGACAAATAGGGCAAAAGAAAAAAAAAAAACTGAAAAAGCTGGAAATTACTGAAGGAAGCCTATACTCGTGGACTCCTTAATTAATTAATTAGTCTTACTCAGTTGTTTTTGTAATGAAGGAATATTAAAGGCTTTTTATTTATTTATACTTACGTGTTGTATACTACCACAGACGGTGCAGGTGCAGGTTGCGCGACAGCACGGAGCGCACGTCGTGCGTGAAGCGCAGCGCGTCCAGCACCGGCAGCAGGTTCAGGAGCGCCACGTCCAGCGGCTCCGAGAACCACGACTTAATTGGTATCGCGTTATCTGGGGACATACGTTACTTATTACAACAAACATTGTAAGAAATCATTGAAAATTATTCAGCAAGGAGTATAAACGGGATTATCCAGGACCACAGATAAGTTAATCAATGAAGTATTAACACCCAACTTGCGCGGCATGACCCGATAAACGGTGAAGATTATTTGAAACCGTTCGCCCAAACCCAAATCTTATCCTGAATGGTCAGTCAAAATAATTCCTACTTGAATAAAAGTTTATAAAGATCTCCTACACTAAAGGACGATTTTGACCAATAACGTTATTTTGTCATGAAATCCTAATCCTAATTATCACACTAATATTATAAAGGCGAAAGTTTGTGAGTGTGTGTGTGTGTGTGTGTATGTTTGTTACTTCTTCACGCTCAAACGGCTGGACCTATTTTGATAAAATTTTGTATGGAGGTAGCTGACACCCTGGCTGGATTAAGACATACTTTTTATCCCAATATTCCCACGGGATCAAGACTTACGCGGGTGAAACCGCGGGGCGCAGCTAGTTATTATGATAAATGCGAAAGCGAGTTTGTTTGTTACGCTTTCACGGTAAAACGGCTGAACGGATTTAGATAAAATTTGGCACATGGGTAGACCATGACCTGGATTAAGACATAGGATACTTTTATCCCGATATTCCCATGGGATCAAGACTTGTGCGGGTGAAACCGCGGGGCACAGCTAGTTCATAGCAAGTGTATGTATCTCACCTGGAAAGTCCCGGTAGGCTCCGGGTGAGTTATCCAATATGAACACTCTATTGAGGTCGTCGCATATAGACGACAAATTCTTTGTGTAGGAACCGTTTTCTGCTGTGCAGTGTTGTCTGTCAATACAAAAATAAACAACACATATTATATCTAACGGATTATTTACATACGAATTGGCTTTATAATATTTATTTAAGACAGTTTGATCAACGATAATTTTGTCTCGAAAACAGTGCTTACTAATCTGCTCTTTGCTAGATGCTGCTTTAAAACCTTGCCACTTTGCGTTGAATTACAACTTTGGATAGTCTGTCTGAGTCTGTCATTTACGAGTCTCGTACATTTTGCGGAGTTGGTAGGACTTCCATTCCCACGCCTATGAACACTCCATTTCTTTCGTACTCTGTGATTTACTAGCAGTGCAGTACTTACATACCATCTCGCTCGTTATATTAGCGTACCGTGTCGGTGAGTGGAAGCCATTACAGCTCGCGTGAGGTAGTAATTACCACAAATAATACTCCCCACGTTCGCTGTGTGGACTAAAGCTGCTATATTTATGAAGGTATGCAATGATTGACCTTTTCGCAAACTGACGTTTTAGCTGTCAAACATAACATCAAAAATTATTCCTGGACGCGTTAAGCAGAGGTGAGTACATTTTCTTTACGCCAGTTATGTTTATGGCTCGATTGTGCCCGGTTAATGACATGCTCGTCCTGCCATTAACTGGGCACAAACACAGATTTCGGCTTGATATATTCTTTGTCCGGCCTGTAAATAGAACCCAGGACCCCAAAACCAATGAGGCAGTTATTTAAATGATACAGGTAAATAAGTGTTACCTATAGAACCGCCGCCGCAGTATGCCCCGGCCGTTGTCGAGCTTGTCGGCGACCGCGGCCCCGTAGATCTCCATCGACGCCGTGAACACCACCAGCTCGTACCATTGTGATACCTACAATAACAAGCAATATTGTACAAGACTAACAATAATAAACCTTTATTTTCAGAACACAGAGAATCCATACAGTAGTGTTAATAAAGAAGAGTAAAACTAATGCTTGTATCGAAATAATATTTACATACTACCTATATTCACATGATCCACGTAGTATATGTAGTAGGTACGTACTCGAATACGTATGAAGTCCGACCCAGTGACGTAACATTGGACCATCCCAACTACCGCACACCGTGCTCAAGATGCTGTGGGAGCTGGCCCGCATTCTGCGGAGGATCGAGGCGCACCGCTTTCGAATGATGGCATGAAAGCCATCGATTCTAGTGGGTCTGTTACACGACGAGAGTTTCTCGCGATTATTGAAAGGAGATAAAATGTGGTTCTCCACGGCTTAGAGAGAAAGAGTAACCATGGAGTTTCTTGACGTCGCTTCTCCATAGAAAATGACCAATGGAACCTTGCATCTAGCTTATTTGTGAAATTAACTCTACATCATCTAAGAATAATGTCCTCCTAATACAATGTTTGTTATCTTCAGTTTAAAGTGTGCGTTGTCTGACACTTAACCTTAAAGACAGTGTGGACGAACTGGATGCGGAAAACCGACGTATTAAGGCACTGAGAAGAGCCAAATGATAAAAATAGGCATGTCTTAAACAAAAAATTGCTAAATCTGTATAGTTTGTGGTAGCGGAAAAAATATATGTCATTCTTGAACATATTGGTTTCTCAGAACTTTGTTGTTACCAAAACACGTTTAGATAAACCAATCTCGATACAAATGAACGGTAAAGTAAACTAACCCTTTACTTTGAGTTTCAATCCAAAATATCTGTATTAAAATATAAACGTACGGTTGGTATTTAATTAATAACAAGAACGTCTTATTTGTATGCCTATGCAGAAGTTAGTTGTTTTTTATTTTCGATTACTCAACTAATTTTTGAGTAAATAGATATTTTGCAATAAATTACAAGCTTTGTGTCATCGCGCTTCTCTTTCTTTTGTATACAGTGGCTTGACCGCGGTTTAGCTGTTGTCAGCGTCTTATGGCGTAATTTGGAAGAGGCCTATCAGCAGTAGATTGGGGTAGGGCGAGGTGATTAATTGCTTGGTTGTTGTCTGACACGGAACTATTTTTATAAGTAGTACTTATATGAATAAAATTCAGGTTTATTTAGAAGAAGCGGTGCGAATAAGTTTACGATAATTTATAGCAATGACTCATCCAACAATCTTCATTTAATTCACAGTTCTAATAATACGTGTAACATGAATATTTATTCAAGAAATCACGTGTACAGTACAGTATCGCGTAAAAAGTTAATACCGTAATTATCTGATGAAAATAATTAGGAAGTTAGCAATGAAGATAAGTCGCTAGGAAATATTCGCGCGCTGGCACAGTTTATCTATATGACATGTGTTGTATGAAATATGTTTATATGTCTGTCTGTACGCTTTTTATGTTATTAAGGAATTAAAATGTCATAATAATATGAGCGAAGGACTAAATGTAGGGGTTCGTTTAACCCATCATTTTAATCACTTAGTTTATGAGCTGATAAAGAATGTCCAATCTGTTAATTGGTTAACAACAACAACACGTTCATATAAACAGTAAACCGATTCAAACCCGTGTGATCAACTTGAAAGCTGATTCGATTTTAAACAGACAAGAAAAGTGTTACTATTGAAAGAATCTCTTTTGGGCAGAGAAATAACTTTTGCGCAAACAATTGCGTTACCAATACCAATTTGACTATCGATAATAACTGGTAACTAAAACATTGTTCCCTGCGAATTCCAACGCGGACATAGTCACAGAACAAGTTAGGGTGAAACATGTGGTTTCCGTGCGTCACATGTGGCCAGGACTGAATGCATTTGTTTATATTATTATTTCCATCGTATTATATTTACGTTATGGTATCCCCAACACAAAGTAAACTGGATTACCGACCAATTAACAAAGATATTTGATTTGTGACACGAACAGGAAATACGAACTGTAATAGAAGGAGCATTTAAAACCAACAAAATTAACAAACCAAAAATAAATATACGACTTCCAAACAATTTGAAAGTTGATGATTTTTTAAAAGTTTTTATTGTTCACTATTTAGTTGTGATACCACCTACCCCACACACATGCGCATATCACGACCTAGTATGTAAATAACAGTGACAGGAAGTTATTATAACATCGTATAAATATAAAGACCAAGTGGAAAAAATAAGTAATATTGTAGCTAACTCAAAAACTAGCCAAGCAAACTTAATAAAATTTATACGGAATCACCACGCAAGCTTCATCTACCAAATGTAAATATCGATGAAAATTTACGTAAAAAAACACATACAGACGAACATAGAACCTCATCCTTTTTTGAAGTCGGTTGAAAAGACCTGTGCGAGGCCAAAAATGCCCATCTCACCATAATGCTGCGATATTAAAAAACTGGATATCGCAGCGCTGGTATTCTGATCCCATACGATGCGATATTAAACGCATGGATGACACATTGATCTGTTTCTTGTAAAGTTAAATTTCAGAACGCAATCGACCTTGGTACCCTTCAAGTTTAACAAGGAGGTAGGTAAGTAGAAAATTATTGCATAATAAATATCATGCACTTAATTTACGGGTTCGATTCCTGCACGGATCAAATATTTGTATGACCTATAAGTAGTTG